>CM028914.1:14162271-14762271 GCA_016801845.1 Polydactylus sextarius
CAAGCGAAGGAAACGACAATGACAAGAGTTCAACCAGAAACAAAAGCACCGCCTTGTACTTGTCCCTTTTATAGAGAGAGAGAGAGAGAGAGAGACAGTGGAGGAACCATAAATGAGTTATCACAATGCTGTCTTTTTGGGAACACAGTCCAAGCGGTATAAATGATTAATAGTCTTCTTCACTTGTCTTTCAGCTCACAGGGGGCCCCCCTGTCTGTGTCAGCCTTAAAGCTGAGACAAAAAAAAAATAATAATACCAATGTGACACCCATCTCCACAGATTCTCACTCAGCTCTCTGACTGATGAGTCATTCTTCATCTCATTTCTGTTTGACACAAATACCGAAATACTACATCAGTACAGTGATCAGATAGTGATGAGTTTAACCCTTCTATCAGATCCAAAAGCATTTCTCTCCCCTGATTATAGTTAAACTTTTGTCTCAGTTTGTGTGAAATACATTTGTCTTACATTTCCTGGAGGCACATTCACATTCACTTAACTTTTATTTACCTAAAAACAAAAGGCAATTATGTTTATTTTTTTAAAGATAGCTCATTGTGCTGATTTCATCAGCATTTTAAAATTATATATGATGTGAACGTCAATGTTAAACAGCTTTTCTTATGAGAAAGTCTGAAGTGTAAAAATCAGAAGTGGATGAAGTTATAGTGTGTGCAGAGGATTTTCCACGAGGGGACACCAAGTGAGTCATCACCTACAGTCCTTCTATCAATATGTAAATCATGCTGGTAAGTGGAACGTCAAAAACCCCTCTGACCATGTCTGTCTTTCAACAGCCCTCTTAGAGCTTTCAAGGATGACCCGGTGATGACAGGAGCTGTAGTTGGCTTCTCCGGTGGCCTTGGAAAGCTCATCAGCTCAACGTGGTCATTCTTCCAAGACGGTAAATTCCAGATGTTTGGTGCAAAGGAGGAAAAAAAAGGTATCTAGTAATTTTGCTTCTCCCTCTCAGGGAGGCACGGACATTCATCATTCAATATCTGTGCTGCCAGAAGCTCGGCCAAGACCTTGACTGTCCATACAGGTGACTGGCTGGCAGTCAAAGCCGTGGCAGGTGGTGGTGGTGGTGGTGGTGGTGGTGGTGGTGAGGAATGTCAAAGCGATTCAAAGCTTGGGCGCTTACATCCTCCCGTTTGTCCCACTGTGAACTGCTGGGGCTTTGAGAGGAAGACTGTTTTCTATTTGTGCACTTACTCTTACCACAAAACTTGACTGCTAATGTTTAACATGGACTAAAGTAAGATTTTAACCCCCCCCTCCTCCCCATTTGCATCTTGAAATTATTCATTGGCTTCATTCATTGTGGACAATAGTGATGCCTCCTGGATGACGGATACACAAGTTAGGACTATAAACCTAATCAGTGTCAGAGCATACAATCCTAGAGTTGTTTTTAACTATTCAATAACTAGCCTATGTGTCTGTAATGCTCTGTAAGGCCACCCCCCCCCCACCCCCCCACCCCCCCACCCCCTTTTTAAGGCAGTAAGCGTATTATTAGACTCCCCCTCACCTCAATCAGCAGTAATAGTTTAAGCCTTAATCCCTGTCAGTCATTTTAAGAGCTGCACACCTTTAAGTGGCACCTAGAGCCCGTGGCTGAGTTACATTGGTATGTGGTGCAACAGCAGGTGGTGAACGAACGAGCGAACGGACACTGTACAGTTAAAAAAAAAAAAATGACACCACCCTGATTGTTTTTCTACAGGTCGTCTCTGCAGCGTATGTCTAGTTTCAATGTTCTTTGTTTTTTTACTGATTTCCTTTCAACTCTTTTCAATGTGTTATGAGTTCCAGACCCTGCAGCCACAAGCCTTTCTTTAATAAGCAAAAACCCTATTCAGTGCTAGCAGCACCCATCTGTAATACATCAGCAGGAAATGCTGTACACCCCTCCAAAACATCCCCAACATCCCCAACATCAAGACAAATCCAAGTAAAGCCAGTTTACTTATTTAGAGCTTTACACTTAAGAAGACATAGGACACAGTATGGTGAAAATGGTGAATTTTTCATATTTGGAAAAGTACATGTGATCCAAATAATTATGAGTGATGTATTCCTGTGAGTCATGATAATGTGACAGTGAGCATCATGTACAATACCAAGTCCCTGAACCTGGATCAGCTACATTCAGTCATCACTCATTTCATCATTTACACCCACAACACCCTTCTTGCTGTAACATGTCAAGATGCCTCTGTGGTTCCTCTTTCACATTCAAATTTACCATAATGTGTTGCCACAGTCACACTCCCTGTGATGTTTTCACATACATGTACCGCTGTTTTGTCAACATATGCAACACAAACGTGATAATTAGAGAGAATTATGCCTTACATAAAATTCAAGCCGATTCCTTGTATTAAAGAGTTTCACCAGGAGATGGAGCCCAACTCCAAGTTAAGTAGAAAGATTCTCTTTCTAAAATCAACAACAATGATATGGCTCAAATATAAATGATGGTGTAAAGTAATGATGACAAATATGTGTTGATATGATGTGATATATGTGGAATATGTGATGACTTCAAAAGACAGATTATTTCTATTATTTAGAGGAAAAACGAAACTTACTTACTTAACTTACTAAACTTACAGATAACTATTTGAATGAATAAAACAGTGGTTTATATACAAAAAGGAACAGGTTGTGGTTGAAGGATGTAAACACTAATGTGTTATTTTCCTTTTTAGCTGGAATTGAAGTCTATTTTAGTGAGACTGACTCATGTCTTGATGTAAGTTTCTGTTTTAGAAGGCCATACTGAGCTTCAATTAACCACAGTTTTAAAAAGAAAATGAGTTACAGCCAAAACATGTTGTGTACTGTCAGTGACCTTGACCTTTTAACCTTTGACCACCTACAATCTTGTCTGTAGTTTAGGTGTTGAAGTGGTCAAAAACATGTACAAGAATGTGACGAATGGATGGAAAACACAAAGCAGTTGTATCATACACGACTGGGAGGAAGTGAAACTGCGCTGATTAATATTTGTTCAATTTAGCATTTCCTTACATTCATAGGAATCTAAATCAAATTCCAGGATGTGAAACTTGAATCATGGACAGTGAGAGTTTATTTTGGGCTTGTCAGTTAGACACACACTGTCATGTGGTGTGTAGTTGGCCAGGTGAACACTGTTAGCCCAGCGTTAGCAGACGTGAAGATGGTGGCAGCCTTGTAGTCGTCACTCAGGGAGTAAAAAGCCCCCTATACCTGGTGAGAAAATTAATTTTTGAATCAATCTGTCTTTCTAAAATAAGGTAATAGACATCACACTTACAAAAGAATTGTACATGTGATGTCCATTCCAGCTTTATGATTGACTTAAATTCATACATTTTTCACACAAGGTTATATAACCCCGGCCAGAAGTGTAGTGTATTTTTCTGATTAACATGCAAAACTTAAAGGCTTTAGAAACAGGACAGCTCAACTCCCACCTCCAGCTCAGGAGAGCTATATCATTATACACTGCAGTGGACAAGTGAATGCATTAGTAGCCTTGGAATTTCCTTGTTACTTATTAATTAGCAAGCCATGGGTTGGTGGGAATAATCAACGAGTACAGGTTGCTGCAAGCTAGGCTAGCGTTAGCCAGGGAAATACCTTGTTCACACAGCGTGTCTGGCTTTGCTTTACCAGTGTGCCAAATGCCATCAGCTGTCAGCTGAAGCAGGCAACATACACTGACAAGTGGAAGTGAGGTGGCTAATTATACAGTAGCACAGCAGCGAGGTATTTAAAACCAGCCATCTAATTATTGAGCTGGTTGCAAACGATGAATAAATGTATAATTGTTTTGTATGTTTCGTATTTGCATTAGATGCAGCTGAGATTTAACGAGCAAAGAACTTTGAGACTTAATGATCCTTATTTTCATGTAGTAGTCACAGTGCGTGTATAAAACACCCACAACACTTTGCCACTGTTCTCTACAGCAGCGTGGTTTACTTCCACTAATGTATCAAGGACTACAGGGAGGGTTTAAGTTTCATTTTCCGTCCGCCTGGTGGTATCACAGCACAGTCTGACTAGAAAAAGGATTTTGGATGCTGAGGCAACTTTTCAGTGTATCTGCCCTGGAGAACACTGTGTAATATTTTCTATTGGATATAATATCTTGTCAGAGTTAAAGTCGTGGATCCACAGCTGATGTAATGCAACAAAACCGAAAAGAGGTTCAGTATGTCACTCATGCTCTCCATGCGGCACAAGCAGTGCAATGAAGACTTGCTCTTCTGAGTCACTTTGTCTAAACAAACAGGAAAGATGGTGTTGAAGTGGCTGCTCATGAGCTCAGTGACTGGAAAATTAAGAGCCCACACACGTCAGAATCACTTTTATCGGAGACATACATGTCCAAAAAGATTTTAAACAATGTAAACATCTCTCTTTTCTTTTATTAATGGCAAAATGCATTGCTAAAGAATCTGACTATTAAAATACTGACTCATCTCGTCGGCACGCTGGGACATGTAGGCAGCGTGGCGCTGGAGAACAATCGCTCCACTGTGATCACAAATAGCAAAAAGTCAGTTATACTGTAACCTTAAATAACCTTTAATAGAGCGCAAAGACTGATGACACAGTCCACACGCCGACCACGTAACTACCGGCTAAAAGTTTCAACAGACCATAGACTCTAAAAGGAATTTTCATTCTTAACACACTTTCTGCCAAAATTATAAAAGCATCGGTTATCTAACATAAGACACATTAATGTTTGTATATTTATATCTTTTTTTTTTCTTCCTGTGCCTCCTCCTCCGTCGGTTCTGAAAGGGGATGGGGCTAAATTGGAAAACTGTGACGTTTCACATCGTCTTGAACCAATCACATTTGAATTACAACCTGATGACAGTTGTTGGCATGTTTCCGATGTCCCGGGCTGTTGCAAGTCTAATCTAATCACCCACACCCACACACTCTTTATCAACGACTAGCTGAGGTTTTGATTACATATTTTTTCCCAGAAAAAAAAAAAACTTTAACTTAATCTTATTACTGAATTATTATTTATTATGGAGAAACACTCAGCTTTTCAAACCATGTGCTCCAAAAACTGTGATTTAGCATTAAAAAAGTTATTATCTTTTTTATTCTGTTTTTTTTCCCAAAATCATCCTCAGTGTATTATGTTGCATTTTTCAAAATGTCAAAAACCAGCAGGCAAATCAATGAGTGGGCACATGGTGTTTTAACAGACTTGTCAGTAAAGAGTGTACCACTGTTTTTAGTAAAAGCAGATAGAAATGTGCGGTTTTAAACTGTCACTGTCTGATTATATGCTCCCATTCTCACCTCTGTTGAGGCTTAGCAGGTGTGCAGCTCCACTGCTGTAAGCGTCTAACAACCCCACAGCCTGTGTACGCCGACCATGCAGAAGCAATCTGCTAAGATATTCTCCTTCATATCTTTAAGAAAACAAATGTTACATAGATCTGCCTAAATCTGTGAACAGCTGCCTCAGGACACGCACAAAAAGAAAAAAAAAAAAAAAACACATACACAAACCAAAAATTACAGACTGTTTCCTGAGGAGCTCACACATGGTACATCGCCCTCATCACCTGCACTGAGGAGGATACTTTACTTTAGGGAAGTTGCAGTGACATCCAGCAGCATAACTGAGAGCAGGCAGGACTGGCGAACAGACGCCCAAATCTTCTTCACAGTGATGCCCCTAAACAACCACACACACACACACACAAAAAGTGACACTTTTCCCCACAAAGAAAAAAAAATAAGTGTGCATACACCTGTGGGCGTCCTTGACAACTCAGAAATGGTCTCTCGGGTTTTGTGCCAGTGGAGTATTTTTGGACCAAGGAAAGGGAGTTTCTACTAGAGAGGAAGGAAGGAAGGAAACAACCGGTAATATTTTTTTATTTAATATATAATACTGAAAGCATTTCTTTGAACACAATAAAACTGAATTACTTTACTGCAAATGGCAATATTTAGTACTCCTTATTAGAAATGTTTCACATTTCGAATGAAGACCATTATTTCCTGACTCATCAAAAGGTTATCAGAGCAATTACATCAATAATACATGATGATTTGAATTAGGTAGCTCTAAATGAGAATTGTGCCACTACTCCCCCCCCTGCTAAAGATAAATCTGGCCACTTTTCAGGCAGCAGCCCCATGATCTGGATGTTCTGCTTGGGTTTAGCCTGTTTAGATGACCAGCTCCCGTCCTTGGCCTACTTTTTGGTCCGAAGCATACCACAGAGCCAAAACGACTATAGTCTTTAAGCAAAGCGGCGGCACAAGAGGATGGAGGCATATTTATGGGTGAGTGCTTTTCAAGACTTAGACAGGATTATTGTAGTGGAGGTTTATGACTGTACATCAATGGGAATGCTCTCAGTATTCAAGCTTGTCCACAGGGAGAGGTTTTTTTTTCTCTGTCTCTTTGCTACTTCTAGCATGATATATTTTTAACAGCATGTGCATGTGTAAGTGTGCGACTGCCTGCGTGTGTGTGTGCGTGTGCTAGTGTGGGTGTTGCAGGGCGATGGAGGTTTTTTTTTTTCCTTTTTTTTTAGTGCATAAGATAAACACTTTCTCTTCATTTACATAATTAGCATCAATATCACTCTGTTTTCATATAACTCATTGTTGCGGCAATTAAAAGCTCAATAGAAAAATATTAACTTTGCCAAAAGTGTGAATACTCTCACTTTGGCAAAAGGAAATGTGAGTACAGAGCTGCATGCTCACTTGAGAGCAGAATTATATAATCTTGTATACAGGTCAGCCATATTAGGATCACCATTGGCGTGAAAACGTGCTGCCGTGTATAAAAAACGTATACGCCCCATAATTCAAGCTATCTCTGTCAAGGCATAAATCTCCCATATTTGCCACTTAAAAGTCTAAAATGTACTTAAACAGCTGTCGTTGTTGTCACATTACCACACACACACACACACACACACACACACACACACACACACACACACATCATGCATCCACATATACATGATTTGTTTCAGTTTCCTGCTTAAATATTTACGCAGACATAAAATGATCTTGAATTCATTTCTGAGGTACACAGAAAACATTTCCACCTTCATATACAGATGAATCTGCTCTCAGAATATGTTTTTCTTTTTCTTTTTCTTTTTCTTTTTTTTTGCTTTGTTGGTGAAAGTGAGAGATATTTCAGTTTATATGTGAGAGGTAGTTCAGTTTAAAAGTTCAGTGGTGAAACTGGAAGCTGCCAAGGTTTTCAAAATAGCGTGCAAAGGCGGTGGGCACATCGAGTGCAACTGTACAAGTGGACGACTAAACGAAAAATAGAAACCTCAAATCAACACAGATGTGATAAGAGGATGTAGTTAATTATCTGTGACATTTACAGGTGATTCTGAAACACAGGAGCATGTTATACCACACACATACAACATAGAGTGAAGCGCCGCAGGTTCTGAAGCGATTAGTCATTTAAATGATGGATTTGTTGATAAGAGAGGAACCTTTGTTTTTTTTTGTTTTTTTTTTTGACAACTTTAAAAATAGATCTCATGCACAACATCATGTAGATTTGTGTACTAAAACAGTTTCGCTTTCCAACGTGTAAATGACAGTCGCCACCCTCGTTCCGTCTAAGAATAAAATCGAAATAGTTTCTCTCACATTAATATAAGTTTTCTCACAAAAAAAAAAGAGTGAGAAAAAAATCAAGTGGGTTTCTTTTTTTCTTCTTCTTTTTTAGTATCTTACTATCATTAGTGTCGGGGGAAAAGCAGAAGAGGGAATTTTCTACTGAAAGGACTTTTCATTTTGAAGATACCCACTTGATTTGATTAACACGAACACACTGCTGAAAAATAAGACAAACTTGGAAAAATTTTGGACCCATTCTTTAACACTTTTCAGTAATTTATCAAATAAAATAAAACTGCCAAATTGAATCTCTAATTCATTATGAATAGATGAAATAAGAAGTTATGTATTTGTATGTATTAAATCATCTGATCATATTGATACAAATCCCTATTTTTTTAAATAACTGTGACCAAGATTTGTTTGAAAAACTCTGGTCAACATTGCACTGAATGATGGCACTTTTTCTAAATGACCTCACACCTAGTTCAGCATCTGGACTCATTTTCTTGATATTTATCACCAACACACACACATATATGTGCAATAAGCTACATCAGCCAGACTGATTCACCTGCTCTAATCTTTTAAGTAACAACCATTTGTCCTGAGTTACAGCCTTTTAAACAGATACTTGTATGAAAACACATGCAAAGAAGAACATAGTTAGTCTTTTGAGTGACGCACTGGCCACACAAGTATTTCTCTAATGGAACATTATACTACTATTTCGAGGCTCATGATGTGTAAAAAAATCAATCGTGGTCAATGCTGGAAACAAGCAAAGTAACGACAATTAAATCTTATTTTAGCGTTTTAAAAAATATGTCTGGGGTCTCTTGTTTGTGCACTTCATTCAGTTTTTCATGCGCGAGTTGTTTGTTAAATGTTGCCTGTGAAGAAAGTTTCATTTTTTCCCACCTCTGTTGAATATTATACGTTAGTAAAGAAAACATGATCTATGATTATTTATTGCAGTGTTTGTGTTTAAATGTACAAAGCGTTCACAGTTAAGCGCTAACTTTCCGTGACATGATCGCCATCATCTGTTCTCGTTAATGGATTTTCCCCCTCACTATCACATAATTTTCACTCTTTATTCATAATTGAAAACAGAGAAAATTAATGTCTCAGAAAATCAATCTTCACAAGAAAAAACCTCAAACTAAAAGGTTGGAGCCCTTTAGTCTTTAAATGTATAATAAATAGAGTTGTTAGAAGGCATCAAAAGGCTAGTGGGAGTTATTAAATGTTATACCATATGATGACAGTGAAATATTGCTATAACCTCCTCTGCTGGAATCTCTGGTGTATATCTCATTAGGTCGCTGTCACATTAAGCTGCTTTCTAGCTTCAAACAAGTTAAGATTGTAGTTAATCAATTCAATACGAGTCAAAACAAGATGAGCAGGTGCCAGAAATGTAGTAATCTAGTGTGGACTAACAGGTACAGGACAGAGTAGAAGTGGAGTAATTAAGGGAGTCCATTCTTGCCTTTAATTACAGAGCTTGACATTTGCAAAAGCCCTGACTGTGAGTGCATTTACAACAGTGGCCATCTGTAGGATGTGGCCATCTGTGGATGTAAGCGTCTGTGTTTGTTGTATTGCACTGTACATTCTGATCAAAGCCTCTGCTCCTCACCCCGGGGAATAAATGTGTGTTCATCATTTAGAATTGCTTTATTGCTGCACCATTGCTCCAGCATTGTGGGGAACGGGGATGTGGGGATGATGTGGGGTGAGGGGTGGGTTTGTACAATTATAGAACTGATGATGCAAAGACACTGAAGCACACGTTCCCCCTTTACACAACCCATGAGTGGTACAGTCCACAGTCTTAAAGGCAGAGTGTGTTAGCACAGCTGAGAAGAGTGCTTATATTTTTACACCGTTTTATTAAAGCCAAAAACAAAACAGTTAACGCGATGATGAAAGATACAAGAAATCATAATAATTATCAAAGTAAATTGCTTCTGGAGTTTCAAGAATCACATGTGGTTAATCATGTGGGTGATATCTAATATTCATATAATCCACTGGATAATTTCTGGTAATTACTTATTTAAATCTGACTACATTTCTTGGTTCTCTGCCATATATTACCCAACTTACAATGACACACACACACGCACGCAGGCCCGCACGCACACACACAAACACACTGACACACAAACACTTACACACACCAATTTTGATGCACAAGTGTGTGAATCTAATGCAGAGCTCCTGAGCACTACAACGGTGACCATATGACAACAACAAGCCTCCCTATTGCCATGGCAACAACTGCACCATTGCTAAGGCAACAGTTGCAGAGTGCTACAACAAGCAGAAAAACCTTCACGCATTTTCAATCTCATTACTTGACAGTTAATGTAAACTTCCATTTCTTCTTCCTGTTCTTATATATATTTATTTAAACGATCATATTTCTATTTCGTTTTTAGTTCTTGTTTTTTTTTTCTTTCCTTTAAGTTGCTCTCGCTCTGCTTTGCGTTTTCTTCTTCTGTCTGTGATGCATATGTAATTCACACTCTCCTCCTCAACACATTTTCTTTCGGTCTAATTCCTTCTGTCTTCACACACACACACACACACACACACACACACACACACTCACACACGCACACACTCACCCACTCTCCCTCTCCTTTTCTCTCTCCTTCACTGTCCCCTCCCTCAGTTCTTCCTCTCCATCCTCTGCTGTTTTGCTGTCTTATTCTGTGATTCTCTTCTCCCCTCTCTTTCCACACTGTGACCCCCCTCCCCTCTTTTTTTTTTTTAATCCCCGCCACCTCTGTTCACCATCTCCATCCTCCCCATCGTCCATCTCTTTTCATATTCACCCCATCATTTCTCTTGTCTTTTTCCGCTGTTTCACTCTCGCCTTGGAGAAAAAAAAAAAAAAAAAACGGATATATACTCTCACCTTGCTTTTTTTCGCCCTCCGCTCTTTTCTCTCTCTCTATCTCATACTCAATTCCGAGACCACCCTCTCTCCTCTCCTCTCCTCTCCTCTCTCTTTTCTTTGCTCACTCTCTCCCTCTCTCTCTCTCTCTATTTCCCTGTGGCCCTCCCCCTCCCTTTTCATGTTTCCCCCTCCCTCCATCCTCTCTTTCCCTCGCTGGTTCAGTTAGTCAAAGAAGAGATTCACGGAAGGAGAGAAAAGGGGGGAAAGGCAGGACGAGAGTGAGAGCGCAGGAGTGGGGCAGGCTGGGGAGAGGGGTGTGGGGTCTCAGCCCTCTGTCGTGGGGGGTTGGGGGGGTTGAGATACACCCCAATATTTTGTTCTAAGTACCATGGACTGCCTCTGCATTGTGACTACAAAGGTAAGCCTATCTGTTGTTCATTACTCTGGCTCTGTGTGTGTTAGTGTGTTAGTGTGTGTGTGTATGAGAAAGAGTGAGAGGTTGAGAGAGGTGCCACAACTGTATCTGGACAGCGAAGTAGAAGAAAGCGCTCGTCTTTCTGTTCCGTCCAAATTACAAAAGTATACATGCGAAAACACAAAAATCTTTGTATCTTTGTGATGTTTTTTTTTTTTTTTTTGATATTTGTGTATTTCAGGAAAGACCTCATGTTGAGCTGAGCTACCTGACTGGTGTATAGGCAGAGCACTCTTTGATAACCCCCCCTCTCTGGATGACTCTCTCTCTCCCACTCTCTGCATCTCCTACTCTGTGTCATGCTTTGTGAGTGTATAAACAGGCGCTGGCTGACCTGCGTGGATGTAGTAAAAGCAGGAGAGAAGCGGCAGCAGGGTTGCCTCTGTGTGGGGCTTTGTGTCATGCTGGAGCTGCAGAATATGTCGAAAGGGGGAGAGAGAGACAGAGAGAGAGAGAGAGAGAGAGAGAGAGAGAGACCATGGGAGGGCACACTGCATGCTAATCTCCTCATCTTCTCAGCAGTTTGTTTTTTTTTTTTTTTAAATTATCTTAACCTCGACACGTTAGATCTTCCTGCTGTGCATCTCGCAACATCTGTCTCTCACACACAGGGACATGAGCGATGTGTTATATCATACACATGTGCTCGGCGTCAGCGCTCAGCTCCACGGACCGAGGCACGGAGGCAGCACTGGTCGTGAAATTGGCTAAAAATGGAGAGAGAGAAAAGAAAAGAAATGGAAGAGCTTTAATTTAGTCTGACTCCAGACGCACTCTGGTGTCAGACCTTGTTTGGACAGACGGTTACAATTTATTATAGACCTTTAAAAAAAAAAAATAGATAAATCCTGGTGGACACACTGAAAAAACAGGTGAACAACACACTGGGGCAGCTGCAGATGAATGCAGTTTCTGGCAGGAAGTGATGACAAAAGTGGGGGAAATAGAAATACACACACACACACACACACACACACACACACACACACACACACACACACACACACACTGATAGCAACTCTGAGAGCTGAGCAGAGACTGGTCATTTGAAAAATTTGACTTGGACTCTTTTTTTTTGAGTGCAGAGCAGAAGTGAGTGCAGCTGGTCCTTTCAGATGTATTACATAAATTTGTGCTTAACAGTAGCACATTACATTCATTTGCTTATCAACCTCTCAGTTTCCTTGGCAACAGAGATTATTAGTCAGTTAAACATAGATAAGTAGTTGCAGTCAGATGAGCAGGAAGACTACATTTTACACTGAGGTTTACATTTACTGTTGTCTGTAAGATATAGATAGAGATTGGAGCGAGTGCATGGCTTCCCATCTTCCACTAATGAGCTAGCTTTCAAGCTGATAACTGCATGTTGGTTTTTCAAGCCTATTTTTGTTACCTAGCACAGAGCAGTGTGACAAATGCATCGTGAGAAAAGAATGGAAAACGGAAAAAAAAAAATTAAATGAAAAGAAAATGTCATGGTATCTTCCTGTAAGAGCAGAACATCAGTCTCTTGTGTATCTTATTTGCCTTGATTGTGACTCACTGAGTTAGCTTGAAAAGAAGAAGACAAAAAGGCAGGAAGAAAAATAGAAGAAAAAAAAAAAAACACAGAAAGTGCAAGACCACAGTTGGTAACAGTGGATATTTCACCAAAACTTGTTCCAGAATCTTTCGCTTATCGAAGTGAGAAAAGACTTACTGTAAAGCTGGCAAAGAACACCACAGTATTGCCAGGAGATTGTGGGACAGATGGTCAATTTATAAAAGGGAAAGTTGGTGCACGAAAGAGAGGAGAGGAAAGTACCGACTGAGCGGCAAAGCAGGCCGATCGGATACTTTTAATAGTTACGGTGGCAGTCTCTTGAAAAGCTTTGGTGCCCAACATCCGATCCTGGGATTGTGGTTCGGATTTGGCAAAAAAAAAAAAAAAACTTGGCATATTCCTTTAAATGTGACTTATTAAACTTTAATGGAGGCCAGCTGCATTGCAGGTGAAGAGTGTGGCATGCCATCATGTAGCGGATGATGGGTGAGCTGCTCCCTGGTTGAGCTGTTCACTGACACCCACATACTGTAGAACGGGTTATGTAAACAACGTTGCTTCCCCGTGCCGGCCTGTGTGGGTGAAAAACCACAACTTGAGTGACAAATATTGGTTAGCGGCACAAAAAAGTTGAGTTGGCGCTTTTACTTTTGAACAATATCACCACCAGCAACATATTACAATAAGAGCATCCCCCAGCCATCTTTAAAGACATAAATGGCTTCCCTGGTGAGCCACTGTGTTAATTATTTTATTGGGGGAAATTCACCTAAACTGAATTTCCAATGAAATGTAATAAATAGACCTCAATTGATAACAGTTGAGGCACAATTAGTGCAATTCTATGAGGAAAAATAAAGAGAACTTGAAGGAAGCCCCTTTTATACTGAAGAGGAAGTTTATTTGAATGTGATCTCAGTTCTTGAGGCAGTTAAGATGAAATTAAATCTATTTTTGTTTCTTTTATAACGGCCCTTATTGTCTTTACACACCTATATACCGCTGACACGTTAAAAAAAATAAGATTGCCTTTTCCCTACTGTTCCTTCCCTTACTGTTCCCTAAACAGCCTGGAGACGTGTTATATGAGACATCGTGTTTTGTCTGCATGTTGTAATGTCATCGGCCCATACAGTCGAATTATTAGCTTTTAAGGAGAAAATAACTCCAAACACTGCCACAAATAAAGATGAGATCATGTTAAGTCATTGTTGGCGGTGTAGAGTAGAAGCTGCTCTGATGCCACCTTGGGCAGCTTGTAATTTCATCTAATTCGGGAAACGGATGACCCCCGGAACACTCCGAGTTTCACTTCCTAGCAGGTAATAGATTCATTTTTTTTTTGTCTCTCTGGGACATTTAACAGCTTATATAATTTTCTTGCTCCATCCTACACTAAAAAAATAAATAAACTGTAAGATATTATAGCGATACATAACACAGAGGTGTCATTGCATAACACTTGGAACTGGAATATTAGGGCATATCAGCATGAGGAGACGTCACAGGATTTATATTTGGGTTTGAGCCTGACAATGCCTTTGACTCTCCCTCCCTGTATGGCACCGAGTCAGGGAAGGATGGCTTGATGTTTGAGAGGTTTGAGAACAAAGAAAGAAAGAAAGAAGGGGAATTTAAGCAACTTACATTAACGCTTTGATGATCATGATGTCTGACAGAAAACAACTGCAATAACCAATCAATACAGCATCTCCTGTGTGGAAAGGAGGACATGCGGAGCGTTTCTGTGAACTCCTGCTTTGCTTGTCTTACACTCCTCTGATTATCACTCCTCTGCCTGTTGTCACCCTCGTTCCACTTCTCTACTCTCACATTTCCAGTCCCTCAATTTTTTGTCCTCTCTGCCTCCTTCACCTCTGTAATCCCTCACTCAGTCCTCCACTTCCAGCCCTCTATCTCATTTTACCTCCTCTCCTCACCCCACCCCCTTCTCCTGCTGCTTACTCTCCTCTTTCCTGCTCTCCTCTCTCTCTAGCTTTACCTTCCACCCTCCTCTTCAGCACTTTTGAGGCTTCCCTAGTTAGTGCTCCTTCAAATAAATTATACATTTGACAAGATGTAGTCAAAGTCTGCAGCTCCGCGTGCACATATTTGCTTCATGTATGGCTTTATATGCTACAACATGTACATCCTCTTCCCCTGGAATGGCTTTTCACACTCACATTTGTGATTATTTAGGGCTGCCAGCTGTTCTTACAGTTCAACATATATGAATATTTAAATCTCGCGAACATGCCTGTATGTGTGTGTGCAAACACAGATGAGAAGCTTATGGCTGCCGCATCTTGCTTGAGCCTGAAGAGTCAAACCAAAATGGAGCTGAGCTAAAACCTTCTGCCCAAGAATTGATCAGAGACTCCTCAGTTTTTTTTTTTATCACCTTAACAAGTGTCCATTCATCAACACGGAGTGATGTGATGTGCGTCTGTACGAATGTGTGACATACAGTGGGGTGTACTGTGTGTTAGGATTAGTGATCCAGTGGAGAGAGCTCATATGATCTCTGCTCAAGGGCACGCGCATCCATGAGGCCTTTGTATGCAGCCACAGAGGCACTGATCCTGCCAAGTTGCTCCCAGGGCGCAGTGAGCGAAGCAGGGCTTGCCCCGGTCCGAGACTGATGCCATGACTGCACAGAGTGTCCGCTGAGGTTCTCTGTTGTCCGATTAAAAAAAAAAAAAAAAAAAAGAAAACCTATTGGAATTGAGAGGATAATAGAGAAGTAATTATATATAGACAGATTTTTTTTTCTTCTCTATGGTCATTTCTTGCTTTCATGCTCATGAAAAAGACAGCGCTACATTCAGTGGTCAGCCACGAGTTTCTTTTCGTCTTTTGACGCATATTGCACCACTCTCCCACACATTCAGCTGCTTTCTGAAAAGAAAAGGCATACACCTACATGATCAGACAGAACTAACACAAACCGCAGAGCATCCTGCTCCGGTACAAGTGGCTCCTGCACTGTGAATTGTAACTGCAGCTTTTTTGCTCAATTTAAGAAAATTGGTGTCAGTTCAAGTCTCAGAAAACTTGTCAGGTTTAATTAAACAGGAGCTTGAGGCTTTCTGTATGGTGCTAAGTTCTCTTTTTTTCTACAGCAGGTGCTAATTTCAAGCAGCTGTAGTTGTGAATGGTGTCAACTGTGAGCACCATGATGGGAGGAGGAGGAGATGGGTGGGGGTGGGGTTCACCAAGCACCTTGTTTCAGCTCCATGTGTTAACACTAGCGGCGGCTTCCCTCATATTTGACTTAATCCAATCTCACTGTGATTAAATACATTGCTCATGCCCATGCTAACCTCTAGTCTCCGAACTATTTTATATATCACCACCACCAACCCCCATCATGAGCCTCAGCCAGAAAGGAGGCTGTGAGAGTTTCTCTTTGTCAAATACACACAACACAATCTGTGCTCTCTCTCTCCATATATACTCTCATCCAGCGAGAGCAACAGCAACAGCAGCAGCAGCAGCAGCAGCAGCAGCAGCAGCGCCTTATCGTTTCTTTTGAACCTTAGCTCGAATGTTTAGATATTATTGCTGATACTTCAATGTGCCACATTATGAAGATGCCACGGGCTCATTCTTTATTCTGTCTTTATTGCTTTTTAGTCTTTGGATGTATCTTTCTATTTATGAAACGAAAAAAGCTAATTTCTTTTTCTTTTTTTTTTCTTTTTTTTGGAGCCCTGAAGTTCAACGTGCAGGGTTTTAAGATTCTCATCTCTGGTGCCAATGATAAATTACAATTTTGCTGATTTAACGTAAAGGGGTATGTAACATCATTACATGCATTATAAAAGCCAAAGAGAGGTGTTGTTTGGACTTCATTGTATTTATAAAATAGCCCACTCGTTGTCCAATAGGAGACACTGCTCCCGGGCTCTAGCCGCTTAATTTCGGTGTTTTGGCTGTCAGCATCGCTGTCCGTCCTAAAATTGTCCATATGACAGGTGACAGATTAGATCCATCATGAGTTGTTTGGGCTACAGACTTTGTCGTCTCACATTGTGAGTGAGAGGGCTAACCAGGAGGAGGACTGTGGATGACAGCTGTGCTATTCCACTCCGACACAGCCGTATAAACTGACAGGACGAGAGACACGACAGATTTTTAGCGATAGATTTGTAAATAGATGATGGGAAATAACTAAATCAATAGAGATGATGAGGTATATTTAAAGATGAGGACAGATTCAATAGAAAACGTCCTGTGGGCCTCATTAGATAGAAGGCTCAGGTCAAGGTGGGTCAACTTCCCACCAGGGCCACGTGTAATAAAATATATGACCACATTATAGACATTTTAGTTAAAAGAGTCAACTCACTCGCAAATGTTATGTAACCGGAGTGTGTTGGTTAATGTATGTGCATTTGTGTATGTGTGAGGTGGGATGTGTATGTGGATGAGTGAGGAAAAGAGGAAGCAATGAGAGAAATGACAAAAACAAGACTGACAAGGATGGTGGTGTTGATATCATCGATATGAATAACACTTGCATTAGCCTTGCAAATGGGCCCAGATTTTCTCACAGTGTTGTGATCATATTTTTCCAATAGAGCACACAATGACACCTTGTGGCACATTGTTAAATTACAGCACAGGAGTCAATGACAATCTCGCCCAAGGATACTTTCAAAAAAAAAAAAAATAAATAAATCAGCTGCCGGTGTTGTTGGTGCGATCAGCCGGCTGCTTGGGTGCTACATTAGCCTCAGTCTGAGAGACCTGCTTTCAGTTGAGTGACGTTCTTATGTTTTTCCTCATGAGTAATAGGAAATTGCTGGACTGATTGCTGTATCAGTTATTCATGATCAGTCCCCTGTCACAGACCCTCATGATGTTCTCATCTGAAATTCAGGTCACAGATTTAGCGGTTTTTAACCTGCCGTTTGGCAAAGAGCAATAGACTGTGCAGACTACCATTCATATTAGAATTATATGCTTTCTAAGTCTAATGTTACACCTTGCTGCCTACATGGCAGTGAAAAAAAAGAAAGAAAAGAAAGGAAACAAACAAAAACACATTTGAACCAACAACACGACGTGAACCGGTGGCACCCTGAGAACCTGAACACGACGCGTTTCACGCTCAACATGGTAATGTACGAGCGCACATATTTTATGTGATTTGTTTGTCTCTGGCTTTGGATCTTCATGTTCCTCTTATAGGTGATGTCAGTTGCCTAGCAACCAAGCAATCAGGGCCTGATTGTTGCCATGACAACATGGCAGGGGTATCATCATGGAGAGAATAGAGATGAAAGGAGGGAGGGAGAGGGAGAGAGAGAGAGAGAGAGAGAGAGAGAGAGAGAGAGAGAGAGAGAGAGAGAGAGCTCTGCCATTGAGGGGTGTTGATAACGTGAAGCCCACAGTGAGCAGGTAGGAGGATGACCTCTGTGTAGGCGGCGGCAGAGAATGCTCATGAATGCAGAGAATAGAAAATTAATGTTTGGTCTTATGCGGCTAGATCGGCAGGTTACACAGCATTTGACACTGTTCTAACGGCGCAAAGGCTTCACTCCGGCTGGAAATGTCACAACGTGCTTCAGTCGTCTTTAGTCACAGACAGCGAAGCCGACGCAGCTCAGCCACCACTCAGTGTGTGTCGCTAAGGTCCACGGGGCTTTGGGCCTAACCTCTGCAGGTGTCATAACCCATCCATCACCCGGCGACAGCCTCACTGTAAAGCAGTCCGATGGGGTCATGGTGCATTTACTCTGTTTATTCCTTCGCTCAGCTCTGTCCCTTAACACAGCCATGTATCTAAGAGGGACGAGGCTAGAGATGGAAAGACCAGGAACCAAACTCACATATACCACTTATGATGCTAATTAAACTACTGTACAGACCAGAGAATTATATATATATATATATATATATATACACACACACACACATATTGACTATACTGACTGTGAATTAATGGTAACCAAACCAAATAATATGTTGTTATGATGACGAAACATAATAAAAAATATAACTGCACACAACATCATTATCTCTTTACTATCATTTTAGGATCTTGTATTTGCTTAAAAATAAAACTCTGTTCCCCTCCACACCCACATCATAAAATCATAAAACTTTCATAAAATACCTTACAGTTAACCTTTGGTGTCATTTTCTTTTGACATATAATTTGTATAATTTCATACTTTGATTCTTCACTTTGCATTAAATTGCATGGAAAAAAAGAAAAAAAGAAAATCAACTTTCAGTCTTGACAGCAACTTTTTTTTTCACTGCAGGAACATATGACACAGAGGGGTGATTCAACTCAACTTCTGTGGATAAAGAGTTACCATAAAACATGTAATTTCACATCATTGCTCATATCTCTAGCCAAGAACCTGTACAACTGCAATAAAAGATACAAAAATAGAGTTTATAGTCTAATTTACATTGATCAGTGTGGCCGAATGAAGTCTGATAAGCTTTAAGTCAATAAACATAAAGATGTATTTCATATCCTGAAGTAGCACTTTAAGATTTGTACTTTTTAATGTATGAATAATCACCGTAACACCTGTTTTAATTCTCTCATTCACCAGTCGTCACTATATTAGGCTGATGTGCACCAGTAAGATGACATAGTACAGCAGACTATGTGATGTGGACCAAAGGCCGTTTATGAGGTCTGTTTTTGGAAAGCGTAAATAAAATAATTAAAAAATAAAAGATCCTTTAGAACAGAAATAGATCTGAATATGCAGCCAGTGACACTGGCAACTGTTGCTCACACATTAAAAGTGCATTATACTATATGTATAAAAGCACAGTGACATTAAATGAATAAAGTGTCGATCCTTTGGCAAGAGCTTTTTGAGAAGCAAAAATATTCTTGCTTATTTAGGAGCATAAAGACGTAATTTAATTTAATGTTGCAGTTAAAAATATATGTTATACCTTGATTAAGACAGAACATGATACAAGAAAGCAAATGAATGTGTGATCAACACACAGAGGTAACATACTGTGCCAGTTTATCACTGCTAATGTCAGTTGTTAAAGACAAAATCACTTTTTCTTAACATCAACAAATATGAAATTTGAGAAAAGCAGCAGAGTTTTTTTTTTTTTTGTCAAAAAGACTGTAATATATTTACTGTAATTTTTGCTTTGCTTGTTTGTCTTTGCAGCGAAGGGCATTTAAATGGGAATTGAGGTTTACATGTACAATGTACACAACCACTAGATGTTGCACTAGAGCACCAGCATCTCAGATTTAAAAATAAAAAGTTTCGTTGAGGGCAACATCCCACTTTCTCCTGTCATGTTCTTGTAGGGATCTCCATCTTGGCAAAGTCTTGTCTATTTCTCTCAGACATTTTTAACGTTGCATTATTGGTGGATCAATGGTTTCACAGGGAGGAACTCATATACTAGTGTGCTTTGTTAGCCAGACCAATGAAAAGACCAGAGAAACTTAGATTATCACAACTCACAGCCAACAGGAATTTTAGTAACTTTATATATATATATATATATATATATATATATATATATATATATATATATAATCTTAAAAGCTGCATTTGATTTTAGAAACTCATGCAAAATGTCTCTGAAGATTTGCATTTAAAATGCTACAGCTGATCAAATACAGAACTGTAGAGCTGTACAGTTCTGCAGGGCCACAGTTACATCAACTAGACCAAATAATTATTTCTATTGTTTTTTTTTGTTTTTTCCTCTTCCTCTACGAGCAGCATCTTTACACATTCTACACAACACTCCTCAAACTGCTGGGGCCTTTTCAATTAACAAACATCAAATAGCCTACTGTTGAAAATATGGGACGTGTTGCTGTTTTGTTTCAAGTCGATGTCTTTCTACAGACCGACAGTGGTTCTCTGATAGTCTCAGTTAGAGTCAAAGGAAAGGTTAAAATGAATATGATTTCATTATGGCATTTTTATTATTTAATAAACTTTAATCAGTACAATATCACAAAATAGTAGAGGAAAAAAAATAATCCCCGTACTTGTTCCCAGAGCTCATAACACTGTTATATTTGATTCAGAATGTAAAAACTGAAAAACTGAAAAAAAAAAAAGCGAAGCATTTGTGAAGCTGAGACTGGCAATAAGATGAAATTATCGGCAATTAATTTGAATTATTTCAAAATTGCGAGTGACAATCAGCCAGAGCTTCAGTGTATCTCAAGGCCAGACATGGAGACATAAACATGGCTGGTATTTTTTTGCTGTCCTCTATTGTGAGCAAACAGGACGCTATTTTTGAACCAATGTCGAGACAGACGTGATGACAATGAAGTGAATAAGCACCTCGGGGGTTTTTAGCATTGAGAATACGGTAAAATAAATCGAGTTATCTGTGTCAAAATGTCTCAATTTTAAAATCATCATCACAATATTTGGCCTTCCCTTGACATATTTGTGTGCTTAATAACGTGTGTGTGTGTCTAAGTGGGAGACTGCGCGTGGATGGCGGCACAATGTAATATTTATTTCATAAACAGAGCAGAAAAATAAGATGATATATGTATATATCTATATATTTATAAGGTTTACTCTCTGTCGCTATGTCTCCTTCGCTCCCCTCCCTCACTCTCTGCCAGTGACAAACATATTTTATGAGTCACGGCAGGAGCAGGCTGCCAGTCCTCTCTGTTCAGACCCTTTCCTTTAACATCAAGATACATCCAACACCAACAACTCTGGCTTCCAGGAAAACTCTCCTCTCTCTCTCCTCGTCTGCTACGACACTCCCCCTACCCCTTCCCCTTCCCTCTCTCCCCTCCCTTTTTTTTTTTTTTTTTTTTATATTTCCCCTTACCCTTCCCCAGCCTCCCATCTCTCTCCCTCTCCCTCCGTCTCTCTCTCTCTCTCTCTCTCTCTCTCTCTCTCCCCATCCCTCTCCTCCTCTACTGCGGGTGTCTGGGAGGCTGTTTTTCCTCTGTCTCTCGCTCATGAAGGGCCGCACTAAGCTCCCTTCTCTCTGCCCGTGTGTGGTAGGTAGATTCACCTCTGTTTGTGTCGTTCTTCTCCTTCTCCATCTCTTCTCTGTTGCTGCCTCTGTTTTGCATGTTAGCTTAAAGTCTGCTAGTCGTTCTGGCAGGCTCGTGAAAAGGGGGGTTGAGGGGAAGGCGGGAGGAGGAGGAGGGAGGGGGGGTCTCTCTCCATCTACATCTGTGCATATTACATCGAACATTCTTGCAGTCTCCTCCACTGTCATAGATTAATCAGAAATATGGGTGTGGGGGATTTTTGTTGCTATCCTTCTACGTATGCTCTGGGTTGGTTTAATCATGCACTTTGAGTGTTACGTATGAACGTGGCCTGGCACATGTGGGTGTGTATGTGCCCCTGAGCATGTTTCGACATGCAGAGGGAGTCAAAACTCTAGCAGACTTGTTGAATGAACCATTACAGAATCACGTAAACAGTGTTTTTTCTGTGCTTATAGGTTCTGTGGAATTATATATGAAAGTAATTCACATTCTTTCTTTTTTTTTTTTTTTTTGCATTTTTTTGTGCGTGTCTTTCTCCTTGTAAGGACAACAGGACACTGGCTCAGTGTCCTCTTAAGATTAGGAATATCCTCCAACTGACAGGGAATTGACTGTCATCACTCTGAAAGAGGTCATGTCCCTTTAAGTGTTAAAGGCTTTGGATCAATGTCAGGGTTAGGGAGAGACGTTAGGGTTCGAGGTGAGAGAATGGCGTTTTCTTTATGTTCAGTACAGTACGTATGTGCTGTTGTGTGCGTGTTTGTGAAAATGAAAACACCAGTATTAATTAGCTAAGTAGATGTGATGAGTCTAGTTGTGTGTTATGACACCAGGATGCAATTAAACGCAGATATATGGCCAGTATCCACCGTGTACGTATATCTTTGTGTGTGCACACTTGTATGTAGACGGACATATATATATATATATATATATATATACAACCTGTCATTTTCAGCAGCTCAAATTTATAGTGCTGTTTGAATGAGAGACGTGTTTTTTTGTTTTGTTTGTTTTTTTAGACACAGTGTAGACAATAATTATGAAAGACATGGACACATTTTTTGTTGTTGTGCCTCTATGCTCTACTACAATGATGGCTTTTAATAAGAAGGATTATATGTTAATCAAAAGAGGTTTCAGATTAAAAAAGAAAGATCTGTAGTTGATTCGAGTTACTACATTTGCATTTTGGATCTGTTGTCTCCATGAAAACCAAAGAAATGTCAGTGTCAGTAAAGTGGGCCAACATGAGACTGGGAAAAAAAAACAGAATAATAATGTGTTTGTTAGCGAGTTTGGCAGTCATCAGTTCACAAAACACAGAAGTGGATGAGAGAAGATTAACTAGGAGTTTGGAGAATCATCTCTTTACAGCATCTTTACAGATCAACGAGACACTCCGGGATGTATACTGTGTCAAAATATGTAATAGACAACCATCGAGACAAGACCGCTGAGCGTCACCTCAGCATGTTCACCACAAAAACGTAAACCTCAGAAGGGTCAGGTTACAGTTTGCAGTGAAACCCGTAGAGTTCTGAGTCAAAGTGTTACAGACAGACGAGGCGACGATCGACCTTTGTCGGAGTGACAGAAAAAAGAATAGAGGCGCATCGTAGTCTAGAGTGTAACACCTCATCAAATCCATCAGTTAAATGTGGTGAACGTGATATCGTGACTTGGGCTGGAGTAGCTGCGGCTTCCAGTAGAGTCACTCATGTTCATTGATAATTTTACCACTAACAAAATATCTGAAAGAGATATGTTGGACTGCTCCAACACAAATTAATATATATCTAAAATAAAAACAGGATTCTAACTCTGATTGGATGTAAATCACCTAATTTTCTATCTGAGAGTCAACAGTATTGGGATACTCCATATCCAACCTTAACATCTCAATATGATAAAATCATACATCAATATATTTTAAAAAGTGAAACATGAATTCTGCTTCTGTTAAAGTGAAAATTGAGCTACACTGCGACATAAAACCACCAAGGCAATACGATCCTCCAGTGCTCTTGCTTGTACAGTTATAATCAGATTGACAGATATGAGTTTTGCATCATGTTTGGCAAACTAACGTTACTATTCGGCCACAAACAATAGCAACAAAATACAGAAACCTTTGTGTTTTGTAATGTCGCAGCACCATACTGACAATAAAATACATTTAATTTATGCCACACATCTTCATCCATTGTCTCCTGGTGTCATGTGACTGGCTGATTGGTCCAACTTATCACCTATTAGCTAAACAGGATGGTGAGTCTTAGACTCTGCTGTACTTTTTTCATACTGAGACATTTTTCTTGTTCGGAGCCATTCCTGGGTCTTCAGTACTTGATCAACTAATAGGTTAGATTGTGTGTACTGTCATGAGTCATGCTTCTGCAGATGTAATTACACATTTGCAGAGAGTCTGAAACAAACAAAAAACAAAAAAAAAACAAAAAAAAAAACGACAAAAGACAAAGCTTTGACGTGGTCATGGATCATAACGTAGATAAAAGGCAGTTTTATTTGTTGAACACAACTTTTAAATGCAGATAATTCCAGTAAGTAACCTTTTTTTTTAAAAAAAAAAAAGAGAAGCGGTTCTTTTGTTGTGTTGCTTTTATTCTGTTTTCTGCAATTGTGATAACAGGATATATTCAAGCAAACATTGCTCAATAGTTAGAACACTGGGTAATTATGGTAAACTGTAAATTACTATGTGCTCTTCGCCAAGCAGCCTTCTACTGTTGCTTGGGGAAAATTATCTTTGCATCGCTATATTCCATGCTGTCTATCAAAACTGTATCACAGTGTCATTTTATACTGTCAGCGATGGTGTTTGTAAGCATGGGGAGGTTCTCAAAGTCAGCAAATCCAGCAGTCACTGCTTATTACTTTTGACAGCTTTTCTGGCCACATTTAGCAGTCATAACAGTAAAACGTATATAAAATTATATTCTCCAACAAATAAAAACCGTGAGGTGTTACAGAGGCGTTTACTCAGTTGATTCAACTGGTCTATTGGACCTTCTGTCACTGCTCTAGTTGCAAATCCCCCCCAAAGTCACACACGCTCGTGCTCAATCTTCCTAGCAACAGCGTTCGATGAAATTAGCCCATTTGTAAAACTCTTTGCAACGTGACTCACATTCAGATGGCGGTGGTGGGCAACTGGGCACGAATACTGCCAGTCAACTCTCCCTGTTGCACCTGGTGGCTCTGTTTTCATCATCTTGGCTAGAAGCGGTGCCATTGCTGACCAGACTGGCCCCCTGCTGTGCCCGCTAGATACCAAGCCAAAGCTATCAGCAGTAGCCTGGGACTCTTTTGTCACATTTTGTCAGTGACAACTCCAAAAAATATATACTTTTACACTATTTTAAGTATGAAGCAATGTCTTAACTTTGAGATTGCACAAACAGCCAAGGGGCAGACCAGTGAAAGCTTCATAGCAAGTTGCGAAATTATAATTCAAACACGTCAGCGCACAGTGATTTATTCACCAAATGATTCTGGCTATGTGCCCTCACCAAAGAAGCAACCTATGACGACAACTGCTTATTTATAAAAGTAACACCAGGAAACAGGAGCAGACAAGTTTACTGGAGAGAAACAACACATCGGTAAATATGCGTCACCTCTGAAGACACGGCAACAACAGGTTGTACAGTGTTGTACAGTGAATATACAGTATATATCAGTCGGCCATTGCATTACCATGTTAACTGGAAACGATGGTGAGGTGCATGGTGACTGCTTTTTTAAATAATGGACAGACTTTGGTACCGGTGAGTTGACAGTATGTTGACAGTCATCTTTTTTCACATTGCATATAAGTCTGAGATGGGCAACAGCTGGCAGAGGAGGGTCTCAGTTTGGTGGACCGCACACTGCTGTTGTCTTCAGTGTGGGAGGAGGCATAACGCACAACCAGACTGTGATGGAGGAAGTGAGGTGATAGCTGTGTAGAATTAGACCAGTAGCTGCTGTGAGACATTCTTCACATGTCACAGGAAGAAGATCATCTGTTAGGCTTTCATGATTATGGTGTAGATGTTCTCATCCCATTTGAGGGTGGTGCAGATAATTATCCCAGAGAGCTCAATTTAACCATTTAATAACTGTCTCAAAGCATGTCTGCAGCTACCAAACGGGGAAAAACAAGTGAATTCCCGGACTAATCGATTTTTGTCGGCTTTTGAAGTGTGTTCAAGGTGTAACGTGCACACCATACTTCGTACTTCATACATAATGCATTGCTCCAGGTCATAGCTGTTGGTGATGATTCTACTCTGGCATGTTAAATTTACACAGCTGGATGTTTTTGTAAGAGACAGAACCAGGAGACGTGAAACATTACAGTTGGTCTGTAGAGCTGCTGCTGCACCTGGTGCCGTGAGACAAGTCTCTACCCCAGGGTTTGAAAAGGTGACCAACTTATCTCTTCCCGACTTTTGTAAAACGATGATACTTTCTTCAAATGCATTGAGCCTGGAATTTTGTCTAGACGACCGTGTCCTATTTGGAACAGCATTATTTTCTAGTAAAAAACATGCGAAAACATGTGATACTGAAGCAGAGAGAAATCAGATATAGCAGGGTCTGTGTAGGTGTGAATACTATAATTCTAACCTTGGGTGTTTTCCTAATCGGTAGAGCTGGGGCGGCCTCAGAGCCTCAGGAGACTCCCGGTTGTGTTTGCACTTTAGTTTGACTATTTCATTGTCACAGCTGCTAAGGACTGGAGGTTATAAAAGACTGAAGACTGCAGGGCTGTTGTGATCCACATTTTTTTTTCCCTATCCAATTTAGGTGATAATCCAGTGTTAAGATTAATATAGATACCCGGCTTTCTTTACATGACAGTAATTATGAATGTCAGTGAATTCACAGTCATTTAATGTTTTATTCTCTGTAGATTTGCCTCTCGGTGCCGTGTGGATTTACCTGAATGTAGCTAAAGGACACACACACACACAAGAAATAAGGAAGACTATTCTGAGAGAAGCTTAAATGTGCTGAACTCAAAGCAGATTATAGGCTAGAAACATCATTTTTAAATCAACTGTTTGAAGTATATGTTTATAACTATTTTGCATGTTGTTTTATTCCTGTAGAATTAAATTTGGTCCTACAAGGGACATGGTACAATTTGGGAACAATATATCTAGGATATACACAATAGATCAATATGAAAGTGTATATTTTAAATAAGGACTTCCACCTTTACTGTAATGTAGGGACCCAGACTTTTTAGTGCAGCAGCAGTTATTGATCCCACAGACATCTGAAAATGAACTGAGTTCATCTAAAATTATTGATCATACGCTACAACCAAACTGCATACGGACACATAAAGAGGATTCAAGACTTGCTCTGCATCTTTGATCAAATACGTCACCGCATGAATGCTCAAGTGGATACTTTGGCTTTGATTTCTTTCTCCATCACTTACGTAATGGAAGACCATTGATGGTATGTATTTTTCTTAGCCGCACATGGTGATGATGATGATGATGATGGTGACGATGAGGATGATGACAACAATCAAAAATAACTGCCAAGACCCTGAATGAATGGATGGTGAGCAGGAAAAGATGAGAAAATGTGAAAGCGTGACACATCTGGCTCTACCTACATTGTATTAGGCTTAGCACAATTTCTGGCACTGGCAGACTCAGTAAGTAAAGCTGCTGTAACAGCCAGTGGTGAATAACGCCAGCACGAGCAGCCTACTCTTGTTTCTTTATACTCTCTGTGTACTTGAAAAATAAATAAATAAAAAAAACGGTTATATGTCTCACTGGTGACGCATATAGTAGTAGCATGAAGCATCTGCTTTTTTTTTCTCTTCTCCCTACACACAAGCTCCAGTGATAGCAGCAGCCATGTTATAGATACAGTGACCAAAATGCTGCTGGCAAGTGGACTATTTGTTAGGGATCTGCCACCCCCTGCAGATGTTGTCATGGAAACACTCCATCTCTTTTGGGGCTCTCTCTCTCTCTCTCTCTCTCTCTCTGTTTCACACAATGCAGCATTAGGATGTTAATGCTACACTCAACACTGGAACACCACAGTTCAGGTTTCCATGTGACTCCCACGCTTACATAATGCTGTAGTGGAAGGAGGGAAGACACTTACAGCGTATGATCAGCATAGAAATTACACTGTATCTATAATGATTATAAATAGAGTTAGTCATGTTCATCTTTATGTATTATTTCTATGTGAACCTCAGTGTGAACAAGCTGCTTATGGGGTTTGTCCTTTTACAAAAAGACCTTTAAAATTACATGTGTGTGTAAAGTGAGAGGCAGTCAAGGCATGTGCATACACAGTCATGCCTCAGCTAACATGACATTCCTCGTGCTGCTCCTGTGCATGTCAAAGCTTGGCGGAGTGAGAAATGAAAAGGTTATTTTAAGTCGAAGCAGAACCACAGCGAAGAAATCTCTTCCACCGACTACAGCTGACAAATTACAGATTTTCTTTAGCCGTTTGTAACGTGACTGATTGCTGATTAGACGACTCTGTATTCGTCAGATTTTTCAAAGCGACATTCGATCACTCCCGAGGACTTTGTATCAAGAGCTCGGTCACTTACTTTTCAGATTGGAGCTCGATGTAGGGGAGGGGGGCAGAAAGAGAAGCTGTGTGGATGTGTTTGGGAACACTTTTGTGTGATTTTGAAGAGATGGCCTATTGCAAGCGCATTACTCATCATTACAACCTCATTCGGTGCACAGTCAATGCCAGAGTCCCGTATTAAAATCCATTCAGAGCCGCAATCAAGGACAGAGTTTTCTTTTTTAGAAAGCAATATCCATGGAAACTGTTGTGGGTTTGAAAGGGCTCCTTGGTGTTATGTGATCAGAGATGAGAGTCGAAGAATAAAGTTAGACTACAGTGAAGAAAAACGTCATACATCTAGAGTACTGGGAACAGTGAAGAAAGCTCTGCCCACACACTGACACACTCACACACTGCTACACACACACACACACACACACACACACACAGTATCTAACATATTATATGATTAAGACTGAGAAGTCTCTAGCTGAATAGATATTTATATTGTTCTGGAAATCAGATTACCGTACAGACTGCAGTCTTCAACATTTTTGTATTGTTTGTATTGATCTACTGAGTTACAGACTGAGCTCTCTGGGAGTTGGGAACTGTAATATTTTCCAGAGGAAAGTGACACTAGTCTACTTCACTTCACACGGTGTTAAAATTCACGACCTCCCTCTGTGGGCCGCCAATATACCTGCTGATGTCTTTAACACACTGCAGATTTCCCAGGATATCCCCCCCTCAGCTCTCTGAGAGGGTGATAAGGTTGTGTTAAAAGAAGAAGAAAAAAAAGCTATCAGCTGTACACTGGGGTATTTGGACAGTCTCGGTTCAGTCTGTTCGATTTTACGCTGACGTCACCCGGGAGCGTTGAGCCCTGCGCCGCAGTCGGTCCTGAGATGAATGCACAATATTTAAATCTTAGCCTACCTGGTTCTCTCACTCCACCCTGTGGGCTCACCATGTCAGCACAATCACACAGCAGGGTGGAGAGTAATGACACACAAATCACCATTAAATGTGAGAAAAACGTGAAGCCCGAGAAGTCATAACAATTTATGGCAGGAAAGAAAAAAAAAGATGCTGCCTGTTACTGACACTGATGGTTATCTAGGATACTATGACAATACTACTGTTCTATAACTCTTATTTCTTTTGTTTTAGATATTGGCTGATATAATATTGAATCATTTTAACTGCATTTTTACATTTTTAAAATACTTTTTTATATATAACATATCATGAAAGTCACCAGGTGTAATTTTTTAATATAAAGTGACATTTATCTGCTAGATTAATGTTTTTAACACAGTGTTGAACATAGCTCTATGAGCTAAGAGAGTTTAATCAGTTTAATTGCTTAAAACTAAATTTTATACCAGAAATTTGTAATAATGAATTGAATTTAATTTAGTCGGTCTTCACCGAAACTCTTCAGCCATTTGAATCATGTCTTTAAAACTGTTGTGGGGGGATTAATATTTAAAAACAGCAGTGTATGTTATTTCGAATGTTGTTATTCACGTCATTTCATTGTTTTTCCCATGATTGTCACATGGGGAGATACATGTAGATCACACATCAGCTTTCCTTTGCCATTACTGTGAATTGATTCTGCATTCGTGAGAAATGAGGGCAAAGGTCCACTTGGGGTCATTTGGATTTGTTCATAAAATGCCTCACATTAACGAAGACAAAGTCTGACAACAGCTCTGTGTGACAGTGTTAATAAATAATCGGTTTCAGCTCAGTCAGCAAGACAGATGCATGACGACGTTTTGTAGCCTTCAAGTGCTGCTGAACATTTCAGCACCCTGGACAGCTCCGGCAGCATTTCTCATTAGGATCCAACAGGGGGCGCAGTAATCACACTGTTACCTGTAGTTGTGAGCCAAGTTGTTTGATGAGGCATCATGAATATTTCCCAGCTTCCTCTGCTTTGTAAAGAATGTTTTGGGTTCTATTTTTTTTTTTTTTTCCTGTACAACTTCAATATCAGCACTAATATTACTTGATGTGCAGCCTCGGGAACGCGCGCGTCGTATAAATCCAGCTGCGCGTTGAGTCTGAACTTTACGGTCAATAATCAAAGAGAAAGAGAGAGAGAGAGAGAGAGAGAGTAACATATCATGAATGATGCTAGCAGTGTTAAACCTTTGGTCAACATACCGATATACAGCGACAAAGGGACAAACAATCATGATATGAAGTTGAATAAAAACCGATTTGACCGCTTCGGTCCGACCGGGATGTCCGCCTATTTATATATTAACCGGCATCACCGACCCCTCCACACAACCCCACCACCACCACCATCACCCCTCCTCCCCAACTACCACCCACCCTCCCGCCCGCCCCCACCTCAGCTTCTCGCGGATCTCATCTAATTTGTACCGTGGGCTCTTCTCGCAGTGTGAGTGGCGGCGGACCGACGAGCTCGCTCTGGTCTGTGTTGGTCTGTCTCTTGGTGTGAGGCGTTTGGGAACTGATGTCTCTGCCTGTCAGGAATTTAAAGTGTCTCTCGCCGGTCATGTGCCAGTGTAAGGTCATCTGCAGCAACCGGACCCTGTCTCTCATGTTCGGGTGCAAGGTAAGCCTTAGGGGAGCTGTGCGAGCAAGCCGATGGTTGCAGCAGCAGCAGCAAAGACTTATCTCTATATACATATATATATATATCTATATGTGTGTGCGTGTGAAATGTTGGTTTGTGCAGAAATGCGCGTTTATGCTTGTGCCGGCTGTGATCGCTTTGCCTTTATAAACAGCCTCTGTATATACAGCCTATAGCTCACGCCACTAGAACGATTAGCACAGTGATCACACTCACCTACATCTTCCTCTCTAGTCCATATGCTGTCAGGTACCTGTTTATAACAGCATCAGCATCATACTTCAACATCAAAGCTTGTTGTTTTTTCAAGCCTATAAATGGCCGGTTTCCATTTACACAGAACAGACCAGACCAGAACAGCATCCTTCAGCAAAGATGGTTGTGTGTGTTTTATATATATATAGCAATCCTTTACCATAAATGTTTTCTGTCATGTAATGAATGAAACATCGATCACTACAAGAAGTCCCCTCCTTACCTGCAGGGCAGGTCACATCAGATGCTAGCCTTATGGTTCACATATTTTTTATTTATTTATTTTTTTCAGCTTTTTATCCCGGCAAAGCCAACAGCTTGGCATGCTTTTGACCTTGGGAAATGTACTTTATTGCTCAGGGCCACTTAAATATCATTCATCATCAGAGAAACAGTACACTGCAAGCGGGGGAGGCTTAGTCCCAGCTTGAAATCAGGTAACAGAGGAACAGTGGCCCTGATGTACCTTTACTAATGAATCAGAACTGGGCGCTTGTGCTCAGCTATTTATTATCAGGAATTTAAAAAGAGGGGTTGGGGGTTTGTTGCATTTACGGTGTGTTTTGTTTTTTTGTTTTTGGTCTGTCTCACTCTTTTACCCTGAGAATGTGTGATCAGAAGAGAAGGACTGCAGTTATTCACCCATTTGCTCAGCGATTGTCCATCACGTCCCTGATTCGCCTCCTCGCTCCCTCAGCTTCAGGTGTTTCCAGTATGGCAGCCAGCTCAGAGTTGCCCCTCCACATGGCACTCTGGTCTGTTACCTTTACGAAGCCAAATGTGACTACGCTCGGGCCAGGATTTGTACGTACACTTGCCAAAATGATGTTTACACGTGTACAGAGCCACAGATAATTTGTTTGTTGACTCAGTTCAGACAGTTCTGGTTAGTGTTAGAGCCTGCTCAACTTTGTGTATCTGATTTTGTTACTTATTAAACTATAAAATAGACGGATAATCCAGTTAAGTTTCATTAATCATCATTATTTTCACATTTTGTCTCTTAAACAAGACACCACTGGTGAAATGAATGCGAGTGTTTGCTTTCTGGGTTTCTGAGAGAGCAGTCCTGCTGCGCTCACCGTTGAGTATTAGTAGCGCGTACAGTACGATTCCATGTCCCCACACTGCGCTCCCTCCTGGCTCATATCTTCCTCTGTATCTTCATCTTGAGACACCACGCCTTCCCTCCTTCCTTCCTTCTTACCTCGTGGAAAACATTAAAATTCTCCTCCCACAGACTCAAGGTGCCTCCACAGTCATCATGACCATGCGGTGTAACACAACTCCACAGCAAACATTTATTTTGTAATAAGAGCCGTTTTGGAAATGGGATTAACGGCTCAATTAAAATGAATTGTGCTTGCTTTGCAGGATGTCATGCTGGTTAGGACAGATGAGGCTGATAATAACGGGGTTCGGCTCATCTCAGGCACGTTACAAGCAGATGCTTTGTTTTCTTTTGTGCGCGAGTGTCAACTGTTGCCAAATTGTATTCTCTATTGTGCCACAATTCATTGTGCTGAGGACGTCCCGTCCTTGGAGACATGCTAATCACCACCAAGATTCAAGATTAACCTCTGCATTGTTCTTTAGTGCCCAAATACCTTGTGTTCACATACAATATGTCCTACAGGTTTAGCAGAACATAAACAGCTTGTGTTCAGTCTGTTGCAGTCTCATGGTGGATTGTTATCTGTGGCACTTTTTTTATTTTTGCCCAGATCTTTTGGGATGCACAGCACATCATAGAGATGTGGTTTTACTGTTCTTCTATATTACTGTCTCAACTTTTATTTTTATACATTTCTAGTTTTTGCTGGTGGTTTTATTCCCTCCAGTTCTCCAGTTCTGCCCTATGTTTGGTCATCTGTGTTACAATCACATGACTGGTCATTTCCAAGGTTATTTGTGTTCTGTATAATATTTATTCTTAAACAAAGCTTAGCACAAAACATTTCATCAGTCATCTTAAATTCTGGATCCTAATTAAAGACTCTTTATGTGGTCGGAGGCCTTCAGCGGTGCTTTAGTGCGCTCTTTTATGCTTAATGCTCATTGATTGCCTCACAACATTTAATCAAGACGGACGGCCTTGCTGAAGTTTCAGTGGAGTGCTTATATTAAAGGCCATGCGATGTAAACTAGCCCAAGGACCGAGTTTAAATGGAAAATGAGTATTATGTAATGAATGATTTACGACTCGGGGATCAGTGTGCCTTCATCTCGATATCAAGATCGATGATCCCCTCACCCTGAGAATTGATTCTCAGACATCTTTACTGGAAAATGGACAGGGTAACGGCCCGCTGTCACTCATTACCAACCAACCAATCAAATAATCAAGAATAATGATGTGGATAATATTAGAAGGTGATATCAAAGCAGTGATATGTGTGTGAGGCATCAGTTTTTTTGTTTTTTACATTTCACATCCTTACTGTAACTGTTTCTGTAGCTTTGCATGTGTCTTGTGGATTTGGCCTGTTTCATCCAGCTGTTTATGTCATCCTGCTTTATAAAGAGCAGCGAGCGTCATCCTGACGGTAAGCTGCGGTAACACCGCCAGATACTTACTAATGTTCTTGCTCAGGTCTAAGATTGAACCTCTCAGCATCGCCTCTACCTCACTAACTGGCTCTTTCCAGCTTATCTGTTATCAAATATTGCAGCTGGTGTTGTGTGAGCAACAGAACGTGTAGGCTGCAGGAGTAAGAAGCACACTCGCAGTGTAAAGCCTACCACTGTACAGTTATATGGCCCTGATCCATCCATAAAAGACATTTAAAAGAAAAGAGAGTAAACGAGAGTAAACGTTGTCTTGATGGGATGACAGAGCAGAACAGGCCGCTTTTCTGCAACAGACTAATGGCTCATTTCAAAGAACTCACATATTCAAACTTGCCAACATGCTCCTTTACAAATGTCAAAGCCACCAGAATTAAATCTGCATATTATTGCAAAGCATGTTGCCTAGTTACATGATTTGCTACTGAAAAACCTGGAGGTGAGCGCAACAAAGCTACAAAAATGGTGTCGGACCTTTTAAATAACCGACAGAAGCTCCTTTTAAAACCTAATGTTATGAACCGACAGTGAACGCACAGAGATATTTTTGAATTCATCCAAGTTGTCAGACGCTGAACAGACAGGAACATAAGACTTATAATAAAAAAATAAAATAAAATTCAAAAATCTACCTCACTAAGCATCTGGCACAGATATGCATCACCGACCTTTAAAATTAAATTCAGTCTCAGTGTAGCAAAGAGACAGAATCAAAGTAACTTACCCTTCAGGTCATGAACATTCATAGAGCAGGACACAGAAATAAATTCTAAGACGGCGTTTCTCCACAAAAAAAAAAAAAAAAAAAAAACTACGAGTGCCACTAAAATAATAAATAAATAAAACATTTCTTTTCCATTTTTTAAAACTTTGTCATGATATGAGTCACTGAAGTTGAGAGGTTTGGATGACTGAGCTCTATTATTATTATCTCCACTTAGACAAATTTCTCACTAATGCATGAAATAAACTTCTGATTTCTGTTTTTATGCTTTGACGAACGACAAGATACTCAGACCTGTATTTGTGAGCAGTTTTACCCTCGACGACAATGATGTATAAGAGGAAATACACACCACTGTTATCTTTTTCACAGCGCTGTGGGTTAAAATGGCCTCCAATCGCATGTTTGTGGACAAAAAAGAAGGACTAGAGAGGGGGGGTGGAGTAATACGTACGATCCCCCACTACAAGTGCAACATACATGAAAATGTATGTACTCAGCATAAATATGTGTCTGTGCATGCTTGCGTGGACTGAAGGGGGAGGGGAAGAAATTACAAAGACCACTGAGCTGTGTGTGAGTGTGAGACCTGTGAAGAAAATGGAGGGGAATAGGCTGCACCTGACCTGATAAGTGTAAAATAATATGGCTTTGAATTCATTTTCTGGTGGTTTGTTTTTATATATTTTAGGTTAATTCACAAAAACTAAAGATTTATATATATTTACATATATGAAATACACATGATCTTCAGATTTCCACATTGTATAAATATCAGTCTGTTGTCGTCGTACAAACGAGCATTAAGTTCCTGTGAAAACAGGCTCCAGACAAACAAGATGGAAACCACCTCCACCCCTTGCAACCCTCACCAGAAGGACCACACAGGCCAGCAGCCACCGTGGTGCAATTTACTGTATCCATGACTCTAATGTGATTATTAAATTTGAGGATGATACATTTGTGTGGGTCTTATCGATGATGATTCATCCTACAGAAATGATATTCATCATCTCATTAACTTGGGTTAGATGAACATAAATTAACATGTGCATATATAGGATAGATAGATATATCAGGCTAAAATGTAAGAAAGACTAAATGTTGAGTTTCTAAATCAGTGCTGAGGATACAGGAAGGAAAAGAAAAGGGGAAAAAAGTTTTCTTTATTTTTTATGACTTTTTTTGTTTTGCTGGTAGTGAAGAAGTCCCGTCGGCACTTTAGAGGTTTTATTTTCCTTATTCATTTTTTTCTTCAGTTGGTTTGGATGGTAATGAGTTTCAAAACACACACAGCTTAAAGTGGTTTTACATGTTTGATCAAACTTTTAGTTCGATATTTTAAATAACGCTGCCCGACTGGGAACCCGCATCACCCTGTTGTCTCTGTTGGATAATGTACTGAAGCTGTCGAGGCGCCGCTCAACATGAAAAACCTTCGCTCTGCAGCCCCGGAGTCACTTTGTATTCAGACGCACCTGCGAAAAAGCTACTGTACATATTTTTTCATTTTTTATTTTTAAGCACAAATGGGGGTAGTCCTAGTCCTGCAGCTGGTGTAGCTTTATTTCCCATCATCATTAATAAATACCCCCATAAATTATAAATGAATAAATACATTTCCAGGTCGACTACAGTTAATTTTTAGCATAACAATTAAATTAGACTGACTGAACTGAACAACACTCATCTCCGTGAGGAAGACGTGGGCGATAAGAAGCTTTTCTTTGTTGTAACCACGACTTTTTGATTCAGGCTGGATCAATTGTTACATTTCAATCCTACCTGGTGCTGCTTTAAGCATTTAGCCTCATGGTAAATGTAAAGTCTGTTGATGTTGTTGTTGTTGTTGTTGTTGCAGCATACATAGCTACAGGATACTAACACTTGTCAAAGTGTTGTGCTGAAACACCTCAGAGAGTAGCCTGAAGGTAGCACTGGCAGAAGATGAGTGAATTTACCGTCTTCTGAGGTTTACATATAAATGGGAGGGGGGAAATAAAGTAGGTGTAGGATGGAAACAGCTACTATGAAGGTGCGAATGAGACGAGGGCTGCGTTTGACGTTTGGGATTTGACATGATGCGAATGAAAATCAGCTGAGAGGGAAACAATGAGTTGATTTTGTTACAGTGAAGAGGAGAAAAGTCCTGATGATCATCAGAGACTAACATCCTCTCGCAAATCTTTGTCAAAAGTGACAACGACTGATGATGCCGTGCAGCAGATGAACAATTTTTCTCATATATTGTGGATCTGACCTTAAAAAACACTGGAAATATTCAGCTGTAGAAAGGCGGGTTTATAGGATCTAGTGGCTAGGTGTGAAGGTATGCTTCACCAATAGCCAGCAGGTGTTCTGGCCTACATACAGCGTGTGTAGGCAGATAAATTAATTTCTTTAGGTTTGCAGATGGATCAATGAAAGCTAAAGCCTGGGGTACAGTTAAAACAGGTGAAAACAGGAGCTTTACAGTACATTTAAAATTCATTACAAGCTGGATACATTGTACAAAACAGTGCAGCATATTTCTTTTATATATTTGTATTTCTATTTGGATTCAAGCAATGAATCACTAATAAATCAGTGTCAAGTCTCTGGCTCAGTGTTAAATGTAAACACATCTCTTTATGTTACTGCTTTGAATTTGGTTCATTTCAAACACATTTACCTGTCCAGATCCACATCTCTGATATATCCTCTGCTCCATCCAACTAAATACCAGGATGTAGCTTGCTACAGCACCGTGAAACGTCACACAGACTTAGCACCCGGCGTAAAATCCCTCTGAGCTCATCTGAGCAGAAAATATTCAAATTAATCCAAATATAGAAGAAGAAGGGGGAAAAAAGGGCGGGGGCTTCATTATCGTTATAGAAAATGCAAATAGATGAACTTGTGCGAGCTTAAATTCTGTGAAGATGTGGTGGGGACTTGGCTCCTTTTAATTTACACCTGAAGAGCTTCCCATAGTTCCTCTAACATCTTGTACATCAAGTGCATTTGGAAGTCTAAGTATCTCTGAAATTATATGCCTGAGAGGTGAGGTTAGCTTTCATTCCATTACCTAACGCACTGTAATTTAAAAAGCTCAAGCTCTGTCCTTGAATTACAAATCGAGATGATGGTAGATAGCATTTGACATTTGCTCCACATTAAGTTAACTCATTTAACCATTAAAAGGGAGCGGCTTGTTCAAGCCACACAGGGTGTAGTTCTAACTACAGCACAGGGGGGAAGACAACAAATGTAACTGCAGACTTTATAACAGAGTAATTCCTTAAAGATGTACTGATTGCACCTCCAAGTTGATATACTGATACAATAAAGCCAGGGGAAACCCAGAGGTATTTTGTTGTAGAGGTCGTTTAGAAAGACGTTTGTACAGCTACAAGCAGATTTAATTGTTCCAGGCTGTTATCAAGACTCTGCTTGTGAGAAAAGAAGCTCATGAAAACAAATTCCACTGTCATGGCGTCCAATTATCCTTATTAAAGGAGATAATCATCGTCATATTGTGTTAGTAAATGTGGACATGGAAGAGAATACAATGTTTTACAGCATGAGAAAAGAAATGTCTTTAAAAAATAAATAAAATAAATAAGGACACATATTATTAATCAGTTGGTATGTGTGCCTGAGTTCAAATTACAATATGCTGTATAATTATTGACTTAATAACATAAAACATTACTAATGGTATTTAAAAAAAATGCTCTAGAGCACAGTTACACGCAGTTGTCCATGGAAAAACCTTATGCTTAATTATATAATATCATCAAAATGAATTGCACAGCTCTTGTAAACAATGTAAATTAAGGATTACCTTTGTTTAAATCAGTAGATTAAATTAATCCTTTCTAAAGTTATAGTTTTATTTTATTTTTTTTATATGAATTCTGGTATGACTCACTCTTCACCTGTGGTGCAGTATTACTTAGTTCGTATCAAAGCAAATTCTGTTTGTTTCTCTTACTACTTCTGCTACTACAGACTATTTAACTGTGGGTATGTAGACCTGAATAAATTCAAAAGGCTTTTAGCAAATAACAACAATCAAACAGTGTTTCACAAGTGAATTACTGTGAAACTGTGCAGCACATGTGAAATGTTGCAAGTATGAACCCGGGTAAAAGATTATTGACACGCATTGAACTGCAACAGCAGAATTGTAGCTGTTAGAAATTTTAAGCTCAAACTGAAGTAGTTTGTGCAACGTGTCTCGTCGGAAATCACAAGCGTTTGTAATCGTTCTGAATGGCAACGCTTGAAATTGGAGAGAAAAACAAGCTTTCATAGCAGATGGGAAGATGTTCACATCAAAAAATAGAAATAGTTGTGTCAAGACACAACTTGCACATGTGGTCAATCACTGCAAGTTAAGTTGGGTGTAAACGTCTGATAGGTTTTGGGAAGTTACAGAAATGTTTCTGTAACAGGGGCCAGTATTCTGTTTAGATGGTTGGACAGCTACAGAAGCATCCTCAGCCCACACCTATGACAGATTGTCACTTCACTTCAAGTGTGGCTGTTTGGAGCAACTATAAACACTCGAGAGGATTTAGCTGTGATAGCTTGTAACCATGTCCACACACTCCCCTTAATAACTGTTGGAAGAGTGTGTGGAGAGGACGTTTGTGAAGCTCTCCAGCGTTCTGACACACTGGCTCCTTAAAGCACCATCATCTCGAACAGAAGTCCCCCCTTTTGATTCTCAGCCCTCTGAGCTGCCTGTCTTTCTTTGTATCCATCTAATCAGAGACTGTTTGATATGTGAGACATCAGGTGAACACAATGATTTGTAATTAACTAGCGGGGAAACCATAATGAACTCTGATAAGACCCAGGAGTTACGAGTCCTTTTATTGGCTGACCAGAATTCAACTCTCATAATTTGCGCTTCTCGTAATTCAGTTTCTCATATCAAACTGTGAAAGTGTCAGACGATGCTCGTTCACTTCCAAATGTACGAGTTCTGGTCTTTTAAAAGCTAAGAGATACAATGCGTCGTTAAAAGAGGAGGAATGTGCCGAAAGCCCTCAGCAAAAGGACACTTTGTAGCGTATCTTAAACACGGACTGTCACAACCCCCACCAGTGGGACAGAAGGCAACATGGCAGCATGAATGTTGGTCATGCAGAAAAGGTGGAGGCGGTGGAGACCACAGAGCTCAGGCTACTTTGAGCTGTGATTCATGTTATTTACTAATCTTTTATTTTTAGCACAATGCATTCTGTTATTTAATAAAAGTGGTACTTTGTAGAGTTAACTGATATAAAAAGGACCGAGAATAGTCATTAGCAGCTTTTCAGCTCTCTATTATTTTATTTATCTATAGGTGGTTGGTGGGCAGTTATATAACAGTTAATATATGTTTATATTAATGTAGCAGTGGTTAATGAGGAGAAACTCAACTATTACCTTCTTATCAACCTGTGATTATTGAATTATGTTTTCAACAACTGTTCATTTCTCTCTGGTTCATCTGCTTGCTGCTGTTTACTGCTTCCTTTTTATTGATGCTCTCGCTTTTTTTGTCACTTTTACCCATCCCCCTCAGTTTCTCCTCTATCTTCATCTCTATTTCACTCTTTTTTCCTTCTTGCTGTCTCAGTGTAATGTGATCCAGGACCGACGCTGGCAGCCCCAACTGTGGCACTGCAATCTCTGCTCTGCTCTGGTTGCTAGGCAGCCCGTCTGAGACAGGGCTCGGCGATGCACCTCCCTCTCCGTCTGCCTCCAAAAAGACAAAAAAAAAAAAAAAAAGAGAGAGAGAGAGACGCTAGAGTGGTAGTGCTGGTCGTCAGGACAGAAGCCAAAATTCAGATGATCCCTCTCTGAGTTTTTTCTTCTGTTTTCAGAATGGAGATGCTTCACATCTGCAGTGCAGCAGGGCATATTGTGAGCCTGGCGGGGGGGCGTGGAGGGTGGTGGGCTGATCTGTGGAAGAAAAAAAATAAAAACAAAAACACACAAGCATAAACCCACAGGACAGTGTGGCAGATCTCCCGTGTGATGCTGCCCACCTTCTGATGCGTTTGTGATGGAAAATGCTGTGTGCAGATTTTGTGTCATCACGCCTAGAATGAAACCTAGCATGTGTGGCTGACACAGTGGGCTGCTGGCGAGTTGCCCAGGTGTGGGATATCGGTAGGGGAGTAAGGTTACTAGGAAGAAGCTGCATGATCTGATACTGGTAGAGCTGCAATGACTCATTGCTCTGGTTGGTCCATGTGGCTGTGGAGGACGATCACTTAGCTCAATGCACAATGGCAACATTTTGTGGCTCAGTTTCTATCATGTCTTCACTTTGCGTCTGTAGGCGTCACACATATTATGTGATATACTAGATATGCATATAGATGATGCATATGCATTTGGCTGAGCATGAATCTGTGATGAAAACACTCCTTCTGTGTGCTTGGTGGATTTGTCATTTTGTCATTATGTTTAAAGGAGATGAGGCATCAATGACGCTCATAGTAGATTATCAACCTTTAACACGATGACTATTTTTAGTTTTTGATAAAATACACGTTCTTCTTCGTATACGGAAAAACTAATAGCCTTGTCTGCATCTGTGTGTGTGTTTCTGTAGAAGTACAGGTACCAGGATGAGGAGACGCCCCCCTTGGAGCACAGTCCAGCACATCTGGCTCCGGGGAAAAACGCTGAGATGCTTCATATGAGTGACAAGAACCTTGCTGCCATGGAGGCCATACATGGCTACACGCCACACACACATATCTCTCCTGTCAAGGTAGGGCAATGCACACACATTTATGTACAATGCTGATCAATACCTAACACTAATATAATAGCACAATACACTCACTCAGCTGTCAGCAGCTGTGAGCCACTGTGGTGTAAATGTCACTGTTATAGAAGTGGGTAATACATTAAAATTATAACCTAATCATTTACAGCGATAGAAATAAAATTAGAAAGTCTGATTGTCTCCAATTCACTCACAAAACACATTTGTAATCATAGCTGCTTATTACATTTATTTTATTTAATCATTTCTCTGTTATAACTTTGCACTTTGGAGTTGTGTCATCTGTTTTCAAACTTCTTCGACATAAATACTTTAATGGTAATATAATACATTTATGAGCAAATCTGGCCCTTGACACCTTTAAGTGTCAGATCAACGTTACACGTCCATGAAAATGCATATTGGGTAATTTGATATTGAGGCTTAACAGCCTGAAAATCAAAGAGCAAGTGGACACTAGATGTATTCAGGACTCGGTAATCTGATCATCTGAGCCCTTGAAGGGATGTGGTTAGAGATCAGGTTACCTCAACAGATTTATTGTGTGACATCGGTAACGATTCCAATTTACTCAAGGTTTTGAAACAAAATCTTTTAGTGATTAGTTTTGCAGAGGAAAATGTAACAACAGACAGTCTGTCTGGCACACGTAAGAACTGACTGATGTAGTGAGTATAACTTTGTTTGGGGAGAAATGAATATGTTTCATATTGAAATCAAACATCAGACTGATCATTTTTCCTCAAACTCAAAGAAAAACTGTGACAGCAGAAACGGGTACGGTTACATTTCAAAGTGGGAAAAAGTAATCAAAGACGTTTTTTGGGGCATTTAAGTTGTGAACACACAGTTGTAGCGGCTCCCAGCTCTGATATCTAACTGGCTGATGTCTTAAAAATGCAAAACCGAGTCTTTGCGAGAGCTGCATTAGACAGGAGGAGGCATTGATGCAGACAACACAAGAGCTACTGGTCACACAGTCGAAAATACAGCTGACATCTGTAGGAACATGAGCGCAGTCGCTCTGTCTGGGAGTGCAGTAATGATTACACACTGTAGCTACAAATGCAAGCAGGTGTAAGCTATAATGCTCGCTTAATAACGATCCATCTCATATGCCCATACATGTCATTTAACAGCATCACTGGCTATTAAGATTTAAGGGTATTTATTTGCTTTGAAGGGGGTGGGAAGTGGGGGGGTTGAAGTGTTCCTCTATTTCCCACAAGGGAGTACACTGAACTCCTCGGGGAGAAGATATGTCCATTGAAATGCTCTCTCTAATGAGCAGAGAGGAGAGGCTGAGTTATGGCTGCTTTACAGCTGCTATTTAAAACATACAGAGACTGCTCGGCAGCAGCCATGAAGATATGTCATGTCTGGTGCTGAGAGGGTACTTGCTTTAGGAAGCAATGCTAAATTGAATTCTTAAGTGGTAGCACTGGAGAACCAGCTCCAGTCATCATATAAGATACTAGAAATTATTCATTACTTGGTACAGTGCACATAACAAACTGTCAGCGCTCAGTGGTCATTTACATTTAAGCAGAAACTGTACGAACTGCAACCGGAGCAAAAAAACACATCAAGTAAAAGTTTGACGCTGCTAATCCAAACTATATCTATATATCTTTCCAAACTATTTCTTTAATGTTGCTTTAATAGTGTGTGTGTTACACCAAACACCAGAATGTGCATTTTGACCACAGAGTGGTCAAAATGCACTCTGTTAAATGGAAAAAGTTCAATGGTCGATTTGTCTGTCAGCGTCTGTATGTCAGACTGACTGCTACCTGCTTTGTCAAGTCAAAGTGCCGGTGCAGCAGCTGCTGCAGCTGGAGGTGAGTGACAACAGAAAGGTGGCACTTGTCAGTCATGTGTGACCTTCTTGAACGGCTGACGCTAATGGTAGCCGTGATCTTGGGGGTGATTTACCGTAGCAGTTGGGGAGATCTACTAAAAATACCATGACGGCGTAATAAAATACACATGAAACAGTGTTAAGAACATGAAACTTCTTTAGACAACGCGCCGCCCCTTTTTGACCTTTCAAGCTGCTTTGATTAATTCCCTTCGTCCCTGTGGAGTTTGTCATCCAGCACATGTCCTGGGACCACTAATTATTCAGAATTGATGGGTGCACCATTTGTTATGCTGACAGGGAGGGAGGCTTGCTTCTTACCCTAAAAATCCACCGTTATGAGGTAATTTAAGTCTATTTAAGAGAAATTTTTAAATGTGATTTGTGCCCTGCAGTTTTTTCCTAGATCCATTATTTCCCAGGGGCCCTGAAAATTCGGTATATGTATGAGTTCACGTATAGGAAATATCATTTTATGCCACATAATAATGATATACTGTAACCAAGAAGGCTAGTATCTGTAAAAAGTCAATCCCACCTAAACTGTCCTGCTGCCTTACATAACTTACTCAATAATGTACTCACCGCGGTTTGAGTAATGTTTCCACAAAGTGTCAGTGCATTTGAACAAAGTAGGACATCTGGAAAATATTAAGAGGCTGTCTTCAGTCTGTTCGTGATATTTGTTGACAATAAGGGAAAATATATAACAGTGCCAACCGTGTAGTTTAATCACCACAACTGCTTCCTTTTGCCAGTTCTGTCAAGACCTATAGTCATATATACTGTAGACAAGTACTAAGTAAGTATAAGTAAGCAAACCCCCGACCCCCTCCCATGACATGTTGTTAAGGCCAAAACAAATCATTTCACCGCCTGTACTACACACAGTGTGGCGTCCTCAGGAGTCTTGATTGTTCATTATTCTGACGACTTGCGCATTTCATTAAAATCAGTGGACAAGCTGCGGGCGACGAAGAAAAGAGCAGAGACCGAGGCTGCAGGAGAAATTCAAGAGCGAATGCTTGACTGTTCATCAACAGTCACTTATGTGTCTTAATGTGTTTTTCTTGGAGGCAGCAACAGGCTACGTTAAAAATCAATTAAACAAGTCGTATAAAATAAATCCATATCATCATATTTAAAGCTTAAATGACGCAGACAGAAAGACTGATGTGTTTATTAATCAATATGCACTGATATGAGTTTCATAAAGGTTTCTTGATGTTTAGATGTTGCCCATGAACAGGCCAGGGGGGATTTAACACCTTGTAATTCCTTGATTAACTTAAAAATGATGAATCCAAAATAAGGATGATCATCTTTGTTGCTTTTACACCATAAAAACATCTCTGTCTGGATGAACGTGTATTTTTTTGTGGAAAAATAATGCACTGATTTTTATAAGTTTAAATCAAGCTGAAGCTGGATCTGAGAGGGTTGTTTCTCCTAAAGTTTCCTTACAGGGACCGGAAATATTCCTCAAGTTGGAAAAGTCTGCAAAATCTGAAGTAAAAGCAGAGCTGTAATGGTGAGGAAAAGCAACTGCAATCAAACTTGTAGCAACAATAACAGGGTCTCCCCAAGAAAAGCTGTTAAAGCCGGCAGCTGCTCTCGCTGTAATGGCGTTACAGAGGAAAAGCTGCTCTTTGTAAACCCGGGGCTTGGCTAACGTTGTTGACTTGATGGAGCTACAAATGTTAGCGGTCTCTTCCTCATCAGCATCACCTCTAGTATTTGGCCATCTGAGGGAAAAAAAAAAAGTCAAAAAACTGCTTTTTCCTCTCCTCCTCGACATTATCCCTAAATGTCATAAAGGAAGTACTTTGCTGCCGAGCTTTCCAACAATTATATCTGTTTCCAACCAGGCCACCCAACGTTAACTGTGGTTTAAAAAAACATCTTGAAAACACATTTTAAAAAATCCCACAGGCTTAGGCCTGGTGGAGGGTAAATTTAAGCCTGCTGGGTCTGTAATACACCGAAGGAGACCATGAACAACAACGTTATTAACACACCTACACTACAGCAGAATTCCATCTTGAGGATATTTTTCCCCATCACATAAAAGGGAGCATGTTGATGTTGTTCACAGTGTTTTGGGAACCAGGATTGGCCCTATTTCTATTTCTGGAATAGTGCCATTATTTATGAAGTCTTGTGTTTCTCTTCAGGGAGAACTGAATGCACTGTGAAGCAGAAAGGTCTGGGCTCACTTAGTTCAAAGTGAATTGTTTGCATCATTTTATGTCACTGGTCTACATCTTTGAATAGTTAGAATAGAAGAAAAAAATTAGAAGAAAAAAAATATATATATATATATAAATAAATAAGTCAGAGTAACTCAGTCCCAGGGTTGAATAACAGAGGACAAAGACTGTTGGAGCCATTTTGTCTTTTACCCACTCAGCCTCATGCCAGTGATCATGACCAAGTCAAAGTATTAACATTTTATACCTGATGATCTAGTTATATGTAACAAATGAAATCTGAGGATAACAAGAGTTGATATCAATGATCCTGATGCCGATGATGCCGATGATGATGATGATGATGATGATGATCATAGCAGAGGGCCTTGATCTGCACTTACTGCACTAATGTTGTTACATCCTCATACATCAACAGTAATAACTGTTACGGTTTAGTGACTGTGACTTTGTAATATGGTGAGTAACTCTACTGAATACCTTGACCTTCATTCCTTACTTTTTTTTTTTTTTTTCATGTCTATTATTATTTGCATATTTTTATTATTTGCATAATACAGCTCCCCCTCCTGCTTCCCTCTCCCTCCTTGTGACTCGGTGCTGGCAGTAGAAAGGTTAAAAAAAAAAAAAAAGTTGTCCGTTTTAATCTCAAATTCTGCCACTCTGCTACTTTGACCACTGCTGATGTGTCACTGAGTTGATGCACCAACGCCCAAAAATGTCTCCAGGAACTATTTGAGGAGAGGGAGGAGCACAGATTGTATCTGTAAATATTAGGATCAGCATGAGTCCAACTACCAGGTAATCCTATTTGGATCTGCAGATACAGCTGCATCAACATTCATATTTGAGTGATGTGCCTTTTTTCCCCCCAACTTCTCCAGTGGGAGCAACACAGGAAAAAAAAAAAAAAAAAACGTCTCCTGACGTGAAAATGCTGCATTGCTGTTATTTGTAATATTCATAAGCACAGTGTGTATTCAAGCAGCTTTAACGTGTGTTATGAATTTACTGCTCTTTACTGCTTCGTCAATACTGAATTCACTGGTCTTCATTAGTGATGAGTAGAGGAAACGGAAACAATAGGTGCTGTATCATCAACCGTATTTAATATTAGTCATTAGTCATTTTCTCAAATAACTGATCAGTGACCAGATTAATAAATACAGCAAAGTAACTTGTTTCTATACATTTTTTAACAGTTTGGCCTGAATATCTTTAAATTCATGTACATAAATCTATAAAACTAGATGCCCTTTTTGTAAAATGAACAAATACACAAGTCGCCGTTTCCCTGTGGGTTTATACAGATCATCAATACTGAACTGTATGCTTTCTATATGGTACACTGCTGCTGTCTTATTATTTATTGAACATTATGCCATAATTCATCATGAGGTGTTGGACTATCACAGCAAAGCATATAGTATGAGCATTATAGATTTCATGTTTTATAATATACTACAGTGTCAATACTCATATTAGCTCATTTTGGTTCTGGCAAGCTGCTTTTTTTTTTTTTTTTTTTTTTTTTCTGTGAACCTGCAGTGCAAATGTGTGCCAGTGTGTCACAAATGAAGATGTCAACATCTCTCCTGATGAGGAAAGGTGTAAAACACACACACACAAGTAGAACAAAGCAGCACCCACTGTTGTTCCCCTGTGCCCCTCCGCATGCTTTGCACAATTACCCTCTCCCTTCTGTTGTTTTGCAGCCTGTGTTGATGTCTACGGGACACACTCCAATGTACACCTCCGCTGTTTCCACACTGGTAAGAGCGCAGCGTTTCCATGCCGCTCCGTCACCCTGAAAGTTGTACCCGTATCATCATCAGTCATCAACATCAGTGTGATATGTATCCTCATTTCCTGCCTTTACTGGATTTGTTTGTCACTCGGCATTTGGGGTTGTCTGATTGCAGAGAAACAGCTGCCTGTTCTCATCCTATCTGTGCTGCCAAGGAGTATGAGGTCATCTGTTTTCTGATGATATCAGTGTGTTCATGCTCATTGTCATTCAAATCTCCTTTGTCTTGACAGATTTGTTCCGTTTTGCTTTCGATGACTATTTTTGGGTCCCGCGTCACGTGAATGCAACTGAAAAGTTTTTCAATGTTGTGTTTGCGTTGAATTATATCACTCCTGTATTATATTTTAATATGTTATGTGGTACACTCCAAGAAATACAGGGGGAATCCTGCCCTTGAGTAAAGACGTGCCGAGTAGTTTTGCAAAATCATTTTCAAATCCTGTCCTGAAAATGTAAATCAGTACAAAAGTAGCCATGATGCTGTGAGACATGAGTAAAGATGAAACTAATCCTAATGTGCGTTGCTGTTTAAGCCTCAGTTTGACAGACAGACGGTTGTAATTTTATTTATTTATTTATTTATTTTGCAGGACAGGCTGAAGCCTGTAGGTGTCAGTATTAGACTTGCAGTGACTTTATAACCTTGAGAGGATGGCTACGCCGCGTCGTCAATAAAACATTTTTATGATCAGACAGTTTGCATTAGCCATATATGCAATCAACTGTCTGTCTTGCAACACGGGAAAAAAAATGAACATAAGGGCAAAAGTTATACCAGCATACCAAAAAAAAAAAAAAACCTAACTAATTTAGAGAAATTCTAAGTAAGAATGAAAAACCTGAAATTTTGAAAGTTTGACATGTACTTAAATAGAGTTATTATCATATTAAATGGATGACACAGGATTATTGAGAGGAGTATTACAGGTGGCCTCCAGTTTCTCCACCTTTGTCAAACAAGTACTTGGCTCTTGTAACTATGCATCATTTCTTGTCTTTGTCTGTTCACCCCGACCTTGAACACACCCCCTCGTCTAATAGTGCCTGCTAATAATTAACATATGGGACGTTCTGCTACCCTTCAGCAAAGTCATCAGAAAGAAAATTGAGATATATACATTCCCTCACGCATGTAAGGATTTCCAGCAGTATTTGCATGTGCTCAGCTGGTTCAGTTTGTATGTACCGTCTCTAAAATACACTGCAAAAACAATCGTGTGTGTGGATATCACTACAGCCGCCGTGGTGCCCGTGGTGTCATTGATGTGTTGATGGTGCCGTCAGTCTGTCTCTTTATTGCTTTAATGGTGTGGTCTTTGCCAGTACCACTCCAGGCCCCATTGATTTATGGGTAGGATCGTCTCTGGAAGCACTGCAATGGTTTGGCAAAGTAAGAGGAGGTCTTTGGGTTAGGTAGATGATTTAGCGAAGCACTGCTTTAACTTGAAATGACATCTTTTTTTTCTTTTTTTTAAAGCTTAGACTATAATGTAATTAGATTTTTTTTCTTCACACTGTGCAGAACTTTTGATATTGATCTGTTCTCATAATAATGAATCACCCTGCCTCTTACATAATATGACTCTATAAGTCTTCGGTGTCATGTCATCCTCTTATTATGTGATCTCATAAATTGTGGTGACATCATGTGTTCTGTTTTTATTGCTGTGATTGGACTTAAAAAAAAGACATGTTTCTATAAACCAGACTTTGGACACTAAGGACAGGCTACTGAGCAGAAAGTCTCTCAGTGTTTCCCCACCTTTGCAGTGAATCCCAAAGGCGTCTACACTGATTGAATTTAGCATTCAGGATCCGTTCAAACTTCACAGACAGAAGACGTGGGAAATGTTATTATCCCAAAACGAATCTGTGTCTTTACAATTACATTTTTTCTCAATGTGTAGGATGAAAGTTCGCTCACACACCGTCTGACTCCCCTGGAGGCAGAGCTGTAGCATCTCTGTTCATAACATTGTACCTTTGACTTTAGTCACTGACAGAGATCCACCTCAGATTCCTTTTTTTTTTTTTTTTTTAACTGCGCATTAGTTGCATTTAATCTTCACACACTGGAATTCTTAGGTTTAAAACATAACACATTATTGCAATCTATCCTTCACCTGAAGAGCTTGGGATTGAGAACCAGCAGGGACAAAGTGCTAACCAAGACCCCCCGCCGCTCAGTTTATGTTACACTGTTACTCTGTCTACTTTGATGAAACACAATGCATATCACTTTCACTCCCCTCTCACAAAAGAACCGTTTCTATACACAATGATTTTCACACAAATCCTCCTCAGACAGAACATTCAACCCCTCTAAGATGTGTTTGACACTTTGGTGTAGAGACAATTATTTTTAATGCACAGATTCAATTAGTGTTTTCTGTAGTGTTTCCCTGGGAGCTCTCTCAAATATACCCTCCTATTTCTGCTCTGCACACTCTGGTCGGTATCTGGTTTCTATCTTCATTTTCTCCGTCCTGCTTAGTTTTCTTTAATAAATGTTTAAATATGTCCCTGTAGCTTCGGTGTAATTACTGTGCAGCAGCAGCTCAGCTCCTTTGGGAAGGAGAGAGAAGGAAGGCAGAGGAGGAGGAAGAGAAAAAATGTATGCAGAAAGAGAAGGGGAGAGCTGTTGGTGTTGAATGGCAGAGTAAGACAGATAGAGAGGGCCTTGCGATGGGAAGGGTGAGAAAATTATTTAACAAATGAAAACGTCAGCTGACAGCTTGTCCTTCAGCGTATCCTTACGTAAGTCTGTTCAGTGTGTGAGCCTTTGTGTGTTTGCGTGCGTATGTTTTACACGCACATCAATCCATCTGTCTTTCCAAAAAAGAGAGCAAGAAAAACATGTGACAAAAAAGAAAAGCTGTGGACTCTTTTCCTGTAAGCAGTTGGAAAAAACAGACATTTAATCAACAACAACTGGAGAAAACTATAAATGGAAAAAAAGCAACAACAACCCAGTTATAACCTAAAATGATCTGATGTCAAGTTATATTTTTTCACTATGGCTGGCACTATTATTTTGAGGTTTCACCATTTTGACTGACCGTAGAGCTTGGGCTTAGAGGCCTCCGCTACCGTGTTCAGTTACAAGCGTTTCCCCAGGACGAGTCAGGCCTGTTTGAGCTGCTCGTCCTTCTATGTTCAGCCAAAGAATAATTCCTCCCCCTCTCACATCACCGGTGTCGACATTATACAGAGAGACAGCTAAGTAATTGCCATCAAACTTTCCTGCTCGCTTCCCTTTCCCTCGGCAGCAGGGATGGGAGGGGTACAGTACAGTAGCAGCAGAAAATACGAAATGCATTCTCACTGAGCACAGACCGATAGCAGGGAGGCACCGCTATCGCAGTCCACTGACACAGATGACGACGAATGCAAGGATATGTTTGTAAAAGCTTTTTTTTTTTTTTTTTTTTTATTCTGGATGGATGATTTCTGAAGACAGGACCGGCACGTCCCAGATAATAACGAGCTTCAGTGGTCATGAGTAATTATTATAACTGGAGCCGTGGTTTGTTGGATGATACTGGGCTTCCTCTGATGAAGTCTCCAGCACCTACTCAGCAAGAGGAGGACGCTGACTGGGCTGTGCTTTTGCTGCCATTCTGGATTTAAAATTGTATAAAGATGTATCCTGTGTCTAAAGCATGCTATATTTAGTATTATGTTTAATTTAGTTTGAGTGCAAAGCAAACCTCAAAGGGAATGTGTTAAGTTAAAACAGACTGAATTTGGGCAATTTGGATGCTCTGTGGTCTCAGACCAACTGTTATGGCGGGGCCTAGATCCACCGTCTCACTTTGCAACGATGCTTGTGTGGTATTCCTGAAACGAGACACTAGCAGGTCTTACTCTAATTCATCCAGCTACGTTCTCAGTGGCTTTGCATGTTATTTTGGGAGGTGAGCGAGGTCCGCAGCAACGTTCGAGTCGACAACAGTATTTTTTGTTTTGTTTTTTTTAAGTTTTTTTGGCACTTGAGGCAGGATGTTCATGTCGGTGTGGTACGCCAAAAAGATGGGCTCTCGCCTCCTCAACAATGTGCGTAAAGCCAAGAAACATCGACATCATAAGATGGTAGGCATTTAAATATTTTTTTTCGTTACAACCGTACACCAATGCATTTTTAAAATCTTTACAAAAATAGCTTTGTGCTTGTGTACACTTTCATGTTGTAGTAGCTGCACAGATACAAAGTTCAGAGAAAGGCTGTGGCTGCACTTAAATCCCACCATTGATCTTTAATCAGTAAACCTGGCTAATCAAATGTGGTGATGCTATGAAAATGTATGTGACCAGCAACTCAAACACCCCCACAGCACAGCACAACACACACTCACACATGCATACTGCCACCTTTTCCATGCACTTCATACGTATATAGGAGCTAATAAGTGGGAGCATGGGCGCATGATGGAGCATTTAAATTAACCCACACACACACACAAGCACAGAGGTAGCCAAAATATCCAGCCATCCAAAGCTGCCACACAAAACCACAGCTACACATTACAAAAACACTTCACACAAGTCTTGTCTCCTCATTTCCATTTCATTAACGGCCCTAAAGGTAAAGGTCAGTCGTGTGTTGTTGGTGCCGTTTTCTATCTGCGCCCCTTTTCTCTCTCAAACAGAGGAGCAGTAGTTTAGTTAGAGAGTAAAACTGTGCAATACCCATAACGCTTGCCAACTTTACTGTCGCTGCCAAAAAAACTCATTTTTTTTATCTCACACCAATTTATAGTTTGACATTGCGTATATCAGTGGAGGTCAGTGTCGTCTTTATTGACCGGCCGGCTTTTACCTGTTAAAGTCTTTCCAGTTCCTGCAAGGTGTGCAGGGCATGCAACATTAAAGCCTCTCTAATGCAACCTCTGGTTTGTGTCCAGAGACTGCTCATGTGCCACATCACTCTCTGCACACTGGCTCTCACCAGGAAAAAGCAAAAAGCAGAAGGAAAAAAAAAAAAAAAAAGAAAGAAAAACCAGCAGGCTGTTACTTAAATATTCTTTGGCTCTGCTATACAGAGAACTGTTGCCATTATTGGCGTTATTTTAACATTTTTTGATTAAAAATAGCATTGCAAGTGTGAACAGGACGGCTCAAGACAGACGTGTGGTGTTTGCAGGTGTACGTGCACAGAGCAGCAGAGATTATATGAATGGCTTGTGAGTCACATAGGAGGAGAGAGTGTGCACAGTACTATATGCAGCTAGTTTACTGCCAATACCAACTCTATCTAATCATATACTTGATGGAGAAAAGAAACTGATGTAAAATCTGGGATCATTTATCTAGAAAATCTGAATCAACTTGTCTTTTGCCATTTTATTTGACTTTGAAGATGTATATTCTGGCATCTAGCCTGCTGCATATAAATTCATCAAGTAAAGGTCTGGGTGTGGATGAATGAAGGGTGATGCCTTTCGAGACATGGCAGAGGACAGGTTAGCTGAATAGGTCGTGCTAAAATATAGTTGGGCAAGAGCAGCCAAACACTGTAAATTCTAACAACCCTGATGTCGAAAGGCTTGACAGAGCAAAGAGAGGCAGAGAGGGCTCTGTCAAAATCCCTGCAGGGGGAAACCGCCTGCGCTGAGCTTAGATTTCTGCTGGCTATACTCATTATTTCTGTCTCTAGATAAGGATGAATTTGACGTAATGTTCAGGAGCACGGCCCGTTGGACACCGCTACATGGCGAAGCTCTGCACAGGCAACTGTTATAATTGAACAGTGAGCAACTAAAGCCGATCTATGGCACTCTGTGGAGAGTTTTATGTCTGTACCTTATGTGGACGGGTATTGTCTTTTTATAACGGGAACAACAATAAGTATTATTTAATGATGATGAGGTTGATTTCTAATGAGGAGAGGGCATTGGAGGATAGGATGGCAGGACTGTGCAAAGAATTGGCCTTTCACAGCATTTTTTAGGCTTGTTATTGCTGGAAAATCACAGGTGTAATTAAGAAGCTTAATTATAACATTTAGCTGTGCTGGGTCATTATTATTGTTCGTGCTGGCTCACTGGGATACTGACTGAAACAGAGCCATTGTTCATTTCACCGGCTACACCTGTGTCTTTCCTGCAGTGAAATGCCTGCCGTGACAAAGGCCTGCGGGCCATTCTTAGACACTGGATGGAAGTGAGCCACAGTTGACCTGTGCATTTCCTGCGATGACGAGTCAAACTGTCAGCTGGGAAAATGTTCTGTTGAACATTCCCAGAGACAAAAAAAACCCTGCAATGATATGCATAGATATATTCATGTTTGTGACAGGAATGAAGAATTGTTTTCCAATTTAAATGGTGGTGTTTCATTTACAATGATCTGATTTCAGGTTTTTTGGATTTGAGAGGCTGTAACCAAGTACAAGACTTGAACCCCCCAGACTTGAAATAATGACTTGATGAATATGGTATACGTATATAAATACAGTATAGTACACATTTATTCAGTCATTCATCCTGCTTTTGAAGTTGACCATTTTTAATTTAAGAAAAACTTAAGGACAGATGTATCACTGTGTGGTTAAAGGTGGTGTTGTAGTGGATAATATCATGCAGAGAGGAGTTTCTATTGCTTCCTCCTGTTCATGTTTATAGTCATGAAGGAGGTGGAATATTAAAATTGCCTATGAATATCACACAGCCCTGTGCAACACTAGTGTTTCCCACAGGAAAATAGTTAGTTAAGGTGGTAGTTTTCCAGGCAGGGGATTTATTTTACTGCACAATCCCACAGACAAATTAGTGCAATCGTCAAACGAAACAGAAAACCAAATGAGTCCAGATTAATAATTACCAATGTATCGTTCGCACAGACACAGCTTGTTAGTAAGCTAACCGCTGGATGATAACAATGTTGGATGTCGAACATCGACTGATGCTGCAGAATTCTTTTTTTTTTGAGTATTATCAGAATTGTATTTATTTGTTTTGGTTTGGTTTTGGACAAGGCCAGAGGCATGTGTTGTTAACCATAAACCATGGTGGGGAACACTGAACACCATCACCAGCAAAAAAGTGAATTAACACCTACAGAGAAGACACATTATAGGCCTCATGGAAGTAGACTTTAGAGCAGAGCAGTCGTATTAAGATGCATTAGTTTGTACATGTCTCCCTAATAAAGCTGCAGCTGAGAATACAGAATCTCAGTTGTGGAGTTTTCAGAGAAAATACAAGTCACTGTAATAATATATGTAAAAACAGCAGGCGTTCCCATGACAACTTACTCTCTCTAAGAGCGAGTAACAGACTGAGTGGAAAAATAAGTTCCCGTTGCATCACATTAAGATCACAGGGTAGGAATGTGAAAATGTTTGTCTTGAAAGTCGAGAAACTGTGTGGTTGTTAGGTTGTGTGGTTGTTTGCGTGTGTCGGAGCTGTCAGGTCCGTGAAGGTCAGCAGGCTGATTTTATGCTGCTGTTTGCTGTTCTGTAAGCACTTTAGATGCACAGCACCTTCCCCATGCTAATCAGCACGGTACAGAACAATGACACATATAATATATACAGAAGCTTAGATAGGGAGTCAAACTGTGTACTCCACAGAGTGGTGCACTGTGCATAATGGTGTATTTACATCCTCCACCATCAGATATCTTGACGATGAGAGCAAAGCCTACGTAGAGGAGCAGGTGAAACAAAGGAGGTGGAAGGAATGAAGGAAGTTGGAGGGGGATTAAAAGGACAGGAATAAGGATGCTGTGTAAAGGTTGACTGTCACATTTCAGATAAGCTGACAGAGAAAAGTCCCAGCAGGTAAACCCAAACCACATCAATGCTAAATATCCTGTCCCCTCATTGACTTGCTGTCTTTTCAATCTTTACTTGTATCACCTCATTACTCGTTCCTGATAAAGAACCTGTTGAACCCACAACACTTGAGTCTGGCTGTACATTCAATTCAAACAGTAATGGACACGGACAAAAAAAAAAAAAAGAATAAGAATAACTACCACATTATATTCATTGAGAATAATCGGACTGGCTGCTCTGTCTGTCACTGTCCTTGTTACCAAGCTACTGTTTCTTCATCATCTTGTGAGTGTGCTGGGAGATTGCCACCATGTGCTGTCACCACGGCTGCACATGAATCATTGAGAGGTTTGTTTTGAAAGGAGCGGTGGGCGGGAGGCGGATGTCCACGTCCACGGCATTCAGCTACATAACCATTTTACAGCATCGGTAATACAAGCCACACACTCTACTTCGACCAGTAGCTAAACCAAACAAGTGAGAGCTTGGAGAGGACATGGGGGCTCACATGAATTATTTCTACGTCCACCTTGGGTGGATAATAACAAATGGCTCTCGAGTGATGTTCTCTATCCTTTAGTGGAGTGACAACCATGGCAGAGTGAGAATAGCGTTATCACAGAGGTAAAATGGCCATCGGTCTTGGCTGTGCAGGGATATATACCGAGAAATCAACCAGGAGCTGCGTCATCGTTGAATTTCTGCCATTACTTCTTAATAATGTCTCTTCTCTTTCTGCCTCCAGGGAAATACTCCTCCTGTGGTGGTGAACACTGACACGCTCGATGGCTCCCCATATGTAAGAATTATGTTTAATCTTCCCTTTATTGTATTATTATGTTAGGTTCAACCACATGACTGATTTAAATGCCTTCATATTCACTCACTGTATTATCAGTAATTCCATTCCTTTCCCAGCAACCAGGTAGGTCATCACTCATTGTTTTAATCGGAGTGATAACAGTAATTAATTTTACTCCCCCTCTTTTTTTTTTTAATTAAAATACAGTTTCTCTGTTTGATACACATTTGACAGAACAGAAATACTACCTCACTTGATTTAAAGTTCTTTAATGAAGCCGTTTCTAAAATGAAAGCAGTTAACATATTATCACAAACTGTAAGGGATTAGAGAACGAGGCTTCTCACAGAACAGCCTGCCATCACAGACCAGTACTTCTGCACAACCACAGCACAAAGGAAACTTGTTTTCTAGGTCAGGCACCAAAACAGTAAAGTCTGAAGTTTTTTAAATTTACTCCTCATGGGACTTGCTTAATTGTGGGGGTTATAGCTGATATGCAAGTTATTTAACCAGAAAGTGAATTAGACAAGAATAGTGCTGCTATTGTGGATGAGTAACCACGTTGGTCAACAAATACATTGTGTCAGAAAGGACATATAGAACAGAACATCTTGTCAAAGGATGCCAGAATACGATTTTTGTCATAACTACGATGCTGTGTTCAGGATCTGACGGGGGAAAATCCCTCATTTAGGATTTCTGAGTCAGTTAATGAATGGCAACAAATGAAGCCCTGAGGGCGACTGCTGAACCAACATAAGCCGAGGATTTAGGATTCTGATTTTGGCTTACACTTCATTTGTACAAGTTCAACTAATATAATAGTATAAATAACTGCAAGAGTTGCTTAATATCTCATTCTCTCTGCCTGACACTGATCTAACATCTGTTTCTGATTAGGTGAACGGGACAGAAGGGGAAATCGAGTATGAGGAGATCACACTGGAGAGAGTGAGTCTCAGAAAATCATTTTTTAAACTTCATGCATAGATATATTTACAGCATATAATACCTCATATGTGGATCTACCATACTGATTATTAGAGGGTCCAGTCAGATCCACCTATGCATAATCATTGACCCTGATGTGATAAATAATAAATGGGTGTGTTTGTTTGTGTTTGCTGCTGCAGGGTAACTCAGGCCTGGGCTTCAGCATCGCAGGGGGAACAGACAACCCACACGTGGGCGACGACCCCAGTATTTTCATCACCAAAATCATACCCGGAGGAGCAGCAGCTCAGGATGGACGGCTGAGGTATAAGCTCATATGCACTAAGCCAGCCTGAATACATGTATTCAGGTTCCTACATTCAAGAGATGCAATCTGGGCTTTCAGAGGAGTGAAATGCCTCAGTACATCTCCCTCTCCATCTTCCTTTCACTGAATCCACTGATACAGACAACCAGTCACTTTTCTACCAGCAAACACACTTAGAGGAAGAGGAGAAACAGCCTAAAAAGACCCTCGCTACTTCTTTTTAAGTCCTGAGTATTGTACCCAGCGCAGTACTGGCTGTCTAGACTGTTCAACACCAAATATCTGTCTGTTTAATTCAAGATCTCAATACTGCATCCAAACCGATGTCTTCTTCTATTTTATCTTTCAACATGATCAGATTAAAAAGTGGAACAGGAACAGAATAACTGCATTTTAAATAAAAATACAGTGTTGCTTCTAAATAAACGGTGGTAAGTGATGCATTTTAAAGGAGCCCATTGCAAAAAGACCTAATAATATCAAATTTATTTCCCATTTTTATATGTCTGTAGTGTGTAGTTGGCCTTTTAAATAAAAAAAAAAGGTGCATTTTATTAAGCATTTTCCCGATTACACTACAGTAAACAAGACATATATGGAGGCATCTTCCTCATCCTCCTCTTTACAGTTGACCTATAAACATCCATCTGGAATGACTTCAGAGTTTAAAGCAGGCCTCGAGAAAATGCTTATGCATGCCTGAATGCAGATTTCTTTACTTGACCAAGAGGAAAATACTATGAACCTCATGTTGGTTTCTGCTGTTGACTGTTTGTGGCTTCTTTTTGATGGTTCACAAACAAAACAACATTCCTTTCAGTCAGAGTAGTACTTCCACATTAATGACTCGGTGGCCTATGTGATTTATTTGAAGAATCCTTGAAAACGAGAATGAAGAGTCATGTGAGGTTTATGTGAGCGTAATGTTACGGTGCTGCATGTTTTATACTGCATGTACATAAATTGTTTTTTTTTTTTTTTTACAGCTTAATAAAGTTTGAGTTTTAAATCCAAAAATATATGACACTGCATAACAAACAATATGCAGCTCAGATTTTGTCAGTATAAAAATGCTCTGGATGAAGATGTTTACTTTACAGTTGGCCTCAGTGATGTATCGCAGTGGTTAAACCTCTTGCAGGCTTCAAGAATTACAGTATTTCAGTCTTACAAAGTTTTACACGCTATAATTTTCATAGTTCGATTATCCTCAGCGAGTATAATCGGCTGACTTGACGGTCAAGTTATTTTTGTCCAGAGCCGTACTGCATCCATTACTGTTTAGCACAAAGTGTAAAGACACACTGAGTCTCCAGATTTCAGCGAGTTATTCATCAGGGGCAAAGTGATACAGGGAAAGAGGAAGACTGTGTACTTCTGCAAATAGCATTCATCAAAATCTGCTTCTCTTCTGCATACAGTCTGTCACTTGAATTTTACATATCAGCTCCTCATAATTATCAAAATCAGTTAACACAAATAGAGCTATGCTGCAGCTGCCCCTTGTGCAAGATAAACAGAACAATACTGAGAGCAAGGGGGGAAAGGCCAGATGTCTGTGGTTAAACCAGATCCCCAAACACAGCTTTAGTTGGAGACTGACTTCTCCTGACTTCGTCTAGTGCAAGGTTACACCCGATTTCTACACCAAAACAAAAACTCATGCTGTATTTTCACTCTCACTCCCACTGTCTCTCTGTCTGTCTTTCTTAGTGTGAACGACTGCATCCTATTTGTGAATGATGTTGATGTGAGGGAGGTGACGCACAGCCAAGCTGTGGAGGCTCTTAAGGAGGCAGGTGCTATCGTCCGCCTCTACGTTCTTCGCAGAAAACCAGCAGCAGAGAAAGTCACTGAAATCAAACTCATCAAAGGGCCTAAAGGTATGTAGAAGTGTGGACTGGTGAGCAACATCGAGGCTATGTGTGGGCTTAAGAATGCTTTATATCTAGCTAAGCTCTGCCCTCTGGATTTAACAAATCTGCTCTGTGTTAACCCATACCTCCTCATGCTCACTCTTCGCTTCCTTTTTCTCAGGGTTGGGCTTTAGCATTGCTGGAGGGGTTGGAAACCAGCACATACCAGGAGATAACAGTATCTATGTCACCAAGATCATTGAAGGCGGGGCGGCTCATAAAGACGGACGTCTGCAGATTGGGGACAAGATCTTGGCGGTCGGTCACTCACATGTAATAACTACTTGCATGCAGAGACTTTGTGCCCACATACACACATCGCTGACACCACCATGCTCTCACCTTCTGAGCACACAGACACATATTCAGGCACATGCACACTCACACATGTATATTAGCTGCACTGAAGTGTCAAGAGCCAGGATAAATTACAGCTGTAATTTTCATGGCCTGAATTTACCTTCATTAATATGTGAATAGATGTGCAGGATGGAATAAATGTTTAACTGTAGCTCTGAGACTTTGAGACACAAGCAGCGTTACTGCCATCTGCTGGAGGGCAGGGAGACCGTAACAGAGCAGCTGATAGGAAGCTCATCACCACCAACTTCAAAATGGTGCTTGGTTTTTACTAAATGGTGTCTAAGCCACTGCTTTACCTCTGAATTGGATATGGTAGCACACATCTGCTCATTATAAATCTGTTCAAAAGTGCTATTTCAACCAATAATTGTATTAATTTATAAGCAGTAATGTTCTTTTTGTGACCTTAATACGCAGCTTTAGTAGGAGTGTTTAGCATATCAGTTGTAGGGGAAGACACTGTGTCCATTAGACATATGTTTAGCTTTATTTTTAGCTTAGCTTATCTTTACAGGAAGCTACCAGCTCAATATTTACAGTAGATATAGTATATTACAGTAATCAATGATGCTGAATGGTGATACTGTCGTTTGACTATCTGTCCAATCCTTTTAGTTTGCAATGACAGCATTTATAATACATTTAGCAGCTTATTTTATAGCATATCATCTTATACTTTAAGGAAATTAATTGAAGCTTATTGGTCTAGCATAAATAAAATACATTTAATTGTGCCTCACATCACTGGAGTGATATGATTGCTCTAGTTTAGAGTGATTGTCAAATGTAAATGTCAATATGACTGTATAGGGGATCCGGTGTCTATTCTGCTCTGAGTTGCCACAGTTCCCAGCAGCCCCTGCTGACGTTGGAGTTTTGTGCAGCTACGGTTTGTGATCAGTGAATCTAATCTGGTGATTTTTGTTGTGAAAAATCCAGGTGAACAGCGTGTGTCTGGAGGACGTGATGCATGAGGATGCGGTGGGGGCTCTGAAGAACACAGCCGAGGTGGTTTACCTCCGGGTGGCCAAGCCCAACAACCTGTTCCTGACCAACTCCTACAACCCTCCAGACCTCACCAGCAGTAAGCCCCACTCCTGACACACACAGGGTTAAACAGCTGCCTTAAAGCTGTATTAAAGATTTATTTGTAAATCATAAACAAAAATGTAATTTATTATATTACATTTATATTCCATAATACGTTTTTCTGTATTTTCTTCATATCTAGACCTGTAGCCTTGTAACAAAAAAAGACAACAAACAATATTTCATATGACACATAAAGAAAATAGCACATTACACAAACTCATTTAGCTGTTGGAAAAGCCACAGCAACAAGGCTGCCCAGCTATTTCAGCTGATATTGCACATCTGTGGACAGTATCCACCTGGTACATAAGACCTCTTATGTTTTGTGTGTGTGTGTGTGTGTAGCATATTCCCATATGGATACTGAGCTCAGCCACCCCAACTATCTTGGGTCAGATTACCCACAAGCTCTCACTCCCACCTCACCTAGTCGGTTTTCTCCTGTTCTGCATGGCATGATGGGAGATGATGACATCCCCAGGTGAGTAATCTTCTTTAGCAATTTTTTTCACATATACTCTATTATAAATGATATTAGCAGGAGAAGTAGTTGGATTAGCAGCATTAAATGTTAATATCACTGTCCATGTTTGAGTTAGTATTAATGCAAAATATTATTGATAACATGACTCCGTACTTTCATCTCTGCCATCTCATTTTTAGAGAGCCTCGCAGAGTTTTGATCCACCGAGGCTCCACTGGTCTGGGATTCAATATTGTTGGAGGAGAGGATGGAGAGGGGATCTTTATCTCCTTCATCCTGGCAGGAGGGCCAGCTGACCTCAGTGGCGAGCTGCACAAGGGCGATCAGATCCTCAGCGTAAAGACGCTTTTATCTCTGTGAACTTACCACGCACGCATTCATGCATCTTACAATGGCACTTAGAGATTTTTCAGCTGTAGGTGTTGACAGTCATACTGTGTGTGTGTGTCTGTGTATCAGGTGAATGGCGTGGACCTGCGCATGGCCACTCACGAACAAGCAGCTGCAGCTTTGAAGAACGCCGGCCAGACAGTGACCATCATCGCCCAGTACCGGCCTGATGGTACAACTGACACATAATTTTCTTTTTTTAACACACCATGCGTACAGATATTGAAGTCATTTAGTCTAATAACATGTCTTACACTTTTCACTTTGCTTTATGGATCAAATTATGTCAAAGCAGCTGCCAAATCATCTTGTTCCAAGATTTTTTTTTATTGAGCTTTTAATTGAAAAGCCATCAAGTGAAGTTCTATTGGAAACAAAAGGAAGTCTCACTATCTGTTACGTTCATTCACACATGGGCCTGAAATACTTTTCATAACACTATAACATTTTCTGCCTTCTGATTAACTTGAAATTATTCTGATCATTTCTATGCAGATTTTAAAAAAATAGGAAGGTGGTACCACTATTAGTATCAAAAGTTGAGTTGATGCATATAAAGTTAACTTTTCATGCATCTGTTTCAGAGTACAGCCGTTTTGAAGCAAAGATCCATGACCTGAGGGAACAGCTGATGAACAGCAGCATGGGCTCTGGGACTACGACGCTAAGGAGCAACCCAAAGAGAGGCTTCTACATCAGGTCTCTACTTACAGTTGAAATGGCGTCTTTCCTTCAATATAAGACATGTGAAACATCAGCTACCAGACAAGACTTGTTTGTTGAAGACTCACAGCCTTTTATGTCCATATAGTAGAGACCCACAATAGTTTTATGACCAGAGGACTTTACTTTGGTAGCAATGTTGACATACATTTACTCATGATTGGAGCAAAATGAGTCATCTACTGAAGAGCGGTTACTGTGCCAGCTGTTGTCTTTAAATTCATGAACTATGGGCAAAGCCTTTATAGAGCTGAAACAATGGATTCTGAAAGTGACAATGTGATTCATGGTCACCGGAGGGAATTTAATTATCAAGAAAATGTATTAACTATAAGAGTACTGTTGCACTGATAGATTGTTAAAGAAATGATATATGTTCCCGTAGATGCCTGATGACACGCTGGGTTTCAGAAATTGTGTCTGTGCCTGAATTAGCATCACTGCACTGTAGACTTCATGCAAGTCAAAGCCAAAGGAGAGATATAAAATGATAAATACGTGGCACAGCATAAACAAGAAATTACCCAGAAAGCACAATAAACCACATACAAGAAAGGGGAACATATAAAGTATGTGGCTGTGAATAATGGCTGCGCTGTAACCATCTGTGTGAGAAGCGTCCAAAACTGAGCTAAGAAGTTCATACCCTCTTATAAGCCATTAGGTTTTATATAATCAGCCTTTTTTATATAGTTTCCATTTTTAAATAAGGTCAAGATTCACGTCTTAGCTTAAGCTGCTTTGATTCGTGGCTACAGGGATTTTCCAACAAAGTAATTGAACATTGTGAATCTCTTATTCTTTCGTGACAAATTCAAAGTTGGGACAAGCAAAACGTCAGATCCCAAAACTGGTCTGGATTAACACAGCGTCCACGCCAACTGTGTAATTCCAAGTTACAAACTGTAAAATAATAATTACTATAATTTGATATAGTATCATAAGCCTATAGCAACAACAGCATGCACCAGTGTCTCACATACTCAACACATTTACTGCCTATACAAATATAGATTTAATGTAAATACTAGTAAAGCACCTTTTCATTACTGTGAATTACAAAGGGATTTTTTAATATGCACTGCACACAATCATTTGCAGCTTTACAAGTTAATTATAGTAAGAAATAAAAATACAATAGGCTTGCTTTGTTCTCTAGTTCAAAGATCCTCTACAAAACCGACAAAAGGTTTCATATAGATGCAAAAAATAGACTGTAGTTACAGAGTGAGGCAAACTCTGGTAGAAATCAAGCTGAGGTTTCTTTTTCTCATGCAGCGTTGAGTAAATACATGCGAGATAAAGTGCAGATGCTGAAATCTCGGCACCGTTTTCAGCAGCCTGCACATCACTGCACGTACAGGATGTACTGTCAGAGAGAGCTGTCATCAAAGCAACCAACCAGCGCAACAATACATGATGATGGGAAGGCAGTAAATGGAGAAATGATGTTCATAATAATACACACGACATTTGTTCAACCAGTAGAGAGAGAGAGAGCAAACATCCAGTCGCTAAGACACAGACACGAGGAACATGCTCCTCACCTGTAGATGAACTGCAGACTTGACTTCCGGTCCAAATTGATGATCAAGATCGTCTCCGTCTTGACAGCTGACAGAATCCTGGATGTCTCAAGTTGCACATTTTATTATAATTTTTTTAAATCCGTAAAACTGTTGAACTACACCTCCACTGTGTCTGTCCAAGTGACGCTATTGCAAAGATAATTTCATCTGTAGTGTAGTGCCTCCTAAACTCTAAAGTCGTCCACCTTGTTTCTGGTCTTCTTCTGGGTCGGTTCTATTTTTGTTAAAAGTTTCCCCGAGGGAACAATGCCTTATTTGTGTATACATAACTCTGCCTGTTGTTGGCCGATAGATTTATACAGTGAATTTGCCGCGACACCATCGTTGTGTCTCCGCTGATTCGTCAATAAACGTCTCAACAGGTAAACGCCTCAGTCACCTGGTTTCATCATGGCGGCCACAGACAAGGCCCCGATACACTCACTGGAAATAAGAATTACTGAAAAATAAAATCAGCTATTCAGCAACCGGTGATACCGGTGACACTGACACACTTTTAATGAGCGAACGAAAAGAGCAGCTGAAACTAATCACAGTGTAATGTGTCGATCCAAGATGGCGGCGTGGTTCTTCTTCACTGGGCAGCTGCAGACGAGCAGCGTCCTGACGTTGTCGAGGCCACTGCGGTATTATTTAGCTAAAATGTATTCCCCATGTTTGCCTTATTCTTTTTCGTTAACTTACACAGACACTAAAAGACAGATCTACAAGTTTACACGTTTATATTAGTTTAGAGAAATATTTGGAAAAACATTCATTTATTCCTGTGAAGTTATTTTACTTGTTGATAAACATGTTTTGATTTCACTTTAGGACTGCCCCGTCCCCAAAACAAACATTAAAGGTGTGAGAAAATGTAGTTAAAAACAATCTATTAGTATACTTGATAACAGTGTATGACAGTATACTAAAATGTAACTTAACCAAAGCATTAAAAGCACACTCTTAAGTCGAGCAGTCATAAAATACCTAGATATTGTGGATAATAAACTTCATATGCGTATACTAAATTTCATCTTAGGATAAGTAGTACCAAGTGTACTCGTTGTTGTAAGTACCTTAAAATACTACAGAAAATTACATTTGCAGTGTATTTTTGTTTTTGTTTTTATAATATAGATATATATGCAGTGTACTAGCTGATATTAATACTCATTTTAGTTTTTTCAGTATGTGATGTTTTCAAACGGTGAGAAAATGTATAGCAAATATAAATATTATTAAAAAGTTATCGTACTGCAAGACCATCATATATATATATATATATATATATATATATATATATATATATACACAGTATATACTGTAAATATTATCAAGTGACTGATTCTGATTCTTTCTTCACTCAGGGCTCTTTTTGACTATGACAAGACTGCAGACTGTGGCTTCCTCAGTCAAGCGTTGGGCTTCAAGTTTGGGGATGTGCTGCATGTGTTGGACTGCGGAGATGAAGAGTGGTGGCAAGCCCGTAAAGTAAGCCCCCAAAATGAGGCTGAAGAGGTCGGCTTCATCCCCAGCAAGCACAGGTCAGACACACTTTTACCAGTTACTAAATATCTTGATTAAATTTAATGTGTGACTACATATAACAATGTTGAAGATATTAGGTTGGCAAAACTAACAAACTAAGTAGGTTCTGGAAAAGCTTTATAGTTGGCTAACCGTTTTGAATTTGATTGTTTATATATGAAATATTTATTGACAATATATAAGATAATATTGACCATATACTGTATGCTTTACTCTTAATGTGGCTAAAAAGCCATTGGAGGCACTATGCCTCATGATTCATGTGGTGTTAATTACACAACCACTATTTTTCTTTTTCTCTTTGCTGCTTCTTTCTTTCTGCAGGGTGGAAAGAAAAGAGTGGTCTCGTTGTAACACCAAAGAGAGGGTAAGTTAATTCACCGCTGCTGTTTGAAAGCGACTTGTTCTCTCAAACTGTCTCGCCGTGTGTAAATCTCTGCTCTCGTTACTGTTCCAGGACCATGGTCGAGACAGCTTGGGCACTCAAGGTAATTAGTATGAAGCACAAATGTCTATTGACACTGCTTGCCACCCATTTACACATGTTACTGACTTTTTAGCAGATTACAGTTAATACTGCTGAAAATGGGCAAATTGCAGCTTCAACACGGGAACAGGATTTGCTGACACATGCACAAATCTTGTCGTTTTATTTACATGCACTTAGTGCACATGTTGAAATCCCATAGGATACTGTTTTGTGTATCCATTACAAAATTAATCCCTTAACTGAAGGTGCAAGTAGCCCAACGCAAATGTGTTAATTGCCAATAACTGCAGACTCGCTTCATTCCTTCGCCCACCTTTACCCCACCTTTGACAACTGCTGTCGTCTTTAAAGTAGTTGACATTATACAGAAACAGCCGAACGTAAACACGTGGTCCTCGTTCACATTTTAATCCAGACTGTGGTCCCAAAGCACACTTCACCTCCAACACTGTCACGTCTTTACTGTTCCTTTCAGGAACAACAGCTGATGTATTAGCTCCAGCATCTGAGAATTGATCACATTCATTCCACACAAGTACAGAGACGCACGTACACATATGGATGCAGAACCGTAAACCTAAATGTCATTTTATAATGGTAAAAAGAAATTTTGGCTGAATGCCCTTGTGTTCTGTCTCCAGGGAGAGATAAAACATCACACAGTTATGAGACAGTCACCCAAGTGGAAGGTAAGGTCGTAAAGGACAATGTTTGAAGTCCATTATTTGAAGCCTTTATATGAAATTGCACTTTGTTTTAAGTTCCCTTTTTCTGAATGCTCCTTCTCTCTTTCTCCCAATGTTAAGTTCATTATGCGAGGCCCATCATCATTCTGGGTCCTGTGAAGGACAGGATAAATGATGACCTGTTGTCTGAATTCCCTGATAAGTTTGGATCTTGTGTACCACGTAAGTAATAATGCCGTTAATCATGGAGACTGATCCACTCCTCTGGATAAAATTTGATGTCGGTGCTGCCACCTACAGCTATTTTAGGGTGCTGACTGCACAACAGCAGCCGCCTCATAATCATCAGGGGAGTAAAGTAATTGCTTTAATTTTGAGATGCAGCGTCATGTGTACACTGCCTTTATTGTTTTTGTCCCTTCCCTGATAGACACCACACGGCCAAAGAGGGAATATGAGGTGGATGGACGAGACTATCACTTTGTGTCATCACGGGAACAGATGGAGAAGGACATCCAGAGCCATCGGTTCATTGAGGCGGGCCAGTACAACAGTCACCTGTACGGCACAAGTGTCCAGAGCGTCCGCGAGGTGGCTGAGCAGGTACAAGCTACATCTTGTACCAGGAAATAAAAATCAGAGCAATAACGAAAGTCTGTCTTTGATGGAAATTAAGTTCATTAGGTCCTCCAATTGCTAAATATTAACTTACACAACAATTATAAGACTAGACACAGAGTGGTTATTAAAAAAGTGATGAATTTGTTGGTAATGAAAAATAGCTTAAATCTCAATAATCTGTTAATTTTTTTTTCTAAAAGCAAGAAGAAGAGAAAACTTTGAGTAATTAGACAAACCTCTCATGGTGTTTTGTCTAATTAACGGGCAATTTTGAACTCGTAAAAAAAAAAAATAACTGTGTGTGTATTAATCATTGTCATTTCTTTCTGTCTTCACATTTGCACGAGCAGCAGGGGAAACACTGCATCCTGGATGTATCAGCCAACGCTGTGCGTAGACTACAAGCAGCTCAGCTTCATCCCATTGCCATCTTTGTCCGGCCCAAATCACTGGAGAATGTCCTGTACGTACCAAAAAAAAAAGTTGTCTGAGCACTTTAAATTTTGTTTTTTTGCAGAAATTGAATATTTGATTATACTGTTTGTGATGTCAACAGAGAGATTAACACTCGTCTGACAGAGGAGCAGGCCAGGAAAGGAATGGACCGAGCCCTCAAACTAGAACAAGACTTCCTAGAGTGTTTCTCAGGTAAGAACACACAGAAATGATGTGTACACAAAGCAACAGCACAGAGCCGGGGAATTTTTCTAATGAGAAAACTAGTATCTTGCACTGTCTACACACCCTGCATACTAACCAGTGGATTTAAACATGAGCTAATAGACCTGTGTTTGCGCTCCACTGTAGACCTAGTCATAATCCTCTAGACATGAAGTGGCGATCATAAAAAAAATCTTCATTTTATGATCGGGTTGTCCATATTTTCAGTTCATTGCTGGTGCTCATATGCACACTTCAGAGGGAAAGAATATATGTATTTCCCTGCTTAATGCCAACACATAGCGATAACGAAATGAATGGAATTCTTGGACAACTTCTAGATTTTTAACATTTAAGACACATTGAAGCCAAATGATACCAGTTGACAGAATATGAATTTTAGGCTTCCTGAAAAAATCCACCGCAGTCTTCGATTTATAACAAATCACGAGCAGCCATCAAATGTGACATTTTATCAGCTGCTGAAAGATTACGTGGGAGACTCAATAAATATGTGGGAGACTTGTAGAAATATAGATATAATGGAAATGTGCGGTTGTGGTTTCACACAATATTGTTGTGCACGGATGACCAAAATGTATTCCTGATGTATATTAATTGATTAGTTCTCATAATGATTTGCAAACACATCTGATAAATGACTCTCTCTCTGTCTCTCTGTTATGGCGTCCACCCTGTTTGTCCATTTTTCCTGCTTCCTGCTGTCTGTCTTTTCTCTTTGTTTTGCCACTTCCTGTGCCATTTTTTATCTATTCTTCATTGTTTTTTTTTTTGTTTTTTTTGTTTTTTTTTGTGTCCTTCTCCTCACACATCCTGTGTCCTGCCGCAGCTGTCGTGGAAGGGGACAGCTTTGAAGAGGTCTATCACAAAGTAAAGACAGTGATCGAGGAGCAATCAGGGCCTTACATCTGGATCCCCACTCGGGAGAGGCTGTGATGCTGCACCCGCCCAACCATCACCCCCTCCCCACCTCCCTGCCCTCCGCCTCCCTCACATCTACCAACAGACACCACCCTTCACCCTCACAGCCAAGCCAGCCTCGCCTGCCTGTCTGTCCTCCAGCAAAGTCAGTGCTTAGGCAATCACTGGGAATGACACAGAGAGACAAATGCATACTAAGACAAACACAGAAACAGAGACAAACACAGGAAGTGACAGAGCAAGGCAAAGAATGATACCAAAAAAGAGACTCTGAGACAGATGTGAACACAGTGATGTGTAATTAGACTGAAACAGACTGAGAGAAAAGACTTAATCAGTAATCCACTTTAATGAGGCAGGACTGAGTATTGAAGCCCTGGTTCACATTTAGCATTAAAATGCATTTTGGCTACAAGTAGATGCTTCAAAATACAGCTGTGACTGCACCCAAAACAGGGTGTCCAAAACACATGATTCAGTGATGCCAAACAACTTGGTGTACAACGTGTGTATGTGTGTGTTTTTTTTTTGTTTTGTTTTTTTGTTTTTTTTTTTAATCTATTTAGATGCAGTCGCTGTGAAGCAGAATCCAATCATGAATGGTTACTTCAGAGATTTCTGATGCATTTTGATGCCAGGTGTGAACTACAGTCTACATCATCTGGATCTAGACACAATCTGGAAATGCCACACAAGATGTTAGGTCTGAGCAGGGTTTGAAAGAGTGTAGAGGGTGAGCCAGCAGGGACGGATCCTGAGGTAGTATTAAGACTGCCTCACCCTCCCCATCTCTTGGAAGTCTCGCTGCCCCCCTACTGACCACCTCCACACACCTACGTATGAGATGGAGGTGCCCAAAAAGACAATGGCCCCTCTTTTTATATCACCTCCTGGCTTTCTCTCCTCCTTCTCCTCCTCCTGTCACCTCTGCCTTGTTTCAGGACAGGAAAGAGGAGGGAAGACTGAGAACAGGCGGCCCAGATCCTGCTGAGTCCCTCTTGACCAGGAGTCCTTTCTTGGCAATGATTTTTTTTCTTTTCTTTTCTTTTTTTTTTTTTTTTTTTTTTTTTTCTTTTTGTTTGTTGTGAATCTCTTCTTGGTCCTGGGTGTGAATTACATTTCAGTGACCAAGACCGACATTTACTCAATCACCCATGTTGATTATTGCGAGGCTATTATTTAAAAGCAGTTCAGATGATTATGATTAAAAAAAAAAAAAAAAAAACAATTCATATGCTGAATTTGTGCATGCATCCTCAAAGACAATGGAGACAGAGGACAAAAATAATGGAAAAATTTGACTAAAAAAGAAAAAGAAAAAAGAAAAAAAGAAATATATATATATATATATATAGAAAGGCGAGTAAGTAGGGTGTGTTCTCCTTCACCGCCTCTTATTGTGGAGGAGTTTTTTAGCATGTCTCATGAAGGAAGAAAAGGTCAAGAGAGGCCAGTCCTGAGCATAGTGGATGCTCTGACGTCTGTTTAGCCTCTGCTCTCTGCACACACATACACACACACTCTCACACTTATCCACCAACACACACACACACACACACACACACACACACACGTAGAGTTGTAACCTCAGCTGTAACCTAGCACACTCCTCTTCAGGGGGACTGGCTGTTCTGACCTGCTAGTCAGAATCTAGGATGAATGTTATCTCTCTAGGCACAAACAGCAGAGCTGTTAGCTTCATGTCACCACAGCCAACTCACCAATCACTCTTCCAAAAGAATCCCTCAGCCACAGACATGCACACCATTTCCAATGGCCACAGTAAAAGCCATGGCATGTGGTGTGTGTGTGTCTGTGTGAGCTTGTGTGTTTGTATGTATGTGCGCGTATGCGTGTGTGTATGTGTGTGCATGTGTGTGTGTGTGTGTGTGTACAATTGTGCACATTCTTGTGTGGAAACTCCTCTGTGTGGGAGGAATAGGTCTTCTTTTATTCTCTCTCTTCCACTTTTTCTCTGCTTCTCTCTCCCTCTTGTGTCCACACAAATTAAAGCTAAGTCATGTTTAACAAATAAATTGCCTATATATATATGAATATAAATATAAATATATATATATATCTTTTTTATGACAATTTCTAACGGGACTAAGTCTGTAAAAATCAACATCTACAAACAATATTCCATTGATTTCTTTGGGTAATATTGCTGTTTGGTTGTTGAATTTACTCACGTTCCCATTTTATTGTTGTAAAACGCAGCAAAAAGAAAAACCTGAACCATTCGAGTCGACGTAAAGCAGACCTCACACTAGAGCTTTTGAACTGACATGACATGTTCTTGTGTATGTTGAGAACGAGTTGAGACACATGTACAATGCAGCTCTGTGTGTGTGTGTGTGTGAGACAGAGTGTGTGCAGCATACGTGTGTTCAGCTGCTTGTGTGTGTGCAGGTGACAAGAAAGTATGTGTTATGTATAAAAATATATGAATTAAATTATATGAAAACATCTATCCTTTATAACATCCACTGGTGGTTATAAATGTATAAAACATAAATGGGTCTGGTGTGTGTGTGTGTGTGTGTGTGTGCGTGCGCGTGTGTGTGTGCGTGCGTGCGCCAGAGCAAGAAAGTGTGACACGCACATGAAGATGTAGTGCAATATTGCTATGATGTTATGCAATGAAGATGGTTTTACATGTGTCTATGGGGGTTTTAAAGAAAAAAAAAAAACGAGTATTAAGTTTGCACTGACGGCATTATATGCTACAGGTATCTGCAGGAAAAACAAGATGATAAGCGAAAGCAAAAGGACTCTAAGGTTATATGAGCATGTGTTTATAAGTATTTACTTATAATTTGTCCTGAATTTTAAGAGTGAAGGTGGAAGTATTGATGGAAGTGACCATTCATATTTATCGTTTTCTTTATTTTTGCTCACTTGCTTCTCACAGCACATGGTGGAACGGCTGAAGCCTGTGAATGACGAATATCAATTTCTGTTTTTGTTTTGTTTTCTTAATGGTTTATTATTTATTTAAAACTGTCGCTGAGGCCATCTCAAGTCTGTATATTTTTGTATTTATTATTTTGATTGTTATTTTTTTTATTTTATTTTATTTTTTTTGGTTCCACATTGAGAGAGAGCGTTCGGGTCTTGGCCAGGAAATGCTGTAAATATAATAAGAGATGTTGGAGTGCTGTGTGGCTTTAGATTTAGCCGTGCACACTGCTGAATCAATGCAAGTACAGAATCCATCAGAGCCACAGGCCTGTTAAACTGCTCAAAAACACAGATATAACATCTGCACACTCTGGGTGGGCAATACATAACACACACACACATACATACATACACACACACACAAAGATATCTGCACATCCATCTACATCTACACAGTGAGAGAATCACAGAAACAACGACACATGGCGACACATCCATGAATGGAATAATATGTTTTCAATTTCTTTATTTGAGGGTTCAATGTATTTCTTAATATCTCTCTCAGCCATCCGTATCATAGTGTGATATTCCTTATAAAATATATGAATTTTTACAGAAAAGACTGATTACAAACTTACAACAAAGTCAACTGATGCAGAAAAATATATTTAACAATGACAATATCAAGCAAAATAAAATGTTCCAGTTCAGTGAAGCGCTTGTTGTAAATTAGCTATAAAATAATAAAATGAATTTAAAAATGCTTTCTGAAAATGGACTCCACAGCCTTGTTTTTTCCCCTTTTTTTTATCCTTTTCTTTCTCTCTTTTCTTTCTTTCTTTCTTTCTTCTTTTTTTATCTGTCTGATGATTTTACAGTCCCACAGGTGACGACAGCAACAAAACATCAATATGACCAGGGGAGGGCACTCATTCTCTTCAATCCTTAGCTCCTTACACAAGCTCCCCTCAGCTTCATTTGCACACACACTTGCTCTGGCTTTTATTTGCCGGTGGCTCCCCCCACACCCCACTGTCTCATCAGGGGGAACCATTTTCTCTTTAGAAAAGCTCACAATGAGGATCCTTTCAATTGATTGCATTTTATGCTATAGTGTGTGTGTGTGTGTGTGTGTGAGAGAGAGAGAGAGAGAGAGAGAGAGAGAGAGAGATATTCTGACTGTGTGTATGGCTGCCTTAATCTTAAACCTACAGTATATCCCTTCCCTTGCCTCAGACTCGAAGCACATTTGTATCATCTGCGTGGTTCTAAACATTTAAACACAGTCTGTGCTTCACATGTAAACACAAGATTAACCCAACTACCAGAAACAGATGATCTGATTTGTTGTCTCACACTCAGACACCTGTATCTAATTTTGCGGTATTCTCTAGTGCTATTGTAGTCATTATTGTGTATAAACAAAAGGGTATTGTGTAGTATGATTGATTAAGGAACACACAGGAGGATGTGATTTGTAACCTTTTTGTCAATATACTTCCATTTTATGGAGTCGCAGACACATTTATTGCTCCAAACTTGCTCTAGGAACAACACGGTGGCAGAACCACAAGGCCTGTTCAATGGGCAAGTCTGGCCCATGTAACTAAAACACAAGAACGTCATTAACACCAGAAGAACCCAACAAGATGTTACTCATTAGACCTCATGACCTAACCTGCTGGTGCTGAACCACTCATACAATATAAACTCATACAAACTTTCATTTATACCCACAGAAGAGTGAGTCCCAAAGTCTACTAAAAATAGTAAACATGTCAAGGTGAACAAAATTAAAACATAAAAAACATTTGGAAGCTAGATTCATCTAAACTTTGAGAAAACCTGAGCCTACTTACCTTGAGGGAAAAATGGGAAATGTGCATGTTAAGGTTGTTGTTTTTTTTTTTTTTTGGAAACAGCTGAGGTAAAACATTAATTATTCATTCTTATCTCGTTCAGGGCCAGAGTGAGCCTGATGTACTTCATCGCTAAAATTCAAAACATCCATCACCTAGTTGACCACAGCCTGTTCTCTGCTGTATTATGGCAGCTGAAAGTGATATAAGGCATCAGACAGAGAGAGGGGAGCACATCCATCAAAGGTCATAAACAGGATTTAAACCTGCAAACTGGTTAAGGCCTTGCAGCCATCAGGTTACTCCCATCCACATGTTTCTGTTACTCTCTTGTCGGCCATTAATAAGCGTGTGCACCGTACACCAGGGCACGTAATGCATCCACCCACAAGCTGGCGGAAGAATGCACAGTTGGATCCTGGAAGAAGACAGACGCCTGACAGATGGATTATTGAAAAATTTGCCAAAGTAATGTGGTCTCTTCAAAATTAGAAACTTGAAATTTCCTCATGATTAACTGACTCACTGGATAAACTGTCCGTTTAATCATTAAAGTGATTTATGTGTTGGAAATCTTGAACCGCTGTACGTCTCAAATGTACACACAAACCATTGCGAGCATCTTGTTTTAGTGCCAGTCACTCTAAACTAAAGACAAATGAGAAATGAATGTTTCCAAATGGAATAATTAAATCGAGCGAGTGATTACAACCAAATTTCACTCTGAGCACAGAGAAAGGAGTAAGCTGGCACAGTGAAACTAGCAGAATAATTGTCAAACAGTTCAATCGCAGGACTCCAGGAGGGATCAAGATGACAGTCGAGGCACGTTATCAGTTGATGCTGTAACACCAGCGATTGTTCAGAGCCTGCTTCACAATAGGCTGGTAATGGAGTAATACCTCTTTGTGGCTGCTGCTGCTTTTTACTGCTGCTGTTGCTGCTGCTGGAGGGGGGTGGTGGGGGTGGCAGAGCTGCAGTGACAGGGTGGGATTTGGATGAAAGAACAGCTGACATGCGTAGTCTGAACTGAGAATTATCTTCGAGAAACTTCAAAAGGTGTTCATAAACAGTGCATTCAGAAAATATTCAGGTCACGTTGCAGGATTGTGTTCAGACACAGATCTGGGGAGCACTACAAAAAAAATCTGCTGCATAGAAGATTCTCCAGAGCATGGTGGCCTCTGTTATTGTTAAATTAAAAGAAGTATTGAACAAACAGGGCTCTTAGTAGCTCTGGCTGTCTGCTTGAACTGAGTAATTGGGGCGAAAGAAGGGCCTTGGTGACAGTCGTCCTTGTGGAAGTTTCTCTGGAGTTCAGCCAGAGTGACCATCGGTTCTGCACTACACTTCACCATGGGAAACCAGTGAGGCATTTCATTACAACACAGTCTATCACACAACTCAAAGACACTTTTATCAGCAGACCTGAAGACAGCAGCTGAAGTGTTTCAAGCATCTGTCATCCCTAAGTGTTTATACTGGACTTGCAGCTCATACCACGGATGATCACATTATGTGCTGAGGCCTTCTTAAAATATGTACATGTGAGCAATAGTGCACAGAAAAGTTTTCAGTAAATACATTTGGAAAATGTCTCCAAATATCCAACGTAATTACTCAGATATTGTCAGTCAATCATTTTAATAAACACTTGGGCTCCACACAGGAGGTCATCCACATCATTGGTTCTCTTCATTACGACATGACAGCTACAGCCTGGAGTAGAAGATCAAACACAGATGCATACCATGTTCATAATTTATTATTAATTTTTTTCCCTGCTGTGTCTTCCACTCACTGATTCCTCATCTCCTCCTCTTCACTCTTATACCCAAAGGGTCCCAGCTGCCATCCATCAAACTGTTTGTGTAGGACAACTCTTTTGTTTACGTTTCGCTGTGCTGTGTTAATAAATCCAGATTATGCAACTTTGGCTGTGTCCCTGCTCTTTTTTTTATCAACTGCTCAAGGATTAGATAATTTGTCTTCAGATTAGTAGCATACCAGGGTGTGGTGCAGTTTGCCTCTTAATGCTGGTGTGAAAAGAGCTGCCTTTTTCAACCGAGATAAAACAGACTCCTGTGGTTTTGTGCCAGAAGCCTTAGATTGATTGATGGATTAACCCTAATGAGTTCCTTTTTTCCTTTTTCTGGGTCTTATTAGAAATTATTAAAAACACCACACTGCAGCCAAGCCTACCACAGAAGATATTTGCATACTAAAATGATGTGTGAATGAAATGAAATGGATTGTGAGAAGAGTTTTGGCATGTTCACTTCTGTGGAAAAACGTCAAGTCTGTGCTCAGTCCATTTCTGGCACGCTTGGCTTCAAAGGAATGTCACCTTCTGTGTGTAATACTTAACAGCCTTGAAATTAATTGAAAATGTCAAAGATTTTTTAGTTTTGCACTGTTTCGCCGACCAAAAGTATGACAGCGATTTTAAAATAGAGCTTTCTGGTGTCATTTTCTAAGCTGCGAGGGCAGAGCTTAACCCACGAAGGCTTATAATGTCACCTAGGTCTAATGCACACTTTCATTTTGAAGCAGCAGTGATAACATATGATCCCAACATTAGGATGACTGCATATGAGAATATGCCAGAGTTGGAATTTCTAACTACTTTGATTAATGCGCCCATGTGTCCATGAAAATTATAAACAAAATACTGACTATTTTTTTAAGGAGAGAGTGAAAGATGCAAAAATACCAACATTTTAACTCTTGAAAAACCGTGTTTCCGTTCTTTGTGGTGATTTTATAATAAGTGAGGAGAGATGCTCCTATTAGCCGATTAGCTCATTGCATGTGTTGCGCCATTATCGGTTGTTAGAGTTGTAATTGTTCCATTCCTCATAATAGCTGGAAAAAATTAGTTAACGTCTCATTGTATTACTCCATTTAAGGAACCATATTTTAGTTGGACAGTCTAATGGCATGACTAACACTCAGGTAGAAAGGGTGGGGGGTGGGCCTTTGATTGCTGGAAAACTGGTGGTTCAATCTCTCACCGTGCCCCTCAGCACAACACTCAGCGCCACACTGTTTCAAAAATGTGCTCGCAGGTTTGTGAAGCTGTGCGCACACACGTCGCCGCTTTGAGCTAAACACTGATGTCATCATGCTAACGTGCCAATGTTTAGCTGCCAGGTATGTTTACCACGTTGACAATCTTAATTTAGTGTGTTACCAACATTTTATAATTAGCACAGAACACAAAGAGCACCCGAGGCTGATGGGAACGTCATTAGCTTAGTTTAATTAAAAAGCTAATTTAATGGTGCAACTGTGCAGAAGAAACATCGTTGTCAGGATCACCAAAGTCATCAGACTTCATCCTGTGGTGACCAGTAAGGTCTATGGCTATCTATTAGATTTTAAATCTGGGTCAAAAGTGGTGGACATCTCCATCCCTTAAGCAACAATGAATGCTGCAATGAATTGTAGCTGTAGTTACAAAGTATTGTGTATAAAAGTTGTGCCTTCTTGCAGTTTGAGATGATCACAAAAGACTTGGCTGGCATTCAAGTATCTCATCACACATCTTCAGCAAAGTGAGTATAGTGTGAACAAGCAGCTGACAAATAGCCTTGTTTTCTACTATTGGTAGGTCACTCTGATCCCAAAGCTCTTCTGTCTTACACTCAAGAGCAAATTATAGACTCTGTGTGACGAAGAAAAATGGAACCTCCCAAGGCCATTTCTCAGTCTCGTTTGTTTCACAATTATTCCCCGTTGAAGCTCCTGCTGCAGCCGGTGTTGGGAGTGAGAGTCTGATTGCGGCTCACGAAGAGAAGAGGAGCTACATGCACTTGCAAAGAGCAAATGTGAAAGCTTTGGTGGGTTGAAAACACCTGAGCACTGTCCTTATGTATGTTGTTTTAAAATTCTACAAAAAAAAAATCAGTTCACCCTTGAGTCCAAATTTGAAAGAATTCCCATAAGATATCACAGGCATCACATTACCAAGGCAAAAAGAAGAATGAAAAGTGATTCATGAGGTGACCTCCACCTTTGACCTTTGACCACTAATGATCATTTTTGTCCAATTTTAGGAAATTCCCTCATGATGTAGTTGAGCTGTTGCATTTTGACAATATTTTTAGTGCAGCTCAGCACAAATCTACATAAGAAATAATAAAAAAAAAAGTGAATATATTGAAGAAAACCATAATTTGTCCCATTCAAATCTCATCATAGTCTTATATTTGTATAGTTTTATATTACCTATTCGCCTATTCTGGGATTTGTTTATTCTTGGAACTTGGACCATGTGTTAGCATGATGTTAATAACTAAACCCAGAGACTGATCTAATTATTCTGACATTAGAAATGAGTTTGACCCACTTATTTTGACATTAGATGTTAGAAAACGTGTAACAACACAAGTTTAACGCAAACAACAAAACAACACTGGTAGTGCGTTGCCAGATTTAAACATCAGTCTGGCCTTGTTAGCGAGCTCAGATCGCTGATGTCATTATTTGTCATTAATGTCATTAATTATTTACATTGTGTCATTTAGACGTTAAGATTTGCATTTTCTCTGATTTATGACGCTGTTTTTCCCAGATCTTCCTCAAGAAGTGAGTCCGCCTGGTTTCCCACGAGGAAAACGCCCATTAATTAAATAAGAAAATAGGCTGCTCTGAAATACTGATGTAATGAATCTGTGATGTCCTAGCTTTCATTAAAATTTACCGTGTTTAGAATGTCTAGTTAGAGAACAATATGCACACTTGAGAGAGACGACATATAACATACATGTCTCTGAATGTCCAGTGAGGTGGCATTAATGCATGATGTTCTTATGGTATAATGCTAATCATGCTAAATCAATGTATTTTCATGAGATAGCTACTTTGTAGAAATGAAATATCTTCTAAAAGTAGTATGACAGCAGAGTTACATCATGAACCAAGTCATGTACTAATTAGTCTACTGGATATTTTTTTTTTTTTTTTTTTTTACAGATTACAGCTTCTTTGACCTTAACTAGAAACCATCCACTACATGTGTGGTCAGAAGTTATCAACTCTGTCCTTGAAGGTCTTTACTCCTAACTGTTGCTGGTCTGTAGTTGTGGGTTGCTCTAAAGTAGGAGTCATTCAGTCACAGACATAACTAAGAGGAGATTGGTCTTTTAGTTAGCACGAGGAATAAATAAACAATCCATTTCACCACTGGTACAACAGTGACACACTGAACTCAATCTGCGGTTTCATCTTCAGGACGGTTTACTGGAACAGCATGCCAGTACTTGTAGATAGGACTGATTTAATTGTTAATTTGGACTCAAGACAGACTGAAACAACGTAATTATCACCGGATGCTGTACGAGTTTCTGTCAAAATAAAAGTCTGTTGTTTCACGTTGGAAACTAGGGTGCTCCATTTACTTCAACAGAAGGAAAAAGCATATGTGGGAACATTCAGGAGCGCGCACGCACACACACACACACACACACACACACACACACACACACACACACACACACATATATATATATATATATATATATATATATATATATATATATATATATATATATATATATATATATATATATATATATATATACACATTTGTGTGTGTGTACTCATCTGTGGTTTAGCGTTTCTGTATCCGTTTGATACAGAAACAGTAAAACAGGAAAGATAGATAAATGACACTATAAGCCCTTGGGTCGCCATGTCTCTTATGCAAGAACAAGACCACAGAAACCGACATAAGGCAAACACAAACAAAACAGCTGCATGGCATGTGGTCAGACATTTTACTTATTTTTGTATTGGTTTTATGTGTCTTGGTGGTAGTTTTTCATCTGCTTGTGTTAGTTTTACATCTCTTTATAGCTGTTTGCGTCTCACTCTGGTCACTTTTTGTGTCTCTTTTGGGGATATATTGCAGGCCTCCTGACCCCCAGGCCCTCCAGGATGTTTGCTAAGCTTTGCTCAGTAAAACATCTAGAAGTATACATACAAGACCAGAATCAGAATCAAAAATCAGTTTTATTGGTAAGGAGGTTTCCAAAGGTTTACAAGAATTGGCTGTGGTGTTTTGGTACAAAAAAACACTCAATGATAATAATGATATATACACCAGAGTAAGATAGAAATAAGATGAGAAAATAGAAAATAATAGTATTCAGTTAATATTTTTAAAGGTGTTTCTGAAAAAATCTGTAATAAACAAACAAATACAATTTAAACACAACAGAACAGTGTAATTTTTTAATTTAGCTCTTATTAAATGAGGGAACGTGGCTTTTACTTTGAAGGAAGACTCCGGAAGTCGTGTATCTTATCACGCGGGATTGACCCTTGCTGTTATGGTAACGGGAGTGGGCGGAGCTTAGCGTTGCCATTCGACTCCAGGTTTGATGCGGTGATGAGAAACCTCGGTGGCCAGCGCACAGTAGTCATCCCTCCGAGCGACTTTACTACTCAACTTTCAATTCCTGCTCAGCGTCCAGCCTGTTCACTTCTCCGGAGACTAAACAAACAAGACATTCTGCTTCAGTTTCAGTCTCATTTTATCCTGTTTAAACCAGGCCAGACTTGACCTGTCGCGCTGTATCTCCACCACCTTTTCGTGTTTTTTTTTCTTCTCTCTGTTAAAAACAGTGTGTTTTGCTTGAAGGAACATACTTTTTAAAAAACTAAAAAACTATCGAACATGAGAAGATGTTTAAGAAGGTACGAGCCGACTGATGATGAGGATTGTGTGTGTTACTAACAGATGTGCAGTGAGGTGCCCTGGTTGCGGATTCAACCTGCTCGGTCATCGAGCTGAGCTGAGCTGAGCTGAGGGGCATATTATTTTTTTTTGGTCAGAAGAAGTCGTGTGTAGCACTAAGAGCTTATTAAAAGACGAGGAGACAACAAGTTTGAAGCATGCAGCAGCAGCGGCGTCTCTGCTGACTGAGGACCACGATTTGCGACACTGCGCTTTTGTCTCTCACTTGTTTCTCGCACCGCAAAGTTGGACAATACGGAGAAGTTTCCAGTCTTGTCAGTAGCAACACTTGCTTTGCGAGCTTCATGTTCACTATCTACTGATAACTGTGCACTTAGCTTGAGTGTGTCCCCCCCTCACTGCAGTGTTTTTTTTCTGACCACAGTGTTGAGTCTCTCTGATCTGAAGTCCAATTTAAATGCGGACTGGTTTGCGGTCATTGAGTGCACAGCCGAGCTGCCAGTGCTACTTGATTTTTAATTCAAGGCTAAACAAAAACAGTGGCTTCATTTTTTCTCCCTTTTTACCAACAACAACAACAATATGGAGCTGACGTACTGGAGCATCGTCCTGCTGCTGGGCTGCATTTTCCTCAACTGGGTTCATCTGGTTTCTGCAGATGAAGGTGAGTCTGGATTTTTCTTCTTCCTCTTCATCAGATGCTGCCTAGACTTGTTCTTCTGTGGTTACATGGCTGAGTGAGATGGCCAATTAGTATTACATCCTGCTCTTTATCAAGCCTAAGTGCAGTCAAACCACAAGGAAATTTTAAAAGCACGCCACACAAACATCACACAATAACTTGACCTAAATCTCTGGTGTAATAATTACAGCAAAATATCAGGAGGTGACTGTAACCTCACTGATTAGAAACACACACACACACAAACATAAAACAAAATGTTTTTCTTCCTCCTTCCTCAGGTAGTGGGGTTAGTTTGTTTTGTAAGAAACAGGAAATCATAAAAAATATTGCTTTTACTCCCCAGAAATTGCCAGAAAGGCATTTTCTAAGATCTTGTCACAATTAGTTTTCACTTTAAAGCCATCAAAAGGATCCTAGGCTGCTTCCTGGGGGACCTTTAACCAGCTTACCCTAAAATCAATACTAAAACATTCGGTGCATGGAGGCTAATAACAGGCCTGGAGTGATTTCTGTGGGGGGTGGTGTTGAGATCTAACTTAAATGTAGAAGCATAATTTGTTTTTGTTTTCTTTTTTTTTTACATTTAATTTGAAGTAAAATCCACATTGCTTTATATCAAATATATAATCTGGATCATAAATAATATTAGTTTCTGGCAGAAAATTTGACAGTAATGGGTAAATTGGCTTGGATCAGCTTCGTGAACCCTGGAGGGACTGCGAGACTGAAATTATCTGTCATAACGTTAAAAGAAAATGATGGTTTCAAATTGTCTGCTTTTACAGGCGGGTATAGTTTGGCATCATCGGCATAACAGCAGGGACAGTGTCTGGATAATTTGCTTAATGCAAGGGTAGAGAGCTAAGTTTGAGTGAGCCACGCTGACAAATCACAAGGATGGGTGTTTATTTATGTGTTTTTTTTTTTTTTGTGACATTAATAGTGAAGTTTCAACTCTACGGAGTGAACAGAAAACTGGTTTAAAACTTTTTATGAAATCTTTGAGAGAGAATGAAAATAATAGACTTGTGTTTACCAGGGATCAAAGGATCACAACTGGGTTTCTTATAGAGCTGTTGAACCATGGGGTGTTTTAAAGCCTGTTACTGCCGTGGAGGCTGCATGCTGTTCTGCTCCTGTGAAGGCCATTCTTTATTTTCCATCATGATTCTTCTGGTTAGTACTATTTGTGGACTTGATGTGGCATAATCAGTCTGTTTTCTTGATTTGTGTTTTCCTTCACTTTGTCAGCACGATTAAATAAAACAACAACCATTTCTCTGGCTGATTTCCAACATGTACTACCTTGTGAGGTGGGGTTTTTGCAGCTAAGAAAATAATAATAATACATTTGACGTGAAAACAATGAGTTCTTCAACAAAGAACCTTTTCCTCTTAAGTTTGCTGATTACAGTCAATAGAGGCCGTAAACAGGAACAACTACGAACATGCATGACTTCACTTTCTCAGTAGTGGCAGGAACACAAATCTGTCAGCTGCCTCTGGTTTGAGGCTTGACGCTATGTATCCGCTTCACGGTTCGACTTCTACTATAGACTCCACTACACACATATGGATGTACTGTACGTGACATTAACCGTGAATTTCTTAAGGGTGCTCTCATGCCTGGATTTGCTGCTTGAGCACACATAGCCATCAGAGGAAGATGTTAAATTACCGTTGCTACCGAGAGGCCAAATTCTTGCGGGAAAAAAAAAGTTGTTGACTTTGTATTTCAAGAGAGAAGTCTTGGGATTTTCCCAGATACTTAATTTTGGTCAAGATTGTCCGTGAGCCAAGAATCAGGCCGTCAGCAGAGCTGTTGCAATTTCCTCTCCAGCTGAGGCTGCCGGTTTCGTAGCACAGCACCTAAAGTTTGACTGGACTCAGAGTTTTAGTTCATAGATATAAAAGATACTTAACCTCAGATCTCGGGGTGAGGAATAATGTCCTGCAGGTTTTTTTTTGGTTGGGAGAACAATCAAACATCCCCCGAGAAATTCCCTTTCGACAGTCGCGGTCGACTTGGCCGTGTTTCTTTTTTAAGGATGTTTACAAGGTGCTGCTTCCAGGCAGGTGCAGCGCTAACACAACGAGGAGAACAAGGACATGGACCGAGGGACCGAGTGGTCGTGGCGTCTTGGCGACCGACTCTTACAACATCTGTGTCTCGCCAAGTGTGAACAAGATGTCTGGTTTTAACGTCTTGGGGTAATGGCCCGCTCCTCTGCCAGCGTACTCTGGATCATCCTCCCTCTTGTTCTCCACCTCGTAGGGAATTCTGTAATGAACTGATGGGAGGGCAGATGAAGCTCACAGCTGCCAAATCTCCGCTCCTTTTCCAACTAAAGGATAAATGACTCACTTACACACACCACTTGCTTGTTCAGCGCATGGATCATTCCTCCTTCTGTCTCCATGAAGATTAAAACTTAGACCTCTTGATCAGATAATTACATTGGCTTGAAATTAATAACACGTTTTTGGGAGGAAATTAGTAACAAGGACACACACACACACACAAACAAACCTTGCATATAGAACATGCATCATCTACAGAAACACATAGGGCCAGTATTAATAAGTCTTACTAATGCATCCCAATAAACCTTTCAAATGTATTTGAATTCATAAACGTGAGCTATAAAGGTGATAAAGTACCCATTTTTGTTTTTCTTCCACGCTGCTCTTTATTCCTCGCACATCGACTTTGTCTCTCTCGTAGCGGTGGTGAGGTGCAGCCAGTGAGAAGGCACAGCAGCCTCTTCCACCTGTTCAGGTCCAGAGCTTTAATGACATCAACATCATTATCATAAGTGATGCAGGAGTGATATTCTGTCTCCTTTCCGTGACTTGTTGGCATTTTTGAGCTACTCAGTAAACCGCGAGAGCATCCGAGTCCAATTTAAATATCAACAGTCACTCTTTTTAGGCAAAGTTAGTGCAAATTATAAGCAAATTTCTCAAGAATTACTAAAAGAACGTGCACATTTATGCAAATTTCATACTGTTATGTGAACATAACGAGTTTTCCACATGATAAACATCAGGTAAGATGCAGTGAAACCCAGAAGAAGAAGAAGAAGAAGAAAAGGGCACAACAAGATGATGAGACATAATTACAGAGCAGCAGTGCAACCTCAAAGCAATGGAAACAATGTGGAAAACATGATGTAAATATGGTGTTTTACGTTGGTTTCATGTATTTATTTAAGGAAGGTTACAGCACAGTCTCCTCCTTAGTTCACACAGATCCGATGTCTTTGTTTTCCTCTTCATTGAAGCTTCAAGGACAAATAAGTCGTATCCTTCATTTACATACAATAAGTCATTTGTTAAGTCTATCATAGCGCACCAGGTTTTCCACCTCAGTCAAGTCTGAGTATGTTTTTGTGATATATATATATATATATATATATATATATATATACATATTTTAATGCAGCGTAACTGTATCTCACTGGTGGTGGAGAAATAGCCAAGAGCATGAAGTTGATATGTGATTACTGAGCAGAGCTGTCAAGTTAAGACAGTGTCTCTGGAGCAACATAGTTTATATTTTACTGGGAGAACATATAGTTTGAAGCCGCTTTGTAAATCCATCTTTCTTTGCACTGGCAATGGAACGTGTCTCTTCTCCAATATGGTATGTTACTGCAGCTGTTGCCTCCTGCTTTTTTTTTTTTTTTTTTAAACAAGTCATCTTTTTCACATAGCGCTAAGAGAGTGCAGCTGCCAGTGTAATTGTTCAGCAAGGACCTGTCTTGTTGTCAGATTGGAAAACATCGACCGTACTTTTTAAGCTTGTGTTGATGGAAAGAGGGGTGAAGTGTCATCCTGTCTCTTGCGAACTTTACAAAGAGCAGCGGTTTGTTGCGTATCACTGTCTCTGTCACACACACACACACACACACACACACACAAATGCAAAGCAACCTCTGCACAAAAGAAGTGACATTAACAATCTTTTGTTTGGCACTTGAAATGATCCATTTGCAGCCTCTGTTCTCAACAATGACCCCACATGACAGAATAGATGAATTTGGGGCGAAGTGGGTGTAATGAGATAATGGTAATAAATTCATGTTTCTATTACAGTCGCATGATTTAAACATGTTGCGAAAAATCCACAGTCCATAATTGCAGTTATAAAAGGTGATATATTGTTGACGAAGGTGCCCGTGTTCTCCCTCAAGCACCGGCTCATGATGCCGTTTAGTCAGTGAAATGAAGCAGCTGGATAAATCAAACACTGTAAACAAGTATGGCAGCTCCCACAAATTCGCGAAAGAAAATGTAACAAGCTTCTTAATATGAAATTAATCAACAAATCTGTTGATAGTAGAAGTACTTTAAGGTGAGAGGAAACGATTGTGATCAGCCCACAAAAGGGAAATGTTGTCATGTTCAGAGTCTGCTGTTTATTCTTTCACCTCATGACTCCTCCGTGGCAAAACTAGCATAATGCTTCGCAATCTAAACTAAAACTCACAAAGTGTCTCCAATGCAGAGAGGATGTTTTTATCTAAGAGGCCTCACTTGAGCCTCAATCCTTTTTTTCAGACATGTAGCCTTTTCTTTTGCTACTCTTTCCACGTCCTCTGTCTCCTTGATGTTTGACTGGTGCTATGCTGTTTTCTCTTGCTGACTGTCTCCCCTGCCGTGGCAATGTGGATCGTTTCCCAGAAATCCTTTTAAACGGAACCGATTTTTATAAGAAAGGGATTTGCATTTAAAGCAACCTCCCCCCTTCTCTCTCTCTCTCTCTCTCTCTCTCTCTCTCTCTCTCTCTCTCTCTCTCTCTCTCTCTCAAAGCCTGTAGCCCATCATCCGCAGTACCTCAATCCGATGATTGGTTTCCTCAAGAGTTAAACAGGCATCCAAGAGCCACAAGTACTCTCAGTCCCTGTCCCTGCCTCTCTTTCCCTCTGCCTCTTAAAGAGGGATGCATATAGCATCTGGGAATTGCAGGTGGATGAGAGGCTACACCCTCAGCCCATACATCCATGTCAGGCATTCACTTTGGAGAGCCAGTCTGTCCTCCACCCACACGCTTCTCTCTCTGAGAGTGGGACACAATGGGGACAAGCTGCAGCGGAGAGGGAATGAGGCCATAGCCTATCAGCCATAAGCACCAAGGAGAATGGCACTTTTAGAGGAATGGGGGTTCTCTTTTGAAGTGAGTCAAGGAGAGATGGGGAGACCGGCATGAGTCAACGAAACCGAAAGAGCAAGAGCACAGAGGGCAAGGAAGGGTGTGTGTGCACGTCTGCACACGGCGTAATGAGCAAAGTATACGTATTACCTATTTGCATTCAGTAATCATACACACCTGGGGCAGGAGATATGAGATATAAGTGATGAGCTGAATGTGTTATTATAATAAAGGGATTTAAAAAGGCCTTTAATTATAAGATAACAACAGAGAATGAGGTATTTATCTCAGGTCCATCTTCCTCATTTAACTTGCACAGTAATCACAGCTGTTATTTAAGCCCTAGTGAGGCTTATATTGGAAGAAAAAAAAATCAGGAAGCATATCCACCTACTATTGTTGTCTTATGCTTTGTGATGTTTTTGTCATTTCGTTCAGAAATAGAAGGAAATCTCGTAAGTGGGGAAGGGGGGGGGGCAGCATTAGTGAGCTTTTGAGATGTCTGAGGGTGGATGTGCAAGAATTGATTAAAAAAAAAAAAAAAAAAACAGCCTAGATGTTAAAATTTCTCTGCTCGAAGCGAGCTCCTCCAGTAGACGTGTTTCCATTTGAGTCTGGGATGTTTTCCCCTGCGTCATAGGTTGACCTACATCTCGCGTTTGATATGCTCGTTTTAAGTTAAAATGCAATTCGCTCGCTTCGAAAACCTAGAGAACATGCACATGTTCGCTTCCACCTTTATCCACACACACACGGGCTTTAGCGTGTCTCCTAGGGCCTGCTTTTATATACCACACTGGACCAAGCGAAGCTCAGCTATATACGGTATAACAGAGACATTCTTGCGCTCTAGCTGCCCTCCTACTGCTCGTCCACACCTAAGAGCTTTAAAGAGTCATGCTCCAAAAAGGAAAAGGGAGTCAGTGCAGTTTAAGAAGCATTAAACACATTTTTTGGCAGCTAGCTGTCTTATATTGAAGGGAGTGCTGCATACAACATACTCTTCCAGTTACTTTACCCCTTATCAACATTGCTGCAATTGTAACTGATTGCAGTCTCTGCTGAACAGCATCCACTAGTTGAAGAAGATTCACTGTATAACATTAAACTCGCTCTGTTTTTTTTTTTTTTTTTTTTTGCTGAGATTGGACACAAGTGTGGTTTTGAAATGCAAACACCCTCCACCCCCACCGCAGCTGAAAAACATGCTAAAAAATGGCTGATGGTAGGAAATGATGCTCTTTGTACTCAAATGGCTTCACAACCCAATCATGAGTCTTATCATTATTTCATGTATCGGTCACTGCAGCGCTAACGCTGGATCCGCCGGCTTTTTTAGCAGGAACACTTAGACTGATGAAGAAAATTAGCTCTGTTGTCGGCTCAATATGAAAAAGTGTGATGTGTCAGAATGAAAAGAGAAAATTCTCGCGCTGTGTCTTTTCTCTTGTATCTCTACTCAGATGTGTCAATCCTTAGATGGTTTATTTAGCTGGAGTCTGCACTGTTAGCTTCAAGCTGTCCACCTCCCACAGCAGATTAGTCACTGAAAGCTGTGTGTGCGTGCTTTTGCTTTGGCAAGATTGTTTTTTTTTTTTTCTTTTTTTTTTTTTACCCCAAAATGAATTGTAGACTCTTCTTTAGTGAACACTTTGATAAAAAAACTCAGCAGTAGACATTTTTAGGGCTCATGGAGACTTTGTTAGATGCATCGCAGCGGTCAATGGAGCTATGTGGAGTTTTCCATCAAACCAGATTTGAAACAAGATAGTTCACCTGTTATGTATTATTTTATGAAAGTTCACATTTCCATGCTTTTTTCCACTCAAAGAAATGGAAGTTAATTTCGCTGCTGAAACTCTATCGTATAATACATCACCCCGGCTCTGTAGGTGAACATTATAAGGATCTCAAGGCTTTTGTGTTCATGATTAAATGACATCAAAGATGAATATGCTAATAATTAATCTTAAGCTTTTTTTAACAGGCAAACTATCTGGTCTAATTATTTAAAGATTCAGCAAACGCAGGGGTGGTTAGTCTCTCCTGCTGTTTAGGAAGATCATCCCAGATTTAAGTGGCTTGTAACTAAAGTATCTCTCCTGCTGGGGCACCAGTCCATCACTGACCCCAACCCTAGCCCCCTCCTCTCAGGGGATAAGGGAAGATAGGGAGGATAAAAAAAATCCTCTTCAAGGTCTGAGGTGTTTGAAAACAAGTGCAGAACCTACACTTTCCCGTGATGGTTTTTTGATGATGACACATTGCTCAACTCAGCTCGGCTCCACGGCTTCAGATCAGCAGATGATCAGCTGCCCTCAAGCCGTCAGTAAAGGAGAAAGCTTAACTTTTATGTTTGTTGGTTTGTAGAGAGCAGTATTTTTTTTTTTTTTTTTGTCCACAGTGTGATAATGTGTGATAGCTCCCAGGCATAGCAGTCAAGCGTCGGTATAAAGTTGTCAGACCTGAATTTGGTTCATGGGAATGGTGTTATAGGGAGAAAAAAAATACTTTCACACAGCAGATGCAGGTCACAAGTTTTGAACCTGTTTATATCTGTCTGTCTATCTTACTCAAAAATGTAAAGACTCTCTTTTCAAGTTCACAAACATTGAATTTTGTGTTGACTGTAGTATTCGACAACATATAACGCAGTAAAAACCTTTTACCTAAACCACGCTGGCAAGAAACATCAGCACAGAATTGTCTTCAAAGACACCAAAGTACTCAAATGTCCTGTGCAGAACACAGCAATTTACCAAAGTACTTGCCTTTCAATCTGGTGCCATCACGGTTTTTTTTTTTTTTTTTTTTTTGAGTAACGAAACTGATAAATGATGAAGCCTGGAACGGTTTAGATAGGAAAATGTGGATATCTCACAAAAACAAGGTTTGTCTCGATGTTTCCGTGTTTTTTTGGCCCAGTGAATAAAATGAAATACATAAAAAAATGTTTTCACCATGATGCTCCTCTCGCAGTATCACTCTTGATGAAATAAAAATGTGTCTAGCAACACTAATCGATACGTGACCCACATTTTTAAGGAAACGTCCTCTTTTTTTTTTTTTATCTACAGCTGCAAGAACAGGTGACACTTATTGCAGTGTAAGAAATAACACTGTATACAGGAACATCACTTTGATGTCTTCATATTTATGATTTGATATAATGATTGCCACGGCTACAGTGTAATGAAATGGCAGTTATGTGACTCTGCAAAGTGCTTTTAATTTGAAAGGGCAGATACAGAAGGTGGAGACACATGGTGACACCGGGCCGAGGTAGATGAGTGGGAGAGATAAATGTCGATTTAACTAGCTGCAATTAAATTACATAGATTATTATTACCTGTGGGTACCCAGACTGGCTGTCAGGTATAGTCTGCAAGGACAAAACTGGTTCGCTGACACATCAGTTGACTGGCTGATTGTCAAAAAATCCGTAAAGTTCATCTTACGTCATTAAATGGTTTTAGACAATTGGTCTCGCAGGGGAAAAAAAAGACACAAATTCCTTTTTTTCTGACAAGTGATAATGAGAATTACAGCTTGTTGCAGTCCTTCCTGTGGAGTTTCTTAATGAAATTAGTCTCCAGATTACAGTAGAAGTGGTGAACCCGATGGCGCACCTCAAAAATAAAAACAACAGACGCTGCCGGTTTATCTCGAGTCATCTTGCCTCTTTTTTTCCCCGTACAATATTCTTCATTTAAAGGTAATGCAGCTTGTTGAAATGCAAAGGGTCTGTAAAATGCAGCGTATCTCTCAAAAATCGAATGATTTTCCCATTTTTTTTTTTTAAAAAAAAGTTCTTTTTAAGTTAAAGTTTTACTTTGTAATTCATTCCTCTTCATATAGGATCCTGTATCTGGGAGCCTTCCCCAGGGGATTTGGCGTAGCCCGCAACAGTGCACTCTCAAGGAGCCAGTCAGCTTGGGTTATTTTTGAAAAGGGGCTTGAGAAATCGGTGCCCCTAATTGGAAGTAGTGGGAAGTGAATTCACTCAGTGGCAGATCAATATTCCCCCAAAAATAAAGCTGAAATGTGCTGTAAAGCAATGCAATTTCATCAATCATACTGTGTGAGAGATACAGGAAAAACAGACGTGTCTTTACAGAATCAAATTTTGAATGATTAACAATTAAATCAAAGGAAAGAAGTATTTTTTTCTCTTTCCTTGCGTTCTGTTGCTAATTAAAAGGCCAAACTTTATCACTTTCACTTCTCTTTGCTAATATTAGTTTGTTGTAGTCAAATGCCCAACAGCAAAACACTTAATACTTACATTAATAATAGTAATAATATTTTCCAATGTTTTTAAATATCATCGTTCTATCAGTAATATTCATCATTCGTCTAGTGTGGTCTCTTTGGGATTCGGTTTGGCTTCACAGTCATGTGAATTTCATTTGTCTGAAGAGAAAAAAAAAATATTTGGAGTCATAGATGCACGAGTGCTGTTCAACAGTCGAGGTCACAATTCATTACCCGTCGGCTGCAATATAAAGAGGCCCAGAACCAAGTCGATCTCTCATATCCTTTTAACCTTAACCTCCACCTCGCATTTCATGCGAGGGTCAAAACTTTTTATACCTCTGTGATTAAAGTAAATGTTCTCTATGCACTTGTGTGATTTGAATAATGCAACAGTCTTTGCTTCTACTTTGCCACAATTAATTGAAAGGCAGTAGCGATGAATCGCGAATGTGCCCACCTGTGTTAATCTACATTCATTTTGTGCTTCATCACCAGTCTGAAGGCTTTTGTTAAATCCTATCTGCTGCTATGATATGCAGGTGCATTCATATTTAACTTCGAGCGAGTATTAAAAAAGATTTAAAAAGGCAAATCGCCCAGAGATCAAAATATAAGCGAGGCACAAACAGCTATAAATTGAACTCGATTTAAGTGTTGCACTGAATTTATTTTTAGCTGAAGAGGAGAAATCTTTAAGATTTCTCACACTATCTCCTCCAGTGTGAACTCTGAGCACTGATGTACTTGGGGATAACACATCTTCAACTGGAAATAATTAATGTAATGTTTCTGTCTAGTGAATCTCAGCTGACCGTGTCAACTTAATCCAAAACATTCAGAGGTCAGATATCGTAGGCCTGTACTTAATCCTCAGCTGTTTGATTCACAGCGACGTGGATGTGGATTCCCTCCAGTAGCTTCTTTGGTTTCTGTCCAGTGTGAAGCTTCCTCCATTAACTGGGTCACATCCTGTCCTGGGACTGAGACCAGCTATAACACTTACTGATATGCATCCCCTCGAGACAAAGAAAAAGAAAAAAAAAAGAAAAGGTGTCAAACTTCAACACCTTTTCTTCATCGCACCTTAGGCTCCTTTCATCTCACTGCTCCGTTGACATACAGTGAAAGCAGCTGAAGCTTTTGTTATACAGTAGACAAGGAGTTAAACCAGCCCCCACCGGTCTAGGAGACGGGAAGGGGACAGGAACCACAGGAAGCTGAAGTCTAATCTCACTAGACACAACTCCCGTCAAAGACATACAAATACAGTCCACACACACACACATGCACATGCAGACTGATTCAGTGCATATCCTCTAAACATTTACATTCACACACACACACTACTTACACACCCAAAATCAACACTGAAAAGTTGACACGTGAGAAAAAAAACATCTTTTCTTTTCATTTACGATCCTCACGTGCTCTATTACTATTACTATAAGTACTACCAGGGACGTGTAAAAAAGTTTCGCATTTTTTAAAAGATTTAACCTGCAATATTGTTTGTAGCTTACAGTCGGTAGTAGCTGGAGGATAATCACTCTCACAATGATATGAATACTTCTATAACCAAACAAAACACAAACTTTACTAACTAACTAACTACAGCAGCAGCTGTAAAAAGAAATATGCCAACATGAAAAAAATGACTAAAATGAATGATTTTGAAAAGTACACTTCTTTTCATCCAAGAATTAGGGAAGTTAAGCTGTTGTTTTATTAGAGTAACATTCAAAAGTACAAAGAGTCAAAATACAAAATTCTTCTACCAGCACAGATGTTTGGATTTACTCAACAAGATAAACTATGGTCATTGTTGAGCTTTAGAGCAGCTGCCAGGTAACCTTTGGACTGATCCAGGCTAACTGTTTCCCTTTGTTTCCAGTCTTTGTGCAAAGCTAAGCTAAGCTAACCATGCGGGCAAGCGAGTGGTATCAATATTCTTATGTAGTTCTTGGCAAGAGACCAAATAAGTGAATTTAACAAAATGTTAAAAAAAAAAAAAAAAAAAGGTATTCTTCTAATTTTACATGTGAAACATGGAGGTATCAAATTGCCTAAGGCACCAGAACATCCCATAACCATGTCTGATTTCAGGGTATTGGCGTTGTAAAATGTAAAACATGTGGCGGCTTTATCCCTCGAAATGCATGAGCTTCTGAGTGAAACCTGTAGGACATTAACTCGGCTGTCAAAGAAGAAACGGGAGGAGGGAACGATTTTCAGTCCCAAACCACCAAACAAATGTGATCCCTTTTGTTTAGCAGTTTATGGGTCTTGTATTGATAATAGTACTTTATATTAAAAAAAAAAAAAAGACAAACAAACAAAAACAAATTGCATTTATCTCCGACTCAAAATAATGAAGTTACTCATTTATTACATGTAAACTGTAATGTTGTACTTTAACTAAAGTTAAAAGGAAAAGTATTGAGAGAGCAGAGAGAAATACATCATAATGACACCAAGATGTTATCAACCTGTCCTGGTTATCCGGCCCAGACACTTAAAATAATACACATTGACAGGAAGTAGCTCTGTGAATGGAATATTGGCAAATGCTCCGATAAGCAAATCTTGTTTTAATGTGTATGTCATGTGTAAATCCCAAACCTTTCAAACATCTTTTCCTCTTCCTGCGTTTCTCGTTTTCATTATCCCGGTTCTTTCCCACTGTCTCCATTTCTCTAGGTATATGGGGGTAATTGGCGCCCTGTTTCTTTAATTAAAATGAGTTCTAATTGTAGCCGAAGCGGGGCAAACGTACGTAGGCCTGTAATTTCCCTATCACTCTCCAGAGCCCCCGGAGAAAGTGGAAAATAAGGAGGGAAAATGGCACGCAGTGTAGAAATTAACACAAAAGTCAAGTTACAATTTGAAAAAAAAAAAAAAAAAAGGGATTCGGATCAAATTGGTTCTGCTCTCAAATTTAAGGTCATTTGTCTAAAGCCTGAAGACAGCTGTATTGAAAATGAGGGTGTAGTATTTGCAGTATAGTTCCCCTTTGACGAAAAATTACAAAGTGAGGTTTTACATTTCAAAAGAAAAGCGTGTACAACACCCTCCATTGTTATCTGCTTTTCATACTGAAAACTCAATACCTTTCCCTCTGCTGTGTTTTCCCAACACAGTGTGATGATAGGGATAAAAATAAAAATGTAATGTTCATATCTCAACCCACCTACTTCAGAGTCACCTCTCTACAGTCTCTACTTCAAAACAAAAACTGGCTAATACTGTTTATTTCAAATGTGATGATTTTAATACTGTTTTTTCTTTCCCTAATTCGGTGTTGGTCTCAGCCGAGTCGGTATCAGTGCAGACGCCTCTAGTATCTCTAACCGTGGACAATTGTACTGTAATTACTGTACAGTTGTTTGTTTTGAGTTTTAAATATGGCCAGATGACGAATTTTCATTGTTTCTACATTTTTCTAGCACTCGGGGCAATTTTCCGGCGGTGGGTGGCCACCGCTTCTGAAAGAATGTAAGGGAAACGCTGGCTTCCTCTAACGGGGCTTAAGCCTGAATCTACTTCAGTGAAAGGCAAGGCCGTGCATGCACATAATAGAAACACTCACGCTCGCGCATCCTGTCTCATAAACCTTAATGATAGAGCAGAGATAAACAGTCATTACTAAGCCTCGGGCGTGGTGTTTCTTTTCCACCCCTTCAAAAAAAAAAAAAAAAAGGGAGCAAAACAGAATAAATATATATCAACATATGGAAAAAAAAAAGAAAAAGAAGCAGGTGTTCATATGAAAGGTGAAGACAAGGCAGTCCCCACACCGGAGCCTGAGCATTATGAAGGTGTTTTAAATTATGCTGGAGTGAACTCGAGGCAGACTTAAAGCGAGGGAAAGCACCGGCCTGAATTTTGCCACCCAATTATCCTCCTCATCCACCTTCTCTCCTCTTTTTTTTTTTTCCCCCCTTTCTCTTTGAAGACTTTCTTTTCTTTTTCTTCTATACCGCCTTAGATTGCTGTTATGAAGCTGGTGGGCTTCTGCTGTTTTTGAAGTGGGAGGGAAAAAAAAAGGATGAGAAACATGTTTGTGTTTCCTTTCCAGGGAGTTTACACAGGGAGAGTTAAAAAAGAAAAAAAAAAAAGTAGATCGCAAAAGAGAAAAATGGGGGAAATAGAGAGGAAGAAATCACTGATTAGAGTTACATTTACCATTTACTTCTCAGCGTGATATAATGACAGACCTGCTGCCTATGCAGCGCTGATGATTAGTGATGTCATGTCATTGCTTTCATATGCTGCGCACGAGACAGGTCACCCACACAGGGGGAATGAGAAAATGACACCAGGGCGGAATGCAATAAGAAAAAAAAATTTAAGTAATTTGGCCGTATGACAGAGAGTGGGGTTGAGAAGGGGATGAGTTGTGTCTGTGTGGGTTGCTCACTCAGGAAATGCATTGAATTAGCAGGAGTTCACATGTGATCATTGAGTGGGGGAAAAAACAAGGATATAAAGACTCAGATGTCAGCAGCAACACTTGATTTTGTTCAATTAGAACACTTGTTCTTTTATGGTTGATTAATTAGCATCAAAATGTTTATGTGTAACAGTTAAACAGGCTTTACTCAGAGCCCTGTGGAGGAATCAGGTGCACACATGTTGTATTATATATATATATATATATATATATATATATATATATATATATATATATATATATATATATATATATATATATATATATAATATGTACAGTCGTTGTGAGTTGCTTTGCTCTGCAGTGCTTTCACTTTAACAGCAAGGGAAGTGAAAATTGGAGCTTTAAGCACAATGGAGGAGATTTACCATGTATTTCATGCTCAGAATATCTAAATATCCTCCAGTGTCGAGTGCAGTATTTGGTCTTTAACCAACAATTAACCATGCGTCAGTTTTGAATAATGATATCTGTCTCTTGACGGCTGCAGCTGTAACATTTGTCTCAGTAGGAAGCGTGAGTCAGATTATGTTTTATCACTGATTTTTTTTTGTGTGTGTGTGTGTGTGTGTGTGTGTGTATTTCACTGGGATGTGTTGGTAAGTGGTAAATATGATTGCCTCTCTCTTCCACAGGATCACAGAGATTAGTAACTGTAGGCGTCAGGGAGTTATTTTTGTAAAATACTACAAGTGTTGGTGTTGAATAGTGCTGTTGCGGAATACATTCATACAGCGCAAGAAGTCCGTATCTCTATAATGTTCTGTGCGAAAGGTTTCCCCACACGTGCTTTTATCATGTGTACATTCTTCTATACAGCCTAACCCCTAAACTGAACCCACGGGAGCAGGAGGAGGAGGAGGAGGCTGCAAAATACATACAGCTGAAAGACTGCGCTGTAATCATGAGGTGCTTTTATGTTGGTATGACACAGTTAAGTCGTTCAGGAAGGAATTCAGGACTTTAACCAAAGGAGGAGTGGTGATGAAATATATTAGACAAACAGTCTCCATTTGTCTCCACTTATTGGCTGAAACTAGTCGTTTACTTGTATTATTGATTAAGCTATTGATAGCTAATAATTCTATCTCGAATGGGAAAAGCTGTTGTTAAGTCTTCTAAAGGAACGACCGCAGGACGGTGTAAGCTCACATTTGGATGAATACACATGGAATCACCGAGTCCGTGTTTGATTCGCGTGTTTTCAGAGCAGATGTTCTGGAAAATAAAGCCAATGTGCCGAAGCGAGTGGGAGGTGGGAACGGCACGTCGTTAAAGAAAAGCGAAAAAGAGTTTGGCCTTGTCCAGGATTGAGATTAAAGCATTTCTCAGATCAGATTTATTAAACGAATGTAAAAAGCGTGTTATTGTGTAGAGTGCGCATTGAAGCATGATCACACAAATCAATAGCGTGTGTGATGATTAAAAATACTGGAAAAAAGCTAAAAAAGAAACTTGTGAAAAGAGGCTTTTGAGGGCAGATAGGTGTGTGTGTGTGTGTGTGTGTGTGTGTGTGTGTGTGTGTGTGTGTGTGTGTGTGTGTGTGTGTGTGTGTGTGTGTATATACATGTGTACATTAGTGGGGTTATGGGACGCTGATTTTACAGTTGAGACCTTATATTGGGAGTCTAATTCAACAGAACATCTTAATAACCCCAATGATAAACTCTCCCTGAAATCTCTATTTTCTCCAGCATCCATTTTCATGCAAGCGCTCTAGTTGTTCACAGCACACAAGAGAGTCATATTAAATCCAGTTTATTGGTAAAACCAAACTGCCCGACCCTTGAGATGAGCTTCTGCAGGGGGAACATGTGGGACTCTAAATGCCAGTCTGTGACAGAAACCTCATCCCATCAGTATAAATATGAGTCATAATTTAACAGAGACAATCTGGTAAGACAGCTGGGGAGAGTGGAGGAGGAGGAGGAGGAGGAGGAGGAGGAGGTGGGGGGTGTTGTTCCTGTACCTGAACCTGAACAGTTCTTCATGTCGCACCATTTCAGGTTCAGGATATTACTGGACTACTGAATCATAGCAGAACTGCTTAGATTGTTTGCGAGCTGGCAGTCTGCCCCTCAAAAGATTACAAAAATCAATTCTATTGTTATCACGCTTCGTGACTGGAAGGGCTTAAATTGTACTTGTGTGTGTGCATGTGTGTGCGTGCGCGTGTGTGTGTTCGTGTGTATGTGTGTGCTTGTCTGTCTGTATCTATGCAAGTCTGGTCGATAACCTTGTTCCCACTGCTTACCCCCGACCCTTTTCACCAGGTTAAGTGTGACCACAGGCATGGTGTGCCTCTGGGAACAGAGGGAACATGGGGCAATAAAAACAAACATGACTGGAAAGACAATTTTAGGGCAGTGGGAATGTTCCTGTAGCTGGGCTTTGGAGTGGATGAAACTCCTCCTAGCCTTATCACTGCATTTTTATGTTTCTCTGAATGTAAATGTGATTTATTTGTATAATTCCTCCTGTGACTGACATTATATTTGTGTATCTTTTCACAGAGGTCCTGATGAACACCAAGGCGGAGACATCTGATTTGAAATGGACCATCTTCTCGCGTGACAAGCCTTTGGTATGTAAACCCAGCTTCACTGTGTTATCTGTATTCCTAACACAGACCTTGTGGTGACTGGGGATTTTTGGCTTCCAGCTGTTCTTTTGTTACTTTTGACTAAAAAAAAAAAGGGCTCCTTATATGGCAGGTGACTGACAGAGTAAAGGAAACACCAGAGCGAATGTGGGATTCAAAGTATATTGAAAACAGATGCTTTGATATATCCCATCAACCTTGGAGTTGGAGTCAATTGCTGCCCACAATTTTGAATACTACAGCCAGAAAAAGACATATTTGTAATTTGATCAGCTGAAGAGTGGTTGTTAGGGTTTTTTTTTTGCCAGCAGCATCAGTTACCAAAACTGTTCAACTTGCTGATGTCTCACAAGGAAAAAAAATGGTTACTGTGATGCTGGCAGGGATATTTCTGGAACTGGACATAAATACACAATAAAATGTGTCTGTGCTTTTGATTAAGATGCGAAGCAGAACACAGCAACAATATCTAAACCGTCTGAGCAGCCGTTATCATTTGAAGCAGTTAATCAAAAGCTTGACATTGTCAAAAACACAGCTTTATTGTTTTTTTTTGTGTGTGTGTTTTGTTTAGTTTTTTAATGTAACAAACACTACCATAACACAATAGAGGATGAGAAGTAATATAGTGAGTGATGACAGGCGGCGGAGGAGAGATGCCACGAACTGTCTGCATCAGAAATTGAAGATATTAAAGGATTAGCATATGGTTATATATTTATTTTTGGGATTGAGGGATCGTAGTGTCTTCATAGCAAACATTTGTGACATCTCAATTTCCAAAAACTACTCAGACGTCGTTGTCAAATGTTAGCTGTTGTGTTGAGTAGAACAATTAAAGCAAACATTCGGCGTCAAAACCTCGAGTCTAATCATTTTATTGTGAGGGATATTTTTCATAAAATCACCAATTTCATGGTTTAACAGCTCGGTGTATCCACCTAGAGTTGCAAATCAAGTCTTGTGTGAACAGCAATGACATGGGATTAAGTCTGGTCGACACCTTTGAATGTTAATTGTTTTTTTTTTTTGTTATTTTTCTTCTAAACTCACGGAATGAAAAATAAACGTGCACTGACACAAGATGATTTTGAAGCGTCTGTTTGCTAGAGGGGTTGTCTTCAGATCTCTGCACTTCAACACTATTTGCATACATCAAACATCTCTACTTATATGCATATTTTTTGTCACTGAAAAAAAAAAGTTTCATTCTCGGAAATATGTGCGTGCCGCCGCCCCAGTCTATAGTACGTGTTTTTTGGGATCAGAGGGGAAATTCTCCCTTCAAGTGATTCGACTCTGGTGCTCTGCTGTGCTGTAATTCCTGTATTCTGCCACACTCAACATATCATCTGCAAATGGATTTTTAAAGATTTGCATATTTACATAACTGAATTTCAGAGCCTCAAGTTCAGCAAAACTACTAAATTCTGCCCCGAGTATGTTAATTTCTTGCTTGTTTCCCACTCTTGGGAACGTAGCGGTGGTGAGCATGTTTTGCTGTTGACTCGGAAGTCAAACATGAAAGTGTTTTTCAGTTGCATTTGGCTTCACAACAAATGTAGATTTTCTTTTGGAGGGCTTTCAGTTCATACATATTTGTGATATCCCTTCTGTGTTCTTTGCGTTTTAGTCTAAAAGCATGTTTGAGGGGGTGAAGGCTGCGTCTGCCTTGAATGATGTGTGCAGCAGAGTGCTCTGTTTGACAAGTGAGACTTTTATTCCCACTAGACGGGCAGCAGCTCGGTCAAAAGAATGATTTAACAACCCCTGATTCAAATTTGGATCAGAATCCACAGTAGGCCAGATGTGTCTCTCAAGCCTTCAATAGGTGAATTACAACACATTTTCAACAAAGAGTTATTATTATTATGATAAATTGGATTTTTAATGGGACCAATTACATTGTAAATGTCGTTATGGGACAATTGAATATACTCTCGCAAAAATGTTCTAAAGATTTCAAGGTCAGGGGCCATTTTTACGTGCAACCTGCCAACGTTTTCCTCTCGTCTTTGTCCTCAGTGGGAGGAAGTGAGCGGTTTGGACGAGGAGAACAACAGCGTGAGGACGTACGAGATCTGTCAGACCGACAGCTCATCCAGCCAGTGGCTTCGCAGCGGCTTCATCCCACGACGTGGAGCGTCTCAGGTGTACGTGGAGCTGTGGTTCACCATGTTGGAGTGTTCGTCCAGAAACACACACCAACGCAGTTGCAAGGAGACGTTCAACCTCTACTACTACCAGGCGGACTCCAACGAGGCCACGGCCACTTACCCACCCTGGATGGAGAACCCATACGTCAAGGTAAAAGTTTTAAACAAATATGTTGTCATAATTTGATGACTTCTGTTCCTCTGTGGATATTTCAGGAATGATTTTTATTTAAACAAACAAAAAAAAAGTAATATTTACCTTAAACCATATCCCCATTTAAAGGGGGCACTCCGCCTATTTTACAAACCAAGATCAGTTTATTTTTCATGGTTAGTACAACTCAGGCCTGTGAACCACCATCTACTGTTTTATTTGGCACCGAACCACATTTCACATGTGAGATAAAAAAAAAAAAAGCTAGTTAATTTCACGACTAAAAACTAAAACCAACAAAGCGTTCAGTCCAAACGCTATTATTAAAAATAATAAATGCTGCTCACAGTTCCTGGAGCCCAAAGTGATAACTTTAATTTGCTTGTTTGGTTTGTCGAATAGTCTGGTCCCTAAAGATATTCAATTAAATCTTCAATTATATCTTTATTTATTTATATATATATATATATATATATATGAAAAGTGTTACTTAAAAAAATTCCTTAAGGGCTCCATAAAGTTCTTGTCTTACAGTTTGACAGCAATAGTCAAAGTCTCTCTGTTTATCAAAGCGTTTAAGTTCACATTTCATTTAAAAACGAAACAAGTTGTTTAACATATTTACCCGCCGTAAATAACCACTTGTAGTTTTCTAAAGTGTTTTTACATTGACTGCTCACCTTTCAATATACGTTTCATTTCCGTCCATTTGATTATAGTCAAGATAAAACTCAGCTTACAGAAACTAAAAAGAAAAAGTTGCTTTAGTTGTGTATTTTTTTTTTCTGCCTGTCACTGGTGTTTTATATCTAGATTGTGTTATTGTCTCATGGGAGCGAGGACTGTTTTGAATCCTCTCCTCATCGGTACATTCAGCCTCTTTCACAAACTTCGCGTTGTGTAGCTGTCAAAGTGTCCTTGAACACACCACCAAAAAAATAATAGTTTCAAATAGTCCCTTCTCCTCGATTTCATTACCACTTAATAATGTAACTCTGACAGAAAAATAAAGGGGATGAAATTTCCACTGTGATGAATCACCTTTCTAGACAAGTTCTTAGTCCTTGTAAGGTTCAAAGTGTACTGTAACAAATGAGAAACAATGGGTGCCAGGAAGGTACTAAATCAATCTAAAATCACAGGGGTTTACTTTGGAAAACGTTCAATAATGTAAAACATATGTGATGTTTAGTTAATGGGCTAAAATGGCTAAAACATGCAAAACCACAACTCGTGTCCTTTCTAAAGATTGAATCCTGTGTGCTGGAATCTGGCCATTACATAAGATCTGTTCTCTTGCTTCCTGCTCTAGGTGGACACAGTGGCTGCAGACTTCCTACTGAGGAAAAGTGGGGAGCGGAAATTTAATGTGAAGACCTTAAGAATCGGCCCTCTGACCAACAGGGGCTTCTACTTGGCTTTTCAGGCTCAGGGTGCCTGTATGGCCCTGTTGTCTGTCAGGGTGTTTTTCAAAAAGTGCCCTCCTCTGGTCAGCGCTCTTTCCTCTTTCCCCGAGACCGTTCCCCATACTCTTGTGCAAGAGGCACAGGGCGTGTGCGTGGAGAAGGCAGAGCTGCAGGGGCCCCGACCCCGGCCCCCGAAACTCTTCTGCGGGGAGGACGGTCAGTGGGTGGGCCAGCCAACAACCTCCTGCGCCTGCCAGGCAGGATACGAACCCACTGAGGGACAGACACGATGTACAGGTAAGAAAGAGACAAAGTTAAGCCACACGTACAAGTATGTATTACATATATGGGCTACACCCACATAGGCAGCAGAGCAGGCAGACTAAACAACAAAACAATGGCAAGATGAGGGTGGGTTTTAGTGAGTGAGGGTCGAAACACTGGAAAGGAAATGAGTTGCCAAGGAGGTTAATGAGGGAGGAGAGCAGCTTTGACAAAAGGGGGACAGAGAAAGGTCAGGTGGAGCAACACTTATCTCCGACATGTAAGAGTGGGGTCAACAGTTTACTGCTGTGACAACTCATAGTTCAGCTGAAATAGAAGGTAACAGGAAGGGAGAGTGGGGGTACTCTGGGTAAAGATCATATCGCTTTGAGAACATCAAAGCAAAGGAGACCAAAAAAAAAAAAGAAGAAGAAGGAAGAAACAGGATGGTTCTCTCAGGAGCTGTGCTGCAGCTCTGTCTAATGAGTCCAATTAACAAGCCGCATGCACGAACACCCCCCGCCACATGTGCACGCCCACAAACTCGCACCACATCACATCACGTCGCACTGACACGAATAAACACACAATGCTAAACAAAAAAGAACCGCTAGAAGAAATGGCACACATTTTCTTCAGTAAATGTGTGGCGTCTGAAGGTAGGATTCAGTTTGATCTCCGTGGGAGGTATAATGATTTTCCATAACACAAAATAATTTCCGACATTTTGCTCCTGGTGAAGTGGAGTTGGCATTTTCCCGCGTTCTGTCACCGAAGCAAGCTGGGAGGAGAAAACACTCAGCAGACCATAAAGGGAAATTGCCTTTATAGCAAGAGACTGAACAGTTAATTTGCTTTGTAAGCTGGTCATTTCAGAAAATGGAATTGACGTCTAGGTTTAAAATTAAATTAATTTTGCCGTAATGCCATTATCTCCTGTAGACAATACATATATTTTCGGAGTCAAACACAAGCGCGTAACGTAAAACTAATGAAGGCTGCCAAGTTGATTTAGTGTTCTAGATGTACTCAATCAGTATATTTGAACCACAATTTATAGTAAAGTTCTAGTCGGCTATAAATACCTCCGCTTGGGAGGGGTATATTTCCCTGCGGCTCTTGTATAGCTTTACCAATGTTATACAATACACAAAAGACACATGATCCCTGAATATTTTTGAAGTTACAACACCCTGGTTATTCCAGAGTTGCATTTAGCCCAGAGTTCAAGAAAAAATAAGGAAATGATGACTTAAGAAAAGTCAGCAACAGGCTGACATCATCAAACTGCTGCCTTCTTCATTATTGATGCCTTTTCAGTTTCTTTCACTTCTTGTTTGCCTCTGGGAGTTTCTCCATTTAATCTCTAGAAATGATTATTTTTTTTGGGTTAAAGTCCAGTCATCGACTTGGCCGATTTAAATTCTGCCATTTTTTTTCCCCCCGAATGAAGTCTTTTGTTGTGTTGGCAGTGTGTTTTGGTTCATTTTCTTGCTGTGTGATGATGTTCCTCCTGGCTAGTTTGGATTTATTTCTTTGTAAAACGGCAACCAAATTGTTGTTATTCGTCATGAGTTACATCGTCATTAAAGATCGGTCTTTCCATGACGGTGGTAGGGGCTCATCTTGTTCTCATCACTTCATAAAACAAACAGCTGCAGCTACTTTGCAATTTTCAATCTGGCCTTCTGATTCTTCCTGTTGATAAGTGGTTTGTCAGCTCATGTTATGACCTCTATATTTCTGTTCTCTAAGTCCTCTTCAAACGGCCGTCTGTGACATCTTCACCCCTGCCCTGTGCACGGCTGTGTTAGTGTCGACGGCTTTTTCTCCACAGTTCCCACAATGTTTCTGTCATCGCCGGCTGTTGTTGTCCTTGGCTGACCTGTTCGCTGTCTGTTGCTCTGTAAAACCTGTTGCTTCTCTCTTTGTCAGAACATTCAAAATTGTTGTAACAACTACACCTGATGTTTGTGCAGTGGCTCTGATCGATTTTACCTCATTCGCCAGATTCAGAATTGCTTGATTTTCTACCATTGACTGTTTGATGTTCATGATGGTTTATCGCTTATAACAACAAATGTAATCTTTACAGTTGAAACTCAAAGCCAGAAGCGATAAATATCCATCTATCTGTATAAAATACATCATACATATGGGCTTTTTGCCATCTTACTGCAGGAAATTCTCATTGCAAAATGTTTTGACTATGACAGTCATGCAGTTGATATGATATATTGTTTTATTCCCTTCACCACACTGAACCCAGAATAGTAAACACTGCAGATGTTGTGAATTTACAGTACATGGTGTGACCAGGTGACAGCTCATTTCTAATTCATGTGTCATTGCGTTAAATCAGGTGTGTGTGTATATATATATGTAGAGGGTGACAACAGAATGGCTTTGTCAACCAATCTATACAATAATACTTCTTGAGTCAATCAAACAGACAAAAACCACAAATCATGTCTTCTAAGAGGCTGAGCCTAGAGAACGGTTTGGCGCAAAACTTATGTCCATTGATTTTTTTTTTTTTTTTTTTTCTGTCAATCAAGTAATCAATTCAGTTCAGACCCAGTTCACTGTTTCTTTACATCTTGAGAACCACAGCTGCTGTTTTAGGTTTTTAAGTGAATCAGTGAGCAGCTTTGAGCAGCAGGAGACCCACACGTTTAGTTTTGTTATTCAGATACGATCAGGTAAATTCGCAGATAGGCAGCATCTTAACGGCGTGTGTTCACTGAATAGACATTTATTATCATGTTTTGTCTTCAGTTTTGCGCCTTTTGTTTATCAATCTGCAACCATCTGGCACCTAAGTATGATGGAAAAAAAAAAAAAAAGCTGTGGATCCAGCTCTGTCTGAGACACAATTGGCATGAAAATTTTGTGCAATCTTTTTAGATAACAAATTCTCCCTCATTTCTCCTCAGCGTGTCCTGTGGATTATTTCAAGTTGGGCACAGAGGGTCAGTGCGTCACCTGTCCGAGACACAGCCACGCCCCCGCTATGGGAGCAACCAAGTGTACGTGTCGCTCTGGATTCCTGCGCGCTGATTCTGATGCTCTCGACACCGCATGCACCAGTAAGTATGCATATAACAACACTTGTTGTTGAATCTACATTTAAAAAAAGAACACACATATATGAATGAAAGTGCCAAGCAACACAGATATCGACTTGTTTATTCTTGCTCTTTTTCCTTCCCTTGCTCTTCTTCACTTTGTTTTTGCTGTTTCTTTTTTTTTTTTTTCCTCCTCCCGTAGCATTTAACCAGACTCCTGCTTTTAATCTGCTTTGTGTTCTTTCTCCCAGTGCTGTGCATTGTGATTCATGTCTTTTGTGACAGGTTGTTTGGTGGTGGGTGGGGAGGGGTTGGGATTTCTCTCTAAAGTGAAGAAGGCGTCAATGGTCTCAAGTGACACCTTCATGCGGATTCAGGAATTTCAATTCAGCCGCTTGTTAAGTCGTGTGAATGGGAGGGACTTTTTAATTAGGTGCATTCTCTCCGAATGGCCTGAAAGAGGAAGTTAAACAATGCGAAACTCAACATCGAGCTGTTGACATTTTCGGTTCTCTGCAGGTGTGATATCAATACCAACTAGAATTTACTGCCACCAATTTTATTATTGCTGATAACTTTAATTACAAAGGCTTTATCTTAATTATTAATCACTTAATTAGGACATTTCTATTATATATTCTGTTTCTGTGCTAGATGCCCCGCGCAGTTCCGCACATCTCGTACATTTTTCAATTTGTATGCAAAACTGCAAAAAACATCCACGTTCTGTAAATCACACAGCCCCCCCTTGAAAATAAGTATTGTACATCGCTGTGACAGCAGTGATTTTAATAAAGTGGATTGTGATTGTTGAGTCATAAAATATATTATTTCTTTAAAAAAAAGAATAATAATAAAGAAAAAAATTCCACATCCTCAGATGTTAAATTCAGACTTCTTATTCACACAGATTGCCTGTGATGTTGCCCCCACTTGGGCTTCAAATGAAGGCACTTAAGTTAGCTGCAGGCTCACTGACAAAGCTCCGTCTCCTTGGCAGGAACAGAAACTCATTCACAGTGGCTGAGTGGTATTGCTGTTAAGTTATGCTTGGCTTGAGGCAACAGCTATCTTCTTACTGTTTTCAGACGGTGATCATTATCATCCAGTCGCAGACAAACGTAATTGCACCAGTTAAATTCTGTTACACACGTATGCTCCCGTTGTGATGCTAGAAGACGCGGCAGGAGCGTCGACTGAGCGAAATGTGTCCGACGTATATGGAAAACACGTAAATAAATAATTTGCGCGGGTTGTGGTCAGGTTAAAATTTTTTATTTAAAGCAGCTGCATGTCTCAGGAGATGCGATAGATTTTTTTTTTTTTTTTGATAGAGAAATTTCACACACAGCGATCGCTGCAACAGGCATAAGCAACAACTGGAAAATCAAACATGATGGCGTGTTCGAGGCATGACTGCTGGTGCTTTTTGAATGAAAATTGAAAGATTATTACGTATAATGTTGCTATAATGAGTTGCATCAGTTTAACGAGTCTGATTTTAATGCTGCTGCTGCTGGAAAACAGCATCAAAAAGAAGTAGTTTAACATTTTGAGAAATCTGCTTATTCAGAAAAAGGTTGATGGAAACTACTCTCTTGTGCCTGTGTGATAAATATGAACTTACAACAAGCAGCTGGTAATAAGTGTAATTCACTAAAAGTTCAACTTTTTTTTAAGCAGAACAATTTTACTATTACAGAATGTGGAGAGGTAATCATTCATTTCATTTCCAGTTTTACTAACGTTTTTTTCCACTTTTCCATCATTCCATAGAGCCTCCATCGGCCCCGCGTAGCATCAGCTCCAAGATCCACAACACCACGCTCAGTTTGGAGTGGAACGAGCCCCTGGACAGCGGCGGCAGAACGGACGTGAGCTACACCATCAAGTGCTCCGTGTGCGCTACTCCAAAGGCGCCGTGCCTCCCCTGCGGAAACAGCGTCAGCTACCGTCCGGCGCAGCACGGGCTGCAGGGTCGCAGGGTGGAGGTGATGGGCCTGTTGCCGAGCACCACGTACACCTTCACTGTCATGGCGCTCAACGGGGTGTCTCAGCTCAGCGGCAAGGAACCTGCCAGCGAAAGTGTCAACATCACCTCGAGCCACGACGGTAAGGACGAGGTGGAACCGGAGGAAGAGGTGGAAAGGTATACGCAGTCGTCAGAATTTCATGTGGTATTTATAACTCCTCTGCCATCTGTGCAGTGCCGTCGTTGGTGTCTGTGATTCAGAAGAGCGACTCCACAGAGAGCAGCCTGACTCTGCACTGGTCAGTCCCAGCTCAGCCTCACTACGCCATCCTCGAGTATCAGCTTCGCTACTGTGAGAAGGTGAGAGCTTCCTGACAGCATCTCTCCCGTCGTGTGGCAGTTCGGATTTCATTATTTTCTTATCACACTCACTATAACTCAGGATTAGGAAACTCCCTGCCACAATGCAGTGGCAGTAAACAGGAAGTGGCAGTGAGTAATGTGGATTTCTGCACATAGTCCCAAAATATAAAAGGCCTAAACCAAATAAATCGAATATGCTTCAAATATTTGAGAGTGTTAATGAAATATTGCAGCATATCAGCTCAAAACATTAGTCATCGAATTTCTGAGAGTAAAACAAACTCAGTTTCGTTTTCATTTTAGGAGCGACGCAGCGAGGAGCAGTGCACCTACACCAAGAGCAACAGAAACCAGATTGTACTGACAGACCTCCGCAGGGCCACTCAGTATGAAGTTCAGGTTCGGGCTCGGACCATGGCTGGTTTTGGCAGCTTCAGTCCGGCGGCCATTTTCCGCACTCTGCCCGACGGTAAGAAAAACTCCTGTTTGCTCTTGAAGGACGACTAAACTGTCTTCACACATCACAGTTTTTTTTTGTGTGTGTGTTTTTTTAATTCTCTTCTCCACAGTTACGCTCTGCACAGTTTGGTATTATGAATTTATAGCCTTTGTCCTTGTGTTGAGTTAGTGTCCTTGTACTGAGCCTCTTTAATATTATAAATTCTTGTCATGGTTGTTTTTTTCTCTCACTTGTATTTTTCTTTACTACCGCTGTGAACCTCCTGTCATGATTTCTGCCTTTGCATTACTCTAACTCTCTGTGTTTTGGTCTGTTTTTGTTTTCTATCTCCCTTTTTTTCCCCCCTCGTATTTATTTATTTATTTTTCTCAGGACAAGACTCTGCCTCCCAGTTCTTGGTACCTGGCATCCTTATTGCTGTTGGGATGCTGCTACTTGTCACTTTCATCTTTGTGGCCGCTTACTGCATACGGTGAGAACAAGAGAAAGGGAAAAGAAGAAACCCAGACAAAGAATCTGACAGAATAACAGGAACTTAAAAGGGGGAAACTAGGGGGGAAATCGAACACTAATAACAACCGTGACCCCAATTTTACAGTTTTGCACCACTTTGTTCTCTTGTTTATACAAATCATATCTTATCAACAGTCGATTTGCACTCTGTTACCCACACCGTTTTTTTTTTTCTCTGTGAGACACAAAGCAACACTCATGATGTCTTTTGCTTGCACAGCTAAAAGTTATCCTGCTCATTAGAACATTTTCCTTAGGCTTCATTGTTTGAGTAAATAGTGCCTGGTGCCATCAGAGAGAAAGAAAGAGAGCGTGTTTGTGTGTGTGTGTGTGTGTGTGTGTGTGTGTGTGTGTGTGTGTGTGTGTGTGTGCATGCACGTCTTTGTGTGTGTGTGTAAGAGAGAGAGAGAGAGACAGAGAGATGACGGTAGAGGTAGAGGGCAGGGAGACAGGATGCAGGCGTCCCAACCCTGTTTCCACAGGACAGGAGAACAATGGCCGTGACCTTGTGACACACACACACACACATATTCTCACACGCGCGCGCACACACACACACACACACACATGCACACATATGCACACATATGCACACACACACACACACAGTGGCTGAGGCCCAGATCTGCCACTAACCAAGGGTGGTGCATTATTGCTATTTTAGGCTTATGAGGTGGGAGAGGGAGAGAAATGGAGGAAGGCAGGAATCCAGTAGCTACAGGGTTTGTTACAGTCTTGCAGGGATGAGTTTTTTCACCAGCAGAATTACAATAGAGCGGTTTGTGTCAAAGAGCAGAACCATAGAGGTTGGCTCAGGTATTCGTCATTACCACAAGCCATCATGTATCGTGTTTCTGAGATCACTGAAGGATTGTTTGAAGACCAACATGAGCCGTTTCACAAGGCAGCATGTTTTTTTTTCTTTTTAGAAAAATGATAAAATGAATGTAGTGTTTTTTGGAACAGAACAAAACACTGGATCAGTGTCAACTGAGAGTGTTTTGGTTTGTGGCTGAACTGAACTCTGACCTCTCTGAGGATGAGGCCCTGAGTATTCCCATAAGAGATCAATAAATTATGATTATTTGTTTTTGTTTTTTTTGTGTGTAAAATGATAAAAAAAAATAAAGTGAAAATGTTTTTTTAGATAAAATACTTAATAAATAATATAAAAATACAGGATTTTTAAAAATCTTTTCTCTTTAATATTTTGAAAAGACATTTTTAAAATAGTTTTTACATCCTCAAAGTCATCATCATCGGGTTTTATTACAAGCCTTGGCAATGATTTCCAGAAAATTAAGTCAAACATCCATTTTTCAGATAACTGCACTGCCGCTCCAGTTTTACTTCATTAATCCTCATCTCTTTCCACCTTCAGCAGACACAGTCGAATAAAGGATCCCGAAATGAGCGACAAAAACAACCAGTACCTCGTTGGCCAAGGTAACAGATCGGGGACACGCACACTAAACCTTGGCACTAAACCAAATTCACATCAAGAAAATCATATTTAATGTGGCTGGGCTCATTGCTGCTCATAATTCTCTAAAACATCTCTTCTCTTCCTTTCCCACGGCTCTGTTTGTCTTTCTCCGGCAGGGGTCAAGGTTTATATCGACCCCTTCACCTATGAGGACCCTAATGAGGCAGTGCGAGAATTTGCCAAGGAAATTGATGTTTCTTTTGTCAAGATTGAGGAGGTTATCGGTGCTGGTAAGCCCCAACTATATTCTTTTTCCTTCTATTCATATGCATAAACTTTTTTTTCTCTGGGAACAGGCTGAAAGCTTTTTGTAACCTTGCAGAATGTGTTCTTTCAAAATAACATTATTAGAATATATCTAATTTACTGAGTTAAATTGAGTTTTGTGACATTTAAAACGCTCGTCTGCGTTCATTTTATCAGACAAAACTCAATCCCGACACGTAAATAAAAGCCATTAACTGATAAATATGTTAGCAATAGTGGCAGCTATCACTCAAACCAAAGGGCACCACTCGCTGCGAGTGAACATTAGGTTTGCTGATGATAAGTCATCGCTCTAATGCGTTGAGTACCTGCTGAAGAGAACGGCTCTGATATTTGTGTGCTGCAGGAGAGTTTGGGGAGGTGTGTCGTGGACGGTTGAGGATCCCGGGGAAGAAAGAAAACTACGTAGCGATAAAGACTCTAAAGGGAGGCTACACTGAGAAGCAGAGACGGGACTTCCTGTCCGAGGCGTCCATCATGGGTCAGTTCCAGCACCCCAACATCATCCACCTGGAGGGGATCATCACAGCCAGTTGTCCAGTCATGATCCTCACAGAGTTTATGGAAAATGGAGCCCTGGACTCTTTCCTACGGGTTAGTGTTGAGATAGAGAACACATTCACCGAAAACAAAGTGTTCACTTCACCCGCTCTCTCCAACTCAAGTGCTTCTGTCCTCCTGCAGCTGAATGACAGCCAGTTCACGCCCATCCAGCTGGTTGGTATGCTCCGCGGCATCGCCTCCGGCATGAAGTACCTGGCAGAGATGAGCTACGTCCACCGAGACCTCGCTGCCCGTAACATTCTGATCAACAGCAACCTGGTGTGCAAAGTGTCCGACTTCGGCTTGTCACGTTTCCTGCAGGAGAACTCATCCGACCCGACCTACACCAGCTCTCTGGTGAGACGACACTCCTCGTCAGTTATTGTTTAAGACAAAGCTTTTTTATTAAACTTGTCTGCAGTTTATCTGCTGGATGATATTTATTACATATAAACATCTAAAACTTTTAGCTTAAGGCTCTATCATGTGAATAAAGACGCAAGATACTGATTTAACAATTTATTTGTTATGAAAAGCTTTCATTTTTCACCGACTTTATTTGCTGAAATATATATACAAACTTAAAGTTGTTTTATTGTTGTCAGAGTTTTGTCACCTCTGTGATTTTTTATGTGAAGCCTTGCAGTGCTGACTGTTTTCATGTCTGTGCAGGGAGGTAAGATCCCAATCCGCTGGACAGCACCAGAGGCGATAGCCTTCAGAAAGTTCACCTCAGCCTCAGACGTGTGGAGCTACGGCATCGTCATGTGGGAGGTCATGTCTTTTGGAGAGAGACCGTACTGGGACATGAGCAACCAGGATGTAAGTTGAAGCAAAAACATGTCAAAAGCAGATGATAGCGGAATCTTAAGTAGCTGAATTGTTAAGTCGCCAGCTTTAATTTAATTCTTTTGCACCTCTGCTAATCTTTTAGCCCTTCACTGTTGATTCAGATACCATTCAGGTAATGCACTGGTTCAATCTTTTTTTCTTCTTATCAGGTAATCAATGCCATAGAGCAAGATTACAGGCTGCCCCCGCCCCCTGACTGTCCCACCCACCTGCACCAGCTGATGTTGGACTGCTGGCAGAAGGACCGCTCAGCGCGTCCTCGCTTCACGGACCTCGTCAGCGCTCTGGACAAGCTGATCCGTAACCCGCCAGCGTTGAAAATAGTCGCTCAAGACGGAGCTGGGTGAGAGAGAGCAAATGTGTTTGAGTGATTGACAGACAATAAGGTCCCTGTGACAGTAAATATGCAGCTGGAGAATGAGCAGTTAAAAAAAAAAAAGGAGCTGCGTCTGTCGAGTCTCGGTGTCCATTTAGAGTTCTGACAGTCACAGGACAGACATTAACCACCTACTGCCAAATCTTATGTACCACCTTAATGTCCTGCTGTGACCTGTCAGACACTTGCTGTGCCCATTTCCCTTCCTCCACATATTCCCTGTCGGCCGGTTGCATACAGCAGAGGACACTCCGCCCCTGACAAATCTCATTGTTTGTCCCTGTCACTCACTCAACATCAGATTATACCTCTTGAGTGTCAGCTGGAATGTTGCTGCAGGATATATATATATAAGATCCTCTCTGTTGTTTTGGTGACAGCATGAATAAGTCTGTCCTTTGTTTCTCAACTCTACCCCCCAGGCCGTCTTACCCCCTGCTGGACCAGCGTGCACCTTTAGCCCTGTCGTCATGTGCGTCAGTGGGGGAATGGCTGAGGGCCATCAAGATGGAGCGTTATGAAGACAGCTTCCTGCAGGCCGGCTTCAACACAGTGGACCAGCTGGCTCAGATCACCACACAGTCAGTTCCTATCGCCAGTTTTTTCCTAACCAAACTGATACTTATCTCTGAAAGAACATTTCTTTGCTTCTCTTGGCAGCAATTACACTGGCAAACTGGCTAAATGACTGAAGTTGTAACCACAGTTTCCTGTAGTTCAGTTTCAATTTAAGTATAAAAGACAATAGACACTGAGAGAGAGAGAATTTGATCATTTCTTTCATTTTTTATGGTTGTTCTCGTCTAATTAGCTATATATTTATTTACTTTTTCAGGGATCTCCTGCACATGGGAGTGACTTTGGCCGGACATCAGAGGAAAATCCTTTCCAGCATCCAGACGATGACTTTTCGGAACAAGAGCACTGCAACCGTGACCTTCTAGCTCACCTCTCTCCTCACCTGGACGTGAACAGCAGCACGCAGGTGCAGCCGTGTACTGAGAGCACTACGGATTCTCTTCCTGTGACCCACTTTGAGCACAAACTCCAGTAGAGAGAGAGAGAGAGTTTGGCAGAATTTATTCATGACCAGGATAAAAAAAGATTACAAAAAAAAATTATCAGCTAAAGTTGACTTTCCCATGAGGACGAGAAGAGAGATGCCAAGGGACTGGCGAGTCCCCGTCACCCACAGTGACCAGTGGATGAAGCCGCCAATCTGACTGCTTCATTTTCACTCTTTGTGGTCAATTGTTTATTTTTTTTCTTTTTACCAGCGGTAAGGAACCAATAAATGTGCTAAAAAGAAACAAAAGGAGAACAACATATCCGAGTTTACAAAGTTTTTAAGTGTAATATCATGTCATTGTGAAAACTGGCAGATGATTTGGGTTGGTGTTAACCCAAAAATTAAAAAAAAAACATTGCTTCACCAAAGGAGACCAAAAGAAAAGCCGGTGCCAATTCACGGAATCAGTTTTCATATTGTTGTGTAATTATGACGAAGAACTGCTCTCACCCTGGGTGTCGTGTTAAAACCATCTGGATTTAACACCGGAGGCACCTCTCACATCAAGACTGAGCATTATAAGTGTCGGACTAAACTTTTTTTTTTTTTTTCCATTTCAACATTACCTCCTCTTTACTCAGGTGTGATGTGTAATGCAGTCTTTGGAGAGTGCCGTACTCATCCTAATCAGACGTCTCTCATCTTCCTCAGTCTGACTCTCCCCCCGCCAGCTCAGTAATGTGTGATGGGGAGAGACACAGAGCACTTTTGTCATTTCACAGTGAATTGTAATCTTCAATAACTCCAGGTGTTTCTCTTGGAGTGTGGTTGGTTATTTCCACTGCCCGTGTGTTTCTGCCGGCAGCTCACTTTTAATATAATCAGACTGAACAAGGACCAAGTGGACTCAAAGAGACCAGAGAAAACTGTCGAACTGGTTTTTTTCTTTGTAGAAATTTACCGAGGAAACAATCTGGCCTCATACTTGTTTTTCTTGATGTAACCGAGACAATTTTTAATTCTGTATTATCCATCTCCCAGTGCCATTGATTGATTCGTCTTTGTGGACTTAAAAAAAATACCAGTTTTATAAAGCAGAAATCTCTCATGGGTGATTCACTTATGTCTCATTAGATGTACCTTAAAGGGTTACTTTGACATTTTGAAGTTCGAGTGTATTTTTCCCTTCCTTTCATCGTGTGAGTCGAGTGCAGAGTGTGGTTTTGCCCGGCTACCCGCACAAAAAAAAAAAAAAAAGGTTTCTTTGCATTTAACAGGGCAAACAACACTCAGCTAACAGGCTAGGTTGTAGCCAGCGGTATCCATTGGTTTCTGGGTGGAATGCTAACAACACTGTCGAGCTCCTGTTTGATTAGCAGAGCGAAGGGCTCCCCCCTCTCACATTATTACATGTTTTTTTTTTTTTTCGGAAGAGGAAAAATGGACTGGAGTTCAAAACATCAAAAGTATTTGTCAAAATAAGACTTTTGGTCTCTTGAAGGATAATACCAGCCTTTTTGATGTTTGGGTCATGTATCATTTCCCCACAGGTAAAAAAAAAAAAAAATCCTAACAATGAAGCTTGAACAGCTACAAAACAACTATGATGATATAAAACAAATAGTATAGTTTTTATTTATTATTTTTTTTAAGTCTTTGGTATCTGTTTTGTATTGTTTTGTTTCTATTTCAATGCAGTTTTCTTTTTATTTTAGATTCATGAGACATTTATATTCCATCGTTTCTCTTGTGGTTTTAAGTGCAATTCACACTCAACTTTAAAATCCCCTTAAACTTCCAATGAATGTGCTATCACTTGAATGAAAATGTATGAAAATGTCTGTGATACAATATCATCTGTTTTCTAACGTAAACTGATGTTGGGCCTTAGACGAGAAACACTGGTATTGTCACGCAAGAGTCTGAGAAATTCCTTTAAGGATTAACGGGGAGAAGTGGTCTTCATATTGAAGACTTCAACATTGAAATAATGAATAGATAAAAAGTATGTTTTGATTACCGCCCTGTGTGTAGGCTAATCTGTATTAAGTATTCATAATAAAGATGCACAGAAATGTTTACCGTCACCGACTCTTTTTTTTTTTTTTTTAGCTTATTAAAATGTCAAACTGCCTCTGTGTTTAATTCAGTCTCATCAAAGTTGCACAGATAGGAGCTTCCTGTGAAGTCCGGTGATATCCACAACCTCTTCCTGACTTCCCGTGAAGTCCCTATCTATCTGACCTGAAAGTGTAATCCATAATTCACCTGTCTGCAGCCTGACCAGAGGCTGTTCTGTCCCAGCGACCTCGCTGACTTCTTGTCCTGAATTCAAAGCGAGTGGGAGCCTCGCAACAAATCAGCTCCGCTGTTGCCAAAACACTCTGGATGTTTCTGGATTTTGCTCAAACTTTTATTCTGTAATTGAGTTTCACGTCAGCGCTCGCAGATTTCCACATCCACACACACACACACAAAAATAAATGGTCCTTGGGTTTTTGTTGTTTTTATCTGTGGTTAGAAGAAGCCCTTGGCTTAACTGGCTAAAAGATCACAGTAGAAATGTGGATGTAAAATGTCTTAACAGGGTTTTTTTTTTTTTTTTTTTTTTTTTCTCATTTCTTCTCGCTGGCTTCTGTCGCAGACGTGCCTCTCATCTATCCTGTCACCCCATTTTTTTATAATGAGAGAGAAACAGGAGACCACGAGGGCGAGAATTGAGTCTTACTCCCCTTATGTTTCCCAGCTTTACCATCTCACAGTCTTTTCCTCTCGCCTTCTGTTTCTCCAGAGAGCCTTTACCCCCCGAGGGCTTGAAGCTTGTCCTCTCCCATGTCTCCCTTCCTGGTCCTCAGCCCTTTTAATCATGAAGAGATGTTCTTTTCTTCTCCTGTGCCTCGGGCTGAGAGCAGCTTATAGCTCAGCATAAGCTTAAACTCTCCTCTCCCTCTCTCTCTCTCTCTCTCTGTCTCACACACACACACTTTTTTTCTGTCTCCTCCTTTCTCCAAAGCTACCATAACCAGGCTAAATCTGCCAGGGCTTCAAGAAGTGTTAAGATTCATTGATTAATGTACTTTGATTATCTCTGTGTTACTGACTCATTCCTCTTGTTCTATTGCTCTCATGTGGCCCACAAAGTACAGATGTGAGAAAGTGGAGCCTCCATGTAGTGGATAAGATAAATAACAATGAGTAACAGCTGCTCTAGTCAGCTTGTTGTTTCTTTCTTTCTTTTTTTAATCCTGCATCTGTGTTTTGGTTTCTATGAGACAGAGAGACAGAGAGAGACTGGCATTCATCTCTTGTTTCTACCTCTGTCTGTGCTTTGTTTGACCTCTGACCCCAACGTATAGTACAAATCTCGCCTCAGCTTTCTGTGTGCATCTGAATGGCCATTCATTGAGAGCTGGTGTTGAGCAGAGAGTAGACCCTGACCCCGCCAGGTTTTAGCATTTGGGAGGGGGATTGTGTCATTCCTCTTGCATTCCTCTGTGCATTCAAGTGTGGAAAGCCAGTATATATGTGTGTGTGGGGGTTAACCAGTGGATAGACAGGTACATGTGTGTTTGAAAGCAAAGGGAGGGAGGGAGTGGCAGGGGTTTAGGGGGGTGATCTGAAATGGTTTCACACTGTCTGGAGGAGTAAACAGAGCAGAAAGTCCGAGTGTGATCCCGCATTAAATGTGTATTGTTAAAGAAATCCAGTGATACTGCTGCACCGCCTGTCAAGTCAGTTGACAGATTTGGAAAAAAAAAAAAAAAAAGGAAGAAGCGAGTGGTAAAATTTGAAACAGCTGTGGCCAACATTTTCTATTTCCTGAGTTTTAGTTTCCAGTTTGGGTCAAAAACCAAAAAAAAAAAAAAAAACACTGAATTCTACAATTCCCACAATGCAAATCAATGTAATTTTTCATTAAACCCTGACTGTCCACTTTAAAACCAACCTCCTCCTCCTCACACACAGCTGTGATTGTAATTGTAACTCACACACCACGTGTCCAACAACTTGTGTACCTATTGAAGTTGGTTCAGGTGAGAAACAGGAGAATTTGTAGGCTCGTTGTCCTTTTTTGATTCTTCACACAACATTTGTTTTTGTGTGAAATTAATCTGAATTTCAGAAAGAACAACAACAAAAAAAAAATCAAAGTGTGCACCTCTATCCTCTGAATAATTGCAGAGCCTTTTTCTTTTTTGTATTTGAGTGTGACTAATAGGAATATCTCGCAGCGATGTTGCTTTCCAAATTAGTTTGTTTCGATCATACTCCCACCTTGAGTAATACTCAGCTGAACTTCATGTGTAAAAAATGTAGGGAAAGTCCTAAAACATTTTTTTAGGCACTGACAAATCTTCATCTCAAATCTGCAAAAATTGCTTTGATTTTCTCCGGCAGCTGTAGCCGGAAGATGGAAAGTTTGATTTGAGATTGCCATTTCTGTGCCATTCAGCCTCGGCTTCAGGTGCCAGATTTTCCCTCCCTGAGATGGCTCGCACACGATTTGCTCGAAATGGCCCAATATTTCTGAGCAAATCCACCGAGGAGCCAGCTGAGATTATTTTTCACCTGTGTACGCTGCGTGACTGTGGTGAAAGATAGAAGGAAGAGGAGGAAGAGGACAGAACACTTCCAATCTGTTTCGTATTAAAAGTGATCGTTGGGGAAGCCGTCGCCACCCGCTGGTCTACAGTATCTCTGTTGACTTTGCTGGATTCTGTGCTAGGCCATTGCTGTAAATTAGGATTTATTCTCAGCTGACCCACCTGGTTAAATAAAGGGTGGTGAAAACATAATTACATTTCCATGCTGGAGTATAGTTTGATATGGAATTAGTCTCATACTTTTCATACGAATCTACACTTTCTAATTAATGTAAAAACTGTAGATGACAGGCCCCTGCTGTCCCGTCAGCTTTATTTTTGTGCAATTAAAATTACTGCATCGCAAACTGGCTCAAACTACACGTACAGACCCAGTTTGTGTGTCTGCTTTGAAAAATGTATTCTCAAAATCATTTAATGACTTTTAATGTTATAACTCCAAAACAGCCATATAAGACTCATATATATATATATATATATATATATAATATAAAGCTTGTATCCATTCTCCTTTGCGACTTCAAAGAGCATATCATGTTTTCAGTTGAGGTGTTGGCTGCATGAAGAATGCGAATATGAACGTTAGCACCTTCAAGACAAGCGACGGGCCCCCTTGAAATGGTGTTTGTAAAGTTCCTGCTCCTTCTCAGCTTTCAGCGCACACACAGCAGCCGCCCGTCTCCCCCGTGGCACCCTTTTGTTTTCCACTCGGCTAAGATGTGCCTCGTTGCCTTCTGTGAGGAAATGAAAGGAGTGTGACCTTCTTGCTTCTTATCTTCTCCATGTGAATAAATGTATATTCTGAAACTCAATCCACATGAATCGAGGACGATTACACTGAAGGAGTTGGAGTTTCACATGGGAGGGAATTATCAATCGCTCTAAGAGAGGTTTGGTGCGATTCAGATGATTGTAACCGTGTCAAATAGGGGAAAGCTGACAAAAAAGAACGACCAACATGTCGTGTTAAAGATGTTTTCAATCAGTGTGACTGACCGTTTCTTTGCGCCAAGGTTATTGAACTCAGATTGATGAGTTTACTCTGCAGTCTTGTGCTTAACCTCTTACACAGGCCTCACCTTCATGTCCTAACTCAACCCGGCTCCTCTTCACCCCTGAACCCTATGAGTGTAAATCTTTTACCCTCAGCTTAAAAACATGCATCCAAACCAAACCAAACCACACAAAGAAGCAGAGCAGTTTTATACCAGCCACTGGGAATTTTCAAGGTTCACTTTAATCAGACAAAGTTTGTTGTGCTTTAAAGATTTAGATTTTGTTTTCTGCTCTGTAGTAAAGCCCCCGGCTTTGTTTGTTTGCTCTGTTTTTCATGGTTACGGTGAGGCCTGGTCTTTATATTTGTGTTGTGGATATTGCTGTTTACTTTTTCCTGATGTTGGTGGTTCTTTTTTGTGAATTTAAATTATAGTTTGGCGACCCGTCGCCCAAATGAAGTATTTTCATGGATGTTTACCAAAGCAAACGAGAGCTAAGCACTCCATAGTCAAATGTACAATCATACGCATATGTGAGTTATTGCACCGAGGGCAGAGTTTGTTCATAAATGTAAAGTTTGAATGCTTTTCAGTCACGTTCTGGTTTGCATGAATGCAGCTCTTCTCACGGCAGGTCTACAATTGAAAACCCCCCATGTTCCCCTGTGGTCCCCCCCAAAGGAAAAAAAAAAAACCTACACCCACTGCTTCAGCCTGCTTTAGATAAATGACAGCCTTTCACAACTGTTGATTATACTATAAAAACATGACCACTCACATTCAGTGCTGACCCCGTGAGCAAACTGTGTTTTTTGGGCTCACGTAGTGGTGAACTGCAGGGGAATCAGGACTGAGGGTTTCTTTCTGGGTCCCTGCACCTCTGCTCACCATGTGCAGAGTCCACTTAGAAATCTGAGGAAACAGCATATGGTTATAATTTAACCAGCATCTGGACACAATACAACCAGATTTCACAAAGTATAGAGTGTTTATGTAGAACTGAACTGAATGTAATCAGATTACAGACATAAAGTAACTGTAATCAACACAAACCCAAACCACCCTTCTGTAAACACATAAGGTACACAGGGGGAAAAAAGGGAATTTAGCTCAGTCAAAAAAGGATTGACATGATTTTCTGTGTCACGAGCTCCCTCTAGTGTGCAGATAATGTAATCTGTTCATTTTATTTGTGAAAGAAAACAGGAATTGTTTTGACTCAAACAAGCTCTCCAGTATTTGGACAAAATTAAGTGGAAGCTTTAAAAAAAAAAAAAAGCACATACACAAGAGTGGTGTGAATATGACACGTGGATGTGGGTCAGTATTTAAGAAGCTCTCAGCATATTTTGATCCGAGGCATCAACCCAACTTCACTTTCTGAAAATCCTGCCTGTCTGAATCGATAAGCCCGTGCGTGTGACGCCTGCAGCAAAAAATATTTTAATGGCAGAATATTTCTCTTCTTCCACTGTCACAGTGCTCAGCCTGTTCTCTCTCTCTCTCCAAAATATCTACAACACGGTGCGCAGCCTGCGCCATTACCTCCACGTCTGGATTGACAAGATCAGGCAGAGACGCAGACCAAGCACGTGTGAAATGATCCCGATTTGAGATTAAAGTAGACTTCTCTCTGTTGTATTAATAAGTTCTGTCAATCACAAATCTTATCCACAATCTTTATTAGCTCAGCTCAGCGTGCCTCTCCTGTGTAAAGGGCTTTTATTGTGAAATTATAAGGGTGGAGGGCGCGCGCGACGGGCATTATATTTCTGCTGACATTATTTATCTGCTTGAATCGTCACAGGAGGCGAGTTCGTCTCAAAATTCACCTTTTCGTGATTCTCACACAAACTTTGAATCGACCATTAGACATAAGGCGGCAGCTCATTATTCACCTGCGCTGCTTTGTCGCCCCCTAGAGGCGACGAGAGGCTGCGACACCATGAAGGAAAAGCAGAGTCATGTTTTGGTTGGTGGGTCACAGATGATCTGAGACCAGTCAGACACTCTCTCTCTGTCTCTCACAAACACACACATTTCTGTGACGTCAGATGACATTTCATTAATTTTAATTAATTTTTAGTTCATTTCCTGGTGACTCCATCTCAAAGATAACTACTACTTGTCAACCACTGACCTTAACTAAACATTTAACATGTCTCCACTGTAAAATCTAATGATTTACATAACAGGGACTTATTTTGTCCTCATAAGGAAGACAAGTCCCCATAACGTCAACAGATATAAGTCCCCACAACATGAGACTTAAATGAATGCTCTTACATGTATACATGCATTTTGGTCTCTCTGTAGTTCTGAGGACCTACCTAAATGCCTAATATTAACCTATTTACAACCTAACCTAAACCTACATGCAATACAAAGAATGGTGCTTTAACATTTACTTTGTTTGGGCCTTTGGACTTCTCAACAAAAAACAGGTGTGAAACATGTCTTGGACCAAATTTTGGTCATTTAGTGTTGGTAGTTTTGGTCCAGATCAAACTAAACAAAACTTTGGTTTGTTTTCAGATGGTTTTGGTTTGTTTTGGATGGTTCGATCATCGGACCAATTCCAGGAAGTTGACAGAGGATATTGTCGTCCAATTAACAATAGAAGAAGAAAAGAAAAACGCAACAGCAATGAGCTGATCAAAACTTAGAACCAGGGCCACATCACACGCTGTGTTTAAAGCACCAACTGAACAGGCTGATGAACCAATATCATCAAATACTCATCGGAGCATTTAACTGCTCTGGTGACAAAAGGGATAGACAACAGATCACATGAAATAGCTGCAATAATGAGATGGAGGGTGGGGGGGAGCATTGCAAAGTAATCGTGCTTAGCGTGCCCAAAATGGTGAGAGGAGTGTTTGATAATAACAGTGTCGTACAACAAAATGAATCTGTTTGTAATTTTCTTCCATTTAAACAAACCTCGCCGCGTTGACAAGAAGCCGACGTCACACGAACACACACACGCATACGACTACATTTTAAAAACCGTGTTGAGCCACTTTGTTCACAAGCCCCATTATGTTACACATTTTCATGTTTTATTTGACTCTTTCTGTCAGTGAGTGGGGAGCTGAGTGTATAACTTAGTTATTTGGGCGAGAGGGGTGCAGAAAAGGGGGAGGTTAGGTTTCTTTCTTTTTTCTAAAGTCTACATTTTTGAGGAGTGTAGGGGACATTTCTCACAATCCTGTGGTATCTCACTCTTTCATTTTATTTTTGCACCTCCACAGAATACAGAACCACAGTAACGTCAAATGTTAAGTTTTGTTTCAAACTGATATGTTAAGGGTTAAATTGGACTTAAACTATCAAAGCAATTGTGCAATTCTTGGCCATTAGCAGCAAAATGAACTGTACAGTTTCAATAGTTTTAGATTTTGTGGAGGTGTTGCTGTTTCTTTCATTTTTCAGAGGTGTCTTCCCCGGTCACCTCAGCATGTGTCCCAAAATGAATTATGTTTATGTTCAGGTGGAGGAGCTCTCTAGTGGTTGTAGTTATTATGAGTGAAAGGACAGGGGGGAGGTGAGGATGAGTGACGTGTTTGTTTCCTGTTACCGACCGACAATCAAACATATTTTTGAGAACGTAACTATCACTGTTCCCTTTACTTCGACGAGGTGGTTGCTATTTTAACCAAGACAACCGAGGTCTCCAAACCTTAACAAAAGTATTTATTTCAATCCAAACCATAATCTTTCTCTAACCACTTGTTTTTGTGTCTAAACCTAACCAAACTCTAACCATAGTGTTGTCGCCTTATAAAACTGATTTATTCACAGGCTTTAGGGGTCACAGGCCAATAACACCAAAGGATGTGTGACTTGCTGAGTAATTTTCATACATTTCATCCCTTTGCTTTGTGTCGTGATTTGTCGCCCTGACTTTTACACACTGTTCCTTGCCCTACTGATCCCATAGTTACAGTAAAATAAACCTGATGTGCCTTAGTGATGCGGAGTATGAAGGTGCTGGTGGGTGAGAAACACTGAACCTGGCAAGGATCCTGAATGGCGTGGGACTGATATGCGATTAAAAAACTTAGGTTTTTGTGCCACAAAAGTGAGAAAAATGTCTCCATCCGCAGTAAACCCACTTTTCTCGCTAACAAAAAACCTTTCATCCCTGTACAGTGGCAGAAAATAGCATGACTCCATCATATTTTATGCTCTATGCTCCTCACTATACCTTACTACAATATACTGTCAGATAGACTAAATCTATTTTTCCACAGTTATGCAACAGATGACTAAAAACAAACTGCACTGTTCTAACCCAGATGTATGACAGTTACGCAACGTGGAGACCACGATCCCTCACAGAAAATGCAAACATATATTTTTCTATCCACTACTTCCACATCCTGCGGCGCATCATAATAATCCCACTACTTAGAACTGGCAGTCGCCACCACACACACACACACACACATGCGCACACATGCACACACACACACACACACACACTGGCTGGCCTGGAAAAATGCTGGAGGTTGTAATTTACACTAAAGATCAAGACTGACCTCCACCAGCTGCTTGTGTGACTGTGGTCAATCGAAAGAGCGATTATAGCAGCAGTTTAATCCCAGATGATCTCTGCCTCTAAAAGCCACTGCAGCAGACGCAGGGGAGGACTGCAGCTCAGGAACGGTGCCTGAATCACCACGACGGCTGGAAGATAATGAAAAGGAAACAGTTAAACAGATACATGAATGGACACACAGACAGTCAGTGAACTTGACCTTTGTATACAGATGTACAACCATTCATCCAGTGCCTCATTGATAGATTTTTAATCCTATTTATCACACATAGTCGCATGTGACCAAATGTTTCCACAGACAAAATCTGAATAATGACCTGTCTGATATCTGTCTTAACAGGTTAAAAATAACACTCTGTAGTTGTTTGATGGAGGGAGATGGTGAATCCATAATTTTTATGTAACATACAATTTTATTTTTATTTCCAGTATTGGTGTGTAAGCTGGGCCTTAACAGATACACATGTGGGAGATTAGAAGGTGGATTTCTTTGCATATGTTGTTGAGGAGATAAATAATCCTCTCTGTCCAAATCCTCATATTTCCAAACTGCATCCTCCTCTCTTTCCAGATTATTTACATCTGCTTGTCTTTATTTTATTTCTCAAAACTTTCATAATGTCCTATTATTTTCATCAGTGGCTTGAGATTTTAGTTTCACCCTGCAGCAAAAAAAGAGGTTCACACATTCTGTGTTTCTTCATGGTTTGTTTAAAAAACAGTCACAGGAGGTTTGTCTTCCACATTAACCCAGTCCCAACATTAACAGTCAGCACTGGCCTGAAGCCAGTGCCAGATTTTTGGGAGGATGCCTCTTCCTCTTTCTCTTTGCTCGAGCCAGCAGCAGCTGGAAGACAGCAGGAGACTTGGTTGTGATGACATTACCCCTGAAAATAAACTGATCAATTATCCATCAATTGCGCATGTAGGTAGAAAAAAACTCTGTTAGTGCTCAGTGTCTAAAGAAAAGGTCAGAGAGTTGAACTCTCACCGTCTCCACTGACTCCAATTATATCGCAGCCACAGAAGAACGGATACTTCATCCGGGCGCGCTCTTAATCTGAACAAATGTAAGCTGGTGGGGCTTCAACATAAATCCCTTACTGGCCCTCCTTTGAGAGATAAAGAGAGAAAAATGCTGATTGCTTTTCCTATCCATTTTTACTCAAAGAAGCACCTCACATCAGCAGGACTCATTGTTTGTGCTTGCGAGTTGCTGCTGACATATTAGGACTGGCTTTGTTTTATTTTGGATTTACACTCCACAAAGGAGCAATCAAGACCTTTTGATTTTTACAGGTGCTTTAAGCTCTTGTTTCCAGAAGTTTGATGTTTGACATCCTCGGGCTGGATGTGTCAAATCTTCACGAATCTCTATCAAAATAGCACAGCCTTGTTGTTTTGTTTCTAACTCACAAAACGCTGTAGCTAAAGTAGATGTAGCAGGTAAAAACTGAACACAAGAGAAGAACGATTCTCATCACCTCCAGCACTTGACTTCAGATAACAATGTTTGCCAGCCGTGGTGGTGGAGGAGGAAAAGGAGGGAAATACTCGGTGGAGGACTTGTATGGCTTCAGTAAGAAGCCCAAGGCATCGTCCTCTTCAGGGAGTATTGTGGCCAAATCTGGAGCCCGGAGCAGCAAGACCTCAGATCAGAGGAGTGAGTCAGAGGCCCTGGCTTCACAGATCCTGGAGGCGGCGCACAGGCTGGTGGAGCGACGCCGACTGGAGCTCTACCTGAGGGAATGTGGCCTCTCGCTGGCCGAGTGCGAGGCAGAGCGATCTGCAATGATATACAGGTGAGAGGGAGGAGGCATAAAGAAAAGAGAAATCTGCAATGTTTGAATATAATTTCATTTTGATGATAAAAATAGGACACAGTTAAATGAAAGTTTCTTCTCTCGCATTAAAGAGATCATATCTCAAAATAAGGCAGAGTTTCACAAATAAAAACAGCCAAATATGGACATAACACTGAAAACTGCAGCTTTTATAGGCACTTTAATCATCAGCTGCTTCTAAGAAGATGAAATCACAGGATAAATAAACATTTAGATTCTGCAGAGAGTAAGGCAAAAAAAAAATAAATAAATCAAACCATCCTGGGCACTCAGCCATCTGTGGATGATCCATTTAAATAACGTGATTAATATTTTTCTAATATATTACTAATGCATGAATGCAGCTGAGTGTTTGAAGAGGACTGCAATCGAAGGCAGTGAGTGAAGACATCATTCATGGGTGGAGGAGGACAAAAAAAGAGAGAGAAATATATTTGCAGTTCTTTTTTTTCTTTTTTTTTTTTCCATCACTGACCTAGAAAGAAATATCAGGCGTCTGATGAGATTTCAAAGTGCAGCATCGCTGAATAAATGCGGCTGGACTGCAGACAAATCTTGTTGTTCAGTGTCACCAGTGTTTAAAAGCAGATACATTAATTAAAGATGTGACTTGTACCTCAGCCTTGAAAAGACAACCTGACAGCCAGTGTCAGCAGGGCAGAAGTTTAGAGTTAACAATGTGTGACTTGACAGCAGGTGATGGGCAGTTCGGCTTCTAACTCTCTTTTTTTAAAAAAAAAAAAAAAAAAAAAAAGTACAAAGTTTTTGGTATTTTGGGGTGAAAACTAGGTCACAAATCAATATGCATTATAAAGCCTAAGAATACAACTAAAAGTGGGACAAACTGTATATTATTTACAACATAAACACAGAAGATACAAAGCACATTGCTGCATATTTCATCACTGTAAATTTGTGTGCATTTAAAAAAAAACAGCAGTGGTTTGGTTGTTTGCGAATGTCACTCATTATTTATTGTCTGTTGCAAAAAAGCTGAGCAAAAATCTATTTGTTTTTGAGAAATGGGGTTTTTATTACTCACTATGGCATTTAAACTTGAAACACTATATCTTAGCGAAGTTGCCTCTAGGTGGCAGTGTCTCCTCGGTGTGTGACATGACTAGTCAGCCTTGAGGATCAACGATTCAAAACCAGAAAAAGGGACAAAACATTGTAGCCTGAAGTGCACAATCTTTGATATTTATATGTTTAGACATTTGGTCTAACAGACATTTGGACAGTTGGTCAGATGGAGTCTGAATTTTCAGTGAAATCAAAGCAGCTCAACAAAAAGCACAGGCTGTTCTCCCTCTTTTTTTTTGGACTGCACTTAATGTGAAGCTGAAACGTTTGAAGATGAAACAAAAACCATAAGAAAATCAAGATGTCTGTAGAAACATTTCAATGCTGCATTTTCAACCAGGATAAATGCCCTGAGCTTCCTTAAACTACATGCACATTTGACGCAAAAAATGGCACACCACAAACAATTTGCAGGATTTTTTTTTTTTTTTTTTTATTCCTGCTTTTGGACAAACAAGTCAAAACCAGCTGTTACTATCCCTGCAGCTACCAGAAAACTGACAATGTTCAACTGTGTTCCCTTACTCAGCGAAATGTCCTCCTGGACAATATTCACACTGGTAAATGTTATGTTATTGTTGTTTATTTCTAATGAAAATGTATAGCCACATATGTTGCTGATAGGATCAGGCCTGCGTTATGTAAATGAACCTGAGCATTTTAGCTCAGCTATGGAGCACAAAGGAGGATCTCTGGTGAAAAGACATGCTTTGTAATGAGCTTTGGTGCAGAGATAAGTGACTACAGGACACACTCCTCATTCAATCTGTCGTATGGAAAATCAACATAAGAAAGATGGGGGTAGCATCCACACGTTTCCTGAGATCTCAGTTTAATGTGGCCTCCTTGTTTGCAGAGTAGTGGATATATGTATTTGAGGACATGCTTGGGTTTGTTGACAACACGGAAGATGAAATGGCCGTTGCTCGCTGAGAGTGAGGCCATATCTCGTGCTGCCAGTTTTAGTGCAACATGAAGTCTCAGCACTATTCGAAGAGACGGTTACGTCTATGTGTTGATGAATATTTAGTCAAACTGATCGTATCGAGGTTTGGATACATAAGAGTCAGGTGATTCTTGGAAAACTGAATAAGTGAATGATGCGGTTTTAATATACAGATGTTTTATAATGTCATAATGGGTGGCACTCACATTTTCCTTCTTTCCATCCCAACTTGTCCTGAGTAGTTCACACAAAAGCAACCTGATTGCCAATTCACTGGCAACTGATCCTGGAACTGCAGATAGATCTTGAAGCAAGGCATCATTGGACGTGAGAACAGACTGACAGGGATGATGAATGTTTGTATGTGTATGTGCATTTTTTATTCTAACAAGTGAGGTTCTTTACAAATTGTCCCAGCGGTGAAAACTTCTCGGATTGACAGACAGTCTTCTCTAAAAACCATGGCAGCACAGTTTTTACCCTCAGAGCAACTATTCATCATCTGGCTACAAAAAATGACACATCTGTTTTATTTCAGTATGATGTGATGCAATAGGATATGTTGTACTACGTTATGATGGGGATGTGATGTGACATAGAAGTCATGAATATGCTCTTTGTTCTGAAATGATGATAATAGACTGTTTTCAGTGTGATATTGGTGACCGAACACACAGATACACAACAGATCAAGTGGGAGAAAAGAGACTTGCACATGGAAACTGGGTGTGGTTGTGAAACAGAGAATCCTGCATGTGGAAAAGGACAGATGAGTGAAATATGAGAAGCTTAATGTCGAATGTGGATGGAAAATAAGAAACATAAAATATATATATATATATAAAAAAATGGTGCATTGTGATTTTTTTTTCTGGTTTCAGCAATAGTGCGTTTAAGCTTCTGCTAACATATAGTGGCGATGTGATGAAATGTGTGTGTGTGTGTGTGTGTGTGTGTGTGTGTGTGTGTACACCAGTGTGATGAAAAATGTAGAGATCACACCCGAGAGAGAGAGAGAGAGCGAGAGAGAGAGAGAGAGCATCTTGCAAACCCCCACACTTGCTCTGCTTTGCTTCACTTATGTGTCGTGAACATGTTTTGAAGCCTGTGGAAAAAAAAAAAAAAAGCCGAGAGAGAGAGAGAGAGCAAGAGAAAGACACAGAGAGAGAGAGAGAGACTCTGAACTGACGAAAATGATGCCGAGGGAGAGCCAAGAGGCGGCATCATCATCATCATCGTCACCATCATCATCATCAGCGAGCGTTTGACATGAAATGAAATGTCTGCTGCCTCTTCTGCTGCTGCTTCTGCTGATTTCTGGGTCACTGTACCGGCATTTTTTTTCCTCCAAAAGCGTGCACCGTGAGATTTGGTCGAGACCTGCACAGCTGCTTCTGCTGCTGCTGCTGCTGCTGCTGCTGCTGCTGCTGCTGCTGCCGGTATGTGAGCGACCTCACACACCACTGAAGGTATCAAACACCGGCTCTGTGTTTGCTCTTCTTGCTTCTCTCTCTCCCTCTCTCTCTCTCTCTCTGTTTTCCTCCCTCTCCTCTTCTCTCTCCTCTCTCTCTCTCCCTCTTGCATCAATTTGATGCTGCGTGAGGCTACTGTGCGATGATGCATCGGTGTGGTTTCACTGTGTGAATTCATTCGCGCATCCTATCAAGTCTGTTTACCCCCACCATCACACCCCGATCGGACCGAGGCAATGTGAATTTTGAACATCTTTGATACTATGATTAATTTTTATTTTATTTTATTTTTTGTTCATTTTTTGGGGGGTGTGTGCTGATCCACCTTGCGACAAAAGAGAAGAGAGAACGAGAGAGAGAACAGGAAAAAAAAAATGCCTTATTTCGACGCGAGGTGTGAGGATGCCTGTAGCTGTGATTGTGTCATTGCTGCGGCACACTCCGGAGCTCCACGGCTCAAGTCCGACACAACTAACCACAGCTGAAGAGGAAGGAGACAGCAAAAGCTGGCAAGTGCTTCACCACCCCAGCATAAGCCATACGAGCCTGTGCATGTATGTACTGAAAGGCCAAGCAACTGTCACTCTCCAGGGAGGCATCTATTGAATTGAACTGAGGAGAGAGGTGGTGGTGGTGGTGGGGAGGTGGAGAGGGGGTGCTTTTCCCCCAAGAACTGCCACATCCTCGAATCCCAAATCCGTCTGAGGACTACTGCGAGCTTACAAGCTTCCTGATGATTTTTTGGAGGGTAGCCCTGATGCATCTTGTGAGTGTGAAAAGTGTAAGAGGCGTTTGCCAGGTTTGCATCACCAGACAGGAGACAGAGCAGACGGTAACTCTGTGTGTGTCATGTTAAGAGGCTGGACTCTCGCCTGCTCCCTCCAACTCTCAGCCAAAATCTCTGACCCGAGTCCGTCTGAGCCCTTTGTATGAGCGGCACTGCTCAGCCACAGCAGCACGACGGGAAGCAGTGTCAAGCAGCACCAACAATTTTCTGACATTACTGTTTGTGTTGCTTCCTCAGAGAAACAAAAACGACCCCCCCTCTTCCTCATCTCTCTCTCTCTCAAAACTCTTCAAAATAAGAAACAACAGCTGAAACCAGGGTCAGGATGCAGGTGTCCTTTGCCTGCACCGAGCACAACCTCAAGAGTCGTAGTGAGGACCGGCTTTGTGGCCTTCGCACCGCTCCACCTCCTGGAGGAAGCAGTGGAGGAGTAGGAGGCGGTGGTGGAGGAGGAGGTGGTGGCGGCAGCGGTGGCGGTGGAGGAGGAGGAGGCGGTGGAGGTAGTGGCGGAGGAGGTAGTGGACAAGGGGGCAATGGCAACTATATGTCCCAAAGCTCGGTCAAGACCAGGGAGGGGCCCGGGTCCCGTCAGACTCCACAGGGCCATGCCCACATGAAGGAGGCCATCGGGCGCCACACCAATATGAAGTACAGGTGAGTATGGGCCCAATGAGGAGATGAGGAGCTGGAGCTTGAGGTTAATTGACATTAGAGGGATCAGACTTTGAGATTGCTTTAATTATTTAACCCTGTTCACCTCCAGATTATCTCTCAGGTCCTATAGACTACAAAGATCCTCAGATCCCCAGTCAGAAATAAGGTGGTAGGTTATTTTCTCGGGTTTCCCTTCATCATGAAACTCTGCCAGCCAGGAATTCTTTATGTCCATTTATGTCAGTCTATTTCCCCATATGTGAGGTGAATTTGAGGTTAGCTTACCAACATGCTTTCTATATATATATATATATAAATATATATAATGTGCAGCCTGATTTCTATACCCATTTGCAAAGATGAAAGCACCTCAAAGTACACGTGCAGCAGTGATTTCACTGACACTGTAAAAAAGACAACATTTACTCTGATGGATGTAAAAATGCGTAGATAATCCATAGCAACCAGCCATCATGTTATCACACCATAACAGACAGTATGCATATAAGAGCCATAGGCTTGTGTGTTTTATGCAGGTTTTGGCCTGGCCTTTTGCTCTTCACCACAGATTAATAAAAAGCCTGCCTGCAATAACAGCTTTCCCCTAAAATCACCCCAGGACACCTGGCTTTTCTCTGAGATTTTAAAAGCATTTCATTTTCATAAAAGAGTGTTGCAGCAGAGTATCTAATGCACAGAAAGCCTTTGTGGCACGCACCAGGTCTGAGTCATAATGTAGGAAAGACAAACAGAACAGTTAAACAACAAGAAAAGATTGTCGTTTATGTTTTTTCTCTGTTTCTTTCTCTCTCTTATTATTATTATTTTTTCTTGAGCACAGAATCAGATTCAGTTCACCTTGATGGATTAGAGCTTCAGCTTGACAAGGACAGCTGTTCATGCAGCCTCCACGTACACAGAGCAAAGAAAAAAATAATGCACACCATAATAAATGTGCACACACTTAACATTATACCTTCCACAGACTATAAGCTCCATAACCTCATACCATCTGTTTCCTTTATTTTGACTGTAAAATCCAATAATTAGGAGGAGAGTTTTAATGACCTGTTTTCCTGTTAATCAGGTTGATTGAATTGCTGCCATTCTCGTCATTCAATTTAGTTTTCAATTAATAGGATGTTTAAAAAAAGGAATGGGGCACAAGATGAAACCTGGATATCTTCACTTGTGTTTCTTTTTTTTTCTCCTTCTTCTTCGAGAACTGTGCACATACATCTGACCGAGGCTGAATTATCCTGGTTTTTTCTGCCGTCTCGAGAAAAGTGTCACCAATAGGGAGTGCAGCAGCAGCCTTAGTAGCAGCAGCAGCACATTAAGTCTATATAGCATATGGCCAGCACCAGTTGCCAGTGGCAACACCCCAGGCATTGCCTTTAGTTTTTGTCTGTCTTATTTCCTAATCAGCCAGCACTGCTCTGCTATTGCTTATCACTCCTCAGTTCTGCAACTGAGTCGGCTCAAAGCCCTGTCATCCAGCCACAGACCGTGTGTGTGTGTGTGTGTGTGTGTGTGTGTGTGTGTGTGTGTGTGTGTGTGTGTGTGTATGTGTGTGTGATCACACCTTCTCCATTTTACTCTGTTGTTACAATCAGACTGATGTCAAGAAGAAACAGTGATGTAGATAAAACACATCCACATGTTGTATGAGTCTGTGTATCAGTAAATGTTGGAGATTTCTTGATATGAGGCCAAATGAATAACACAACAGAGAAGTAAATATGATCTCATCTCTCTTCCATTTTCCTGATAGTACCTATGGTTACCTCTGCGTGCCCTGGTTCACTGCATGTTTTCAATCCTCCCTGGCGTCTCATTAACCTAAGCTTCATTCATGGCCAGGCCACAGACAATGACTCCTGCTGCTGGTTATCACTGTCATGAGCCCTTGCTGCCACCTCCTGACCCAGCTTGCTGTGTTTGGGTCGCTCTTTTCAACTCCTTTCTTTGATTAAACATTCAGCTTCTGATTTATCTTCCTTGAAATACCACACCCAAAACTGTTGCCGTGGAGGAAGCTTTAAAGGCGCTCTGTGCAAGTCTGATCGTGTTTTATCTACAAAGCTCCCCCTACAGTCTCAAAGTAAGGCCTAGTTCAAGATGCATGATACGTAGCAAAACATTTAATTCACCCTGTTGTATGAAGTAAGCGTTGTGACTACTTATGACGACTTTTTAAATCAGTTGGGTTTATGTGCTGTGTTTAAGTTGGTGCTGATTGGGTAACTCCTTGAACACACCTACCAAATGAGAGAAAACAACCTCAAAAGCCTGTTGGAAATAGTAGCTTAACATTGTGCCTCTGAACTTGTCCTTTATGAATCCAACATCGCTGGCTTGCTGAGGACACTGAGCTTTTGAATTTTTTTTCCAGACAGTAGGGCCAGCTGAGAGACCCTTCACTAACCCCGTCATTTAACCAACCATCACAGTGATTATAAAACTGGTATATCAACTTAAAAATCTTGTATTGTTCACCTTTAAGGTGACAACAGTGTAGATATTGTCAAATTTTCTAATTTCTAAGAAAAACAGCTTAATTTCTTCATGAACTGTTGTTGATAGTTGAACATTTCTCTTATTTTCAGTCTTCCCTCTGTAACTGTAAAGCCACCTCATTAACTTGTTGAAGAGAAACAGAGAGAAAGAAAAACTGCTGAGTAATCGCAGAATAAATTTTTCAAACATACGTTGTTACACCTAAAAGAAAAACATATGTTCATATAGAAATGTTGGATACCGCAGATACAGCAGTGATATACTTTCTTTTTCTTTTCTTTTCTTTTTTTTTGAGAGGGTGAGTCTGTGAAGAGGTGAGTGTAGAAGTCACTCAGGCAAAGTTGTGTCACTCAGCAAATTGGCTGTTTCTATGGCAACAAGGCCCTTTCCTTTCACCAACGGCAACCTGGTAGGCAGCACAGGTTCGTTTCCAGTCGAGATACATCTGCCACAGTTGGACGTTTCTTATGAATATTTGTATGCTAACGGCTGCGGGGCAACGTTGTGTCGGTGACAGGCAGCGAGATGCAGCTACTGTCATGATGTGTGAGTGAGATGAGGAGGGTGCGAGTAGCAAACAAAACCGTATTTACATAAAAACATTTGACACTCTACCACTCGGGGAAAACATTTTCGGGTGACATATTCCTAAAATGTTAAACATTGTTAAAAAATGTCTGCAGAGGCTATTAAACAACTTGCAGAGCAGCGGGAGAGACAGGCAGGGGTTCAGAGATGATAATACTTGAACACGATTTTTGCAGTTTCTAAATCTGTCATCCCAAGAGCTTTGGGTTTATAATTTATCAGAGGATTAGTTTAACATTTTGGGAAATGAACTTTTGATTTGTTTACTCGGTTTAGAGTGAGATAAGAGGCCATACAGTTGAGTAGTATCTACAGCTGGTTAGCTTAGCTTAGCATAAAGACTGACCACTTAAATTTGTATCCGAAATTTACAAAAGAAAAATGTTTAAACAGACCAAGATTTAACACAAGATATTGCGCAAAATACAATATAATTTGTTATTACTGGATAGAGCCAGGGTAGCTGTTCCCCATCTTTCCATTTTTATGCTAAGCTACGCTAACTAGCTTCATTCTTTGGTGTCAACCTTCTCACCTATAACTCTAATGTCAGTTTCAACAGTTTCTTTAACAGTTAATTGGTCTTAAGTGGACCAGTGGGTCTCTTTAAGTCTTGCCACAGAAGTTCGTTCAAAGTAAAAGCTTTCTTGTAGTTGGGCTAAGCTAGCAAAACAAAAATCAAACACATGTTTTCACTAATTTGGACACTGCCATTTATTGTTTTGGACCAAATAATCTGAACTCAAGTTGCTCTTCTTATTGATTTTTTTCAAGCTCTCAGCCACATGTAACCCAATCTTAACCTGCAGAGGCTGTGATGTTGCTGAAAGCTGTGGCAAAGTTGGTGGACTTTGAGTAAATTACTATTACAATTACTATTTTAAGGTCAAGTAGATCAACTGTAACTATAATCATAGTAATTATACCAACTACTCTACTGCAAGTTTTAACTGGAAGGCGAGGCTTACGTTTTCATGTTTGCATTTAGCTTCAGGATTTGAAGGGTCCTGACATTCAGTGATGCAAAGAGCTTCTGTTCTTCAACAGAGTACACTTGAACACTGAGCTCTGAAAGCCTCAACTCTCAGCAGCTGATGAAGTAATGATCCAGTCATTGGTGCTGATGAACAACCCTGTCAAGTTGTACAGATATATTGTGGTCATTTAGTGCTGTGAGCCTGTGATCCAGCCCCAGTCTCACTATGCTTGTTGTTGCAGCTACCAATGAAAAGCACACACACATATGTGTGTCTGTATAGCTGTGAGGACTCTCAGACATAAGGACTGAAGCTTAACCATCACAAATAAATGCCTAACCTTATCTTAAACTTAATTAACTACAACAAAACCCTTCGAATGCCCTCACAAAATCAATGTGTCCCTGTAACAATGGTATTAAACCTAAACACACACTCACTTCACAACTTCAGTTTGTTAATTTGATGAGGTTTTACAGTTGCCTCATACATAAAACATGCATGAAAAGCTGTTGATTTCTTTTTTTCACAAGAGTATTCTCACTTCTAAAACCCTGTGGAGACCATATGTATTTCACTTGTTATGAATCATAAAATATGCATCTCACAGAGTGGAGTCGTCATGAATAATAATTAAAGGAAAGGACTGTTAGTTAATTTGGCTGCTTTTTGTTATCATTACTGGAAACAAATGGTTTGGGGAGGAGAATACAGCTTACTGCAATAACCTTGACCTTAGACTCTCTTCTCTCTGGGATTAGTGACGACACTGAGATCCTGCAACAAGTTTTACGCAGAGTCAGACTGACAGAGACTGACACTTTTCACATTTCAGACATGAAATACATATTCAATTGAAGACATATTCAAACTGTGATCTGTGTTTGGCTGCTTAACCGCAAAAAATCTGGCTGTTTATGTCATCTTCCACCTATTAATATAGACCTACTGAATAGTTTATCACATTATCACTGGTACAACTGTATGTTGGAGCTAAAATATCCAATGTGAGGTGTCTGTTGGGTTAGTGTCGTTTGATGACGTGTGACTCACATCAATACTTTGCCTGTGGATAGATTCGATGGTCGAGGCAATCAACGGGCTCATTCTGAACTGCGAGTGTCATAATCAGGGAGAGAAAATCCGCATCACGTCCTCTGAATAGGCCGTCTAGTCAAAGTCAAAGTCTGAAATTGTCTTCTGGCTGAGGCAAAGTCATCATTGCATGTCAATGTGTAAGAGCCAAAACACAGACTAATGAAAAATAGTTTCCTCAGGTCCTGGAAAAGTCACAAGAAGTAAATGTCTTCTAAATTGAAGCGTTTTAAAATTACAAAAAGGTCTCTGTGTTTCTACTCTGTCAGTAGATACATGTATTTCTATTGAAATTCATTCTGCTGTGATTTTAAAATAAGACAGTTCTGACAGATGATTTAGATAATTACACAATAAATATAACAAAACCTGTATTGTTTCAGTGAAAAATTTGGTAATCTTATTTGACCTATTTAGGAACAATGTAATTAAGGAAAAAGAAAAGAAAGAATGTTTTTGACAGCTTTTGTTTATTTTAGTTATATCAGGTGACAGCCTCATTTTTTTGGCTCTTTAAAGTCATATCTGCAAATGTTAGCACTTCATCATGGCAAAATAGCTCGGCAGAGATGTTTTTAATTACAAGAAACTAAAGAAACTGAGTCTCGGCATGACACGACTGCATTCAGTCACTTCGAACTCACTTGGCTGTCAAGGTCTGTATTTATGAGGCGGCAGAGCAGGAAACTAACGTATGATTCTAATATTCGTCTTCATCTCTCTCTCGACAGACGTGAAACGGGTCGGCGGAGAGGTGACCTTTTCAAGTGCTGAATTTCATTAATAGACTCACTTTTTGAACACATTGAGATGACTCAGGATTCAAAGTAATTTTGTTTTTGTCACATTTTGCTCTCAGTTCCCCCTTCAAAAAAACAAACAAACAAAAAAAAAAAAAACCTAATCTGTGTCAGCATCCAATCCCTAACTCTGGATAGAATAACAGACACTTTGCACAATTATAAAAAGGTTCACAGTTTTAATATCTGCTGGCTCTAATCTCTCAGCTGTGCCACTTCACCTCATGCAGTTTCAGTTAAAAGGCGAGTCAGCGGTCGATATGTAACATTAGACCACAGCAGCTCGGTTTTTGTATCCATATATGCGAGTGAGTCTGTGTTTTATTTTCTCTTTTCCGTTTTTCTGCTCACAGCATGTGTATTTTATAATTAGGGCAGCCCTACTTTCCAAATTCAACTGAATTAAAAACATAATGTAACATGAAAAGTCTGTTGTTTAGCCCAATTCATTAATAACAGCTGAGGCAAGAAATTACAACACAGTCAGAATTACACTGGGTTCTTGTTCCTTTAAGTTAAAGAGTCAGTTCAGGGAAAAAGAAAATAATTAATATCTCACATATTTCTCGGTAATTCAATTTCATTTCAAGTTCCCACAGCATTGAAAAATATATATATATATTTTAGAAAATGCGGCAGCATAAATAACAACGTCCCTGATACTTTATTTCATAATTCGTTCAGTGTCACAGTACAGAGTACAAGGACGCCAAGTACAGAAAAATTATGAGTGCTGATTTTTAAAAATTCTGTCATAAAAAAAAGAGTCAGTGACAAATACAAAATGTATTTACTCCCTCTCTGTTGAGATGGATACAAGAGGGGATCGTTTCTTTGTCGTTTGGACAAACTGACCCTTTAAAACGCAGAAACAGAACATTCAGCATTATTAAAAGAGAACAGTCAGTCCACAGTCTTCTCACAGTTTGTGCTCAGAAAACACACACACACACACACACACACGCACGGTGATGTGAGTGTTATTAATATCTAGGTGTGCTTCCCTCTAGAGAAGAGCCTGCTCAGCATATGTGTGGCATTTTATGACAACTGCTGGAAAAAAAACCCTCATCATTTGCACCAAACCATCTGTATAGAGTGTCTTCCTCCTGTCTCAGGTGAAAACTAACTGTAAATGTCAGCACAGGTTAAAATGCTGACTACACCATGACGGAGCACCTGTGTGCCTCCTTTCTCTCATCCATTAATAATGTATGGAGTCAGCCAAGTCCCCCCCCCCCTGTAATCACTGAGTTTGGAGTTCATGATTTATGGTGAGAGGGAAAATATAGACAATGTAACCACGGGAAGTCCTAAGTCTAAAAGGCTACAAGAGGAGCATCTGTGTTTGTGTGCTTGGCCCCCGCTCATGAGTGCATTCATGCATGTCCGTATGTAGATCTGTGCCTGTGCTCTAATTCTCACCAAGCGTGAATATTCACGTGAAAAGCATCGACCGGGGAAGGGGCCCCCAGTGATGCTCGCATCGCCATCAGTTTTCTTTGCATAACATCCGCCACATCCATGTCCTAACAAAATACAGGCGTATGTGTGCAGCTAGAGAGAGAGAGAGAGAGAGAGAGAGAAAGACAGACAGACAGACAGAGAGTGGAAGAGACTGTCATGAGGGAGATAGTGAGAGGAAAGCGAGAGAGAGCATGTGTCTCCTTAGACTCACTGATAGTAATTTAGCAGACTGCAGCACTGCAGAGAGCGGCGGAGTCGAGAGCAGGGAGGGGGCGGCTAGCTGTCACACACAGAAACAATGACATCCACCACTGCCCAGAAATTGGAAAAAAAAAAAAAAAAAAAAAAAAAAAAAGGTATTTTATGTGGCAAAGCAATCATGAAACTCACCCGCTAATGCACACGGTTTCTCATGCAGACGTGCTCGTACAGAATGTGTGAAGCGAACATGTCAGTCTGTTAGCTCTTTGTGCTTTGCTTATTTTCCATCTTTTTTTAAAAGAAAAAAAAAAAAGGAAAAAAAATAGCATATTGAATTTAAGCACAGTGAAAAAAGAAAGTGGAAGGTGCATGCATTTGCGTAACAGTTACTGGAGGCTTGACATTCTCTTAATGCTGACTCATGTTTTGTTTTTGCCACACATAACCTTTCTGTTATTTTATTTTATCTCTTTTTTTTTTTTCATCCTGGCACGATTCAAAAAAGAGAAACATTGTATCAAGGTGGACTCACTTACTGAGACTTACTGAGACTAAGATGGCAAACACAGTTGGAACCAGGCTTATTAATGTAATTACTTCACATGGATTACCAATGCAAGATAGCCTCAGGCTGAATAACAGGCTCCTCATCTGTGAGTCTAAAGACGTGACAGGTTTCTGCAAAAAAAAAAAAATATATATCTCTGAATTGACTGATGCAAAAACAATGTCATGTCATTTACAAAATGACATACATCTCAGCATGAAGAATACAGATACCGCTGCTATTTTTAAAATAATGATTTCAAGCTTTTGGTCGTAGATGTGAATTTGATGAAAGCTGCTACAGAGAATATTTTTGGATGCTGTTATTGGTCCAACCTTGTCAAATTTCCTTGATCTCCCCCACTCAGTGAAGTAAAGTTAAAGCAAAATAGCATAATTTGATGGATGTCGCCCCAAATAAACAAAATGAAAAAAACATATCAGTGAAGGAAATCAAAACAATGGAGATACATGTCTTTTAAGTGACTGGTTTGAAAAGAAAAAGGAAAAACAAAAAGGCTCATTTATATTTCCTCTCCGTGTTCAAAGTGGCTGTTAGTGTGTGAGAACAGGCAGAGCCGTCATTGGCTGACAAATGGTGAATAAGAGCCTGATTACCATATAAGGAGTCGAATACATCAAATGCCATTAACATTTTTTTTTCTCTTTACATAGCATCCCTGACCTTCCACCTGTGTGATGTATTCACATAGTTTTATTTAAGTAAGGACGCAAATAATTGGCATGACACACACACACTCGTATGCAAAGAGGGTCACAAATGCTTACATATGCAGGAGACTAAAAATAGCATAAGGTCAGGCATTAAAAATAGACCAGAAAAAAATAAATAAAAGCAGGACTCGTTCGACTGAGTGTAAATGCTCTGACAGTCTGTCTTTTTGCATTTAGCTATTTGTGGCGGATGCAGGCAGACAGTCAGAGACATAGAGAGAGAGAGAGAGAGAGAGAGAGAGGGAGAGGCGCTGGAGATGAAAAGACGGCGAGCGGTTAGTTGCACTGCAGTTCTGCTGCCTCTCCAGCTGCCTCCCCACCTAATTAGAATGGGGGAGAGCACACATGGAAGAGGAGAGAACGCATGAAGCTCACATCATTTTCAGCTGTACATGCTCCTGCAGTCAGAAATGCATCTCTCATCCACTTCTCCCCCAGCTCGCCCTTCAAAACTCAGCTGTCTGGATAATCAAATGTGACATGTCGGGTGATGGACTCCTCTTTAGCTCATGGAACATTTTGGTCCGTTTACCGTTTGAGTCCAGAGAAGCTTTTGCCTGAACTCTGAGTCAAGCCTGAGCTTTCTTCCCTCCAGCTGTTTCACTGGCCCAGTGTCATACACTGAGCTGTTAACATATGAAGGATAAAAAGGTCAATTGTTCAGAAATAATTAGACACAGGCAGTAATTTCACCACGGGCAAGAGAGATTTTAGAGTAGCAGCTGTAGTGGAGGAAGAAGTCACATCCAGAAACACTTTGTGTTAAGTGATGTCAACGTCAAGTCTTTTCAGTTTTTTTTTCAGTTTCATGCAAATTTCATTTATGTTACATTCTAAGTTCTTGTAATCATTAATTGCATTTGTTAATTTTTGTCCATTCAGGAGCTAATATTTTTTAGTAAGTTTATAGTTTTGCATGTAGACATGAAACAACAGTTTTATGAAGAAAAACTCCTAATTACAGTATTAAATCTTCATGAGCAAAACGTGTAATGTATGAAAAATAAATAAGTTTTTTTTTTATTACATACAGTGTGTTATTAGTTAATTTTACTGCTGCACTGACATGAATTTAACATGCTAAAGCTGAGTAGCTGAAAAAATGCGTTTAGAATAGTTTCTAACACAATATTAGGTAAAGTAGATAAAGATGTTGACAGGTTATATGGTAAAGCACAGCTGTAATGATATCAAATACTAATAATACAAATAATACGATAAAAACTGAAAATGTCTTCTTCATTTACAACCACCCGCAGTGTGATCATAACAGATAACATGATTTATACTGCTAATAATTGTGTTACCCAAAGTAAAGTAGAAGTTGAATAAAGTGTAATCAAATACCTCAAAGTTATACTTAGTGCATGGTAGTTACTTTCTATCATTGCTTCATAGATCTAGAGATCCGGTAACAATGTCTCATCATTCAGGATCGTTTTCCTCTTTGTCACTCACGTATCAGTGTACAGTCAGATGGGATCTCACCTGTGACGGATGAGAGTGCAAACATCTCCTATACGTCCGCACAGCATTTATGTCTCAGCTTTTAACTTTTTGTTTTTTCTGCAGGAATCTGGGGAAGTCAGGCCTACGCGTTTCCTGCCTCGGGTTAGGTGAGTTGATTTCAAGACGGGAGGAAAAAATGCTCATTTCAATGCTCTGTTTCTGCCTCGCAAACTAAACAAACATCTCTGTCTCTGTTTCTCTTCTCGCTCAGGCACCTGGGTGACATTTGGATCACAGATCTCAGATGAGGTAAAAGCTCTGTTGTCTCTCTGTTTGTATGAAAAAAATCAATTCCTGATCACGTTCGCTCATATTTAAAAAAAGTAAATAAATAAACACACCAGGCACTGTGAGCACAAATCTCAGCGTTTTCAATTATAGAAAAGTCCCACAGACCTTGTAGCTGTAGTAGCTTGGTGATTTTTGTGTGTATCTCTATTGTATTATCCTCCCTGCACGGTGCCCTTCACGGACGACCTCTGGGTAATTGGAATTTATCCATCGTCTCTGTCTCAGTCTCAATTTTTGTGTTCCCTCAGATGGCTGAGAACCTGATGACCATAGCTTATGAGAACGGAGTCAACCTCTTTGACACGGCAGAAGTGTACGCCTCTGGAAGGTCAGACCTCTATTTCTTCTCCAAGTTGCAATTAAAACTTATGCTTGTCTCCTTGTTTTTTATTTATTTTTTTTTTTTCTATCAGTACTTTTTTATGTGTTCTTCACATTAACTGAACAGCTTCACTCTTGATGCAAATGAATCTCAGGCTGCTTTAATATATACAACATATTTGCTTTAATTTTCTGCCTTGCAATGTGCTTTTCCACAGGGCGGAAGTCACTTTAGGAAACATTGTCAAGAAGAAAGGATGGAGGTGATATTACTCATTTGTCAAAAGTGACTCACATGCATGTCAAAGGCTCACCATATTAGATCACGAATATGTTTTTTTTTTTTTTTTTTTTTGAAAGCTTAATAATCCTGTACAATCCCTCGCTTTTCTCAAATGGACTGCGTTTTCCACGTTTTTATTACTTTTGGAACAGATGCACTATTGAATTATCTCCAGGGAAAGTCATACTTTTAGGCAAATGAGGAGAAAGGCTATAAAAAGATGTTTAAAAAAGTAACCATGTGAAAATAAACTCCTAGTTCACAGCACTGCCAAACACTCGCTTGTGTGGGAAATGCTTGAGATATTTTTATTCTGGAGAAAAAATATATCAATAAATACAAGTCAGACTTTTAAGTAGGGATTTTGTTGTCTGCCATTAATTATATCAGGATGGATGTAAATAAAAACACAATACTCTCATAAATCTATTTTTAGGGCGCCATAACAATGATAATAGACTGAAATGACACTGTATGTGGAATGAGGAGAAGAAGAAAAAGGAGATTAAGGAGAATAAAAGACTTTCTGACTCAAATTGTATTTTCCTATTGAAAATATTCCTCTAACGTCTGTATTGTCCTTGCCAGGCGTTCGAGTTTTGTCATCACAACAAAAATCTACTGGGGAGGCCAGTAAGTATATGTCACCAAAGGACTGTATATCAGCTTATATGGCTTTTCTGTTAAAAATCTTTTAAATAGAAGATCAATGACTTGTATTTTCAACCCTGTACAGAGCAGAAACAGAGAGAGGACTCTCCAGAAAGCACATCATTGAAGGTAAAATATAATTATTATCATTACAGTCAAAAACAACAACCAAATGAGTCTGGAAACATCCTACAGTGATGCTGCAACTGAAATATAATTACCCAATATCTAGTCATTTCCAGATATTGAGATGATTATTAAAACTCAACATTTAAAACCTTAACAGACCTGAGTTGGGATGAATCATTAGATGCACACATTCACAAAATAACTGTTCGGAAAGCTAACAGGCCTTGGTTTTGCATACAGATGTCTTCTCTGTTGTGGTATGTAGTATGAGTATGATTATTGTGGCCTTGTGGTGACCATCTACTACAGTTGAATGGGCTGTTATTGTCAAGAGGCTTGATGATATGAGGCCGTTGCATAACGACTGAAATATGTGCAGCGCTCACGGTTTGCACGTCATCTAGGGACACTGTTCGCATTGCATATACTGTATGTCATTTGTGACAATCCCAAGTTTGGAAAGCTGATTGACACTGACCCATGAAAAAAGCAGTAACTTTTTGTGCGGAGCATTGCTAATGATTTCTTGGAAATCTATTTTGTTAAAATCTTTCATTTTTGCTCAAATGCTATTTGTAGCCTCACTAGCAGTTATAAATGATAAGTTAAGGAGGTAAATGTGATAATCATTAGAACTGCTGAACATTTACTTTCATAGTTAGCATGTTAGCATGCTCATGTTAGCCATTAGCTCCAAGCACTGCTGTTTCTAAACACAGCCTCTCCGAGCTGCTAGCATGGCTGTTGACTCTTTGACTCATTATCCTTTTGATGATGATGACGATGACAATGTCTCATAATTGACTATTGTTCTCAACAGGTTTAAGAGGATCCTTATCAAGACTCCAGCTAGATTATGTAGACATTGTTTTTGCCAACAGAAACGATGTCAACAGTCCCATGGAAGGTCAGTTACAGATGTCTTAAATGTGGCAGTTGTGTCTTGTGGTGATGGTGATAAAGAAAAAAAAAAAAGAGTGTATCATAAATGTGATGTTACATACTGTGATTTGCAGAGATTGTACGGGCCATGACCTTTGTAATAAACCAGGGTATGGCTATGTACTGGGGGACTTCTCGCTGGAGTGCCATGGAAATCATGGTGAAAACTCATCTCACATTCTTTGCACATTTAATTCTGACAGTGTATGGTGCAAATGCTGATCGGTAACCATTTTGTTTCTGTGTGTTTTTCACAGGAGGCGTACTCAGTGGCACGCCAGTTCAACCTGATCCCACCTGTGTGTGAGCAGGCAGAGTATCATTACTTCCAGAGGGATAAAGTCGAGGTGCAGCTGCCTGAGCTCTACCACAAGATCGGTCAGACGTCCTCCTCTCACGGCTCTCTTTGTCTTTATTCCTTTAAATGAAGGTTCATTTCGTTTCATTCAAATATATGCTCTTACTCTGCTTTTTCAGGTGTTGGAGCAATGACCTGGTCTCCACTGGCATGTGGATTAATCACAGGGAAGTACAGTGATGGTGTACCAGAGTGCTCCAGAGCAGCAATGAAGGTCAGTTCGATTCGACTGGTTCCCCCTCTGGGATTCTCTAACTAAAAAAAGAAAACAGCTCCAGTGTTATTCTCCCCCTGATCAGTGAGGTATTTTACTGTGAAATCACTACACAAGTACTTCATGTTGCCTTATGAACGCTTCTCTCCATTTTGCTCCTGTTGGTGAAGGGATACCAGTGGCTGAAGGAGCGAGTGAACAGCGAGGAGGGGCGCAGGCAGCTCGCTAAAATCAAGGAGCTCCATCTACTGGCCGACAGACTGGGCTGCACCGCTGCACAGTTAGCCATAGGTACGATCGGGGCAAATGACATGATCACACAGTTTAAGTCTACAGCATATGAAAGCATTCAACTCACACCTGTGAATCAGATAAAAGAAAATTCTCAAAGAAAATGTCTTAGATAAAAGTATTTTTGATTTATGATGCACAGTGAAGAAGTGCAGCCGCTTTATTCCTGATCGACGACACAATGTGTTCGATGTTATTCATTGGTGTTTATTTCATATTTAAGAAGCCTGGTTTACTTTGGTATAAACATGATTAATTTGTCCAATAAATTTAAATTTGACCGGTTCTGTTGCTTGTCTCTCTTATTTAACAGCCTGGTGTCTGCGCAGTGAGGGAGTCAGCTCAGTACTTCTGGGAGTTTCCAATGCAGATCAGCTACTTGAGAACCTGGGTGCCCTCCGGGTAGGTTTTTTTTTTTTTCTCACCCGCAAGATACTAATCTACAGTTGTATAAACCAAAAGAAAACTTTGTGTGCATTACAAAGATCCAGGCTTTAACAGATTTCTATCCTGCTCTCTTCTTCTTCTTTGGCAGATTTTATCCCAAATGACCCCTCAAACCATCACTGAGATTGATGCCCTGTTGGGAAATAAGCCACACTCCAAGAAAGAGTCACGCGCTTGAAGATGCAAATCTGAGTGACAGATGATGTTTCAAGAAGATGACGAAGACACCGACAACGGGAAACATCGCTTTTTGCTCTGCTGTATACTCAACAACTTGCATGTCCTCAGCAAACATTATGCTTCCAGTATGTGCGCATATCCATTTTGCGCAGTACATTGTATCATGTATGACAAAAAACACAAAAAAAAAAACATGAAAGAACAAAAAAAGCAAATCATGCAATTGTGAAAAAACAAAAAAAACAAAACAGGTCATATATTGCTCACTACCGATTGTTCACAGAATAATAATTCTACAGAGGGGAGAGGCTAAAACTAGTTGAAGTGACAGGTCTCTGACATCCGTAGAGACCAAGGGAGGCTGAAAGATCTTCAACTGATGTGACTCCTGGTAAAGAAATGTGGAGGGAAAAAAAAGAAAAGAAAAAAAAACACCTCTGTGTTTAAATGAAACTTTTACTGTGTGAACGGTGCTTTCCTGGTCACCTGAGTCTCCTCCCCTCGCAGCTGCCTGTTATTCTGTATGATGTTTAGTACCCAGCAGCCAGAGAGCCAAAGGTTAGTACCCATGTGTCTAGCCGAACATTTCCCATAGTGTGCATGTGACTGGTCTCCCACGCTCACTGCTTTTTACAGGGTTGGGAACAATGGATTACTTGTGGTGTCGTTACAGTGATCTGACTGTTAATCCAGTCTGGTATTACTTTAAAAAAAAAAAAAAAAAAAATCAGATCACATGCATTTAAAAACAAACAAACAAACGGACTAATACATCAAGACAAATGCTAAATTAACATAGTGAAATAAAATGTGAAATGAAATGAAATGAATGGATCACATTACGAATAATAATGGTGTAGATTGGCTTTTGAATTAAAGTAAATCGGCGCATCATTATGATTTGGTTTCTAATCGAGAATCAAATGGTGGATGAAAATGACTATCCCAACCCTGCTGCTTTCCTCTGCAGTCTTTTTGCCTCCTCTGTTTGTAAACTGTGCGCATGTCCCTTTAAGAGAGAATCGCCCTAACAGGGTGTAAATGTGGCATGGCTTTTATGGCTTATGTAGATTTGCAGTGCCCTTGTAAGCCATTTTTTTTTACTCTAAATGGTCTAACAGTTTGATCCAGGAATCTGTGCTGGTGGGCACGTTTTTTTTTTTTCTTTGTTTGTTTTGCTTTAAAAGACTCTCTGCAAGTCTGCAGACGCAGCCGTGTGTCCATACCGACATATAATCTTTGTATCGTCCTTAAACTGTATCAAAAAAAGATGTTGACATCACTTTCAACAACGCTCGTTCTTGTGAAGGGCGTCAATCGTTCCTAAATGAAAAAGGTTTGAGACAGTCGGACTGTGTGGAAAAGGAGCGTCTGACACAAAGATGTGGACACACTGTGGTGAACTAGTAGTCTTCAAATGATAGGACATAAATGATACGTCTGAGTTATCAAATGTGATATTATTCTTGCCACAGGTCACTTGGGGTAAGATTTAGCAACTGTAACTTTTTTTTTCTTTTGTGGAAGCCTAAAAATATAGCTTCTCTGCTCATTTCTCTGGGAGTTCTCTCTCTCTCTTTCTCTCTGTATTTGTTCCCTTGATTCTTACACACATGCACAACTCATTTTATACTGTTCTTCCCATGTCTTTTCTCCTTCAGTTTTGTATTGATTTCAGTACTTTGTAATGTGAAGGGGAGGGGGGGATTTGTTCCGTTTGTTATTTTCCCATGAAAACAGCACTAATCTCCAGGGTAGGGGTGTATGTGTGTGTGTTTTGATACATGAAGTTGTTTTAGCTGGCACAAGGTTACATTGTACTGTACATAGGCTTATCTGTTTAGCAGTGAGATAAGTGATAAAGGTTAAATTTAAAGAGTGGAGGAATTCCTGACGGAGCGACTGAAACACTGCTCCCCTCTGTGACTCTGTGACGGTGTACAGATCGAACCGAGCGTAGCTATCCAGTGTACATAGAAATGTAACTTTGCCTGCATAACTTATATTTTACTGTCTTGCAAAACAAAGAGAAACCAAAAAGAGAGAAGCGACAACTCGTATTGAATGTATCATGTCTGTTGCTCGAACCTAAACCTAAAAACCTAAAGGGACAAAGCACATGATATGTTTTAACGGTGGTTTCTTTTTTGTGTTTATTGCATAAGAAAAAAAAAAAAAAACAAACTGCAGAACTCTCATGCAAACATTTACCTTGACATTCACACTAACGCTTATTCACAGAAACTTCATAACGTACATAAATACCACTCTGAATCAAACTGTGCTCACCTGTTTAGAGGAAGTCAGATAAGATCATCATTAGCGTTAGCTTATCTTCCATCTTAACATTTGGAATAAACTGTTTATATTATATGAGTATATTTACAACCTATTCCAACACCTGAGCTATTACCCACAATATATTCACATACATGACTTATTAGCTTACACACTTAATGTGTTTAAAGCTCTAGATTTACATGTTAGGTTTTACACAGATAGAATATAAATCAGGCTTCTGAAGCTCTTTCACTTTCGTTGTGGTTTAAAAGTATCTGAAAAACTGGAACCGCCACTATGACATAAGCTAAACTTCAACCTACTTCCAGGGTTTAACAAATACTGAATCCAACTTTTTAACCTTGAGCTGGTTCATTACATCTCAGCACCCAGCGGGGCTCGTAATGTGCCTTTGTGTCACTGCTGCAATTACAGGAATTGTTTCATGGTGTCTCATAAAAAAAGAAGAAGCTGAGCATGGGAGTGCATGGAAATAATACCATGATTTTGTCTGTACTTCTGTGCTATACTGTATATGAACAGAAAGACATATATTACTTTTGGATATGTTTTTAATCTACTAGCTAAGATTGACACATAAAAACTTCAATCATCTATGTGCTATGGACAAACAGTGCAATCTCATGACAAAATACAAAAGCAAAGAGGTGTCGGTGTTTCTCCCATGTTACAGTAACGTATATATATATATATATATATATATATATATATATGTGTGTGTGTGTGTGTGTGTGTGTGTGTGTGTGTGTGTGATATATGAGACTTGAGTGCACATTTGTTGTTGATTTTAGCAAATGAGAGGGTGATAATTTTATGTAATGGGTAAAAAAGAAAAGCTGCTTAACAATTAAAGTTGGGGAATGAGACATTTTCAATTTTCAACTCTCAATCCACTTATAAAAAGATATAAAAAGTCAGACCACAAAAACTAAAGTCCACACTTTTGAACGACAAGGTCATTCAAGTGGACGGTACAAGAACAATATCACAGGCTTGTGTCAAGTGCTGTCTGTGCTGCTGAAGAGAGCAAAGCCTGCTGGGACCCCCTCTCTATCCCCACCCCAACAGAAAACATCTGCAACCTCTCTATTAATGGACTCCATGATGTCGTCAGAGTGGCGGATGAAAACATATGTGTGCGTAACTGTAAACCACCCACTGATGAAAACGATCATATGTGCTGAAAAATGTTGGATGTTTCACCACCAACACAGTCTGTTTAAGGAAAAAAAAATAATAAAAAAAACAGGTTTCACCACATGATTCATCATCCTGCGTGTGAAGAGGCAGCTTCGTCAAGGTGATGAAAAACAGAACCAGTGGAAATAGCCGTTGCCAGTTATTAAGCACGTTTGAGATAAACAAGCCCCCACGTCTAATAAAGTACACTTCAAAACCTTGAGCCGTGTTTGTATCACTTCAGTGATTCTGTTAGCGATTGGGGGAAAAGGTGTTGAAATCCTGCAGCAGCCTGTAGCTCCTGCTGTGTCCTCGTGGACGCACAGGACACAAAGGAAATAGTTGGTGCATTTAGTTTGCAATTTAAATTTTACTTCTGTTGAAGTAAAAACAAATGAAACACGTGTCCAGGAAATGACTGTGTGCTTGTGACCCATTTTTAAAGATGTGCATCTTCAGTTGGAGCCATAAGAAACCGTTGGTTTCGATGTTTTCATAGCATTCGTTGACAATAAAACATTAGCGTGATATGAGTCTCATCTGTTGAGCTTCTCCTGAGCATCACATCGCTAAGTGTAAAGTCATCAGCAACAGATATCAAGTCGTATTAGTGGATTATTTTCTTTATTGCTATATTTTTTATGTTTCTAAATACTCAGAGGACATGCAAATCATGTCATGACAGCTTGTTTTCATCCGTTAACTGCACTTTCTTGTTCTCCATCACTTCCAAACAATAAGAACATAATTTCATGTGGAAATCTTTACAACCACACAATATCCAGATCCCACCCTGTACTCAAATGTTCCTCTCTGTCCTTAATTCATCCCTGCTGTCTACACATCTGTTGACTCGCATTCAAATCCCCACAGGTCACTTTACAACAAAAGTCCCTCACATCATTTCAACACTCTGCAGCCCTCTTGGCCTCTTTTGCTTGCTGAGAGAATAAAATATTCCCAACAGCCGAATTTTTCCTCTTAGCTTCTTTTAAACCAATATGCACGATCTATTCTTTTATCCCTTTTTCTTGTTTGACGAATGATTATTGTTTAACTTGTCCCCTTAGAAGCAATAATTACTGTAATTACGCTATAACAATAATTAAAAAAATAAATAAATAAAGGTACAAAGATGAACAAAAGACAAGTCAAGTGATCACAGGTTACTTTTATTTTCTACTAAAATACACGTCTCATGCAGGTTTTTGTCACTTTCCACAACAGTCAACAAAAACACAATGAAACTAGTATAGGATCATCATCGTTAGTCAAACAGGGATGTTGAAGTTTTTGTGTGTGCAAAGTCCTACTGGCTTTATAAACATCTGCTGTAACATGCTTGTATTTGATGACCAACAGCCAGCTGATCGTAACTTCTCATATAACTGCACTTAAAAAAATAAATACAAAAAAACCTTTTCAGAAAAATAACCTGGCATGTGTTCTGAGCAGGATAAGTGGTAACTGAAGAATAAAAAAAGCAAATAATATAACAGAGTGAAATATTGCTCTTGAAAATGAATATAATGTGAAGTAGTGTAAAGTACAAAGTAGCTTTCTGAAGGTACAATATCCATCTCCTTTAGATCCTCGTACAGTTTATTTGGTCTCTTCCTTGTTTAGCTGGATATGGCGAACGAAAAGCAGGTGTTTCTCTTTTCTGTCCAGTTTTGTTGGCAACTTTATGGCGTTCACTGTGAATCGTTGAAGATCGTTGCACACTGATGGGCTGCGGGCGCAGCTTGAGTTTAAACAGTGGAGTAGAGAAGGCATATGTGAATCAAAGTTTACTAAAAATGTAAAGGAGAAACTGAGCACAGAGGAAACTTTGCGCTCTACTTTACAAGGCCTGCAATGATCTTCGTATGAAAATAAAAAGAGGTAGGCAAATTCTCTCCACTGCTCTGACCTATTGGCCTTTTTTGTTTTGTTTTGTTTTGTTTTGTTTTGTTTTTAATGCAGAAATGGAAATGTAGTGCTTGTTGAACATGCTACATGTAAAGCCTCATTTAAAAATGACAGTCTGCCACAGCATCCTTAAATTCAACCACCCCATCTTTAAAAAAAAACAAACTCAAACTCCCATCCTCGTACAGCTGGTTGCATATTAATAGTAGTTACACTTTAAATACATTTTCATGTAAACAAAGAGACAACGAAACACACGACTCATGCATTATCATCCCCACAATGTGAAACGACAGTAAACACAGACTGATGTTACTGTTACATCATATTTAGTGGGTTTTGCTTTGATTTATAGGTTTCAGAGGAATGTCAGAGCTTTGTTAATACGCCTTCTTACTTTCTTTCTTACTGCCTGTCTGCATGACATCATTAAGGGTAAATGACATGAAGGCAATCTGCTCAAGTTCGCTCTCTTTCCCGCACTCTATCAGGCACGAAAACTGATCCTTGTCACTGTTGTAGGCCAGATCTGAGTAGCCACTGGGTCCGCTGTGGATGATCCTGGGTCTGTCCCAACCTAATGAGTGCAGGGGGGATCGGTTCAAATACACTCCCATGTCTCTTCTGCTAGATTTATTAGTTGGATGCATGAAGAGGAGCCAGGTTTGTGTGTCTGGAGACAACAGCGATGTGCCACACGCTTTGCTTTCAGCGTCATCGTTTGGGACAAATTCAGGAGCAGGAAAGCCAATGACGCTGCCTTGACAGCCCTTAGGTGGTTCGATGAGCTCTGGAGCCATGTGGGGTTTGTCGAAATACATGCCGCTGTTTTCACTCAGGGCCTCACATCTGCTTTTAGTATGACGAGCGTTGCAGTAAAGATGACTCCTGCCCTCATGGTCTATGATCTCGGCCATCTCACACTCACATGACTTTTTTCTGAGCATCTTTCCTATATGCCATGTCTGTCCAAAGTCCTCACTATAAATAGACAGTGCACGTGGGTAGACTGTGAAAGGAATGGGGCAGGGGCAGGAGCAGCATCTGTACGGGACGTAGTAGGCATAGGCTGGGATGATCAATCTGCCGTTCTCTAGCTGAACACCGTGACCAGGTCCCACAGCGAACGTGGCCCACTTGTGGATGGTTTCACCAATAACACTCTCTGTTATGTCTGTAGCTTGGCTCCATGTTTGACCATCATCACTGCTGCTGACAAAGCAAAGACGTGCCTTGTTCTTACCTGTGACGCGCTGCCAGCACTCTGTGGTGTTTCCCAATACGCAGATGAAGAATAAAAACAACGTTTTGCTGTTTTTTTCATACACAGGGCATGGATTCATGGTGCGGTGATTTGGCAGACTTGCTGTTAACAGCTCCTCACTGGTGGACCACTGGGGGGAAAAAAATAAACATGATAAAAGACAACAATTAGAATAATTAGCACAGAGGATGCAGGTGATTTCAAAAGGTTTAAGCAAATGTGCAATAACAACCTGAACAGATCCTTCATCTTTCAACACTCCTCTTCTCATGACAAGAATTTTTGCATCCTGGTCACAAGGCGAGGATCTCTTCTCTGCAAAGGCGAGGAAGGTGTGACTGTGTCTCAGGTAAACGAGAGCAGGTATTCTGTATGTTATCCCACTAGGCTCCTTTTCAAACAAAGTTGTTTTGACTAGGTCCTCTCCGCTGCCACTCTTTGACGACGTGTTTCCCATGGTGGTGGATAAGAAATCCTATAAAGAGAAATATTTCAACATGCACAACAAGTCAAAGCTTTTCTATTTAGTCCTATTACATCAATCTTCAAAGCACAGACAGACAGTGAAGTAATAGTTGACACTCCAGTAGCTGCTCATAGCCTCATATGACTGCAGTGGTACAAACAGCATCTAATGTAAATTATGCAAAGCTCTTACCTCTTACTGGTCACTCATCACATTGGTCACCCTTGATCTCTGCGTGAACGACATTATATCGGTCAATTTCACGCCAAACCAGGGACAACTGACGTTCACGACACTGAGGCTATGGGCTCATCGCAGAAGAAGATAACGCTGCAGCAAGAGCAACACGTTCACATACTTCCGTGTTCGCTTTAACGCGCAAAGTAGAGAAGTGGTGGCTCAACTACTTACGTTAGCCGGAGCACTAAAGAGCACAACTGGCGTGTTTTTACCACAAGTCCTTGACTAAAACAATAAATATGCGACATAAAATGCAGCTGACAGGCATTGAAACAGAGGAGTGATCAAAAACAAGCTCAGTTACACGTCTACGCACTTAGTTTTTTTCTGAATAAATGCTAGCTAATTAACCGTTGCACGTGAAAAGGTGCCGTTGACGTAAATTTGCCGTGAAAATTGTTGATACACCTTGTGTTATAGACAGACACTGTGATTGCATACTCGGAAAAAAACAGCTAGGCAGTTAACCATCTCATCATTGAATATTATCTTTGTTATGCTCACTGCTCTCTTCCGTCTTTAAGAAAACACACGCGCTGACTTCATCGCGCTCCCTGTTGGACGGAGGGGAATCGTCTCATACTGTTGCTAGGATACAGTCACGACAGTGCAGCCGCAGCTAGTTCTAGTTCAGTGGTTAAAAAGCGTAATTAACATTTTCTTAAATGGTCTTTTTTTCTCTCGTGATAAATGGATTTACACAAACAAACAAAAACGACTGCTGCGTCTTATAAATTCGATGATGGACAGAGTTATCTTAACAAACGTTTTCCAGCCAGAACATTTCTCAGTCGAAGGAAAGACGGTGAGTTACTTTAAATGAAGTTTAATTATGGAAGAAAAAATAACTACTTTACATAGTTACACGAAATTATCAGAAACAAGGAGATTATAGCAAAACAATTTGTAAGCTTACAATCATCAATAATCAATAATTCTACTGTAGTATAAATGTAAAGGCATTTCGGTTCAAAGTAAATAGTTAAAGAACCAACAAACTGACTAAATAGTTTTTATTTATGGCTCTTTAATATGTGTATGTGAGCACATACAAGGAATTTGGCTACGGTTGTTTTCCTTTGCTCCAGCATACAGACATATATAATAAACATTATATACATAACATTAAACACAAAATTATATAAACATTATATTATATAGACATTGAGCTGGAGGACTGTCGTATAGAATAAATATGAACTAGTGTGAATAGTGAATAGAAATGTGTTGATCTGTCCAATCTGTTTAAATATTAAATATATATTTATGTGTATGTATATGTATATAAATATTACATATTATTTAAAGTGAGTGTAGTCTTTTATGTACATTAGTGAAAAATTACAGATCAGACTATCAGTGTGGCAGAGTTATGTAAACTATTATTAAACTATTAATTAATAGAAAATACACCCAACAACCACAAGGAATAAGCTGATAACTGATAACCAGACCACTGATAGACATGTCTAACCTGCCAGAAACTGTTGGCGGATCCAGATGTGACAGAGGTCTCGGGAGCAGCTGCTGACTTCACTTTGACTCACCCAAAACAGATGCTGCTGTGACAAGTATATTGACAAGTCATTATGAGTTGGGGCCACTCAAAACCTGCTTTAGGTCTCTCATGACCCTCTTTATTCTACACCGAGGGGAAATTCTGCCCTAGTTTACCTCATCGGGACTCTTTAGATATCATCCTTTGGCCATTGGCTTTTTCACACCCCTGTCACATCTGGATCTTCCAGCAGCTTATGGCAGACTAGACATGTCTGTCAGTGGTCTGGGTGTGGAACAGTGACTTGACCAACAGCTTAACCTTGTGGTTGTTGGTCACTGAAGCACTGCTGGGGCAATAAATCTGGGGGTGGCCAGAGTCTGAATCCAGAATCATCAGTACATTTTATGTGTCTTAAATACTTTGTAGAAATTTTCTTACTGTATCTACATAAAGAAAGTGAGAGATAAATATGTATGGTCTTTATAGCAGTGCGAAAACGAAACATGTTTTCGCACTGCTATAAATAACAGAAGTTATATGCACCCACGCCTATAACTTTTACACAGTACTGTATGTGGGTATGGGAAATTTATAATGGCTCAGATGTCAAAGATTATTAGTAATTGATTAGTAAAGATAAACTATTGATTGTTGCTGCCCTATTAGACTGTCTACATGTTTTAAATATGGAGACGATGTCTGCTGAGTATGACTGATTGTTGTGTTTTCTTTGAAGGTGCCGGTCACTGGCTTGTGGCGTACCGGAGGGCAGAGGAGCAGAGGTACAGCAGAGTGCAAAGAAGAATAAAAGAGATTCATAAAACCTGTGAGAAGAACAGACTGGCTAATACTCCTTGTGATAATACTTTAGATGGACCCTTCCTGGTAAGTCACTGCAGGGATTATTTGACAAAAGATATTATGAAAAGTTCTCTTTTAATGAGCCCAGACAGTTACATTTTTTAGTTTTCTCTTGTAGCTGCGGTCACATTGTGTTGATAAACCATCGGAGCTATCCATCGTTGACGTCAGTGAACACAACCTGAATTCTGTAGGAGTCGTTTTTCACAGTTTGATCAAAATTAGTTCATCTGTGTCAAGACTGTAAAGATTTGCTCTCCTCACTGTTCACAGGTCAAACCAGACGACCTCAGGCTGTTTGATAATGTCGCTTACGTCGATGCTTCTATTAACTCCCTCTCACTAGGTGAATATTTTTACATATCATCAAACCCTGAATGAAACCTTCTATCGTCAGTGAAGCGTTTCTGACGTGTCTTTGTTCCTCTACAGGCTCTTTCAGCACTTTTGTGTCTTTAAGGGAACTCAATCTGTCTGTGAATGGGATTAGCAACATGATGTTTGATGCCTCCGATTTCCCTCATCTTACAGTAAGATGAGTTATTTTGACATATTGTTCTTATTTACATTGTTAGCACTGTTTTAATAGGTTACTCCCACCATGCTTTTCCACAGTGCTAATATATAATATTATATTTCTAATTTAATTTATTTTTACACATTAACTTAATAAGGACAGAACAGCAGTATATGAGTACGTTTCTATCTTCTTTTTCTGTTCCATATTCTTGATGTTATTCTGTTTATCTTAATGAATCGTCTAAATCTTCACAGGTTTTGGATTTGTCCTACAACAGTTTGTCAGCTGATGTTATTGTCTCCATCGGTTGGCTTCCACGTCTCAAAGTCCTTCATCTGACTGGAAATCAGCTTCATCATCTTCCTCCTAATCTGGGTTCTTCTCATTGTGATCCCACTCAGCTGTCAGTTCAATACAGTATCCATTTATTTATTAATCAATTAAATTCTGTTTTAACATATTTAATGTATTTTCATGCCCACGTGGCTGTTTCTTTAAGTACACTTTAGTACACACACAAACAAACCCACTTCTCTTTTATTCATGTTGTATCTGCTTATGTTTCTTGGAAAATAGAAAAAAAACAAGTAGATAATTGATTAAATTAACAAGCGTGGTCTAATTTCGCACACAGGTCAGTTCTGTGATGTGCTGCTTCGTATACAATGAATCTGTGGCAAAAGGGATAATTTCCACATAAAAGCCATTGTTAGAAATCTCTGATATGAGTCACAGAGAAGCTGACACAATGAAGACAACTAATCTGTGTAAATTCATTGTCTAACCATAGTCTGACAACGCCTCCTGTCTGCCTCTTTTAATTATTACTCCTCCTAAGCCTGAACAGTGCAAATCATACAACGCCTTTAAATGTTACCGCACCCCGCTCCATCACGTATCAAACATGCTCATACTTAATAAGGATCTGGTTACTGGTTAAAATTCTTGTTGAAACGAGAAAAAAAGTCAAGTTACATTTGAAACAGTTTACAAATCGACCAAAAGGGGGCGCACAAATGTACAAGATTCACTCTCCAGACTGGTGAAGTGACATTTAATACACCTGCTATACAGCCAGGTATACGAAGTCAAGCACATAACTCTATGACTTTAATTACATCATTAAATGCTTTTAGTGTTTATTAGCACAGTGTATTTGCTGCACTACATGGATTTTATGATGCTGGTTGATCGAACTGTTGTACTTTTTTGTACAGGGTGGTTAAAGAGGAAGACACACACTTTAAAGCTCTTGAAGTCCTGATGCTTGATGATAACAGACTGAACTCTAGAGTCTTCAGCAGTCTGTCAAACCTGAAGAGGTCGTGATTCGTCTTGTTCGTGGTTTTCTTTCTAATTTTTTTAAAGTAAAAAAATTACTGAAAAGGACACTAATCAAAGATATAGTCATATTACTTGTGTCCATTTAGTCTTTTAAAACAATAATAGTCTGTACTGTCATCTTTTGAGCTGGAGGAAGCTTTTGCTTTTGTTAATCGCACTGCATTATGGGAAGTGTTTTTGGAGATTTACTGATTAAAAACTAAAAGACAGGATATTTCAGCCTCAGCTGCATCAAATTTCTCTGTTTTTTTCTGAAATCAAATATGTAAATAACTGGAGTACAACAGTAAAACACTGTAGTATCATTGTAAATCATTGTAAAAACATTCATTCATTTTAAATTGTCAGTTACAGGCTAAAGTATTTAAACCTTCAAGGAAATCGTATTTCTGAAATACCATATTTGCAACCAGCGGACTTTTCAAAACCTGTGCAGACATCTGATGAAAAGCAAATTGAGGAAGGGCAACCTGGTAAATATTGAGAGTCTTGCTTGATATAATTTGTAAATAATTTAACAGTGGACCTGCAGGTCAGAGTTTCTGACGTGATTTGGTCATTTTCATCCTTTCAAACCAGCTGAGACTGAGGCAGAAACTAATGATGATGAAAATTCCAAGATAATCTCACAGGTAATTTATATTTGAGTAAAGTTTTATCACTTTGTTTCTATAGCTCACGGTTAAACATGTGGCTTATCACCCTGATTTTCACAAGGAAAACCTGGACGAGTCCTGCACAGGATCCAGTTTGCCTCTACCAGAGCTCCAGTTCCTTATTTTATCTGACAACAAGGTATGTTATCTGTCACTTCATATAAATAAGTTGAATTTTTCAGAAAAAACAGCCAGCGTGTGTGTTTTCGTCCTCAGATCGCTGATGAAGAAGCTCTCATGGCCGTCGCTCTTTTCCCAATGCTTCGTGAAATTGATATTAGCGCCAACCCCCTGACCACACAGAGGAGTGGTAATCTTCTTTTATGAAAGAAAGGATTTTAAACATTATTTCTGAATTTGAATTAATAAAACTGCTTTCACATCTTTGTTTAAATGCAGGAGACCCTCCCTTACTGACCTACTACCTCCACGACAGACTGGGCATTACGATAAAGCGCAAAAAGACAGAAGAAGTAGCGAAGCCTCCACTGAGGGTGTCTACTGATCCAAAATGGAAGGTTGGATGTGTAATCAACACTGTCTGATCAGATTTTATTGTATGAAAGTTATCACTTATGTATATGTTTTTTAAATTACAGATGGAAACCAGAATCCCAAAAGCATCAAAGAAGCCGCTGTTGATAGACGCATCTTCATCATCTGTACAAAGTCAGGATGAGGACACTGAGGTGACCGAGGGTAAGACCGGTGAAGACGACACCCTCCAAGAAACTACAGAGCACTTCTTTGTTACTCAGGTATGTACATGTCCAGCGACTGTGGTTTTCATATTGTTCCCGTTGGCTGAGAAATACAAATACTTCCAGCTTAATTTGAAATTTGAATGTGTTTATTATCTCACATTCAGGCAGCGGAGGTTTCTGAATATAAGTTTGATCTCAAAGACAATAAGGAGAGAAACAAGGACGAAAAATTCAACTCTTACAACCTCTCCATGGATGCAAAACCAGACCCTGACACAGCAGGGCCCGTTGGTGAGGACTGTAGTTTCACCTTCAGCTGTTTATTTTTGTACATTTTCCCCCAAGCCCTAAAGAGTTTGGCTATACAATGGCCCCATAGTGTAGAGGAATATTCATGCTTTTTTTTTTTTCCAACAGGAATTCAAACAGCTGTTCGGATGCTGGAACACGCACTGAAGAATCTTAATGTTTACAGAGACTCGAAACCAAAACTTGATAGCATCCAGATGCCATACAGAGGAAGAGAGAAAAGGGTTTGATATTTTTGCTTCATGAAATTCATTTGCATTCACATTGAACATTATTGTCAAACTGTAATAAATCTAACGCTGGGACTTTGAAACCATTTCTGTTCACAGTTAAAGGAACTTCCACCCCTGAAACCAGTGAAGCAGCCGGCCGAAAAGGTTGACGAGATGTTGAAGGAAATCAGAGCGAGCAAAACGATAAGCGAAGTGGCCTTGTGTACGAACATATATGTTACGTTACGATCCCAGCTAATCAGCTAATTTGACCTTTCATGACCTCACTTTTCTTTATGTCACACTTTGTTTCCTGTACAGGCAGCGGCATGCTCGGCACAGGTGCTAACAGGCGGCAACATAAGGAAGCTTTGATGCTGCTCAGGGACATGAAGACCAAATACAAGATGGTCCACAGGAAAACAATGGAGCAATTAGCCGCCCTGGAGGGTGACGGAAACACCGACCTAAACGGAGCTCAACCTCCACCTGCGCAGATGCTCTAGCTGCTGCACAAACGGTGTGAGTGTGAACTCACAGCGTGAAATCACTGTGAAATCACTGCGTCTCTGTCCTGTTCACACGCAGTTGTCTAATTAATGCAGCGACGAGCGCGGAGTGATGGTTTCGAGCAGCTGCACCGATGTGGCCGTGACTACATTTGGTCCAGGATGCATGGATAGTATGAATCAACTGTTGGCTAATGGCGTTCAGCTGTAAGAGCTGACAGGGTCCTCTTCGGGGAGAGCCAATTAAAACTGTTTGTGTACGTTTGTATCTTTTCAGTCCAAAAAACAGAAAAATACCTCAGTGTTTTTCCTCTGGCACAAGCTGTTCTCAGGAAGCGTACCCTGGAACTTCTCAGCATCAAATCACTACTGATATCTTTAATTGCACTGTAAACCAACAGGCCGTGATGATCAATGAAGAGGAATTAGATCTGCGTTAGCTCAAAATGAAGGTGTTGTGTATTCACATTTGAGGCAACATCCTCCTCGGCGTAAAGTTAGCATTAAGACTTGGAGTAAAACGTTACCTTGCTTCTCAAGAATAAAACAAACAAATGGGAGAAGCCGCGGCCAAGAAACAGTTTAACACACAGTGGATTTCTGGCTATGAGCGTCACTTTAGATCATTTGAAAATATTACGCAGCCTGTAGTCCGTCAGAATCAGGTATTATCCAGGGACGTGTAATTTTTAATCACTGGACTAAAACTGAGGGTGTGGTCGAACATGAGACAGAGAACATTTAGTTTGATAGATCACTATCTCGTAACTCCTAGATGCTGGTTCCAGATAAAATAATGTGATTGTATAAATTCAGTGTTTTCCTTTGTTGTTTCTGTCTGCCTGAGCGTCTTACAGGAGCAGTATCATTCACAGTCCACATCCTTCAACATAAATACATAGTCATGTCTACACCAGAAGCTGATATGTCATATGTGACGTTCTTGCAAGCTGACAGCAGACGTTTTCTAACATTTCTAGTCATGTTTTGTTTTTGTTTTCCAGTCTCTTTTTTGATTTTGCGGTCTTGTCTTTCATATGATTTCAATTATTTTTCTTCAGAGCAGCTCGCAGATGTGGAATGCACATTGAGCGCAGGTGGAATAAATCAATAGGTACTCTGAAGATATGACATGCAGCGAGTCTACATTATTACATTCATTTGCGGGTATTTTTCTGCTTCGTTTAAAGCAGATTTAAATAAAAACATGAATTGTCAACAGTAAGTAAACCGCTCTCTGTATAGAGCCACTGTCTGATGACATAAATCCACTGTGTCGTCAGTATCCAGTATTACCTACACACTTTTAATTTTTTAAAGTAGTTGGAAAGCCATTTATTTTTCAATCTACCATTGAAAAAATGAATTCTTATTGACTTTCAAGATCAAATGGCAAATTTTATAATATAATTTTTCCAACAACAAATCAAAATTAAACAACTGGCTATGCTTTTTAATGATACAAACGCAACTGAAAGCAATTATGTTGTTGTAATGCAATTTTAAACGGAAAAACCAAAAGGTTACAAATTACATAAAATGTTATTAAAGTTAAAGCATCACACGAAGAGCGTGTTAGCTCTAGTAAAACTGTTATTTTCTATCTGCAGTGATATATTTGATGGTAATGACCGTAGGCCGTGCCAAATACTGTTTTCCAGTTAAACGTGTTAAATCTTTTCAGAATCTCTCACCTTTTTTTTTCCAAAACCACAATAGTTTTAACTGCTCCATCCAGACTCGAGTGCAGCTCCACCAAAGACTTTCTGAGAACTTGTTGTTTGCTTACAGGAACATGATGGAGTTTGTTCCTCAGTCAGTGAGTCCTGGTGTGGATTTATTTAGCCTTTACAGGAAATGTGTTACAAAGTCATTTTGAAGTGATAATGATTAGTACCTCAAACATCCGCGGTTGCATAAGTGCATTGCTCTCCAGCTGTAGTTCTAAGGCATTGGGAACAAAATGGACACGTACTATTGTGCAACAAAGACATTGTTATACATATTAGTTTTTGCACAGTGTTTTGGGCAATGATCAGTCAGGGTGAAGGCTGTTGTAATCCGTGCAGACAGTAGGCATTCGCTTACCTCATCACACAATCACACAAATCTGAAGTGAGTTATCAGAAACACTTATCCCCCACAAGTAAGAGCTCACAACATGAAAGATAACATGAGCGTCTCTAAGCCTTTAGAAGTGTTTACTTGGCAGTATGTGTTACCTGCCACAAAACCCTCTTTGCGGCCGTTTGTTTTTGTTATCTTGCTTTGACTTTTTAATAGAGGCATAAAACAATCAAGGTCACACACACACACACACACACACACCCTCACCACTCCCCGTCTCTTCAATCCAAAAAGAATTTGGCATCGGGAGAAAAGTCAATACAAAAAAAGCAATGAACGACTCCACATTCCCTCATGATTTCCCTGTGATCAGGTGATAAGTAAAGTAAATCATCCAAATGAGTCACGCTCAAAACTGTCAGCACAGTTTAAACTGTGGGAGGATTGTAATTTACTTAACATAGATACAAAAACAATGGTTGAGATTGAAGCAGCAGAGCTTATTCGGACTTTTAGGTTGAACACTTCAAAACCACAAACACGGCTGCTTGATACTTGAATTCCCATAATGCAGCTTGATTGCATGTTTTCATTAGAATCACTTTCCACACCACATGTCTGTGATGAAAGATTTCTCTTATTAATCTGAGTTGTTGAATAACGCTGATGACATCACTATGACATCGTCAGGACAATTTACAGCTGTTTTTGTCAGTTAGTAGTTCTCCTTATATCCTTTTTAGATTTATTTTTTATTTAAATGATTAGAGTTAATCCTATAATATATCAGCTTTTTGTCTATTTTTTTTTTTTTGTTAAATAAACAACAGTTTTACATTCTGACCTCTCAAACATCACTTTGTTTTTGTCCTGCTAATCCGAGTCGAGTTACACTTAATGACCTCACGGAGGCATGCATGCTTACAGAAGTGAAAATGGTCTAATAATGTGACAAATCACTTTAAGACTGAAGATAACCACAATCCACATATGTTTGTCATTTATTTCCCTCTACAAAATATGAAAAGTTTTTCCAGAAGTTTCATTTTAATAAGCGCAACGTTAGACCGACTTTACGCACCGTAGAGCGAAGCCAAACAGCAATTTATGTCTCTTTTTATTTTCATTGGACTCATCTCCAGATTAACATCCACGTAGAATAAATAGACAAAACAAAACAAAACAAAGGGGGAAAAAACGGGCTCAGATGTGCTTTTTGCTCCGTAACCTCTTTTGCTCTTACCATGAAAAACTGATGAGGTGAGTTATTAACTGAAAACACATTTTATCCACGGTCTTGGTGATATAACAGAATCTGGCAGGAGAGTCAGATGCTGTGTCCAAAAACAAAAATAACAAAAGACACGGTGGAGAACGGCATCAGTAATCTGTCTTAGACAGGTCTGTGTTTATATACCTACATATATATATATATATATATATATATATATATAAAATGCAGTACTTTTTTTAGAATCTAAATATAGAGCATATATATGCGGTGCAGTCATCGAGGCACATAAACCTGACAAATGTTTGGGTAACATTTGTTTAACTCTCAAATTGAGGGCCAACAGTTAAGCTTTGAGAATAACCCTGTGGAGACTCAGACACCAGATTTGGCTCAGGAAGAATAGGCCTGAATACCTCATCAACACTCCTCATTACTCAAGTGCCAAATGAGTTCACTGCAGACTGGACCTATTCATTATTTCTTTTGATGGACAATTGAACTGTAACACAATTATCATGTAATCCTGGAAAGCCTTCCGATACTCTGGCTGACATCTGAAAAGAGGCCATTATTAATTACAGATCTGTAAAGTCGCCGTTGGTCTTTTTTATTCCTCCGTATTTAATAGTTTACAGTCGTTACAAGCATGTGTTTAAAATTTCAAGTTTTAAGCAGCGCCGCTAAGGATAAAGAGACGAAGACCAAAGTGTTAATGACATGTTATCCCCCAGTATTGTCCATGTTTTATTGGCCGGACTCCAACCATCAGCTAAAATGATCAGGGCCAACTTAATTAACGAGAGGGTAAGGGTGTAAAAAACAGAGCCCTTGATAGATTTCGGAAGTATTTTGATTAAGTATAAACTCAGGGGTTCTGCCGAGCACCTTAATCAGCTATGAAAGCAAACGCATCTATCAGACTTAATTAACTTAACACAATTTGGCTCAGTTTGAATCAAAAGACTGCCTGATTGATTTGCAATGCTTCAGTTCCTCACAAACACCGTACACATCTGCGAGGGACTATACTTGCTGCAGCAAATGAGGATCCTTTTTATCCTCTATGTCTTTTTGAAATAAGTTCAGCTCGCGTTCTTATTGTTATTCTTATTATTATTATTATTGGAAAGCAACAAAAAAATCTGTATGAACTTGGATATTAACTCCTCCAAAGTCGTTTCTGTGACACGCATCATTTAAATTTATGCTCTCTGACTGTGTTACAAAGGAATCATATAAACCAAAAGTAAAATAGGTCTGTTATTGTCATAATAATTTTAATAAAAAGTAAGAAGTGCCTCCAATTCTGAGTCCAGTCGTGACCCCCGACTTTCATTTTCTTCACTTCTCTCCGAATCTGGGCTACATGGGCAGGAGGGTGGAGTACACATACACAGAGAGCTGACCGACTGCATGATTTATACCTACTGACTGCCCCCAGCTGTTACAATTGCCAGAGCCAAGATTAAGCATGCATAGCTGAATTGGACTGTGAGGCGAATTCAAACATCTACAAAACATAAGACTGATGGGATATCCATCAAAAATGACAGACGGGAGTTATTAAAACTCGTGGTGCCAGATAAAACATGTTTGTTGAAAAAAAAGAAAAGAAAAGAAAACTCAACATTTAACATCGGTCTTTTAATGATGCGCATGGGAAAATGACAACGTGCAAATGTTAATTACTAATTTTCGTTGGCAGCGATAAAGTAGAACACCCCTTTCTCACCCTTTTGACTGGAACAGCCACTTTGGATGACAACTAAGGGAGGGACTGTTGCAAAACTGTTGGGTCCAGCAGCTTGCACAAAAATATTTGTGTGAGTAATGAAGGCATACAAGGCAAGAGCGTTTGTTTCAAAATATTGTTTCATGCCTTTAGTGAGAAACGGACTGAGCTGTCTGGCTTAAAGTGTGAAAGAAACACAATGAGTCATTGTGGACGGGGAGGGGACAGAGAGAGCATGTCGGGAGTTCACAGAGAAGGGAAGCAATATTATTCTGAAGCACCCACTCAGTCTACCAAATCTGCAGTTGCACACTGACTGAGTCATGGGAACCACAGTGATAATTTGACACCTGTTGATCAAACAGGCCTGTGGACAGACTGCACACAGCGCTGCAGAGTAAAATGACTGATTCTGGGCTCTAGAGAACCTTTTTTTTTCTTTCCACAACCACACTACTTGTCTAAAGTAATGTTATTTCAAAGTTTAAATGTGTTTTTGGTGGCACCTAACTAATGATTAAGTGTTGTCTAGACTACTTCCTTTGCTCTGTGTTTTGGAAATACACATGTCCCTCACAGTTTCTTGGCCTACGTTTGGATTTACCAGCTCACTTCTACAACACATGTTAACAATACAAATCCCCACGACAGAAAATCAAAACATTCAACTAAAAATATGATTTTTATCCTGTGGTGAATTACAACTTCAGCCATGTTTTATATTAATATTCATACTATATATATATATATATATATATATATTTTTACTTTTCAGTAATATTATCATGTCAATATTTGTCAAAATTGTATTACAATGTTTCTTAATGAAATAATAATACAATTAAGATAAAAATGGAAATCACCAAATCACTTTTTGGCCACTCGGGGGCAGCAGAAACCAGTTACAAACAAGACAGCGATATATTAATTGACCTTTTCGACTGTCTGGGAGTGATAGCAAAAAATATTGAATTTAAAGCTCAATATAAGCTCAATATTTAGCTCCGTTTTTGGTCTGAAAGTTAACTCCTCATTTTTAGATGCTATTTGCTTCACAGTAATTTCTAGTTAGCTAAGTGGTGGCTACTGTTGCTAAGTGTAATAAGTGAACGAAAAAAAAACAGTAACATTGTTACTCAAACATTGAAATGTAGAGTTTATAAACACTAGACTATTTAAACTGATGAACCAACATTTGAATACTGGGTTAAAAATATACTGCATATAGAATATAACTATATATATATACTCACACACACACACATGTAAATACATTGTATATCATTTTAGAATAGCATTAATAATTCAGCCATTCGGGATTTTGCTGTAAGCTGTTTCGGCTTTGCAACTCAAAGTGAGAATTTTTTTTTTATGACACAGAACAGAGAGCACTGTTTTGCCAGTGCACATGAAAAAGATTTCAAGTTTCTTGAAATATAAGACTGCAGAACAAGTGAAAAAGCTTGTTTCATTAGCCGTGATACACCCTTGTGAATAAGATATAAGTTATCGGAAGAGAGATGCAAGAAAAAGGTCCTACGGGCAAGTAAAATCTCACATCTGATCCCTTTAATCTTGAAGTAAACGTAGGTGTGAGACAGAAGCAGCCAGTCGTGGAGGCCACAACCTCACCAAAGTACGACAACTTATTAATATTTTAGGAAAACACTGGCGCAGGGAAGATATTGCATGTATGTATGTGTGTGTGAATGAGGGGAGGTTCAACTTCTGCTTTTGATTTCCATGTCTCTGATAACATTTCATCTCCAGCAGGTTTATCCGGCCTTCTGGAGCTCTATTAAATAGAGGCCTGGAGGCAATGGCGTTAGAGTTAGAGCCACTCTGCTGTGGCCAGCATGCGGACCATAGATGAATCAGCAAATCGTTTCCAAACAGCACCTTCAAAAACAACTATGAGCTCTGAACCACATCTTAAGACTGTCTCGAGTAAATATCCCTTGTGTCTGACTGTGATGACTATGGTTTCCTGCAAATGATTCCAATATATTACATCAAAACATGAAAGTTACAGATAGGGAAAAAAAAAATCTGACAAAAAGCTGTGGAAAACAGTGGAAAAACTTTATGCGTCAAAATTGTGAGCAGAGGTACAGAGTGCATTGAGCTACATCAATAATGATCACTTTAAAATACAGATATTTGTGGTATGTGGAGTTGTAAAAAGTCCCTAGGCTATGATAACAAAACCAAATCCTGTGGCTATATAAAAATAGCTACAGTGTGTCTATACTTGACATCAAATAGAAAGAAATACGAAGGTTGCTTTCTCACTAACCAACACGCACGTTTAACCAAGCAACATCTGTCGCTACTTCAAGCAAAGCAAAGAAAAAAAAAAGACCAAAAACATTCAATCAGTCAGATGTATATACAGAAATCATACAAGAACCAATACGCTTTAAATAAGGTGACAAAACCTCCATTTGTATTTACAATAAATACAGTATGATGATCACACAACATCCTTAAAAAAAACCCTTTACACTCGACACAAAACATGGCCCCTTACTTAATATATTCTAAAAATACAAACTATATTCATATAGTTTAGGTTTGTTTTATTTGATCTCAAAATGTCCTTAAACATATCTGAAGTCTGTGAAGTCTCTGCCCACAGACTCAGAGCCGGATACTGATTCTGTCTCCAACTCTAAGCTCTTTACTCATTTACCTTTTTGTTGCATTTTTTTTTAGAGCTTTCAACTAAATCCACCCAAACTAATAATGTTTCGATTACGACAGCGGGGAGGGGAGACTATCTTCCAGTTTATGACTGAGACAGTTGTCAAACATACTGATGCTACAGCCTGTGTTTTAAAACCAAATAATTAACAAATAAAAAGATGTGATGATTAAAACATGATGGATGTATGATGTATGCAAAATCTGTAACAAGCGACAATATTATGCTGTGAAGAAATTTCACGCTTCTGACAAGACAAGAATGACAAGTGCAACGTGTGTGTGTGTGTGTGTGTGTGTGTGTGTACCATTTACATATGGAGAATACTGATATAAAAAAGAGACTATTAGGGTGAACAAAGACCTTCAGTCTGCGTGGGATTTAGGAAAGTCACCATCTCCCGAATGCCGTCTTCACAAATTATGGTCTGTGGAGCGCTACTCAGATTTCCTCCCTCCTCTTTAAATTTTCTCCATGTGTCTGAAAAATAAATAAATAAAAATTAAATAGGCCCATTAAAAGTCTAAAATCCTTAATCAGTTGCCCAGAATCAAAAACATATAAATGTAATGTAAAAAAAAAAAAAATTCCAACAAACCTTCATCGAGTGTCGTAAGCATCGTGTAATTTTCTGGATGATCTATAATGTCTTTTCTTTGAACATCACCAATGTCCATTAATTGCAAAATACCTGTGTGAATGAATAATTCAGAATCGGACACTTGTGCAACAATACAGTATATTTATCTTTTGATAACTTTGATATCTTTATTTTTGAAAAATAATCATTTACTTTCTTAACAAGAAAGTAAATGATTGGTGTAGAGACACCAATATCATGTCTGTACACTTAAATATAAAACTACAGTCAGAAGGTTAGTTTAGCTTAGCATAAAGACTAGCATCACAACGGGAAACAATAATTCAGAATTAGACACTTGCAATTGTCTTAAAGGACTATTTTTTAGTCCTGAGTTAGATGAGAAATCAATACAATTCTCATGTAAATATAAAACTACTGTTGGAAGGTTAGCTTAGCTTAAATTAGTTTAGCATACAGACTAGAAACACAGGGAAACAGCAAGCTTGTTTTTGTTCCAAATAATTGCTATAATGCTATATCCCATCAGTGTAAAACAATTTGTCAACAGTTTTCCCTTGTTTACTTCCTCTATGCTAAGCTAGGCTAACTGGCTCTAGCTTCACACTGACAAATATGAGAGAGTCGAGTTGTACGAAATGAGGTTTTCCTTAAATATAGTTCCAACCAGTAGTTACGTTACCTTCTACAGTCTTCCATACTTGCACTTCAACTTCAGCAGTGCTTTGTCTCTCAACAGCAATGATCCGAACTGTGTTGGGTGGGTCAACGCTCAAAGATGAGTCTACTTTATACACCAAGAGGGCATTTTTATATCCAAGATAACACTGAGTTTGGTTATTTTCAGCTTTACTCTCTAGAATGAAAACAAAACAGAAGACAATTGTTTAAATGAAGTTTCCAGCCAATAAACATCATTTCACAGTGAGTGGGTCATTATGTTTTCTGCCGTGTTTGACAACCTGGACACGTCTTGCAGCACTTTCCAGCTGATTTCATAGGATGTTGGCACGGGTACTGGCTGGGACACGTGATGCGTTTGCAGTCCTGGAGGCCATCAGTGCAAGTGCACAGAATACATTCCAGGACCTTCCCCAAAACTGGGTGCCACATGTCTCCATGAGAATACGTCTTGCCATTGTATAAACATGCTGAGAGAAATGAAAAACATGTGAGTGTTGCGCTACATATGGAAACGATCGTAAAGTTGCGAGGAAGATGTCCATAAAATCAAACACCTATAAAGGATCTCTCTGTTTTGACAAAGTCTCACCTCTTTGGTGTTTCCTCTGCAACAAAATCTTCACAGTGGTTTCTGAAGCCCCTTTGAGGTTAAGTTTACTCAGGCTCAGGCCTCTGGGAGAAGTCCTGACCCTGGGTGGAGTGGCACGGTCCGACCGCGCCTTGCTCAGCTCCCCAGAACACTGGTCGACTGAATGCCTCTTTTGTAAACAAAGATATAATAAAACGCAGTTATCTTTCATCTATTGAGCTATTGGCTTCACTTTCCTCTTCTTTGAGTAATAGCCTTAGGAACATCGTATTTAGTCTTAAATCATAAAGCCTGGCTCCAGATCTCTGGGTCACTGCCCACATCTCAGATTTTTTGCAGTCCAGTCTGATTATCAGGCCAAATGGTCCATGGACCTTGAGGGAAAGTCTTTAACTTTAATGATCGTGGCAAAATGGATGTTTAAGTACTAATCTGTATAATGTGATGCCGAGTCGAGCAAATTATCCTGGCAATTCTCAAAGAAAAATAATTGATTCGGTCGTCCCCTCGAGCAGTGAGGTCAGTGGTCAGGGTCAGTTTCATCAGAGCCTGTGACCCAAGGCCTGTAATTACAGCACAGCTTCTCAACTACACTACTTTACTTAAACTATGTTCAAGTATTGCAAGTTTCATGTGAATGCAGATATGTTAATGTTATGATAAATCAGCAGTGACATACAACGCCTCTGTTCAGCTGCTGGTTGCCGTCCTCAGTCGATGAAGATCCACTTGTACCATGATCTGTGAGGAAAAAAAACAAAACAAATGAGGATGTGGTAAAATATAACGACCTGAAATCATTAGATTTATACGTCATTGTAACAGATATGGATATTTAATCAAATGTATTGCAAGATTTAAAGAAAATACTGCATTGAACATTGATGTCATGTTACTTTTTGATATATATCAATATCAGAAAGACGTTCTTATTAATCATCATTAAAGATCTGCAGTTTAAATTGCTAACAACGATTATTCCAGGTTATGAAACCAGGATTAAGACGTTTTCTTTTCTTAGAGCTTGGAGTTTAACTACCTTTACACACCAAACAGCAGGTATCTGGAACTGAAACTGGTGAGGAACAGGTGATTGGTTGGCACGTTTTCAGAGCACAGAAGATGTTTCCATTCTGAGAGAAGAAAGGGAGGGAAAAGTTCATATTTCTTTTTTTTTCTTATTTATTTATTTATTTATTTTATTTCCAAGTATGTGCTCCAGAGGGTGAGGCTTAAGAAGTCCAGTGATTCTGCAGAAACCTGTTTACTTCTTTACATGGACGTATATTAAACACATAATTCATTAGAGTATAGATGATGGGATATTTACAATCATAGAAACAAAGTCAAAATGAAATAATCACAGTGTTTTCTGAGATCTAATGTTATTGACACATATCAGTAAAACTTGATTAGATATTTTTTGTTAAGAGAAAATTGTATTTTCTTTCTCCACAGACAGTGTCAGAGCTGCTATACAAGGTGTTGGCCTGCTCATTGGAAACAGTTTAGTGTTGAAGGACACTCGAACCAGCAGCCTGATGAATAATGGACGTCCTGCTCTACTACCTGAGCCCATTCTGGGCATCTAAAGGCATGTCTTGGAAAAACTCACAATTGCAGAGTAACTCATTTTAAAACCTGCAATAAATTATAAACTCACAGTTTTTATTCTGTGATATAAAGAGAACATAGGTCATGGAAATGATCAAAGCTGAAAGTATGGTCCAGAGCAGAAACTTCAGATCTCTAACAGGAGGAATGCAACAAATTATTACCGACTGATCATAATTTGTACTGCTCTAAAACCTATAATGGAATCATTTTGTTAAGTTTATTGTTATGTACCGTCTCCTTGGAAACATCCGTTAATGAACACCACTTAACAACTCATAAAATTAACTTCTCACATCATGACAACTCCGGGGTTATTTCAATTTTTCCCTTTGTTTTCTAAATAAAAACTTGCATCCGTTTCTCTCAAGCCAGTCGCCGATCAAGCCATGAACACAAACCAGAGCAAGATGCTTTCGCCGGCCGCAGTATTAAATGGATTTCAATAGCGTTCGGCAGCACATTTGCATATCATTATCAGCAGTAAGTCAGTGGGCAGAGATGCTTTTAATGCATATGAAGTTATGGTCTTCGCTTGATGGTAGAGTTTTTCTGTTTGATGAAAATCTAATAATAAAAAGCTGATTTGATTTTTTTCCCATTAATTTTCTTTCACCCACTGTAATCAAAGGAGGACTGTAAGTTATTTGTGAATAACCAGCGGGAAAATATTTTATTGCAAACATGATCACTGTTGGCAAGGACTGGGGATTTGAAAATAATTTTCTAGATGAAGATTAATGAAAAAAACCTGCTATTTTCTCTGTTATTATTCTTGTTCATTTGTTTTTTATTTTGTATTTAAGTACACGATAAATAGGATACGATGTCGTTTCACCAGATCAATGAAAGCACGACCTGGCTATAAACAGAAACAGTAAATTATCTGTAACTTACAGAACATGTGCACATCACACACTGATTGCTTTGCTTGGACGGGAACAGGTCGTGTTTAGTGAAGGTCTCTCCTGGTTGATAAATACTTCCATTATACCTGCAGGATTTGACTGACGCTCTCAGGCCTGCTGGGATCCTGGGCTCATCTGATGACGACACATAAACACAGAACAGGAGGCGTTAAAGTCACAATCAAAATCTCAAAAAGCTCTGAACTGGCAATGTGTTTTGGAAGAAACAAAACACATGAGTCTACCTGTGCATCTTGGACAACACTGCTGGGGCTCTGCTACTGGGTTTTCACATGGAAGAGCAGGACACTTGATTGTGTTACATTTCACATGACCTGTCTAAGAGAAAGAGACCAATATAAAGAGTTTACAAGCATGGGCTGCCTTGAAAATCCTCAAAACTGTGTTAGCAGCTCAGACGCTTTATTCAGTTTAAGTGTAATATCCATTTAGTTGTTTGTTCTGCACATCATTAAAGTTACCTCGGTGCACACACAACGCATGCAGAACATAAATCCATAAGGCTCCAGATAGGGATGCCAGCTGTCTCCTGGGTTGTACGTCTTGTCTTTGAAAGTACACACCACCCCGGAGCCTGAGCGTCAAAATGAGACAGATGAACTATTGAGAAGCGCATATGGCGCAGATACACTGAGCGGCAAAAAAAAAAAAAAAAAAAAAGATGATTTCAGATAAGAACATATTTTATAAAAAGCGACAATCATCTTCAAGTCATGCAAAGGAGAAAATATGACTACAACTACAAATGAAACTGATCTCACTACAGCCCATAACTATAAGTTATGATTTAACTCTCAGTGGCTTCTGTGACAGAATGAGGTGAGTAACTTTAAACAATAAAACCTCAGTCACATTCAGAGCGACAGATGATGGTAAGTGTCAAAATATGCGCTATAAGTTTGTTCGACAAAACTTCCCTCACTTTTAGATCACACTTTCTTTTAATTTTTTTTTTAAACCTTCTTACGTTTTGATCAGATCAAGACAGAAGAAGCATCAGCAAGGGTCTGGGTCTTACCTTTCTGCGGATTTAACTCTGCATCTGCAAACCAAATGATGAAAAACAACAAAAGCATGGACTTCATTTTTTTACATGTGCGTGACCGAGTCTTCAACGCGCAATAAATATGTTTCAGCAGGACAGAAACTGCAGGACAGTGTGAAAGGATAAAAAAATCTAACTTTTCTTTTTCTTTTTTTTTATTATTGGTTGATCTTTGGCGCCTCCTTCAGGGTTAAGACGTCATAGCAACTGAAATCAAAGGGATGACAGCAGAGTGAAGGCATGATCTTAAAATAGATTAGATGTTATAGTGTGACCCAGTGAAACTAATAAATGCAATTTAATCCCCATAACATAACATGACCATTTCTCCACTGTTTACAACATAATACAGATTTATAAATATAAGTGAATATAGTTGATAAATTCTAGATTTGAATTAGAGATTCAACTCTGGTTCTGTCGTTGTTCTGGTTGTGAAGTAAATGCAACACGCACGCACACAAAAGTCTAATACTGTTTTCCATTTATTAACACACATGGGGGATAAAACAGTGCAAACATGTTAAAACAGACATCAAAATGCCAAGAGACTCTTAATTTGAAAACATGGTGAACAAAAAGACGGAATAAAACTTAGTGACCCATATCACAACCAGGAGTCTGGAAACTCCCAACTCCCTACTATGATGCCAACAGCAAGCCATCACATGGCTTGACAATGAAGCATTTAACAAGGAGTAAACAGTTGAATTCACAGTCAGTGCAGATGTATCGAAAACAAAGAAGAAGGAGAAGAAAAAAGAATGAATCACAGATTCCTAAAATCCACAAAAATGTATTTCTTTTTCTAAAATGGGGTTCCTCTCGTGATGGAGGAGGATGACATGCTGAAACAGGCAACTGAGACTGGGGGGCTGAAAATGAAAAATACACAAACAAACCAAATCAAAACCTGTTTAATAGACGTCACTGCTGATCCCCTTTTAAAAACTGCACTGGACATTCAGAACACACTTTGCCTAAAGGCTCAAAACTGAAAAGATTTTTTATACTAAAAATGTCACTGAGGGCCTACAAATGCACATCAATGCTGAGGAAAAATGTTCTTTAAAATGATGTATGAAGATATCTGGTCTTTTTAATTTGACTCTTCTTTTTTTTTTTTTTTTTTTCGTACTGTACATTTTGAGTGCGAGATACTCGATTCTTGACAGAATTATTATAGTAAATGTTTAACAAACATGTTTAGTTCTCCACCTCCTGGATCAGACACACACCTGAGGATCATCCACAACAACAAGGGTTTCGTGATTTTAGCACAGACTCTGAAGACTGGCATATAAGTTAAACTATGTCTGAAGAAAAAGGATATTGCATCACAGAGTGAAGTCAGAGTCACAGACACATTGATGTGTCCACATCCACACACACACGCACACACACGCACACACACGCACACACACACACACAGTAGACAAAGCAGACTCAAGAGGAGCTGCTGTGAGCCCCCGTGTCGTCCTCTCGCTTCTGCCGTTTCTTCGCTCTGATTTCATTCATTGCTTCCTCTATGGAGCGGGTGTCCCTCTTGTTGGCCACCGGCACTGAGACAGAAAATTAACAACATGATGAGTAAATAAAGACAGCAGGGGGGGAATGTGTGAGGCAGAACATTTACTCACCACAGCCATAAGCCCTGTTGGCCTCTAGTGTGTGTGCTGCATCTTTTGCTGCTGAGGTGCCAATCAGGTGACTGTACTTGTCTCTGTAGTTGGAGTTGGGAGCTTCTGCTTTCTTTTTTTGACTAGATTCTGCTATTTCCAATGCGGCCTGCTCCTGAAGCAACAAGAGAAGGAAAAGTCAAAAGACAGTGACAGGAATTCAGGAGGAAAATAGTCCTCCAGCTGCGTAGAGCTGTGTAGTCTTGGAGTTACAACAAACAATAGGAAAACAGAACCAGAAGGAGAAAAGTCCCATGCCAATAGCTGATTTTATTGTTCTACAATGCTGCAAAATAGACACACGTGAGTAAATACAAAGAGATTCCAATATTACCTTCAGTTTTCGCCGTTGCTCTGCCAGTTGAGGATCCCACTCTTCTCCTTTGCGATAGGCTTCCAGCTCCTCATCTGACGGTGCAAACTCCTGCCACAGCACAAGATGTAAAACAGTCACATTACACTACACTGTCTTTTTCATAAGATGCCATTTCAATATATCAAACATTAGATCAAAAAGTATTCAGACCTTCTTAAAAAGCATAACGTAACGACTTTCCTCATCCTCCCCAAAAGAAAAAGAAGTCAGACCAGCCACTTCTGCAACGTCATGTCTGTGGGACAAGAAGAAATTCAATATAACAGACATATACTTGCCTAAAGTGTGTTTTTTATTTATAGGAAGAACTAACTACTTACAATATACTTCTTTCAATCTTCCCCATAGGGTTGTATTTTCGTTTCTGTTGTGAACTGTCTTGGATGAAATCCGACACCTCTTTCTCCATCTAAACAAGAGAGAGACAATGTAGGAAGCCAGGATCTTTGTATGAGATGAATGCCAACAGTGAAAGGAGGCCAGAGAAGCTCTGTGCCAAAACTAAATTCAGCATGTATTAGATGTGACACTTGGGCTCTTACCTTTTTCCTGAACTCTGCTTTTTTTCTTTTCTCCGCCTCCTCCATCTTCTTGAGCCGTGCTGCTTGCTCTTAAAAGAACCGAAGTTAAGAGTTTTCATCGGCTTTGTTTATGTGTGATAGCATTAAGAGTTTCCATCGTAAACACAGATCATTCACTCTTACCGCCACAACCAGACGACTAGTATTTTTTAAAACCTAAGGGCTAATCAAGAGACAGACTTCCTGTAATCCCAAAACCACATTTCCAGATTATTCAGGACTTGAAGTACAGAGTGACTCAATTCCTATTATTTGTTGCATGTGTTGATGATGGAGGAGCCTCTGATGTTTTATTGGTAGGCATAGTCATAACAGTTAATGAAACGGATTTGGCTGCTTTTTTATCACGACTGTCTTGTGGCTTATGTTTTCACAGCAACTGAAAAGTGGATTAAGTTGTTTATACTCCACTCCGCCTTGTTGTTCTGGGATTGGCTGCTGAAGATTTGAGAGTCGCAAAATGAAAAGTACAAAGTCTTAAATTTTTAGTGGTGCCATACGGCAATTATGGGTTACTACAGTTTTGATTATATATATATTGCAACTGCAGACTTCAAAAGTAAACTTTTTCATGTGAACTTTAATATAATCACAACAGGAGTTTTACCCTCAGCCTGTGGTATTTATGACTACAAATGAAAAACAGCTACTAATTGTGCACAGTTTTATTTACTCATATCCACTGTAACTCATTAGAGGTCAGAGGTCAAAGGCCAAAGCTAACAACAAAATTAATTTGCTTCTGCAAAGTCTAAGCAGTGACTACAAATCATAAGGGCTGGGTATAAAAGACTCAGGAGAGAAGGACATCGTCACTTGTCCTCTGGTTGAACATCCAGTAAGAAAACCCGGTGCTGGTTTATTTCAGTGCTTCAGGCAGGTTAGGTTTCCAGACACGGAAGCTGCCTCTAGTCTGCTGCAGCCAGTAGGACATACGGAGCTGGTGAGGCGGCGCTAGACCCGGAGTTTACTTGAAAGATCAACGAGCCAATGGCAGCACCAGGACTGCTCCTTTCGCCTGTCCTCTTTAATTTTTTTTCACATACTTCTACGTCGCACACCATAACCACCTATACCGTTTCAAACTAACGCAGCACGAGTCGTTATTAAGGCAATACACGTTGTACCTCTAGCTTTCCGTCGGCTCTCTTGGTCGCCGACAGTTGGAGGCTTTTCCATCGAGTTTAAGATTGAACCTAGGAGGTCCGCCATCTTGGAATGATAGGGCAGACGGTTCAGACTGTTGTTGTTGGCTGCAACTGGAGGGACCACGCATGCGCGGATGACGACAGTTTTCTTCGCCGTTGAAAATCCGGTGAAGAAAACATCTACCGCCACCTTCTGTTGGAGAAAATAATGTTACTGCACAATGATAGGCACAGCTACATAATATTGTATGCGCAACATTTTATAAACAACTTTAATCATCTTTAAATGTATTGTTTCAAAATTGTGTTTTGATTTAATTGAATTTTAACTTCACTTATTGTGATTTTTACATATTAGTTCAGTTCTTCCTCAACCAGATTTCAACTGCCTGGGCATTTGTCAAGTCAGTTATATATTGTATATATTGTATATGTATTGTATATTTATACTGATAACAAATCAAAGAAGCCAAATACAATGACAAACATACATACATCAGAAATAGTCAGTGATTGTCACTAACTTTGGTCATGAGTTTCTGCACTATTACAGCTTTGACATGTGATTCTCATATGATAAAAATTTACATCAATATTCTCTAAGACAGCCACAGAAAAATGTTACTTTCTGTTTCTTTTATAGATTAGATTTGCAATTTGTGCAATAAATAGATAAATAAAAAGGGCTGATTTGTTGACCTGTGCTTGATTCTGTCAAAGCTGCTAATCTCCTCAAGTTCAGTTGTTATCAGGCAGCATTTTTAAGACTGATTAATCATAAACAGGTTCATGTTTTGTTACCTCGGGGTGGTTTGTCTGTACATGTACAGCTAAGAGGGAGTAAACAAGCAGACAGACATCTTTAGAGAAGCACTAGGGGGCATGCTACACAAGTCCATACCTTGTGTTGTTATTGTTTTGTTAACAATCCTCCCCTGCGTCACTGGAGCAGGGTGTGTTTGTGCAGTTTGATTGTAATTTCACAGCATCAGCAGTAACACATGGACATATTTAGATATTCAGAGCAGTGGGCAAACAGAGGGTGAAGCTGAAAACACAGTAGGACAAAACTGTACTACTTACTGTGTGTAAAACAAACAGATTAGTTAAAGCATTACAACCTTTGGAGAACTTTGTGGTCTAAGTAAACTCCTCTGTCCAGTCATAGGTGTGTATGTGAGTACAATACCAAAGAACTGTCCCCTTTTCATTTGTATGTATATGTCAGTGAACGGTAAAGAGCATTTGTGTCTTTAAATGACAGATCAGTTTGAATAGTATTGAATTGTTTAGCAGAAAATTACAATATGGTTTGTTGCAAAATAACCAATCTGGAATTCTCAAGAGGCTGCAGCTGTTGACTAAAGTTGAATAAGCTTACAGTTGTGACCCTGAGCTCTCAGACTCCCATCATTCAGTGATACTTTGTTGTTGTAATTTGGAAAGAGCAGGACGGACTCCTCCCCCGTGGTTGAAATGCTGTATAAATGCAGCATCAGCCTGTGTCTATGTGTCTATGAGCTCATTGGTGCCCAACCATGAAGGGACTGAGCTTGGTTCTCCTTGTGCTTCTCCTGATGCTCGCAGCCGGGGAGGGTAAGCAACAGATACATACATTTTCTTGCTCTGAGAGATCAAATCAAGCATAAAGCATCTTCTCGTCCACTAAGTAATTTAAATGTTGTTATTTTTTAAGTCAGTGGGACCTTTATTACAGTTCATGGAAAGAGCATCAATATAAGTCAATAGTTGGGTTTCTTTTTCAATTGGGTACAGGTAATGATCCAGAAATGCAGTACTGGACCTGTGGGCATAGAGGACTCTGCAGACGGTTCTGCTATGCTCAGGAGTACATTGTTGGTCATCACGGTTGCCCTCGAAGATACAGGTTGGCCTGCGATGGTCTATGTAGACCTTCTCACATTTTAGACTCAACGGTTGAATTGCAAAGTCAGGTTACAAGAGAGAGATTATTGTAACTTAAGTGGTACTGTGATCATTTTCAGGTGCTGTGCTATGCGGTCTTAGCATCTGTTACACAATGACCCCTGTGAGACGTCCCAGCGTGATGGTTGACATCTTCAGATCCTGGTACCTGACACAGCGTCCTTCACAACTACAAGCTGTGGCATCTGATAATAAGTGCTATTGAAGTGGACTTCACATGGTTGAGGCCATGTAACTTACAGCTGTTGGGTGTGTCCCTGCCGTGATGTTAATCTTATTATTGCCTGAAAACCTTCTCACAATGTTTTCATAATAAAACATTTACGAACTTTTCTGTGAACTGCAGTTTTATCAATAAATGAATGCAAATAAATGCACTGATTTGTTTCTTTTTTATGCTGTTTAGTAAGAATGATTATCATCACCTTTAAATATATAAGTAAAGCATTCACTTTACAGCTGAAAAACAGGCAAAGCAACACAGAGACAAATGCAGACCCTTACCTGATTGCCTTGATTCGGGGTAAATTTTGGGGGATTGGGGCAGTGTGACTTGCTTTCACTCAGTGCTGTACTGACAGGAGACATCAACAATAAAGTGACTGACCTAAATAGCTGTGATAGAGCTTTTGTGAATGAAGTGTTATGTCTGTGTTTATGTTATTTGACCATTCTTTCTGTCTGGACAATATTGTCTGGAATTGGCAGACAACATCACAACCCAGCACAAGTCATTGTCAGATTACCTGCCAATATCACCTACATTGTCTGGTCAAATATATTTGCTGGTTCCTGCTGGATTTGTACTTTGTTTATTATTTCTTCTTTTAAGGTAACAGAGGTTACAACATTACTGGTTGACAAAAGGCCTTTCAATAAATGATACAGTACTGACAGCTAGAAACCAACTAACATTTTTATTATCCACCAGGTTACTAGATGTTGCAGCAGTTAACAGCTGTGGCAAGGACGTGTTAAAGGCATGGATGCTATTTGTAAACAGGAGCCACTGCATTGTGTCCTGCATTGTCATCTGGGTTGAATACTATTCAGACCACACAGCGTGACCAAACCACAAAGGGGTAAACCCCCACAAACTGTTTACATGAGGCTTTCTGTTTTCACACAGTTGACAGCAACAGCTTTAAACCAGAAAGTTATTATAGGATGGTTGTGTTTTTCAAGTGAAACTACACAGACCTCTGTTTATGTTGGGAAATCTGAGTTTAAAAATGCTGAAAACAAAAATTAATCACAAAGACCCAACAGTGTCTGGAAGGACACTATGAACTTATTTGAGTCCTGGTTAGCTTTTCAAAATAAAATAAAATAAAATAACCTGAGCTGACACTTGAGTCTTCACTGTAACATATATGTGAATATCATTTTGATAAATGTACTAAAAATCCCACAGTACTCGTCGTCTTGTCATAAAATGTGTTAAAGCATCAAGAATCATCGGAGACGGCCTGTGACTCGTCTCTATTATAAATACTACACTATAAATATACCATTTGAGCACTTGAAGCAAATGATGCTTTCAAGTGCTTTGGTATTGACGGGCAGTTCAGTGATTCATTGATTTTTATGACTGAAGAAAACAATAAAGCCTCTGTCTCACAAGCGATATCAAATCCAATGATGTAACTGTGTTTGTCTAGAAAGGTGGGGGTGGTAATTTTCACCAATGCTGCTAATATCAGGTGAAAACTTAAAAAAAAAAAAAAAAACTTTCTCTTAAAGAACCTTTGTGTTTGTCTCCATCAGACATGACACTGACACCTGAATGTTTCACTAGAGGGATTTTCCAGCTGGTGAACAGTACTTGACTTTGGTGACATTCAGGATTCGGAGTTTAACTTCTGTGGAATCAAACTATGGAATATGTTTTCCTCATGCTCTCAGAGTCCAATAAAAGCCATTATACAAGCTGCATGTAGAACATCAGAGGGCTTTTATTTTTACAAGCACACAGGCCTGATCGATGGCGCACTGCAGACAGGGTTGTCAGTCTTAGCAGGTTCACTTGATGCTCTGTTAGAGTGGACCTTGGATACTCTGTCACTTCAGTGAACAGGAAATATCCGTCTATGTGTCTGAGCCTGTCTCCTTTAGACTTTGCTGTTTGTTTTGTTGCTATGATTATGAATCTTAAACACTATCATTTTCATATAATTTGTTGACGGAAAGAAATTGTTAAGATTGAAATAATGTATCTGTGAGAAAGATCATAAAAATGAAAATGAATAAAATTAAAACAGCAGTCCAGTAAAATAAAGCCCTACAATAGGAGCTGTGAATGAGCTGCTTTATATTAGTAATGGTAAATGTTTTTATAATGTAGGTTGCTTCGTTATTGTTCCAACCGCACTTTATCTTTGGCAGTCACGTAGGTTTTTATAGACACAAACTACAGGAAATAAAATGTCACAAGGTTTTGTACATATCTGATAATAATCTCTCCTCGTAGCATCAATCAGCCATAACTTGTATCCACATAAAAGGGGGTTTTTTACTTTGAATTTAATTCTTTCTTCAAAATCAGTTTCTAACCTCTGTGCTGGTGCTGTGATGATCACATCAATAAGAACAGTTAGGGGGTGGACCATGACCTTTGATCACTATGTGTTGCTCCACAAAGCAGCTTTTGAATATGTGTAATACCATAAAAAGTAGAGGAGGGTTGTCACATAATAGACTTGGTTGCTAAGAATACAAAAAATAATTTGTGGAGGTGTAGTTCATACCTTAATCTGTATTCACTCCATTATGTTCTGTATAAGCAAATACTGAACCAACAAATCTGGAACCACTTTTAATCATTTAAAATGTTAAACACAGAAACATTCAGATATATCTTGTTGTTCAGAGGCATGAAAATTAAAAGCTTCCCTGACAGAGGGGGCCATTTTATTCCAACATTTTTTTTTTTTTTTTTCTCTCCATAAAACTGATTCTAGGAAAGTTACGGTACATGTAAAACATCAACTTGAACTGCAAAAAGAAACAAAAAAAAAAACCAAAACGAAACGTATTGAACTACTTTAATTCCCTCGAGTCATATAAGTGCAAATTGGACATGAAGAGGTGAACCGTAGTGCCATTAAAAAATCATACACCCCTTGAACTTATGCATCCGTTGTGCTCCAAAGAGATTTGACACAGTATTTTTTTTAACTTCTTCTTCTTCGAGACATCGAGTTTGAACTATTTCACTACAGGACAATTTTATGTACGACCACTAATCTATCAATTTCATTGCGAATGCTGCTCAAATCTGACAATCAGGTTGTAGCTACAGTTTTAAACACAGTTACCATTGAAAATTGCTCTTCTGTTTAAAAAAAAAAAAAAAATCATGACTTAAGATTTATTAAAAAAAAAAAAAAATAGTGTTGAATGTGAGGTTTTCTTTCTGTGGCATCCACAGAAACAGAATTACTAAAATGACATGCATAGTATTGTTCCTTAAACCCCAGAACTGCTCTTCTCTCAGCAAAAGATGCCACATAAACAAATGAAGCTATAATTAGCTAGAATGAGTTCCCAGCCTTCAAGTTGCAAGTACAAAAACATGTAAATACAACAATAAATACAAAAATTAAAAATACAATAGGATGTGCTTACGTTGCGATTTATCTTGCCATATTTACCTTTTCATTTCTTTGCAACGTGAAGCCTGGGACGCTAAAGCTTTCACATTCAAAACTACACAAACCTACAGCCTACACTTAAATTGGAATTGTTTTTTTTTTTTTAATTCATATTTTTTTTGCTGGCTAAAAGGACAGAATTACAATTTCAAAGAGCAAATACTGCACAAATTTTGAACTGGAGACTAAATATGAGATCTGACCATCATTAGATTTGAAATAGTAATATTACCTCATTGCAGTTACAGCCTATTTCATTTCATTTACACTTTTCTGCGTGTGTAATAATCATTTCATCCAGATCTTTCATCTCACAACTTTGTGCCAAACCTCAAGGGAAGTACAATTTTTTTTTTCTTTACAGCACCTGTTACTTCACATCTCCAGGAAAGACATGCTTTAGCTTCGATACCTGGACTTACAAGCCTATTAGGTTGAACTCTGTGAGATACTGCTGCTGAGACAGTAAGGTGCAATCTTTAACATCGGTGGCAGAACACAAATTAGCTTTTGATAATTATGTTTATGTAACCCGCAAAAAAAAAAAAAAAGAAATATTGTTATTAATGCAAAAAGTGAAAAAAATGCCCTTGAAATTACAGCAATGGGCTGATCTAAGCCTGAGAATCCGATTGTCTTAGCTTAGGAGAAAGGTGTGATTTGATGTCCCCGCGTCTGTGGGACCAACTGAGGTCGAGGCCAAATTCACCTTCAAATCAAAATGTAACCTGAAGCTTCATTTTATAGTTTAATCAGTGTTTCACAACCTGTTATATATATATATAAAAAAAACAAGGCCTGATGGAAAAAAAACAAAGGAGTCTTTTTTTTTTCTTGAAGAACTTCAAAATGTCAATAACATGTCAAATGATGTGAAATGAGAGTGCGTTAACACGAACACACCTTTTAAACAGTTTATAAAAAAAAAAAAAAATTAAAATAAAGAGCTAATCTAACAATTCATGTGCCTGCCAGAACAGAAACAAACACATCAGAACTTTGCAATGTACATTTTCATTTGTCGTTACAGAGCTGGATTACCGATCCCAGTTTTACGACAACTCTGACCTGTGACTCGCTCCAACTTAAAAAAAAAAAAAAAAAAAAAAACAGCAAACATTTGAAAAAAAAAAAAAAAAGACAAAAACAAATCCACTGGTAAATGACAAAAAGCAATAATGAACTTAATATTGACAACAGTAAAAACAAAACAAAACAAAAAAAAATCTGCAAATTTATTTACACTGATCATGTACTAAAATAGAAACAAACATCATCCATCGTCGTCATCTCCTACCCTAGTGCGCCAAACACTGTGATAGAACCAGTCACAAAAAAAGGAAGATTTTTTTTTCTGTCCCAGCCACTTCAAATGAAAGGTTTCAGATGAGCGATGCTCAGTGCACACTGATAAAGATACAATCACAAAGACGGACTACGTGTAAGTAATAACTGTCCTCATTAGGCCAAAGACTAAGATGACAATGACGTGTTTTTTTTGTCAAATTTGAGAGAAAAAAGACCGATAAAACATTTGGCAGCGCTTCAATACAAACAGCATATCAATATTCAAATTTGGTAAAAAGTCTTGTGGATATATTCTGGTCTGTTTTTAGTAACAATCAATCAATGTTCTACAAATGTAAATAGTTATTCAGACTCTCAGTCTCGTTAAGTGTAACTAAGGAGCTACAAAAGCACCAAAGTACTTTTAAGTGAATCTGATGCTGTTTGAATTAATGCCTGTCCAGTAGTGACGATCAGACAGTGTAGGAAATATGCGCAGAAGACACTGTAGCGACACTTTTTTACTCTCAATGTATATTCTCAGTCAGCACCTCATGAAGGACACCGTAAACAACACATAAGGTAGGGATATGGCTTAACGGTCATTGAGAAAGAAAAGAAAAAAAAAAAGGAAGAGAAACAGATCACTGCATGCCACAGATCTACTTTGCAAAATAGTCCTTGTGTGGTCTCTGTGCTGAATGATGTCGAGCTGAGCCAAACACCACGTTACCGTCACAGCTCAAATGTGCCCCCTACCACTGGCATGTGGCATTAAAAAGGCTTGGGGGAAAAACTCATGACACTCAAAACAACAGCCCCGAGTCTTTTTCCTCTAAATACAGACACTTGGGGATTTAACATGTTTGTTTACAGACTGAAACTATGTGATAACTGCATCATAATCAATCATGGCAGTTTTTTAAAGGGACTGGTGGTCACTATGGCCTCTGATATATCAATTTGCTTTTCACTTTAAGTTGCAAAACAAGTTTCACTCCGTGGGTAATTTGATGCAGATGATGGAAAAAAAAAAAGGACAAAGATTTTTAAATAATGGACTGGGTTAGCATTCAGCTTTTCACAGCATGTTTGTTGTTTTGGCTGCTTTGAGTGCATATTTCTCATCGTGCATCATCATTTTTTTTTGTAATCACAAAGACAAGCCACTTTTCTTATATTCTTCAGCTTGTGCAATTTTAGGAGCTTTTGGTGTCGTCCCTTTTGAAAGTTGAGTGGAGTTATACATTTTAACTGCTCTGGAGCAGGTTTAACTTCATTCAGCCCTTAGGCCCATTTTGCAAAATAATGACACAACAAGTAACATACTAGGGCTGGAGGATGGGAGGAAAACGCATCAGGCTGATAAACTTTGACCGTTTTAAAATCACCAAAACATGTGCATTTATATATCTGCTGCAAAAGGAGTCGAGGTTTCAAAAATAATGCAGATATTTCACAAATTAAAAATGTTTCTATGCCATCAGCAGTTGCAATGGAGCCAACAATATTGGTTGCATTTACTTACAGCCTGAGGTGTGTCTTTTAGGGATCATATCAGTGTAAGACCTGTCTAATGGCTTTGTAATCCAGTGCTGTATTGGAGTTTTCCAATGAGCTAATTGGTCATCTGGATCATCCCCCAACCCTAATATGTATTAAGTACACTGATCAGCCACAACATTAAATCTAGACAGGTGAAGTGAGCAACACAGACCAAATATACATCCCCACGGCAATGAGAAGATGCAGCAACGCCCCCCAATCAGCAGAACACTGTGCGCTGCACCATCCCGGAAACTGTTGAGAAATTACTTGAGGAATGTGACAAAGGGCCTGAGGTGTTGACCGAACTTCCGAACTATCCAGATCCTTATCTGATTTGAGCATTTGTGGGATGTGCTAGAACAAGTCAGATCCATGAAGGCCCTGCCTCCAATCCATACGACCCACAGAATTTGCGGCAAATATCCCAGTGACAGACATCACAGGATCACAGGACACACCCAGGGACTCGGTGTCCGTGCACTGACGGGTCAGGACCACATACTGTGACGCAGGTGGTTTTAATGTTGTGGCTGGTCAGTTTATGGTGATGTGGTGGCACAAAACAAAGGTATCAAAGTAAAGACATATGGCCAAAGGGGCATCATTTGCACAAGAATAGTCCAAAGAACTGATCAGATGGGCACGGCTCCCACAGTCTGGCCAAACAATGATGTTTGGTTCCAGGTTTTACATTGCAGACTCTTATCCAAGGTCACTCCGTACTTTTTTTTTTTTAAAGAATTTGTTGTCACAGACAATTCTAGAAGAAGTCTCATTGCGACAAATCTCGTCTTTACAAAATTTTTTCCATTTTTGGTCCCATTCCTCCTTTATTAGTTTCCTCGACGGTGTCTGAAAAGTTGGGGGTGGGGTGGGTCGTTATTAAGGATTCACAATGATTCCTTGCAGTCCAGGGCAGCTGGCTGGCTTGTATGTACGGTGGTGGTTTAGGCTACTCACATTCAATGATCTTCAAGGCAGGAGCGGTCATTTGTGAAATAAGTAGATTGGCCTCTGAAAACCTGTCATAACGGAAGAGTTGGACATGGCATCAGGGTGATATGGTAAATATCAAGTAGGTCACAAATGCGCAATGACAAATCATGAATTTACCTCTTACTGAAGACTTCGGGGCCCCAAGGTATTCAAAACTGCTGAAGCCCACCTCAGTTGTAAGGTATGATGAGAACTGGTCAGGTTTGAGGCGGATGCTGTGGTAATTCCTGCTAATATTATCCTACCGGATGAAAGAGAGAAAACAAATATGTCATTCATTTTTAATAAAGAAATAAAGCTTTAAAAAAAAAAAATCAGAGTATCGCAATGGGTTTTGTTAGAAAAGTCGTAGTTTACACCACCAACAACCCTGTCATCTTAGTTTCTTACAGTTAGTTTCTTCCTCCTCACATAGGACTCCCATGGCTGCGGCTCCAGGATGAACATCCCTCCAGGACGGAGATGTCTGTAGACTCTCTTGAAGAGGCGTTTGAGGCCACTGTCTCCCCAGTTCAGGTGAACCCATTTGGTTACACTGAGACACAGGATCACGTCATATTCTGGCCGCTGGGTCACAAGCAGATTATCATTCTCCAATACGTAATTGGCCTTAAGGAGAAAAAGAGATGCAGTGAGGAAAACATGACCCTGACAGGATGAGCCATTTAGTGCTATTCAATTCTATGAATGTCATGAAGTAAAGACCATTTCATAAACCTAAATGCATTAGGGATACGGCCATGTGAGACAATCTAGAAAGTAAAAATGGTTTGATGAATTTTTTCATAAAAATGTCAACATCAAAAGGCAAGTGTGTAGGATTTAGGCTCATCTAATCACCACAAATTGAATATAATATCCTTAATTATGTTTTCATCTGTGGAAAATCACCTAACATTAAGAATAATAGTGTTTTTGTTACCCTATAATGTCTACCCTTTATGCCTACATGGTACCAGGTCTTCTTCTATTTAAATCCAGATTGCACAAACAATAAATAGAAGAAAGTCTTTTGCATTTCATGTTACCTAGAGGTCAAAGTATGTTCTCCTACAGGCTTGGAAAGGGACAGGGAAGTGAGTCATTTTCAAATGGTTGTCATCTTCAACATGACCACTGGATGCCACTGGTTACTACACACTCAGCTTTCAACCCGGGGGTGTCCAAACTATTCCACAAAGGGCCGTGTGGCTGCAGGTTTTTATTCCAACCAAGCAGCAGCAGCAGCAGACTTGACTTATTTAATTAACTGATCTCAGTCTTCACACAGTTGACTGGTCAAACTGTGTGATCTTAACTGGTTGGAAGAAAATCCTGCAGCCACACCACCCACCACAGCTTCATGGAAATAGTTTGGACATACCTGTTTGAAACATATTTTTATGGGGTCGATTGGACAATAGAGTGAAGTGATACACACATCCTTACATTGATTTACAAACCAGCCTCATGTCATGTCAGGGAAGTTTCAGGTGAGAATGAAAAAGCATATTGTTGGCAAGTAAACAATAGAAAAACCAGTGTGCTGAGAAGCAATGAGTGTGGAATTTCAATGTATCATATAATTTTATGTTAGAAAATTTTGTGTGGGTGTCTCCCAGTTTTAGATCATTAAAAATATTCATCAGAATTGTTTAGACAAAATGAGCAAAGTGGCTTTTGCCAGAATAATAAACCATTATATGAAAAATGAACTTCCTCAATAACAACAGGATGATCATTACATGTGACCAACATTACAAAGTGGGCAAAGGTTCACAACAACAATACTGAGATTTTCCTGATTATTATACAAGTGGCAGTTACAGCAGACTAAAATGGACCCATTCATATACATCACTGATGCTGATTGAGAAACACGGATGACGGAAGAACAGAGCTGAGAAGAAACAGACAGAGAGTGTAATTTGATCCTGAACAACCCTTAAACAGAATACAACTGAGCTGAATTAAGTTTGAGAAACTTGATAAACCAAACAGAGCTTTACACAGACGACATTTTGTAATGTCAAATGAGGAAAGTTGAAGTTATCATTTAGCTGTGGTTTGGTCTACTGCACATCCAAAATGACGTAAAGGTTATAAAGAATCAAGATTTCCATCCTTATCTCTGAAACTGTGGTTTGTAATTTTATAATCTGGGAAGCTAACACTATATAGTCATTTCTATTTCAACTCCATCTTGTATCAAGCAGAGTGGGGGGGCTCAGGCATTCATCTTGAGGCCTTTAGATGATTTACAGGACAAACTCTGTGCTACAGTGACGTTATCTCTAATGCTCGAAGCAGAGGGGAGGCAGTTATCGATTTAATTCAGAGACACTACAGTTTCTGCATCTAACCAGTTCACGTAGCTGCCTACACAATGCCTGTGGGCATAAGGCCAGTCAGCTGTAGAGACTTCCATAGAAACTAGAATAATTAAACCCTTAATGAGAAATCTTAATGTTTCTCAAAAGCATATCTGCGGGAATATTTGTCCAATTCTCAGTGACGGTTGGTGAGAGAAACAGATGCCATTAGAATCAGCATCAGTCTGGTGTAAAAGACAGACTACTGCCTCCATCTTTTAGCTCCCAACATCACCAGTAGTTTAAGAGATGAGATAAAAAAAAAAAAAACATAACTCATAAAAATCTAACTGTGATCAACTAGAGGGGATTCCCTCCATTGTCAGGGTTTGAACCAGCAAAGATTAACGCAAGATAAAGTAAATGAGGTGATTCGGAAATGAAAGTGATGCAGATGTGATGCTTCTTTACAAGAGGATGTAACAATAAGAGATGCTCACCAACATGTTTTCTTTATTAAATATTGATATATTATAAACTAATAGGAGAGAAATGCCATTTTTTCTTGCTTTGTTTATAGTTTCAATATTGACTTCGAAAGCAATTCAAAGCTGCTATTCTTTTTCCGGTTTAGGTCCATATGAGATGAGCTGTGTGGCGCAGGCTGCAAGCTATAATGAAACTGACTGTGCTGTGACAGTGCTACCCCTAATTTAGATGCAACACAATTATCATCATCAGTTTCCAGGGAGAGTCAGTGGGCGCGCAAATTCTATCAAGTCCTCGGGTGAAGTCAGTCAGAGCTCAGAGAGTTTCCACCAACACGTAGCTTTTCTCATAATAGCTCTGTTTAGTTTTGTATAAGGGTTAGTGTCTTTACATCATGCTGTTACCCTGGTTTTAATATACATAATGCAGTTGGTGTCACACTGTGACTTTTATGTTCATCGGGGCTCCCAGGACGCAACAACATGGCAGCCTAATACACGCCGCACCAGATGTTTACATACAATGTAGTCTTACCTTGATGAAGGACACATTTGAGGGGAACTCCCCAGGCTGTGTGGTGGATGCTTCTGTTAGCGGAGGTGCAGCAATAGGCCCCCTGGAGATCCGTAAGGACATAGGAAAAGAGCAGCTCACAGAGTGTTCAGCGGGGGGTGAATCACAATCTTCCTGCTCCATTTCCTCTGTTTTGCCGTCCTGCCTCTGGGTCCCTGCCTCATCTGTATGACAGGAGTCATTGTCATTTACAGGCTCTGCAGGCCCACTTTCTCCTTTGACTGGTTTCCCATTTTCATCTCTGCTCTCTGCTTCATTGTGCTTCTTTTCTGTGCCTGTGTGACTCTCATTTCCATTGCTCTCCTCCTGTTTAGTGCTCTTTCTCTCCTGCATCGCACGTCTGGCCTCTTGGGTCTGCAGTTCAGACAGATAATGTCTGATGTTCTTTCGGGCCGCATATACCAGACCACTGTCAATATCCAGGCCCAGTATGCGTGCAGGTCTAAACATTTTGGCAATATAAAGTGTAACATGGCCTGAGTTGCAACCCAAATCTAGTACATCTTTGCCCTCAAACCATTCAGGACGAAACGCACGCACCCGTGGGTCCTCACTAGCACCTGGGTTGCGATAGCCATAATACTTGTTGTAATTCCCATACTGGAACTTTTTCTGTTGATCCTTCACCTGGTTGTGATGCTGCTGGTGCTGGCGGCCTCCTTGGCCTGTTTTAGGACCACTTCTTGGTGTGTGGAAAGACTGAGAGCTCCTGTCTCCAGATCCTGACTTTCCAATAGGGGTAGAATGGGTTACAGGAGGCTCCATTTTGCCCGAGTTGCGCCTACGCTTGCGTCGGCTTGTGTGCTGGTTTGGTCCTCCCAGTACGGAGGAAGCTGAGTCCTCCATAGATACAGATGTGTCTTCCTTGCAGCTGGCTGAGCTGTCAGTAGAGTGATCATGAGAAACCCCTGTAGCGCTGGAGAAACTTTTTGACTCTTTGGAGACATCTAGTGCAGAACATGAGGCTAATATACCTGGAAGTGGCATGGAGGTGCCAGTTTTAACCTCACTTTTTCCTGATTCTGAAAGATTGAGCTGTGTGGCTGAAATCCCTCCACCACTTGCTCCTGTTCCACCTCCTCCTCCATGATGTCTATTACGGTGTCTCTTCCTGCCACCACTCTTGAAGGGGGACACCAAAAAGCTGCTGTCTGCTATCCCACTGTTCAGATTCAGCGGATCTGTGATATCTCTGGGGATAAGGATCTCCACAGGGTCTCGACTCTTCGCTGGCAGAGGTGAGGATTTGGGTGTCTCTGCATTCAGTGCTTTATTGATGTCCTCATCATTCAGACTGTTGAGATTTAAAGGGTCAAAAATGTTCCCACCCAGAAGGAAGTTGGTAGGCAGGACAGAGTCGCTCTCAGAGTTGGCCCTTCGTCTCCTCTTGCCAGATGTCGGATGCTTGAAACTGGAGTTTGCAGTGTTGCGCCGTTTCGTTAGCTTCGTCTGTTGCTGTTGTTTGTAATGATGGAAACTGTTCCTGCGGTTGATGTTGTTCTCATTCCCTCTGGCTCTCTGTCCAGCGCTGTCTGAGTGGGTAAGCGTGTCAGTTGTGCTGGTGTGTTTCGGTGAGGCTGCAGTGCCCGGGACAGGACATGCAGCTGCAAAGTCAGGGGTGGCTGCTGTACCCTCCACCATTAAAGATATATTACTGTAACCTCCAGTACAATCTGAGAGCTGCAGAGATGAAGCTGAGCTGGCCTGTGGGCTGCCAGTTTTTACAGTATCCTCATCGGCAGACATCTCTTTTGGTTTCTGGAGCTGATGCAGACATGGAAATTTTGCTGGATCTGAAAGTCACCCAGAACAAAGAGGAAATGAAAACTATTGAAATAGACAAAGTTTAAACAAGGTATAAATCCTCTGAGGTGCTTCCCTATTTCTTTCTGCCATGCAAACAATATAAAATCAGTCATGTCTATCTAAGTTTGTCAACATTACTGTGAGATTAAACTTCTAGGATGTGCAAACCTTATTTTAGATACCTGCACCCTCCAAGGAGCAACTCAAAAAGGGGTCATGTGAAGTTCATGTCGTGTCAATCACGTTGTATTTACAGAAGGGGGTGTAAAATATAACCCTTTACTTTCCATTGTCGTTTCCAAACAACAAAAGTCTCACTTTAAACACAGAGGTTGAGGTGCTAGGCCATTATCAGACATCTCAAGCGTCTCTACTCAAGGGTTACAGACCTGAAAAGTTTCTGAGTCCCTGTGTTGAATAGTTATCTAGTTAGCAAGCTAGCTCTTAGCTTCTCTATCGCGGGCCAGGAGACTGAAACGTCGAGTAAACGTTCAGCTCCACTCCGGCTAAATAATAATAATAAAAAAGCGTTATTAGACAAAACACTCAAGTACCCACCTCGATAATGCTGCTGCCTGAACCCCGTAAAATTCGTGAGTCACATTTATGAAAGTGATACTATCCTCCAGATGGCCACCTATTCGCGTACAGTCAACAGTGTAGTCACCATCAAAATAACAGTCTCACCTCGCAGTTCTCCCCGCCTCCGGCCGGACTGTCACTACCCCGCACTCCCTCGACTCGAGCTAACGTGTTAGCGTAGCTAGCTCACAAGTGTCCCCACATCGATACAACGGTGCCTGGCAACGCAAACACGCAGGGACACACGGCGTACGGATATACCGTAGCGCTCCGTCCGCGGTAAAACCACCTCTGTTCTCCCCTCCAAAAACTGTCTTCACGACTTGTTCAGTTAACTCCTAGTGAGCCAGTGTGAGGCAGGTTGGTGAATTAATTATTCCACTCGGTGGTAGAGTCGGCATGGCGGCGCATCCGGGCTCCGAGCGGTAGTCAAAGAGGGCTGGGGCGGAGATCTCTGACTGTTGCCCGCAAGGTGGTGAGGAGGACTCCGTCTCCACGAAATTATAATGAACCTCAGCAAACTATTATCACGCTGGTTAACACGAGAGCTACAGCTACTGTTCAATTGTTTAAATGAACTAATCGATTGTTTAGTTGAATTATATGGTTAGAGTAGGCCCCATCACCATTTCTGCAATGATACAAGACAGACAAAAACTCTGAAAACCCTTGAAAAATCACTATATAATACACGTGTTAATATATTGCAAGACCTTATTGACTGCAGCTAGGCTCTTCTTAGGGCTGTATACATTCAGATTTTGTTTTTAAAAACATCTTTGATTATTCAAAAAACAGCATTATACTGAGACACAACAACCTGCCATTTATAGTGTTTATTAATGTAATGTACACACAATGACATAGGTTACGGGCAGCTATAATGGTGCTAAATTAATCAGATTTATAATGGAGCTAAATTAATCAGATTTAAACTATGCTAAATCACTTGTGTGCATCATCAAGCATAATATTTTGGAGGTTGGAGGTTTTGAAGTGCCAGTTTTAAACTCAGACACTTCTTGATTTTCCATTTTTTTTCTTCCTTTCATAATTTTTTTTTAACCAACACATCACAACCATAATTACTGTGCACTAACCAGTTGTTGGTGCTTTGGTTTGATGAAGCCACAAACCACAAGGCAGATTTCAGATCCTATCATTGTTCCCCTGACCTGTATGTAGGATAAGCCTGAAATTAAAGCTCTAGATGTGAATGTTTTGCTGATGTAGTTGAGCCGTCTTTCAGCTGAGACAGGATTTGATAAGGACTAATGGTGCTGGTGTGGGCCAGCATATTGTTCAGCGCTGCAATCAAATTCTTTTGATTAATTAGTCCTTCTTTGTGCTACATGTCAGCACATCAGTGTATGTAATTCAATTAAATGTTTAGTTTTTAATTATGTTTCTTTCTGACTAGTGCAACGAAGCAGGACTAATCCACAACACCATAGAAAATGTTAGATTAGATAAGATTAAATTAGATTGGATAAAGGGAGGTATAGTCAGAGTCAGGATGACGGCTTTGAAACTAAGTATATGTATTTTTCTTTTAGTTCATGTGTCTAACAATAGTTTTAGTCAACATGAGACACAGAATTTACATAAAGAAAAACTAATGAAGGTGGTTATGAGGACGTCTGAATTAATGGAGGTTTTGCAGTCCACCAAAAAGCCACTAGAGGGAGACAAAATATGCATTTAACAACATGTAGTGCAACCATAGGCTGGGTGTGTGTACACCTATATAAAACACACCTGAGTGCTACTTCCTTTATCTCTCTGCCTCCTCTTAGGTTTGTTCATATTAACCGTGCTGTTTGATCACAGTCATGATGATTTCATTACCGAAAGCACATGAAGCACAAATAATGCGGACCTGCTTTCTCTATACACTGCTTTATTTGAAAGAGATGCAGGAATTTTATTTCTTTTTAGAAAGTAATATTGCAGTCACGAGAAATGTGGTTCGCGTGATTAATGAGTCAAAACAACAGAGAGGCCTCATTCCACCCACAGAGAGGCTCAAGCCCCAGAAATCTGCAGCTGTGGAAACAGAAATGTTTATGTTTTTAGGTAAAAGATGCCTCCAGTGGAAAGAAAGGAAAACACTACCAACCCTCAAGGAATCTGGCAGTGTTTTGTTATGAAAAGCTAATGGAGTCTGTATGATATTTTTATTCAGTTTCTTTATTGACACTATGGGCTGGAATTTTTTGATACTCAAGCTTTTCTCCAAATCCTCAGAGGTTTCATGACGACTATGTAAACTGCAAAATAGCTTTATCAGGTCCAGGAACATTCAGAATAATCTAAAACTTTTTAACAACAATCATATTTATTCCTAAATAATAAACAGTGATGACTGTAACAGATCTAATTCTAACATCTTTTAACATCTGTTATTTAATGTAAAATCCCACTATGTATACACTCAAAATGTGAGATTTATGTAGATTAAAACATAGTTTTAATTGTTGAACTACCTGCTGGTGCTTGGATTTATGGGTGCAATTAAATGAAAACAATTATATATTTATATACAACTTCTTAAAAATGATAGCAAACTGTTAACATCACAAATCTACATAGGAATCGTATCCACACAAAGCGCACCAAAGCACATGTTTGATAATAAAAGCCTCAAATATTTTGTCTTCATTCATTATGTTCTTGGAGACTAATATAGCATTTTCAAAATGAAACCTTTTAAATAAATGATGGCCTGGAAATCTTAAATATGGATAGGAAAAAATGATTTTTTTATGCAATTGCTGGGAAATAAAAAGGTCCTCATACTGGATATTCTCTGCTGTTGAGTTGACAGCATTCTTCTAATTGGTTTCCAAATCAGTACCACAGACTCTGCCGGGTAAATGAGTCACCCCCTCTCTAATCTCTATAGAAGGGCAAAATAAGAGAGAGGGTACCTGTTCCCCGCCTCTGTCCCTCTCTTTTGTCATGTTAATGGGGGCGCGGTCCTCGATCCCGGACACCATCTGCCCTTCCTCGGGGTTTGGGCCCCAAGCACTCCAGACGTGTCCCATTGTTTGTGTGTGTCCAAGCAGAAAGTGGTGAGTACACATGCTTCTTGCGGCACCAAAAGGCTCCTCGATCAAGAGCATGAGCCTGCTGTTCATTAGCCACATGTGACAGAGCTCGCGTGCCCTGTGTGCAGTAACATCACAACGACCCGCCGTTTGTTTTGCTGTGAGACCAGTTCAGATTCAATATTGTGATGCCACTGTAACTAACTGTTAGCTGAGGGATGACTCGACAAGTCTACGTTAATTAACTGTTATTTATGACACTAGAATTGAATCAAATCAATCATTATGGAAAAATACAGACAAAAGAAGGTTGACATTAGTCTAACAACACGATTAACAAGATTTATTAACACCAATGTCCACTAAATGGTTTTCAGGGTCACAGATGCTTTATACGCTGAACTGAAGGGAGTGAATGTGAAGCCTTCTTTTGGCTAATTAGTATAACTTTGTTGACATGCATCATCCCTGCTGAGCTCGGACAAAATAGGTTGTCTGAGATGTGACAGATGGATGAATCAACTGAAGAACAAGAGACCCAACCATAGTTGGCCTTTCTCATTTTCATTATTGTAGAGAGGGGTGGGGGGGACAATAAAATGACAGATCAAAATGTCATTGGGGAGAATAATTGCAAGCGTGCCACGGTGACCTTTGATATAATTAATCTGAACGCTAACCAAATTATTCTGCAGATACTGAAAGAAAGGTTATTGACTAATCAGCATATGAAATATTCAATGTTAAATTAGGTAAATCAGGTTACAAATGTAGAACATGAGCATGTTACTGTGAAGAAAGGTATTTTATTTTAGATCATACAATAGTTAAATCTTCATGGGAATATCTTTGGTGAAGATGTCAACTCTGTCATTTCCATAAATCCTCACATAAACTGACAAGCTACACTACCAGATCCCCGACATCACTGACAAGCAGATTATGACTTTCCATCGGACCTGCCCTCCTCATTTTCAAAGCTACACGCTGCTGGCTGCATTGAGATTAGTTATTGAACTGGCCAAGCAAAGGGAAACAAGGCCGCTTCAGAGGCACAGCACACAATAAGCCAGCTGTCAGCAGGAGGGGCCTGTTCAAACCACTGTTGTCATGGATAGTACTTGTGTGTTGCGTTGGCCTCTGAGAGCTCGTCGGTGCTGCGGTGCGAGGCCGCCATGCACCAACTGATATTGACACAAGGCTTGATTGAGGCCAGGCAAGTGAGCAGAGTTAACGAGCAGCAGCATTTGATCAACAAAGAAACATCAGCGAAGGTGAAGTGATTATGAATTCACTGTGGTTTGTGAATATCTATGAGTGAACATAACCTGTGAATTGTTGCATATGTTGAATTGCTGCATATGATCATGTGAATTATGAGATAGTACTGGATTATTAGTGACATAATTTTAAGATATTTTTTTTTTGTGCCTGAAGATATTGAATCATACTATTTTTAGCCTTGTGTACAACTGGATTACTGACTGCTGGCCATTTATATTGTGTTGACATCCCATCCTCTTCAATGATACGGGCATAACAACTTACTAATAACCAACATTTACCGGCACACATCCCTAGAGATACTCATTTGCCTTCCCACACCTGTTTTACATTCAGAGGTGTGTCTCTGAGCATCTTGTTAGCAGCATCAGAGTCAATGTCCTTGCAGAGTATTTCAAATTAAATCAACTGTGTAATTTCACACTACTATGCTGAAAGATCCGCTTGTGTTGTTCTGCACTAACACTGAAATAACATATTGACCCACTGGCTTCTCTGATATTATGCAACTAGATTCTAAACAAATCCACACAATTTAATGCCTTTGTTGATCTAATCAGTTAAAAGTTTAGTTAAGCTTCCCAGTTGTTACAATTAGCATCCACTTTACACAGAACAATATTAAGCATTTCCTGTTTAAAATGTAAAATGTAAAGGCAGCCCCCATCAGCTTTGTTTCACATCAAACAGTTTGGAGCATAAGATGGATTTATATATTCGAGGTTCCACTGTCACATAAATGTCATAATAAAAATCCCTGAATCCTTCTTAGATGCAGATTTACCAGACTGTATTACAGTCCAGAGGTTATGTGTTGAACAGTTAAGAGTTACATTTTAATGATCAAAATACCGGTCGAATGTTTAACTACAAGATGAAATTGCTATCAATTTAGAAGAATAGAGACAAAGAGGGACCATCAGTATACAAACAGATGTGAGGATGGATATATTTCACTATCTAATTCATCAGCATAAATATTGCAGATATTGCAAACTAACTATACATATTTCACATTAGACATATACCAGCCTCACAGACACCTTAGTAGAGTAGAGGATACTGCAAAATGTTAATGAAGGCCCCACACCGACCCCCACAGTCCACACCACCTCTATTGTTGATAACCAGATTAGCAGTGTGGAAGCAAAGGAGTGAAACTACCATCCATGACCCAGAACATATGTCAGCAGGTATCGGATCAGATGCTCCCTCCTTGCCTCAGCGTCCTCTCAGGCTGAGATGTGTAACAAAGCCTGCATTTAAAATCTCTGTGAAACAGCCCAAAGTGTTAAGTGCAAAACATCAAACTGCCCTGTAATCTGTAATTACTGCATGGAGCTGACAACACTTATATTACTGCTGAGCATTTTTCATTCTGAAAAATGGTGAACAGACATAATAAGCCCTTGCAAGGCCATGTGTAACCTATCAATAGGTTACCCATAATCAGCAGGATAGAGGCCTACTAACCTCAATTATATTCCTTTGGGGGGTAATCTCTCTGCTGTGCCAACACATACACACACAAAAAAATACTTTTTTTCTGTTTGTGAATGGAGCTGTAGTAGCAGTGAGCGTGGCCCATTATCGTTTACATGCCAAGTTACCAGATGAGGGCTTACTGAAGTTAATCTGATGTAGTAAAACGAAGAGTATTTACAGTGTCCATATCACCCCCACTTCTGTTGCACTTAGTCAAATACCATACAGTAGGGAATAAGCTTTTTGTTTGTGGATTGTCTCCAGTGTTCTTAAAATATCTGTCAACAAATACGTTGATCGTATAATGTAATGTTGGTGAATTTGTTTGAAAAGCTGAAGTCAGTTTTACAGTTGACTTCTGAACAGTCATTAATTTTTAAAATTTATTTTGGTTTGTGAATAATATTGTGTCATTACCAAATAACTTGTTCACTCCAGTCATTCAAAAAGTGTGTTTCTAATGCTGCAGTGCAGTAAATGTAGTTTAATCTGTCATTTTGTTGTTGAATTTAGTAAAAAAAAAAAAAACTGACTTATCACTCTGCTGTGATTTCCTGAACTGCACTACCTGATGTCAGCATTAACTAAATGAAAATTGCTGAGTTGTTACCACAGGATGTTCGTATGTTCAGGCACAAGTGAGAGCAAGAGATTTTACCCACAGTGGAAAGTGAAGTTTACTTCAGTGGGATTCACCCACACACTTCATCTCTTCTCGTATATCATCATTTCCTGCGAGGCTTGCGAGTCTCTCTGAAGCTTCCCCCTACCTCTACTCCCAAGCCACACTGAGCTCTACCATAATATGATAATCTAAACCATAATTTGATATGGTTTATACAGTAGTGATTGACCAGTGCAATGGTTATTTGATTTTAGACCAAAGGACCTATCCTCTCAAATTTCGTTCATCCATTTCAGAGAATGATACGTTCTTTTTGGACTGATAAAGAGGGATCATCAAGAAATGTTGCTACACACAAGCAGCGATGAGATTTCACTTTCATATTGCAAACAAAAATTGTATGACGTGTCTGCTGATGGAATTTCTAGCTGGCTTGGCCAAGTTGGTAAACCAGAGGGATTCTTGAGCAGATTGAATAGACTGAACTGGATCGTGAAGCTTCATTGCCATGAAATGAGAAACCTTGTTCTGTGCACGGCAGCAATGCCTGATATTTCCTGTTCCCCAGAAGGCAAAAGCTCTGAGAACCAATAAAAGCTGCATAAATCTTTGAATCCCTTATACTAATATACATACGATAGAAAATAAATACAGAAACTAGGAGACTGCAGATTTTTCTGGCTCTGTGAGACTGCATAGATGTACATTGGAGCTTTGTGCTAGCATGCTAACAGAAGCAATAACATCACACGGCACTATATTAAAGTACATCTGTACTATGTTCATGGAAAATAGTTGTTGAAACATTCCACTAAGGTCCATCAATAATTCAAGAACCATGAATTTTCTACATAAAAATTTGTGTCAATTCAAGATGTGAAATTATTTCAGTGGGTAGAAGAAAGTATTGACATGCCGGTGGCGAGGTAATTGAGGTAATTTGTGCCAAATGACATTGAAGTCCATCCAATAGATATTAAGACATTTCACAAAATTTTCAAAAATGTCAATTTCACAGTGGCTCTAAAAGAGTAATCAAGGCATCACCCAAATCAGAGGGATTCATCCTCTGTGGACAATGAATGTATAAACATTTATTGTTATTTATTCAGCGATTATTGTGATCACTTTGTGAAGTGACTAGATTAGTATTTTCCCCTTTTCCCATTGACATGTCACGACAATAGATGCAATCTACACTTTTTTGTGCTTTTCTGAAATAATTCTGAACCTACATTGTCAAAGTAGTTGTAACACTAACAAAAATCCTTTACTTTTAGTATTAAATTAATGAATAAATTAAAGGTTGCAGTGTTTTTTGTGGAAACCTACGTAATTATGTTGCTGATCATATAGTATTTAAGTTTTACACATGTGTGGGTTATATACATTTCCCGACTCTGCCCTCAACACTTGTAAATTTCAGATAGGGCTTATTACAAAATGCCACCACAGGGATGTGGTCTGCCTCCGAGGATATTTATAGTATTCATTACATAAACCTGATCACAGACAGCAGCCTATGGAATCTAGTAAATCATGCTCCTCCTTACTGCAGCTGCAGGTTGTCCTGTCAGCTCCTGGTCTGCTCCTGGAGTGTTTACTGTCGAGCTTTAGGGAGTGATCTGCCTTGTGTATTACTTGGTTAACTTTTATAAGTAATTATCACACAATTGGTAACACTTGAATTTTCATGACAACATTTTATGCGGTCTTCTGTTCAGTGACTTAATGTGAAGGAGCAGGTATGAATTTAATACCTCTAAAGGGCACAACAACAGCACACATGGTTGGAAAAGGACTCACACTGGCTGCAGCAGAGAGTCTTTGACCTTACTAATCATTGTTGACATCCTAGTTTGTCTCTTCCAGAGTACCAAACACCTTCTCTGCACACAGAGCAAACAAAGCATGTTGATACAGAAGAGGTCACATGAAACCTGTACATCAGGAGTCGCTTGTGTGTATTATTTCTTGATTAGTTGATTGTGGTGGGTCCAGATTCTGGCCAGGGTCCGAATCTATGGACAGCAACAGAATAAAATGCACTCATTGTACTATGACATTTAGCATAAAGCCAGAATAACAAAGTTGTGGTTGCTCCAGTCTTGGGGGGAGAGAGAGAAAAGCCTGGGATATTTGACATTTTGTAATCCAGTGGTTAGTACTGTCAAACTCAAGTGGTGAGTTTGCGTGTTTCTGTGTTTGTATGGATTTTTATTGAATCCAGACACATTTGTGTTTGATTAAAACTGACTCTAAAACAGTCATAGAGTGTTTTAGAGTGTGTGTCTGTGCATGTGTGGGACCTGTGATTGGCTACTGACCTGTCCATGTTCTGTCTTCCACCCCCCTATTCTCTACATGTGGCCATAATTACAGTCACATGTAGGGAAGTCGTACAAATAGAATTTGATTCTGTTTTAAAATTGTGGGCACATTTGATTGACAAAAGGAAAGAAAAACACTATCTAATGTTGCTTTTTCACTATCCCAAATGCTTTGTCATGCTACAGTAGTTGAGTTGTCACAGATCCAGGAACGTTTTGACACTTTTCAGTATTAACTGCTCCTCCCTGCCTCTGTGTAAATCTGCTGTGATCCTCAGTGCTTTTTGCTGTCAGAAGTCAGAGCAAAACCACTGTTGTGCATTGAAATGTTTGTGTCACTGCTGGACTAAATTCACATTTGAATTTATCTTTCTTAGGTTTCTCGGTTGGCAGGATTTAATCTACCCTTGCTACCTAAACTACAAACCTGTAGAAAAACCTGTGAAAAAAAGAGGTTGTATACAGGATTATCACCTCCACATTTTTTTTTTTTGGAAAGTTTCATATGTTTGTCTCAAGAAATTTAAATCAAATTTAAAAATCTACATTTTCAACTAATATTCATTGGTATACTGTGATCGTAATGAATTCAAAGCTCTTTTTATCATCACAAAATACAACTGTGCTTAATTTTATACAATCCCAAAGGATTACAGGGAGGATTTTACTCTTGTTATCCTCAGGTTCTCCATTTGAGTGAACACTGTCAGTGAACAGCCATATTACTCCCCGACCAGGAATCGACATTACAGGGGTTGTCAGGACAACCAGCCATGATTCACAGAGCCTCAGATAGGCCTCCACCTTGGGCTAGAGAAGCACTAGCCACGAGACTGAGCAGATGCTGTGACAGTTAGCCAATCACAGGTGAGATAGAGGAAAAAGATGACATCATAGGCAAATTAGGGCAAACGCAGTGAGTATTTTGGTTGTCGTCACCGCCTGCTTTATATTTTTCTATGTATGCCTTAATACTCTAAACTGTTGAAATCTTAACAGAATTGTTTTTTGTTGTTTTTGTTTAAATCAAAGATCTGCAGAGATGAAGTTTTTTTTCTACAATTTACAAGAATTACAAAAATTATTACAGGAATTGCAAACATCAGAGTTAGAAAATAACATCACATCAAATTAGAAAATTTGTCTCAAAAATGTCATACACAACATACCTCTGACCAAAAACAACAGGATCTAATACATAGATTCTTGTTTGACATAAAAATGTAAATGACGTTCACGTATAGTTTATAGTAAGTTTACCGTAAAACAAAAACAAAAACATGTTTCTCTTGAGTTCAGTCACGCCTCAGTTTGTGGTTTTAAATCTCTTTACATATCAGCAGAGATTTAATTGAAACATACACTTTTTCTGTTTATTTTGAAGGCTAACTGAGGTCATTGTGAAAGGAAAAAAAACTTCTCACTAACACTTAAACAGAAAGGTACGATTGCATCTACAATAGCTTTAACACAGTTCAGTAGCTGTTTTTTGTTACTATTTTATTTCTTGACCACATTTATTTACATCTGCTTAGTTGTTTGGCTTTTGATGTTTTGTTTGCTGATTGATTTTGTTGCTTTTGTAGTAGTAACACAACTGTGTGTGTGTGTGTGTGTGTGTGTGTGTGTGTTTCATATTGTCTACATATGATGAACTCCAGTACAGATTTGTCTGTTTTAGTCTTTAAAAAAACAGGAAAAAGACTATTCTGCATATAGATGTGAATTATATTATTATAGACTGGCCTCATGTGTGTATATATTTATATATATTTTTTAATTTAATCTCTGCTTTCCATGTCTTTCTGAAAATATAAACCAAAACCACAAGACGTGACTGGATTCTTAAGAAAAAATTTTGTCTCATCATGAACTTTAATAAAACCTGTCCCTGTTTTTATGCAAAATTTCACCAGACTCCCTAAATTATAAAGAGAAACACAGACGCTGTCTGACAAAGTCTGCTGAGAGGATAAAGTCCTTCACGGTTTCCTCCCTCCCGGCCTTCTCACTCTGCAGGTTTGGTCTGTCAAACAGAAAACCAACAGTGTCTGGCCGTTGGCTGCCTCCTCCCCCAGACCTGCTGCCTGCATTAATATTCAGCCTCTGAGCCAATGAACGGAGCAGGGCGGATGACATCATGGGCTAGGGAACAGCGAGCAGCCAGTGAAGCATCCAGCCTGCCGAACAAGCTTGCTTTTAGGGTCAGGAACTGGTCTGACAAGAGAATGGCAATCCTGCCTCTACGCTGTCATTAGGACTGTACGGTTGACGATGAATCCACCGCAGCTCCGGGCCCAAAGGCGAAACGCTCAGCAAGAGAATGTGAAGACATATTTCAGGTAATTCCCTCTCTCTCTCTCTCTCCCTCTCTGTGTATGCAATATGGGATGTGGAGGGAGGAGGGGGGAGGCAGAGGAGGGAGGAGAAGAAGAAGAAGAGGAGGAGGAGGAGGAGGGGGAGGCTGTGTATGTAGGGGTGCTTTGTAGCCTTTTTATCTTCCATTCTGCATTCTGCCCTGCTGAAGGAGGCAGCTGTTTCATCAGCAGTCTATTCGTGAGGCTGAGATGGAAATGGATGCCTGCATCAGAGGGGCTGGATATGTTTTGTACGATCATACCCCCCCCTCTGCATCACATCATCTCTGTATGTACTCCCTTGTGCCTCACAAGTAGCATCTTTATTGATGGGGAGGTGTTAGAATCAATGGTGGCGTTTGTACAGGCCTTGTGTGTGTGTGTGTGTGTGTGTGTGTGTGTGTGTGCGCGCGCGCGCGCGTGAGAGAGAAAGAGAGAGAGTCCAGGAGAAATGCAGCAGCTGCAGTGGCAACACTGGAACAAAAAGAAGCAAATGCTATTTTGGGTCTGTTATACCCGAGGCTGACGGATGGATCTGAGCTGTATATGCTGTGGATGTGGTGGGTGGGTGGTGTGTGTGTGTGTGTGTGTGTGTGTGGGGGGTGATGGATGGTTAATATGCTGATGGATGCTCTTTTGTTATCTCTGCACTGCTTCACATAAGGTCTTTCTAGGGAGGGTTACACCGAAGAAATGTCTTCATTTTCATTTTCTTGTCTTGCACTGATCACACACACACACAGAGAGCAGAGATGTGCTTCTGTCTCCTCTTGGCTTTAACATGGATGTGTGTGTAGCAGTTTCATGGCGGCTGTAGTGACAGGGAGATATACAACATCTGGTCACCTGACTTCATTGGGGATCTGAGTGGGGGTGGGGGCCTGGTCCTGTGAAAGCTGAGCCATTCTGCTTCGGATTCTTCCACAGCCGTCGCTGTTGCTGCTGCTGCTGGTGGAGGATGGAAGGAAAAGGACCGTATGAGCTACAGTACGAGCTTGAACGTGCATCTCCCCACGTCACCTCTGCTCATTTAGATTGTTGGTTGTCAGAGCCAACGTAGAGGGAGTGAGAGATTCCTCTCCCGCTAAGCACAGTCATCCTCCGGTTTGTGAGAAGCAGGGCCTGATGGGAAACCTGTTGTCTGGCTGGCGTGTGAAGGAGGGATGTTAGGGAGTCATGTCAGTGATGGAGGGAGGGTGAGATGATTGTAGAGGGGAATTGGGGGATGGGATACTGGAAGGTGCTGCTCCCTCTGAACACAGTCATGTGATATTGATATTGAAACACGCTCTTCTGACCAGACATCCAAAACCATGACTGTACTCCATTTGTCTTTCATTGTGTTCATCCAAGGTTTCTGCTCTGCGTCTACCACTGTATTTTGGCATGAGAATATGAATTGGCTTTAACTTAAACCCACTATTGCCACTCCTCTGTCATTTATTACTTTAACAGCCTGATCTGATAAACTCAACTGTTAGAATAGCTTGTGCTAATACAGGATGTTACACAGCACTGGTCCTGGCAGGAAATATACCAAGCTCATAGCAGTAAAGTAATGCAGTGTCACAATCAGATACAAAAGCTGTGATATACCATCAGAGGTGTTTTGTATTTATTCGCCCTGCTGTTCAAGTGATCTGTGAAACTGTAGCTGCATAATAAGATTCCTCTGTGGGCCTTAGATGCTATGCTTCACAAACCGCATGAATTATATATTTATCACACCTTTATTTTCACAGGTCTGTTAGAGGCAAATAGACAATTAGAAGCTCTGTGTTTTGTATTTGTGCATGGGCTTGTGCAGGGCCTCTTACCATTAGTTATTCAAACCTGCATATACCATCTCTGCATAGGTTACATGCAGCTCATGAAATTTTTATACGTGCAAAGATAAAACACAGACAGAAGCCGCTCCTTGTCAAAATGTGACGTCGCGACTGCTCCGATGCACCGTGCAGGCTGTGTTCCTCAAAATAAAAGTACAACTCCACCTTTCAGTGTGACGTTTGTAGTGTAAACATGTCATCTGCAGGCAAAATCCAAATTTATTGTGGTTTAGCTTTGATGAAGATGTTTCCAAAATCCTTATGACCCTTACGATCAAACCACCATTGTTACATGGAATGGCCTTGCAAGATCGAAGGTCAGAGGAAAAAAATTTACCAAATCATTACAGGAAACAGATACACATTTAGATATTAGTGTTATTTACAGTATCTTTTTGTGGGCATTGTAATAAACAGGCATAGATAAAAGGGTATGGCTTTCCCCTCCACATTGTGCTTAAATAATAAATGATTTTATTCTTGCTTGTTTGGTCAGGGAGGCTTTTTGCAATACTAGAAAAGGTATTATTGAATAGCTCTACCTGGGCAACCACTTTTCCTTTGTCTTATTTCTGTTTTTACTACCCTTATCTGACCAGACCAGATCAGAGCTCAGTGACCAAAATGATACAGTTAATATCTAATGTCTCACCACATGTCTGGGCCTTTATTTAACATGGTACATAGAAGACAAATGATGAAAGCAGAGCTTCATTTGTGCAGCCAAACAATGTAAAACATTTCTTTTTTCAGTACGTCTGCCTGTTTGTCTCCCTGTGTATTAATGTGCCATTCTGGGCTTCCCCATGTTTTCCATTGGCCGGTGTAACCCAACACACACGGCTTCTCTTACCTCACCTTAGCTAACAAAAGCAGTAGACACAAGACCTCATCTTGGCCTGTAGCCTGCTAACTGGGCTGGCTGAAATATGATAGTAGCACACACACACAACACATACAAGTAGGCCTCCATCTGTTGAGGACTTAGTTCGCCTCTGAGTTATGTTGCTATTGTTAAGTAGAGTTACCGTTAAAGGCTCTTGTTGACAGTTTATAAATGTGTAGTGGTCTCATGTGGGGTGTTCGTGAGTGTGTGTGTGTGTGAATGTGTTTAAGGCCACGGCTTGTCTGTCTAGAGTGGAGCAGTAGTCTTGCAGTAGGTGTGTCACAGCTACAGTCTGTGTGTTGTGGATTAGCATGTAGGATTGGAAGCCATCTGGCCATTTTGTCTCAGAAAGGGGAGGGGGAGTAAGAGAGAGATGGATGGAGAGAGACAGAGACAGACAGAGAGAGAGAGAGAGAGAGAGAGAGAGAGAGAGAGGGAGGAAACACTCACACACTGACACATTGACACAGCTCCCTTCGTAATCTCCCTACTTGATGTCTGTTGCTACTTAGAATAAGGTTGTCTGTGTGTATGTGTGTCTGTGTGTATGTTTATCTGTCGTCCAATTCGTGCGCCGCAAATGTTTCCGTCCGATGTACTGAACTCAAAAGTACAAATATGGCTTTGAAAAATGCCTTGAGAGGATTGAAGACTCCAGAAAGTAAGAGGTGTTAAAGACTTTACAGGAAGATGATGCAGTGGGTGAAGACGTTCCAGATGGGGGGAGGGTGGGTTTATGAGATTAACAAGTTTCACTGGGTAAAAAGAGTTTCAGGGAGTTATAGAGGGGGCATTTAAGATTGAATTTATTGAAAGATGAATAAGCTGCAGAATGAAGCACGTTTGAGGCCATCGAGTGGGAGGAGTTACTACAGAGTATACAGAAAGTCAATGACCTCAGATAGTTTACAAGGTGACTGCTTCATTTGTTCTATCAAAGATAATAGCTTTAACCACTATAAATTCACATGTCAGCTCTGTTGTGATTGGTTTTCTGGTCTGTTTCATGTCAGAGCTTCATGTATGTTCCAGCAGCAACGGTATCTACAGCATCTTAAACTATTTTATTTGGGTTTGAATTTTGGAAACCTCATGTTTTATTAAGATTTGTCAATAATATAAAACAAATACTGTTGTGTTACAGAAGAAAGCAACAAGCAGCTGTACAGTTTTGCCTATAAGTTATATGAAAGCTATAGTCACATCCATATTTCCACTGTTTTGTAATCTAAAAGTGAAAGTGCTTTAACTTTAATATGCTTACATGCTTCAAATAACTGAGGAATTCAGCATGAAGGTGCGACTGTTGTTGCATCTCGGTGCAAATATTGTGATTCGCTCGTTGACGCAAATATTAGTCATGTGGCAGCGTATATCTATGCAAAGTCATACTGCAGCTATATGAGGTTAACAGGGCAGAGGTTTAAAGTATGACCAATTGTAAGAATGAGAAAAGAACCGTAAGATTATTATTATGTATCCAGTGTAATGGTAGAACAGGACCAGGCTTTCTCTTTACAGACACGTATGTGGAGACACACATGTAAAAGGTTTCAAAACAATATATTAACTGATCTTTGATACATTCAAACATTATATGTTGCTGGAGAAAATGCCATCATGCTGTTTTTGCCATCTTCCCCTGCTATTTAACCCTTTTCAACTCGACTCAAGAGAAGGTGCACCAGCTGGCCTGGCAGGAGGGAACCCACCCCCCTGTCTTCATCCACCTGGCACTCAAACATACCCACCCACACCACACTGATGGGGAAAGAAACACTGTGGTTCCTTGAAAGCAGGCACCAGTGTGCTTGGTTCTTACATCTTTGATGATTATTGAAAAGGTTAAATGACATAAAGAGCTCGTGTGCATGGAGCAGTCAAAGTATAGTTGGGTTTAATTGCTAATTACAGTAGGTTTTGCTCAGCTTTTGATGGCATTCGATGCTTATCATTGGACTTCTGTGGAGATACTTATTCATCCTGGTCATCATATCCTACGAAGTTGAATCTAAGGAAAATCAGCTGCTTTGATCAACTCTGAAGAAGCCTCTTGGATGAGAGGTGAAACACCTTCCAAGAAATTACAACAGTCCAGTTGCCTTAGACTCAGCTACCATTGGACAGTTGAGAGTGTGACAAGGAACCATCAGTGTCTCTTCAAAACCAATGTGTTTACGGCTCTTGACTGTCCTATTCCTTCTTACTTCCATTCCATTCATACATTCCTAGATCACAGCCACCAACATAGACCATGGTTCTGAGGGTTTCTTGGAATGCCCAAAGTATGCAACATGTTCAAAGTGCCAGGTACATGATTCATAATTGCAGTTTCTTGGTGATTTCCCGTCTGTTTCCTGGAAGTCCCTGCTACTAACTAACCTGCAAGTTGGCACAAAAATTTAAGCTGTTGAGCTGGTGACAAAATCAACAAACTTCTGCATCTAAATTGAAAACCAGTCCATAACTAGAGTTTGTAAGATCTTGAATACAAGTGTAGCAATAGAACCTTAATGTAAAAATACATCAGAATACTTCATATTTATGTGGACTATCAAGTGTTCTTGTAAATAAGACAGCTTATTCTGTCAGGAAAAATAGAAAAGCTTCAGCTTTAATCATAATACCTCAGTATAGTGGGGTGGGGGGGGGGGGGGTCTCTGTCAGGCAGGAAATACCCATCAGAATAAATGTGCTGTGAATAAAATCAGTCCTGGTCTCGACTCAGACAACCAGCCGTATAAATTAGCTTAAAAAGAATGTATCTAATTTTATCATTAGCTTTGGTCCACATGACAGAACAAGCTACCATATTTTTAAGCTCATTTATCCTGTCGGTAGTTCTTTTTGATCGAAGTTCCCCCCACCTGACAGAATAAACTGCTTCACTTTAAAACACTTTTATTCCACTGGTAGCTCATCCACAGAGAGAGAAGCTCAAGCTGTCAGAACACGGCGCGCAGTAGTTTTGTCAGCTGTGACTGTTCAATGGTGTGTTTTTTTTTATTGCTTTCAATTTGATATTGTTTGCTTTTGCCACTGACATGTCATTATCAAAGTAGAAATACGAACAAAGCCGATGAAATTACCTGAAAAAAACAGTTACCAGAACTGTTATTTTATAGATGTTGATACAAAAATCGAGAGGAATGAGAAAACTAATGTGATCGGTTTAAATACCTGAGGGGGGACAGGTTTTTGTTTGATGTGAGAGAGAGAGCAGTACTTGGGTGGGTTCACCAGAACTAAATATTAAATGACAGAACAAGCTCCCAGGCCTCCACAGCAGGGGAGTTAGGGAAAGGATGATGCTTGGAAAAATAAGACTCGCGGTGGATTGTATTCTGTGGGGAATAAATGGGTCTAGAGTGCGAACTAAGCTGCTTTTTCCTGCTTTGTTTTGAATCCGAGTAACGTTATCGCACACCCTGTGAGTAGAAGGTTACTTAATAATAAGTAAGTCAGGAGAGATACTCTGTGGTGAGACCACTGAGTCCTTTTTGAATCTGAGAGAGCAATTAGTGTGAGCTACTGCAGAGAAAATAAGGCGGGTTTTTATCACCGTGCTTTTTCAATCTCATTAGTGTTGTTGCTGATTAGCATTGGACAAGATCAATGTTGAATTTTTAACAGCCAAACAAAGGGTGCATTGCAGGCATCTAATTTAGATTAAATGGGGATCGGATCAAAAAATAATGTGCAATTTTAAAGCAGATTACAACAAAAAACAACATTTCGAGTTAAACATCTCAACCAGAACTTTGAGGTGGATTTAGTTTACTTGTCTGTTGTCAATATGTGCACAATAGGAAGTTAAAGTTTTGTTGTTCACTGTGAGGTCATTTTTTGTGTGATTTGTGGTTAAATAGAACAGGAATAAAAAGTATAAATAGGAAAATGAGGTGGAAAAAAAAAATCACCAGTATCCATAAGCTATAATAATCCTGGATAACATAGAGTTCTCTAGAGAATCCAGAAGAAAAAAAGACAAAAGTGAAATAAGATCAGACACAGACATCTGGGTGGTAGCTAATAATAGATCACTGGTTACTGATAGAGACTGCTGCATATAAAATAGGTGACAGGTTTTATTTTAGCAAAAACAATCCAGGAAAGTGTGCAATATATATGTAGACTGACGTTTTTCACATCTCTGAGAAAAGTAACGGGTCAGTGTGAATAGACATTTAACATGGAAATGCAACTATTGCGTCCATGTAGGTTGGCCTTTGATATTGTGTGATCATGCTCCAGTTAGCGTATTATGAACGGGTGTAAGCCTTTTATACCAACACGATTAAAAGACATTGATGTCCAGCATTTTTCACGCTTCCCACCCCTAAAGGCACGCGTATCGGCTAAAAATAGAAATTGAGAGGAAAAAGTTTGACGTTTTTTTCGTTTCAGCGATGAAACCGCAGATGATTCCACAAGCAATTAACAAACGACGTGAAAACAATTTATTCAATGTTAATTCATATTTAATTAACCCTTTATAAAGCCACCAAAATGTACCTCCCATATCTGTCACGTTTGATACAAACCAGTTGTAAATTGTTGCAAAGTTATAAATTGTTTGCTAAAATTCATGCACTTTAAAACAGCAGCTTGTATCCTCACGGTTAGATCGGTGAGATCTATGCTTATATTTTGCAGTTGTAAAAACATACATAGCCCTAGTCTCACCTGCCACTTGTTGTAAGTCAAATGATGAGGTAGATGTGACTTGTCCCTTTCATGAACCAAATATTGGCAGCTGTATGCAAAGTAGAGAGTTTGTTTTGTTTTTTTTTCTGCAGGATCAAACCAAAGAGGTGGAGCTTCATCACACAAAAGCAGCATAAATTATTCTATGGCACAGTAACCCCAAAGACAGTCATCACTTCATATGCTTTATATGATACAGACCTGGATTGCTAATAACATAATAACTAAGTAATGCTTTCATTAATGTGCTTTAGAGGTGCTTATGTACTTTTTTAATTGATCTCATCTCAACTCTTGTAGAAAAAGTGAAAAAAACAGTAGAAACCATCAGGTCATGATATTATTTATGCCAAAAAAGACCACTTTGCTTCATATTTACATTTAATTAGAATTTTTCTGTAAACTGGAAAACTAAAACAAGCATGCTGTGGCGTGTTTGACCACATGAGGTTTTGATCTTGTGACCAAATTCTGTATGGTCACAAGCCCTTTTTAACTGAATTGAACACTAAACTCCTCCTACCTCCCTCTCTCCCTCCATCTGAAATTAAACAGGGATGGCATGGTATCTACACTGTGGCTTTTTGTGTTTAACTCTGACCTTGACTGGCCAACCATGTGAGAGAGGAGAGGACTGTTAGTGCAGTAAAATGTTGTCGTTGGCTTCGAGTGCTTGAACTTCTGGGTAAAGTGTTTTTGTTTTGTGGTGTTTGTCGTTTGTGTCTGTGTGTATTTTCAGGTGATCTCCTAGCTAGACTATGGATCGTTGCTTATAACAACACACCACAGTGGTCAGTAAAACCCAAGACAAAGAAGACAACAATGGTAAACTGTGGCTTTGGAGTTCCCCTCCCTTCCTCCTTATCCTTTGAATGTCCTCTAGCTGTCCATCCCATCCAAGTAATCAGCATCCTTCAAAGAAGCAGCACAGCCAAAGCTGAAGCCAAGTCAAACAGAGAGCGTGTCCTAATCAGGAGCATGAAGAGCCGAGCTTATGGAGCCCTCCCCCCACTGCGGGGGCCATTACTGGTCCGCCATGGGCTCAAGATTAGAGTCTCTTCCTGTGTTAGCCATTCAAATTCAGCATTAATGTTTGAAAGAGCAGAGAAAATGCTTGCACTTCATGGATAGATTAATATTTGATGGCAGAGAAATGTGAAAACATCTTCAGTAATATGTGAGTTGAGCTGGTGATTCTGTGTGGATCTTTGAGACATTTGAACATTTTTATATCTCTATAAAAAAAGATGTTACATCCGTCTAAAGCAAGACAAGCAGAAGGAAGTTTCATGTAATTTGTTTTTTTTTTGCCAAATTAACATCTTGTGGATCATTGCAGCTGCTATTTATAAAGAAAAAAAAATTGAAAGTGACAGAAATTGGTCTCTTCCTCTTTTTCTGCCCGAACAGTTGAGTCTGATACATGATGATCTTCAGTATCGGGCAAAAGGGAGACGTAAAGTTGATTTATGATGCTGAGAGACTAAGCCTATGTGTGTTTCAGAAATAGGAGCTGCTTGTTTCAGGGACAGTGCACTCACTGACTGCTTGCCTGCCTGTCAGTCTGCACAGTAAATAGGTCAGTGTTTTATGTGAGCGAAGAATCAGTAATGTCCGCGCCTCCGTGAATCTGCCATCTTTAGCCGTCTGACCGCTCAGCAGCCGCTAGTCAGACGTCAGGTGATTAGCCACATATAGCCGCACGGCAGCCAGGAAAGTCAGAAGTGAGAGATTTGTAATAAATGAAACCATTCTGCTTCGTCTGGTTTCCCGTTGTAGTTTTCAGCCGCTACCACAGATTCCCCCCTCTTGCTCTGTTGCCTGATATAGACACGACCACAGACACTGAGGAGTTTTTCAGCTGCATCATTCAGCCACACTGCTCTTCTACGGCAGTTGTTCACTGAAATGATCATATTCATGAGCAGGTTTATACCTTTACTGCTTTATGTAAGTGTATTCTGCCTTATAAAGCTGAGGAGTAGAACATAAAACCTGAAGAAAATAGAACTTTTTACATTTAGAGGATTTAAAACCTCCCATCACCTCGTTATTATTTGATTTTGGAGTCATTGATTTTTGTCTCCAGTGTTTTTGCTGACCAGATAGTGACATGATTGATTAGATCCCCAGTTACTGTTGTCAGATTTGGCACATGTTAGTGCCAGACTGTGCAAGACTGTGAAAGCTGTATGACAAAGCGATGCTGGTAACAATGCATTTGCAAAGATTATGGTAAAGGATTAACGGAGGCATCAGTCACAGCTGCATTAGTCTCAACAGGACAGAAGCACTTGTGTGTGTAATGTAATGAACTCCAGACGAGGTGGATATACTGTATGTGAGGGATTATACACAGTGTTTGACTCCTTGTCAATGCAGTTTAAAGCAAAAGTGGTCACAGTAATCGTCCTTCTGTGCTGTGATTTCTGCGCCTATAAATATATTTATATTATATTTGTTAAAGACCAAGTTTACCTTGGTTTTTTAATGACGTTATGATATGATAACAGCTAATAAAAGTTCAATCTAATTTTTAAAGTCATTTTGTTGATCGCAGCCTCGATCCATAACTGGCATTTTAATTGAACCCTTAAAAAGCATTTTGAAGCCATTGTTTGCCCACATAGTGAAAATGGAGAGCTCAGATTTCCTCATTAAGTATTAACCCGTATAGTTAAATCATCTTTACGACCACACGTCAGGTGGTGCAAGATTTTCCCATACGTTCTTTCCTTGATACCTTTACAATTTCCTCTTGGTTTTTTCCCCACATCACGTATTCTGATAATCACATTGTCAACAACTCCCTGTCGCTCTAGCATGTCAACATTGTGACATCCCTTTGAAAACAGCAAACGTACCCAGGTTTTGTTGTTACTGACACGCCTAACCTTCAACCTAAGAGAACCTGTTTGCCGTACTGGTCTGGCCTTTCACCTGAAACTCATTAAAACGGGGGAAAAAAAAACGGACTCGCTCCCGCCACCACCTACACATCCCCTTAAATTCTGGAAATGCACCAGAAAAACAATTTTAACAAACTGTAATAGCACATAAAGCATGAATTGTTTATCTGTAGCCGTCTGGTTATACAAAAATAATACGTGCCCTCCAGCTAAGATGGATCAACATCCAACTTTTATTAGCATAGTTAACCAGTCTGACAGTGAGTCACCTTTTCATAAATCTGTCTTGGGAATGATTAAATCAGTTTCCCATGAGTACAATGTAATTTTTATCTAAAACAGATCTGGAGTTGTTTTTTTTTTAATATCTTTATTATCATCATACTTCACACTTCTCTGTTGTTACATGTCTCTGACTTGTTTTCCTGCTGTTTTCTGTGTCTTATCTTAAATGACCAGACATTAGAATTAATCTACAGTAGCTTTGTTTAGGCTGCTGTGTAACACAATTATTCGTATTCTCGTAACACAAAAGCAGTCAACAAGAATATGACGGTAGCGTTATATCTTAAGACAGGTATGTCCAAACTACTCCAGAAAGGGCCATGTGGCTGCAGGTTTTTGTTCTAACCAATCGAGAGCAGACAGTTTGACCAGTCAACTGTGTGAACACTGAGATCAGTAAATTAAATGAGTCAAGTCTGGTGCTGCTGCTGCTTGGTTGGAATAAAAACCTGCAGCCACACGGCCCTTTGTGGAATAGGTTTGGTAACCTTTGTCTTAAGACATGACTTGCACATGATGAGGATTATCATATTTTGTAGCCTGGTTTATGTAAATATATCATTAAAGCAGCCTGATTACACATTATTTATTATAAATAGTATCATCCAAGAGAAGAAAAGATCAGATGAGATTGAAATATGCTGATATAGTCTAATATCTATTTATACATAGAGATGTAGTTAACACATAAGCTACAAGGAGAAGACAGTGATTAAAAACACAGGTAAATAGTGTAGTGTAGTTTTGTGTTGCTAATCAGATTTCTGTTGAACCTGTCATGAAGTCACAGGTTCTTAGTAATGGGTCTGATTGACCTGTTCAAACAGGTTCATAAGGAGATTGCACTTGCACTGACAAACATGTTTCACAGAGGGACAAGTGTCTTTTTAAGAATTTGCCGAAGCAGAGAGGAAAGCACAGAAGTCTTGTGCAATAATGCCGTCAGTGTAGACGTTGCTGATTAAATCACGGCTCCTTATCATGTTACATCTTTCTTCTAATCTAATTCTTTCATTCAAATCCAGTTCTTTTGGGATGTTAACAAAGATTAGGGTGTGTCTCGTGCAGACAATGGTTATGTAAAAATTGTGAAGGCCACATGTGAAGGCACATGTGCAACTTGTCAGATGCAGCAGCGTTGGGCCATTGTAAGAGGCACGTTGTTTGCTAATGTAGGTCTACACTGAGGGGGCAGCCTGTATGGCCTGTTTTCTGGGATGGTTTGCGCTGCATGTCACATGACGGGCTTGGCCTCAGGGTGAGGCAGTGAGGGAGTCTAAGATGTTGGTGGGATGTGGGGATAGAAGACGAGAGAATGAGTGATGGGAGTGTTTAATCTTGCCAGTTTCTTTTAGAATCAAATCCTGGTTATGGTTTTGCAGCTGAGCAGATCCACGGGACATTGGGCTCCATCTCTGTTCCAAATATCTTCCTTTTAGATAACGACGAGAAACACGATTGTTTATTTTAAGCATCTCAGTGATAATTGCAGAAGTTGTCGTCTTTCAGAATCTAAACCTTTTTCTAAATCTGCAAAGTCTCTGATGGGTGTCATTATAGGGATTTTGCAGACCTGCAGTCAGTGTCAGTGTAACAGGATTCCTCATGCTACAGTGCTAAAATAGGCCAAAGTCCTTTCAAACTGTTACTGTGACTGTTCTGTAAGTGTTAGATCTGAATGCCGCTATCAAGTTTTGATACGGCTTTGGCACATTCATCTTATTCCAGTTCTGCTGCCTCAGAAACAAATTGCACAGAAAGGATTTACTTCTTTCCCCTCCTATCCACAGTTATCGATATTCTGTGTTCTTTATAGCACAGAGGACTTTTATTGTGGCAAAACAAATCAATAAACGTGTATTTTTTTAATGAAGTTCCTCAATGTTGTTGTACTTTGTAACTAAACTTGTCAAAATTCATTCAACAATATCTTTCTTTTTCTCTCACAGGACATTGTGAGTGCCACTAAAGATGTCTGATAGTGTCGATATTGAAGAGAAACCACCGGCCCCCCCCTTGAGAATGAACAGTAGTTCCCGAGACTCTTCATCAGTGAATCACGCCTCTAAACCGCTTCCAATGGCTCCTGAAGAGAAAAACAAGAAGGTCCGTCTGCGCTCCATCTTCCCTGGAGGAGACAAGAGTAAGTATCTGTTGCCACACCATTTTTTTTCTTCTCTTATTAAAAGATATTATAAATCAGCTTGTAATCACCCTTTTTTGTGTCTGATAGCAAACAAGAAGAAGGAGAAGGAACGTCCTGAGATATCCCTACCCTCAGACTTTGAACACACCATTCATGTCGGCTTTGATGCTGTAACAGGAGAATTCACAGTGAGTATCTCTTTCACCTGATACTCAGGCTTATGAGCAGGGACGGATGTGCTTCGAAAATTCTCCTCCCGTGGCAGAGACTCAGGCACACGTTTCTAAAAATCACAATCCCCTGAGGTGATACGGTCCACGAATAATACATTTTCCTCCACCTAAACTCGGTAACACAGGTGACTGGAATGATAATCACCGTGTATCTGCTATCAGATGAAACCTGCACTGCAATCCTTTTGCATTTCTTGGTAAATTAGAATATTTGCTGCAGTTCCAGTTGCTATACATATTTTATTTTTGCATAAGCCTGGATATAAAAATACAATGACACAGTATTTTGTTATTCTTGTATTTCCCCTGTTGGATATTCTTTAGATTAAGTTATTAGTTATTCGTAGAGAAAGTCTGAAAGAGTTTAAATATTCTCGTTCTCTTTATACCCATCAGATGCTTAGTGTTAATGTACTGTGGGCAGTATATTTAAAGATGCACTGTATGCACTGTGAGGTGGTTGCAGGGTAGGTACATGATATATTAAATTTATACTTACTGTATTCATGACATTAGTTTACCTTGAGGCACTCATCTGTTTTGAGAACAGCAGTAACGTCATATGTTCACGTCCTGTTCCGTAAGTTACAAATCGGTAATAAAAAATAACTGTTGTAATAGGGAGAGGAAATTTTCTTTTTTTTTTATTTTGAATAAAATAACAAGCCGGCTGGCGCTGTGTAGACTTATCATCACTCACCTCTAAAACCCCCTTTACAACAAAGAATATGTATTCTGAATGATTTGACTTCCAAATGTGCAGCACTTTGTCCATGACATCAGCAACAGATAGTTCCTTGTTCATTTGATAAGCTGTTAGCCTGTGACACATAGAACTCGATTAAGACTCATCTGACTTCCGTCATGGTTTTCTGGAAGGAAACTGCACATTACTGTTGATTTGCTGCCCTGATCCCACTCAGTGTTTTCTTATTCGTAGCTGATAAACCTCTGCCTCTGTAAAACAATAGATGTATTGTGTTGTTTTAGGTGAGAAAATATGCACAAGTTTACAAAGATGGCACGCAAGAAACGTTGGCCTTAACTGCAACAGCCCACACTCTTTCCTCCAGACAAAACTTGCGTATTGTGTCTTAAATGTTACATTTCACTTTAGAACTTTTTAACATTTGATCGCTGTTTATTTATCCAGGGAATTCCAGAACAGTGGGCGCGGCTCCTACAGACCTCGAACATCACCAAGCTGGAGCAGAAGAAGAACCCACAGGCCGTGTTGGACGTCTTAAAGTTCTACGACTCCAAAGAAACCGTCAACAACCAGAAATACATGAGCTTCACCTCTGGAGGTAAGAAACACCAACAATACTGACACCACGGTAATAGTTACAGTTAAAGAGGTGTAAAAACCTTTTTATTTTAATGTTTACCACCAGTGTAATGATCTTTTCTGTTTTGTTACAGACAAGTCGGCACATGGGTACATAGCAGCAAACACTCTGGTGAGTTGTTTTATTTGTTGCTGTATATCTCAACTAGCTCACTAATAATTTCTTTAAACAATATTTGACAATAAAAAAACAATAAAATGACAATTAGACAAAATATGTACCAGTTAATACTGCCTAACTTCTGTTTAACACTCAGCTTTTAAAAAGTAATGATGCTAAATTAATTAAACCAGCTGTTTGTTTTCCTCTGTTTGTTTTAAGAGGAATTTTATTGCTTCGCTGTATATCCTGTCCTCTTTCGACTCTCTGGTTATTACAGTAAAACTAAAACAGTTACAAATCAGCCCACTCTCTGGTTCTTAGTCATCTACCTTTTCTGCCATGTTTCATTTCTCTGTAAAATTGCTCCCGTCTGAGAAACATAAGGAGAGATATTTATTTCTTTGTGATTCACACAGTGAGTGTAGTGTGAGTGAGTTGAACAGGTAAGTTGCTACATTCTGTGGTTTTATTTCATCGTCTTGAACTTCACAGCAATTACTCCACTCTGACTACACCACGGTAAATCTTTCTAACTAACTCTGGGAATTTTTAGAGTAGGCTGCGTTACTCACAAGCGCATTCATTTCACACAGACTTCTGCTCGAATGGGCAAAATGTTTCTGTTCCCCTCTGGAGGCTCGGTGCTCCGACTAATGCAGGACAATGCCCTGAATTTTGCATACGTGCCGATCGGTTTTGCAGCTCGTGCACGGAGAGAGGGGTGACTGCCGCGAGAGTGACCGCTGCTCATTGTTTACTCTTCCTCGTCTACTTAACCAGATTTTGAAATACCAATAGACAGGCTTCACTGGAGGCTCAACTGCATCCTGACGGACCCCCGCTGTGCTGACCTCATTCCTGGCTCTGACCACTGTTATCTATGCTTTGAATGCCTCGGCCTGTGCACGCTCAGCTGGGTGAAGAAGTGGAATCCGAAGTCAGTTTAGTGGGATTCACTGCCCCTCCGGCAAAACTGCGCTGGGATCACTTCATGCAGGAATATTTGCTTGAAAGGGCTCTTTGCAAGTGAAGGGCAAGCGGGTGTGGCAGCGAGTCTAAAAGGTTGCAGCGAGGGTATTTGAGAGCATCTCGGCATTGGACGGTCACAATGGTCTTCGGCTGCAGAGGTGACTCAGCTGTTGGTTTCAGTGCCGCAGGTTTTATCCTAAGACCGAGCTACATTGTCTGAGACAAGCAAAAGTACAGGAGCAGTGCCAAAAACTGAGCTATAGGGAGCAAATGGTCTCTTTTCTGAAGCTTTCTGTCAGATTATTTTGAACACCAGCATCTGCTAACCTGCAACACAGGTAAATGTTGGAGATCTGGTATATCTGCTACTTTTTCTGAAAGAAACTTCCAGTCACTTCTCATCAGCTCTTCCACATTTGTTCCTGTCATAATGGAACCAGAAAAACAGCCATTTCATCATAATGCATTAGTGCAATGGAAAGGAAGACAACAAAAGACTATTTACGGGCCATATAGTGAGATCACTGTTTCTTATTTAACCTCTCTGAGCCTCTGCTGGAGCCAGCTCTTCGTGTAGGTGAACCAAGTGTCTCACCTTGGCGCTACAGATGCTATTTTGCTTCCAAGTCTGGTCTCATTGACTCAGAATTAAATTTTAGATTCAAGGACTGCAGCAGGCCGATCTAAACCTGGCTTCCTGTACCTGATGTCCTCTCTAATGTCTTGTTTTCAGTGTGTGCCTGTACCAGACAATAGATTCACTCTGGAGATGTCGTTTTTTGGCAGGAAACACTTTCATTTGGACAAGTTGCATATTTTTAGCTGCTGAAAGTGATTAAGTGGTAACTTGTGTCTTGGTTTTTCAGTTGTGATATAACGTGAGCAGTTTCCCCTGTGAAGTCATATAGAAATAAAAGTCTTGGACTTTAAACTTCACTGTTTGTCAGATTGCATCCCTCGCTTTTCAACTTTGCCCAACCACTTTTCACAGGATTAGCAGATTTTTATGAATGATGTTTATCAGAGTCTGAGTCTTACCTCACATTGTGCTCAGTATTTAATCTCTTGTGTTGCTGAAATCACTACTCAATTTCACAAAAACCTTAGAATATAGTATGAGTGTGATCTGTCATTTCAAATATTAGATAGTTCAATCAGGTTTAAACTTTAACGCACTCACCACCAAATGGACTAATGTCCAGAAGTTATAAACAATTGTAAGGACATGTTCAAGCTACAAAGCAATAAAAAGTTGCAATGCAAGTTGTAATATTTATGTTTTAAATATGCATATTTAATAGTTGGCCCCTACATGTCATTGTTACGATTTGGAATGCAAATGATTGTATAGTGTAATGGTAAACATCATTAATTCATTCAGATTCAGGAAAGCAGCCACTTCAACCATTTCTTGGTGACTGTTATTATTTGTATTACATATAGAAAACAGCACAAGCACATCAGACTTGATTTATCAAACCTGATTTAATGAAAAGGCACACATTTTTACACGTAGTTTGAATCTTTAGCATGCGATAGGGAAATTAAAAATCAGCCACAGACGTGAAAGGTAATGAAGAAAAGTGAAGAAGATGATATGTTCCAGTCTTGTAAGACCAGCCCTCAGGTGGCATGATTTATCTCTATCATGTCCTCTACTCATGCTGTGTGTTAAAGAGGACAATTTGTGGACGTAATGTCCATCCCTCAGTAGCAGACCCCTGCCCTCCTTTCCCCCCTTCTTACCCTGAAGTCCATTTACTATTAAACATTGTGTGGGTTTGTTTTGAGTAAATCCTCCCATTTTCAACCTTCACATTCAGAACCGACTGCTGTCATCTGGGCCTCCTGTCAGCCTTAGAACCTGCAGCGCATTATTTGACAAGGTAACTCCTCCATATTACTTTCCACGTGATGTATCTCTGCATTGGCTTTGACGCTAAATTCCACTATTTGATAGTGATTTTGATCTCCTGATTTTGATTATGCCAACTGGATAATGCAAAATGCATACAAATACTTGATTTTAGAGGCATCATCACTCTCTGTATTGAAATTTCATGGGGGGTATGATTGGATTTTTAGCTTTTGTTCTTATAAATGTATTAATTATCTTCCAAAACAAAGAGCACCTCTTTTGAATGGACCGTGTCTGAAATGGCAGGGCAGGGGCGCATGCCACAGAGGGTTGTGATGACTGTCAAACTGCATGTATGAGCTCATATACTTTATAGTTTAATCCACATTGCCAATAATGTGCCTGTAACTTCATCACCATTGTAGACATTACCGCATGGCTCTATTTGAGAAAAAAAGAAAAGAAAAGAAAAAATAGAAAAAAATGGCACTGCTTACAGTTAGCCAGACACTCATTTCTGCACTGCAGTCTTGGCTCAGCCCTCCTTGGAGCAGGTCAGAGGCCCAATATGTCTGAATGAAGGACTGGGACTTTCCTTCAGCCAGACCCTTTCCCTTTAATCACTAGAACTAAGCTGCACTGATTCATTTATGCATGACGAAACTGGAAATGGATGAAATGTTTCCATTCCATAAGAGGAAGATGATCCAAGGCTAGCAGAGTTTGGTTTTTTTTTCTTCTTTTTGATGGTGAGGGAGGAGGGGAAATAAAGGCTGAGCATTAGGGATAGTAAATATGTCCGAGACATATTAATCATGCTTGTTAAAAGGTATGTTCCATGTCAAGAGGATGTCTACAGTTCATCACCATATTGCACATTACTGCAATGTTGCAGCATGTTTTTTATCCTATAGCACAGTGAAACTCAGAGCACTTTGTTCCTCCTTTTTAAATTTCATTCTCACCATTGGTTCACTGCCCACCTGATCCAACCTTCAACTTAAAAACCCTCAGATAAACTGCACTAAATGGTGCCTCACTCTGTTAACGCTTGTCTCTTTAGTTCTCACTTGACTCATACTGCTTTCCTCCACTATTAACAGAATTTAACCTGATTCATTTTTTTTCTTTTTTTTCTTCTTTTGCACAAAATGACAGACATAATGTCCAGCGTTAGAGCAATCACTGCAAATTAACTGTATTTTCTTCACGCTGATCACATTTGCTCCTTTTTTCTGCCCACTTTTGACATGTTTATGAATATGATGCAATAATCTGAATCTGTTATATCCTATTGTATTATTTGATTGATGCCACTTGAAAATTTACTATCAGCTTGTATGACAGACAAAGCCATGTCAGACTCTGTACATGGCTGGTTTGGAGTTTGCAGATTCACCACAGAGAAGACAGTAGTTTTGTTTAATTTGGCAGAAAATTAAAGGATCTCTTTTCACTCCATGCAGCTTCTTTGCACGTTCATCCAGACTTACTTACATCTCTGCCCTGCAGGGTGCCAAAACGTCATCTTCAGAGCCCCCGATCGCTCCACCTGTGTCAGAGGAGGAGGATGAGGAGGAAGAGGAAGAAGAAGAGGAGGAGGAAGAGGAGGACGATGATGATGAACTGCCCCCAGTCATCGCACCTCGGCCTGAGCATACCAAATCTGTGAGTTTATGCTTAAGAGAAGTCGGTAAAATCGCTCAGCTGCGAGTGTAACAAAGTTTTTACGACTCTCTTCTTATCTCGCAGATCTACACACGCTCTGTCATGGACCCACCAAAGCCTCCCACCCCTGTGAAAGAAGTGTTGACCCCGCCGGAGTCACAGGTCCAACCGGAGAACACGTCCAACACAATGTACCGCCACACTGACCGTCAGAGGAAGAAGTCTAAAATGACAGATGAGGAGATTCTGGAGAGACTCAGTATGTATCCCACCATTTTACATTTATCAGAGAGCTGCTTTTTTTTTTTTTTTTAGAAACTTTAGAAACTACATTAAATTGTATTTATTTATTGAACTGTTTAGACTGTATTTATATACAAAAAAAAAAAAAAAAAGCAATCAGATACTAGAGTCTAGATACTAAGACACTAAGTCTTTAAAAAGCTTACAATCATCCAAATATATAGGATGTCAATTCCCAAGGTTAAAATCAACACATGGTAAAAAAAAAAAAAAAAACAATACTGAGGACATGACCTCAGTGTCCCTAATGTGTATCTGTGTGTGCCTGTCGACGATTTGTGGTTGTGTGTGTGTGTGTGTGTGTGTGGGGCTCTATCCAGTAATTCACTGTGCAGTAATTCAGTGGAGAGGCTGGATATTTGGTTTCCAGTGATGGTTTGCCACATATTTAATTCCAGTGCACCAATTCTGTGTGTTTGGTAGAATAATGCAAAAAAAGAAAACCCTGTGACCTGTGCTGTGTAGAGAGGGTCTGCAATGATGTTTCCTGTGTATTTATGCCCACACAAGCTCAAACATTACATATATTTATATATATGTGTGTTTTCTTTCTGACTCAGGGAGTATTGTGAGCGTGGGAGATCCCAAAAAGAAGTACACACGCTTCGAGAAAATAGGGCAAGGGTAAGTCCACGCATGATCATCAGCCGGTCGTCACAGTTTCTCAAAATAGAGCGATTTCAGGAGCAGTCAGTCTCACCAGCAGAGATGAAGCTACAGTGACCAGTTCAGAGAGACAGCGGTAGGGTTAGGTTGAATGACTGCAAGAAAAATAAGAAGAGAGGAAATGAGAACTGTATCCTGAAATGGCCCGAGGCCAGATTAGCTCAGCCATCTCTCTCTCTCTCTTTCTCTCTCTCTCTTTCTTTCTCTTTCTCTCTTTCCTCCTCTTCCTTGTCTCTTCTTTGAGGCTTCTGCTTCTCCCTCACTCTCTCTGTTCACTATACATCATCACAGATAAAAGCAAAAAAAAAAACACAAACTCTGTGGTTCTTATCTGTTTTAACATGTTCACTATTTTAACATTTGATCAGGAAGTTCCTATCTTAAACAGTAGATTTACTCTTCGCTGGGTTATCTCAAACTGTACGACAACCAGGAACTGATGGACATTATTCAAAGCACCAAAGTCCACAGGTGCAGTCGACAGTGAGAGAAAGACAGAAAGAGGAAAGACCTAAATGAAGGTTTTTTATTATCATGAATTACACTTCCAAATAAGGTCAGAATGACTTCATACCATTCTTTTGACAAACTACTGGAAAGCATCATTTCCTTGTGGATCTTGTATTTGTGCTCATCACTGTTAGAGTAATTCAATGTAAGTTAAATTTCTGTGGTGATATGAGCATGTACAGTTTGGTAATGAAGAACCAAAAAAGAACTAAAGCCTCTGAAACCTCCGACATCAGGTTTAGACAGCTTTATTCTCTGTACTAATTTATTCTTTCATGACATAATTTCTACTTAATTCTAGCCAGTGATATTTAGATATCAAAGGAATGAAGGCGTTTAGCCACGCCAACATGCTAACTACTCCACACGGTCTAACTATGGTCTTTCATCCCAGCAGTTCAGTTCAGTTTCTTTTCTCACGTTCAATCATAGTTTAAAATAGGTCAGAATGTAAAGAAATAAAATGATTCTTTCTCTATATTAATCTGCAGATTAATGTAGAAACTTGTCTTCAAAACACTTAGCTCCTGGGGCGGCAGCACAAAATAATGATTACCATAATTTTGTTGAAGTATATGATGTAAGAGTCTCAAAGCTTTTCATTAAATCACTCGATTTTCACAGCTACTTTATATCATATAGACAAATAGTAATTATATGATAAGGGCATTTAATTTTGGTTAAAAACAGAGCTTCTGAATTGTGGTTTTGTTGGATTTGTGTAATTTCATATTATGTGTCATTGATGTGACTTTGATGTGTTTTTACAGAGCATCCGGCACCGTGTACACTGCCATCGACATAGCGACCGGCCAAGAGGTACGACGTTGGCATACTGCATATTATTTCTCTTTCCTCACTAAGCCCTCAGGCTTACACTTGTTCTAAGCAACAAATCCCCTTGTATGTTTTCTCAGGTGGCCATTAAGCAGATGAACTTGCAGCAGCAGCCCAAGAAAGAGCTCATCATCAATGAGATCCTGGTGATGAGGGAAAACAAGAACTCCAATATTGTGAACTACCTGGACAGGTCAGTTTTCTTATAACGTGAATATAGCAAGATTAGGTCAAGAGCAGTTATAAAAGACTTTTCATCACTACAAAAGAAAATTACAATTCAGTTTGTTTTTCTGTGAAAGCTTTTCCAATTTCTATTGTATAGAAACTAGACAGAAAAGCATAGAGAAACTCAAACTCGACATTAACAGGCATATGGCACAGTCATCACTGCATTTTCATGCATATGTAAAATATTTTATGCATTTTTTTATTCTCTGTAGTGATTAAAAGTTTTAACACAGACAAACTCGGTGCAAGTTTTTGACCACATTGACATTGAAGGATTCTATGAGGCTCTGTTTTAGGTCTTCATCTTCCTACTTCTCTTCCCCCTCGCTTCTTCTTCTTCTTCTTCTTCTTCTTCTTCGTTTTTTTTCTTTTAATGGTATTCATCAGTCAGTCTAAGGTGCATTACTGCCACCTGCTGTTTTAACACTCAAATAAGAATTAAACCACGCATCAACAACAATCTAGTTTTTGTTGATGTTTTGGCACCTTCCCCTTTTTAGCTCTGACTTCTTTACAGCCACTGTTTTGATTTGACCTTTTATCATCTGTGTCATAATCAGTAATGACTGCTTCATCAAACACACCATGTATCTGTATTAGGAAGTTAAGTTTTTTACTGTACGAACTTCAGGAGAAGATCCTCAGTTTGGATAATTAATCAATGACTGATCATAATTTGTCAACCAACAGTTGAACTGAAAGCTACACTGTGAAATACAAGTTCAGATCCACAAAAATTTGTCTTTCTTTCTCTCTTCTCTTTAGTTACTTGGTGGGAGATGAGCTATGGGTGGTGATGGAGTATTTGGCCGGTGGCTCATTGACAGATGTAGTGACTGAAACCTGCATGGACGAGGGCCAGATTGCTGCGGTCTGCAGAGAGGTAAGAAGCCAAGTTTAGACATCAGCATTACCGCCCACTGCTTGTGTAGCTATAATGATCCAACCCTTAAATTCAGGTGGGCTCATACAAAAACATGTCAACGCTTCAGCAGCCAAGAAAGCTGGATTGTACTTAGCTCAGTCAGGCTTACCTTTTTATGTTTGGGTGTCGATTATGTGTATTTTACTGTTGGTGTTTTTTATTTTTATCTCTCTTCATAGTGTCTTCAAGCTCTGGACTTCCTACACTCCAACCAGGTGATCCACCGAGACATAAAAAGTGACAACATCCTGTTGGGTATGGATGGATCCGTCAAGCTCAGTGAGTATTTTTTTGTGATGAAATCTAAATGGTTTTAGTTTTAATGACTTGTTTAAGAGACAAGGTAAAATATTGAATAAAAAATCACTTGAATGAAATATGAGAAAATATGAAGTTAAAAATAACACACTGCTGCATCTCTCTCTTCCTCTGCAGCCGACTTTGGCTTCTGTGCTCAGATCACTCCAGAGCAGAACAAACGCAGCACGATGGTGGGAACGCCCTACTGGATGGCACCAGAGGTGGTGACTCGAAAGGCTTATGGCCCAAAGGTAGACATCTGGTCTTTGGGAATCATGGCGATAGAGATGGTGGAGGAGAACCACCCTACCTGAATGAGAATCCACTCAGGGTAAAACACAAACTCAGAACTTCTCACTTGATAGTGTTTGATCATACAGATTACGTTGGGATGAAATATTCTGATTATTTTCTGTCTGACCATATCCGTCTCTCTAGGCGCTGTACCTGATAGCTACAAATGGGACTCCAGAGCTGCAGAACCCAGAGCGGCTGTCATCTGTCTTCAGAGACTTCCTCAACCGCTGTCTTGAGATGGATGTGGATCGCAGAGGCTCTGCCAAGGAGCTGCTACAGGTAAAACTCACACTCAGTGCTAATTGCATACGTATGTAAACACACAAGTGCCTTTTGCCATCTTCTGCTCTTCATTTGCTACAGACATAACAAAATTATCACGAAATGTCACTTTTATATAATATATTTGCATGTCTCTTTGTATTCTCATGTATTCTCTCTGTACTTTACAGCATTCCTTCCTCAAGCTGGCGAAGCCTCTATCCAGTCTGACGCCTCTGATTGTAGCTGCGAAGGAAGCCATAAAGAACAGCAGTCGCTAGGAAGTGCCCTCTGACTGCACCTGAGGCTGGAGCCCTGCCTGTGTTGTGTGCATTCATGGGGGCAGGCACTTGGGTGTATGTTTGGTGGGTGACATGACAGTGACAGCACAAGGAAGGGGGTTTGTGTGACTTACGGTGACAGCACAAGGACAAAAGACCCCCAGGCCTCATATGTAGGACGGACATCTGGCCTTGCAGCCTCTCGGCTCATGCTGCTGAAAAGACCTTGCCTCTTCGTTTACTTATCCAGCACTCTGTACATGTAGAGCAGTCCATCACAAGTGTGTGTTTGAGTGTGTGTGTGTGTGTGTGTGTGTGTGTGTGTGTGTGTGTGTGTGTGTGTTTGGGTGTGTGTATGAGCAAAAATGTGCACATCTCTTTGTGTCATATGTCTTGTTCGGGAGGCAGTCGCTTCCCCAACTCCAAAAAAAAAAAAAAAAATTAAAAAAAGGGTGGAAAAAATTGAAAAGAAAGTGCGTTCAGTTTCAAGCAGAAACTTCAGGAGTGAAGAGGAGACGCTAACAAACCTGAAGAGCTCTTGATTCCTTCCCTGGCTCAGCTGTAGGCTTGGTTTTCTTTCCTCTTTAGTCCCTCCACAGAGCACGATCAGGCCACACCTGCACCTGCAGTGACCAGCTGATGTGAGAGAGTGACTCTGGACCCAGCCTTTGCCTGCATGACTACGGCTCTGTGCAGAAACACTGCTGCTCCTCTGTGTATTGTCACATCTCAAGGTGGCAGATTTGCGTGTGTGTGCGTGTGTTTGTGTGTGTGTGTGTGTGTGTGTGTGTGTGTGTAGAGGTGCAGCTACAGGGGAAAAAGTCAGGAATAATTTTCACATCACCTATTTCAGGTTTAAACATCCTCCAGTCGTCTGTTACATGTCAGTGAACAGATACAGGTCTCTTGTTATGTTTCAGAAATCACTTGATCCATAAAAGTTACTTGTCGTTACTTTACTGATTTTTCTTCACATAACTGGCTACATACAATCAGATTGAATGCTCTGATTAATAGTGCAGGATTTCCCTACATAAAATTCAACCAAAATTGTGATGCAGCATCAATCTGTAACGTGACTCAGCTGCAAATCACAAATGCAACTATTCAGTTTTAAACATATAACATACATAATAAGGGAAGTGTTACATATGTTTTTTTTGTGACACTGACTCCACTGACATGTCTCATATTTAAAACATGTCCCCAACTGTTGTAAATAAATTAGCATCAAGTTGACAGTTCAACATCTGTCTTAATTAAATTGAAGGCCTTCTTTTTTATTTTATATGATAATTCAGTGTGAAAAATGAAGGAGAAACAAATAGTAGATCATAAACAGAAATTAACAGAAATCTAAATGTTTTCTTTTAAATATTTGCTCATGTATCGTCCATATTAAGGTGCTGACACACAGTTGACAGTGTGTAATTCCAAATCCCAACATTTCACATTTTCAAAATGAGCTCAATTTAATGGTAGTGGCAAACACAAGGTTGTGTAATTATTTACCCAAAGTGAACTGGAGGTCCAGTTCCAAACTTTATCACCTTGTATCCTTACATCCTAACTTGGAAATAACATGATGCCCTTTGCCAAAAAACACACTGAATATATGTGTATTTAGTCCAAAATGATCTGTCAAAACAACAGTCTGTAACAAGATGTGGTGGCAGAAAGACATTTTCTTCATCGTGTATTTTGTCCATCATTGAAACAGTTAATTGTGGTGACTGTATAACTATTACATGACAGTCAGATGAGAGTTATCTAAGCTTCAGAGCAAACGGAAGTGGTTTCAATGTTCTCTACTCTGGAAAACCAATATAAACATGAGGCATTAATACATCTCGTAGTCGACATAATATGACTGTGACTCTACATGTTTAGACCGAATGCCAGCAAAATCCTGGCCCATCTTTCCAGGTGAACTATACTAAATATTCAGCAACATCCAACATGTCTGATAAAACACAGGGCACTAACTATCCTCATCACACACCCTCTCTCTGTTTCAGTGCTGCTCATTCATGCTTCAGTGTCCTTTTGTCTTTTAAATGGTGTCTTATGTGACTTTTCTCATGTGACGTGTACGATTTGTTGTGAGGTTTTTTTTTTTTTTTTTTTTTTTTTTGGATATGTGGCAGATGAGAGATGGGGGCGGGGGTTGAACTTTATCCACTGAGCAAAGTAGCGAGTGCCATTTGATGATTGTACCTTATCGTAACGAGCACCGAAAACAGAGGTTTATATTGTTTCCTAACATTCCTCCCATACACGGTTAATGTTCAAACTCATTCCTGTACAGATGTTATCTACTCTGTGTCGGTATCTGTTGGCTTCGTCAGACATTTCCCATGTAGTATCCCTCTGTGTGTGAGTGTGCGTGTTTGTGTGTGTTAGGGGGCTACCTCAATCTGCACTAGAAGATGCCTCACTCGTGTTGTCCACCTTGACTTTGAGGTGCAGGGTAGCTGCTTAGTCATATTGTACCTCCATTGTACAGCAAATGTACAGAAGATGAAGGAGTGATGTTAGACAGGAGGATGCAACAGAAACCATGCATGTAAAACAAACTATACACTGTATCTCATCTTCAAATAGGTTAAGATTGTTAGGATATGTATGTATGTATGTAAATATGATGGGAAAACCCCTTTTTTCAGAATTATGTAACTTAAAATGACAATATTCAGGTTGCTCTATGGTATGTATCAATAAATGTTTTGCACCCTGGAAATCAGAAAAAAGAGAAAAACAAACACACACGCTGTCTCTGCACTCCTGGATCCAGCTCTCCTGTTCGGGCTTCATGGGACACTCCTTCATCTGGACAGAGAGCCGATGAATGCAGCACTCTGTGTGCGGGCCCACACAGTCTGTCCTGAGTACCACTGCTGAGCGTTAGTACGTGTATGTGTGTGTGCGGTAGGTGTGGTTGGCCTTGTCAGGAAGCTTCGCCGGACCCCTGGGACCTCTGTTTGGCCTCTGCCCCATGTACAGGTCTGAACTATGAGCACAAAGGTGAATTTTGGGACAAGAGACACTGCTGACGTGCCCCTTCTCTGTGGTTGCGCCTGTACATTCCTATCTTCTGAATGTGTAAACCTGTACATGTGGTGTGACAATTCCTCTATTAATGTGTATCAAGAGAATGGAACAAAGACAAAAAATGTTACTTTTTAAATTATTATTATTATCATTATTATTATTATTATTACTCTTATTATTGTCTAGCTTTGTAAAACTGCTGATCCATCTGGCATACCTCAGCAGGCCTTTCCCCATCTTTGAAAAAGGACAAACGATTGACGGGGAAATGAGGTTTTGGATAAACTATTTTTAATTGTGGTTGAAGCAATAGACTTTTTGAACTTTGAATTGTGCATGGCTGTGTCTTGAGTGTAAAAAAAAAACAACAAAAAACAAACAAAAAAAAAAAAAACAAAATATTGCAGTTTGGGAACTGGACTGAAATAAAAAAAAGAGGAAGAAAACCAGAGTTGTGACCATGTTTGTAGGCTATCATGATTCTTAGGTTTGTTAATTTGTTTTAATTTGTCATGTCATGTTCCGAGTTTTTTGCATTTTGTTAATCGTCATGAGAATGAAACGTGATGATGTGAACTGATGAACGAAAGGAACAGGATGCATTAAAGAAACAGATGACACATGAATTATGAGTTGTACATATAGTAAGTTTCTCAGCATAATGATGACTATATATACCATATGATAATACAGTATGTGATGATATACTATATGATAATTATAGAGTTGTAAGACTTGAATTATTCCCACATCACCCACACAAAAAGCGCCTTTTTACAAGCAGCGTAAAAAAAAAGACAATATAAAATGTTTTATAAGTTACAAGAGTAAACAAAAATATAAAACATTGAGATAAAAAGTAACTAATAAGTGACATTCAGTCTGTCTGTTGCCTGCTCATAATAGTTTAAAACTGCTCTTTGTAATTGCACACAGTTGTTGAAACCAGGCCGTACTGCTGCTGGTTTTAGTGTCTTGATGATGTCAAGTAACTCTTCATAACATCGTTCACCACGTATGTGGCTCAGCACTGGAATAATTCAGCTCTCTCAGGTCACATGGCAGTCAGCTGAGACGACGTGACGATCCTCAGACTGATGGTGCCGGGCATTTCGTCGGCCATCTGGGAACCTCGTTTCCTCAGCTGAAGCCTCTGAGGGTCGCTGGTGTCCTTCACCGACCCGGACAACACGACTTGTCCCATAAACTCATCCTTCACCGCGTTACTGTTCCACACCTGAGGAAGACAGTCAGTTATATGTTAAATATGGGTATGAATTCTATTTTAACATAGAGACTGGAGGAGCCGGGAATTAAACAACCAACCTTCTGGTTAGTGGACGACCTGCTCTACCACAGACACCCCCAATCCCTTTGCACTGCCTGTAACTCATAATAACTACAGACATCTTACCTCTATAGTAATGGGCTTCTTTCTGGGCTTCTTCCTGTAGAAAATGCCACTGACTGCAAATTCTGGTTGCAAAGTGTCCTTTTTGATGCTGGACTTAACTGAGCGGCCCTCACAGGATATGATGATGTAGGGGTCTGCACCTGCACAAAGACATGTAATGATACATGTCAGTAAACTACACTGGTGGAATTAAGATTTTGTTAGTAGATTATGAGGGTCATCTTCTGACCTCCTGTGCTGTCCTGGTTCTGCAACCCCTCGGCACCATGGACGTAGATGTGAGTCACAGCTTGTGGGTATCCCAGGAATGAACTCCAGCATTTCACTTTTGGCTTATCCTCTGTCAGCTCTCTGTGAAAACAGGACGAGAACTGAAGGAGAAACTGGATTTCTTTATCTGGATACTTTATCTTAAACCTTAAACTGAAAGACTGGTGAAGTGACACTATGTTTATTTTTGCACTATCCAGCTTGGACGACCTGAATGTGAGGAGACATAATTTGATCCTGTGTTCAGATCAGCCAACAAGAACGTCAGAAACAAAATAAAATATTTGGCGAGGAAAAGCAGTGGGAGAGTGATGTTAATTTATGGTTTGATGTGAATAGACCATCAACAACTATTATGGGTACATTTTATAGTCTCCACACCAAAACACTGATTTGTGTGCTTTTACTGGATAATATCCATCCATCACTGCCCGAAATGAAAGAAACATTTACTACATTCTCACTTTCCCTTCAGTGTCTCTTAAGACCTGATAATTGTAAGATATATGAACATTACATATCTGTCAGCCAATGGTGAACGTAGCCGTACTGCGGATCTACACTGACTCTACTACACACTGTCATTACAGTCGTACCTGCAGTTGGAGTCCACATCGGTAAAAACTCGGATCATGTAATCCCCCAGCATATGAGGCCTGAAGGTGGTGGGGACGATGACGTAGCGGCCTTGTGGCAGCATGATTCTCATAAACACTGTCCGAGCGTTGATGTAGGTAGACGTAGCTATACATGGTTGTGTGATGATGTCGTGCAGCCGATACTTCCTGTTCAGTTCCACCTGGAACAGACAAAAGCATTTGGTTTAGTGGCCAGTCAAAATAAAGTGTTAATTTATGTAAAGTACTACTTTATTGGTACAAAACAACAAGTCTGCAGAGGAAATCCAGACACAACGACACACAGATAAATAGAAACCAGAAGTAACTGCTGATAGATAGATAGATAGATAGATAGATAGATAGATAGATAGATAGATAGATAGATAGATAGATAGATAGATAGATAGATAGATAGATAGATAGATAGATAGATAGATAGATAGATAGATAGATAGATAGATAGATAGATAGATAGATAGATAGATCACCTCACCTCATTTAGTAATCAAATATTATTATACTCCATCCACCCACCAGATGTCCTCATTTTCTTTCTTTCCATACATTAAACCCACTTTCTCTCCTGTTTTCCAGTGTTTTTACCTGAGCTTGTGTCTGTGTGTTTTCCTATGGGCTTGCTACCTCCTCTTACTTTCCTGTTTTCTGTGCCTGTCTACCGACTTCTGGCTTCTACAGAATAAAACTGCAACCTTAACAATATTAGAATCCTGTAAACAGTACGTTCATATTAAACATTAACACAACCACCGTGGTCGGACCAGTTTAGTCCTAATGGACCATGTGAGTTGCCTCATCTCATGTGATAACACAAAGATGCTTAAAATATATAGATCAGTCTGATAAAAACTACTGCTTCTGACTAAAAGATTTCTTCTTAGCGAGAACACACTCACACACACAAAATAAAGAATAGTTGACACAAAAATAAAACAGAGGATATGAACGCTATCTGGAGTTCATCACATAAATAAGCAGGAAACATCTCTCCCACAATGACCATAGATGACGAGGGTTAAATTCAGGTTAAAGTTTTAAGCTTACAGCAGTTCAATAGGCCATGTGCACACAGCTGTGCCTTGTGGCACCGGCATTCATTGCTGTCTAGAACTTGCCCCTTTGGCAGCACTTCTGTCAGCATGATAAGAGCGTATAGTGTGTTTGAACTTAGCCAGATCTCTGGCAAGTAAATCACAGTCCAGGAAATGTGATATCAGTTTTGTTACATTCAGTTACATGGCCTCGTGAATGTGACACTCTAAGTGATAAAATCTAGTCGAGCGTGTTTTACAGCTGCTTTAAATGAGAACTGCATTAGCTTTGCAAGGTTAAGAAACTCCAAAAGCCACTGAACTAAATCAGATTTGTATAACAGCTGCACAAGCACTGTACTCAAACACAGGCAGATGAACAGCCTGCACCTTACTGAGAGTTTAGAAAAACAGTCACCAAACTAGATTTCAGCTTGAAACAATCAACTAAAGTATGTGCATTCTTTGTGTTTAATCATGTATGATTTAGCCACTTGTTGAAACTATGTTTTGCTTCTGATAAACCTATCATGTCTGCACAACCGCTCATAACAGAAAATTAAAATAATGCCAAATGCTTTGACCAAAATGAAAGCCAAATCTGATGAAATGATGCTGTTTCCCCCCAAAATAAACTAACATTTGACTAATGAGCTTCTCCCAGACGAACGTCATTTTATCGGTAATGAACCCATCACTAGTCTGGTTCATAAACCCTGGTTTAAATTTCTCATTGCTTGTCATGCAATACATGGTTATTCACTTATTAAATGTTCATTACATTAAAAAAGTATAGTTGAAAGTAGAAGTGTTACACACTATTACCTTAAAAACACCAAAACCAATTGTCTGATTTTCTCCTTGACCAAATTTTCTGTGGATCTTCATGTCTCTTTGTTGCAAAGAGATTAAGACTTCATCCTCCTCCTTTGTAACATCAAACAAATACTGTGAAAGAAGATGAAAAAGGAGTGAATATGAATGTACATACAGTATGTGTATGACCACAAGGCAAGTCCATCCAGAGTGGTCAGTACCTGTGGATTCTGCAGGAATGTCTGCTTATGGTTGGCACAGCCACCACAGCGGTTTAAGAGCGGCTCTGCATTTAGGGTCCAGCTCCCGTGGTGAACGACCTCATGCCATGTTTTATGGATACTGATCACTGAAGTATTGATGAGGCGGCAAACATCTGCATCAGTGAAGTACTTGCACCAGTCAGTGAATGACATCCTGTTGACACAAAACATAGAACATGTGCTAAGAAAGTGGAGATAAATCCAACAGTGGGACCATTGTGACTGAAGGGGCATAGTCATTTACCAGAACTCTCCATCATCCTCCACTGTGATGCCAAGGTTGCCTCTCTCCATATCACCAACCTTTGACCATTCCTCAGAGCTGACAAAGAATAAGGAAATGGTCATTACACTCAAGACTTGTTTCTGGATGAATAAGAATCCATATAAAATCTACTAATTCAAGGCAATTTATGTTTTTGAAATAATATTTAGTTTTCACAGTTGATGTCACCAGGTTAGAAATATATAAATATAAACATAAACAATATAAAATATAAAACATTTCAATCATTTCCATTTCAATTGAATGTACAACCTAGGTGAGGTTGTGAGTTCTGGTAAGAACCTTTTTTTTTTTTTTTTTAATTTACAGTTTTTTACCAGTTTCTATTAAAATTGACACTGATAAACTACAACATTAAAAGCACTGACAGGTAAAATGAAAAACAAAGTGAATAACATCAATCATCATATTACAAAACAGCATCCTGCTGGGAAACCTAAGGCAGTGACATTCATCTAAAAAGTATTTTGACATGTACAACCTACGTAAACACTAGCACTCCCTCACAACAGGAAAATATGACAGCATCACAAAAGCTGCTAAGAAATAAATTGAGCAATGTGACAAAGAGCCCAAGGTGTTGACTGATACTTCAAACTACTGTTATCCCAATTTGTACTGAGCATCTGTGAGATGTGCTGGAAAAAGTCAGATTCATGGAGGCCACATGCCTCAGTCTGTAGGTCTACAGGACTCAAAAAACCTGTTGCCAGTATCCTGTAAAAAGATACCACTCACTAGCTGATTTGGTGTCCATAGTATATAACATTATCAGTCTAAGCTAACCACAGCTTTTGTTCTTTGTGAAGTAGCAAACTACAGACTTTTAACATTCACTTTTTTTTTCAGTAAACCTACATAAAATCTGTCCGCTATTTGGTCACCTGTAATGGATAAAACAGCAGAGATTAGGGGTAGGGTTAATTGCCTCTCACCTGTCACTCCAGGCTCCCTTCCACTCAGTTTTACCCCAGGGGTTCCTCATGCGGATCAGAGGTATAGTTTCATTCTTGAAGTAGGCCAGCAGCCCATGACCCAAACGCACTTTCTTCACTGCAGTTACAGAGTATGCATGCCCTTTCACCAGCCCATTTGCCATCTTCAGCTCAATTTCATGAGGCTCAGCCTGATTATAAATTATAAAAAAACAAGTAGTCCACTGTAAAACCATTTTCCCTTCCAACATTGAGATAAAGAAGTGGACATTTTAGAAACGGTACAAACCTTAATGGAGCAGCTTATGATTCCACCTCGATCGTAAACCTTTAGTAGATTCTCAAACAGCTTGTCTTGTTTTTCCTGGTCCTTGTAGAAAGCTTCTTCCTCCAGGTTGATGGCTTCAGCCACAGCTCCACTGAAATCCACCACTGCATCTCCAGTGTTTCCCCCCTCTAATGACTCATAGCAGCCAGAGAGCCTGAACACAGTTACAGTTATTGTGTTACAGATATATGAGAAAATAAAGCATACACTTATAGTTAAATATCAATCTGAATTTAAATATGAAGAGATAGGAAATTAGAGACTGTAAATAAGTAAAGGACAATCTGGTTTATGTGTACTGACTTGGCATAGGCCTTTTCCAAAAGAGCGCTCCAGAATTCATTGTTGTCTTTTGAGTGACAGTAGATAAGTTCTCCGTTGATTGTGGGGAGCCGGTCATCCACCACCACGTCAATCCACTCCCCGAACACCCAGAACTGGAAGTGAAAGATTCCTGCATAGCTCTCAGGATGTTTGGCATCCCACTCCTGTTCCTTCCAGTCAGGAATTACCTGGAAATACAATGTAACGTGTCAGTGTGACTAATCAACCCTTTTCTATAGCAATAAGTTTTGCAGCTAAATGTGTAACAGGCATAATTGGAAAATGTGTAGCAATTACTGCAAGTCATCCATCCAATTAGATGTATTTAACTTGTATTAGATGTATTTAACAAAATACTGAACGATAGATAGTTGAGAAGCTCTAAGTGTCAAAAATTTGATTTAATATTGCACATAGAATGAATTTACACATATTGATTTTTTCCCCAATGTTGTTACAAATATCTAAACAAGTCTGAATATTTTTTGTAATATTTTGTTGTTCAGACATAAAAACAGACTATCTGCATCAAAATTGTTGAAGACAGATACACAGTTAGTGTTCAAATTCTGTTTCAATTATTTTATCCACCTTACATTTAACAATGGGAGTGGGACACAGTCATAGAAGAAATTAACAAAGCTAGTCTACCTTCTTCCAGAGGTGTGGCTTTAAAGCCAGGCAAGAACAGGCAGCAACAAACCAACAGTTTCCAACAACTCCTTGGTTCAAGTCGTGGGAGCTGATGCCCTCCACAAACAGATGGGGGTCATTGCTTATCTCCTGCAACAAAACAAATGTTAGGATGGACTCAGCCTGATTTACTATTAATCGTAGAAGACTTTACCATAAAAAAGATTAATGTAACAAAGTATAAGTATTTCTGGATTTTAAGAAATTTAATTGAAATTGGTCTTTTTCAGACATAATTGCCTGGACCACTACCACAGCTGTGTCACTCACCCCTGGTCGTTTCCACTGCACAGTCCCCGGAGGTGGTTTCCTAAAATAAAGTGATGCATTGGTCGCTGGAAATTCTGGATCCTCAAATAGTGTCTTGTCCTTGATACAGTCTTTCTTCAGCTCAGCATAGTGCTGATTTTTGTACGGGGTAGCCGAGGAGAACATGATCGGGATGCTGAAGCCTCACAGCTGCAGATTAACCACAGACACCAGACGATTTTCACATTTTATATAGTGTTTAGTAAAACTATAAGTGGGCAGGATCTCCCTCTGTCCCCTAACACTCATTGCTTCCTGGCAAGTCTGTTAGAACGCACCCCATCCCATAAACCTCCTCACTACTTCATTCCCACATCATCAGCAGGCTGCCCCATGACCCAGAGTCCCTCTGGACAGTCTGGGTTGAATGATGAGCAGATGCTGGAAAATATAAAATGCTATTCGAAGTGTTGTGAAAACTAAAATGTTAATTCTCACTAACATCATTTGTTTATTTACCAGAACTAACTTATTGTATACTTATTTTTGTGTGCTCTAAAGATTTTACCCTTATCCAAACTTTTTTGTTTATTCATCAAAATTGTCGTGGAAACTGTGGCGTACTACAGTGATAGCACAACATGTGTTTTAGGTGTCAACAATCTCTTTTGTATTTATGATTGAGGAAGTGAAGTGAACAATATTCTCTGGGGGGGTGATGATATTTTAACTCTTGATCTTTTGTCCTTTCACACTGACACCCGATGCTACATTTGAGCAATATGAGCAAATATAATTGTGTCGGATTCTCTTTTTTGCCAAGAAAAACAGTGAACGGAAAACCAAATTTCATTAACTGGAAGCAACAAGTTTCAAATGGACAGAAGCTGTTTGTTTTTTTTTTCTAAACCCTACCGCCAAAGGATGTGTATTGTACTTTTATAGAGGTCAAAATAATGACGTGTTGCCATATATACTGTTCTTCCCAGACAGCAGCAAACAGTCTTTATTACCTGCTCTACAATAAGGAAGTCCTCAGGTGCTTCCACACAAGTGGCCTATTTATACAGACTCATTGTAAGAGCCACACCCGTGTTGTCTTTACTCTACTTCATACTGGAATTTACCACCTTACGACATTACAGTTTTTAACCAGACGTTGTGACGTTAAGAAGACTGAGTGTTACACTTTCATATGTCACAACCATGACGTTTTAAAACATGCTGGTAAGTGTCAAGGTTGCGAGTGTGTATTTGTGCTCGAGTGAAAGCTGAATGTTATCTGTGTGAGAGTTCCTGGTTAATGTGGTCAGGCGGGTTATTTTTGGTTCATTATTTGTTCTTCTTTAGTGGACTTTATGTGTATGTATCTTTGTAATAAAGTTTGCTTCATTCACTGTTTGGCTCGTGAGCAAAAGTGACAGCTTTCACATTCCACACATTTTCCACATGCATGCTGGTGATTATGTTGACAATGATTTAGGTTCATCAAAACGTGAAAACAGGTTTTATAAGGCCACAGATATGTTTAGATGTTTCATTCATTCATGTTTCATTTTAAGGACAGACTTGTACCGACAGAGTGTAATTTATTAGTATTAAATAAACAAAGACAAGTGTAAAGCATTAATGTGAGTCAGCATATGTTGTCAATAAGGAAAAAAAGGTGTAAAGACTTCAGGTAAAAAGGTTACTTGAGAAACTAAATGTGTTTTAGGAAATCTCATAAAAAACAACAGTGAAGCCATGTATAAAAACATAGTTTAAAGTTACAGTTAAAGAGATTAAGTGGAAGATTTTAGTGCTTAAAATGGTAAATGTAACACTCACCTGTGCTTGGCTGTTTTATCCTTATAGTGATGAGTTCAAACACATTGATGTTCCTTTAAGGCTCCTGTGAGATGTATGTATTCCATCCCACATTTCTGTTCATAAATCAAGGTGTTTCTCAAAACCAAACCCACTTTATGGGATTGTCCTGAACCTATGGCTATGACGAGCTCCCCAGGCACGTTCTCTCACACACATACACTGCCAGAAAACTGGTCTGACGAGCACCTCTCTGCAGTAGGAGGCGTTATGTAAAGGCTGATAGGATGAATACAAGAAGGCAGGGAAGGGAAGAATGAAACTAAACACCTTCGATGTCCCACCAACCACCAGCTAATAGGTGAAACAAGCAACGACTTGTCCTGTTTTTTAAGATTAACATCAGAAATCTACCATATAATGCAATATTTGCATCAGTGTATGTAGGGTATGTTCCATCTAACTGCGTGAAATCATTTGTTGTGTTTTGTTTTATTCTTCCAGTTAGTCTAAATTCAGTTAAACTGAACAAACAAGACTAATAAACCCTGTTAAATCCCCAAACTCTAAGGCAACTGAGATAATATGACAAACTGGCACAGACTCAGAGGTCTGGGTTTAACTTTTGGAGGAAGACAAGAAGTACTTTGACTCCCTCAGACAGACAAAAATCTAGTCTGGACAATTCTAGATTTAACTTGAGGGAAAAATAGCCAGCTTCACAGGAATATTTGGGGAGAGCCAACAGTGATGAAGTAAAGTGATATGGGATGTAAGTATACTTACGTAAGTAAGTATACTTACGTAAGTATTCATGAAAAATAAAAATGAATCATTCAAATTAGAAGTGATATAAAATATCTGAACAAAAGTTCATGAGAAAAAGAGGAAAAACAACAAGTCACATGGTGTTTGACGGGAACCAGTTTGTACAAAAGGCTTCACTTACTGTTATATACTGCAATTCAATGGACAAATGAAGGGCACCAAAGTGAGGCCTAAACAGATCACAGGGTTGTTTCTCTGTGGTAATGTAAACTGTAATGAACTACAAACCTGTTAGACATTAGTTTTCCATGAACAGAAGTTGGCAATTTTAGATTTTTTGCCTCATAATTTCATATGTGGAAGATATATTTAACATACAAGATACTGAACAGATTATTTGTTATTTTTGTTATAGTTCATAAAAATGTTAGTATATCTTTGAAAAAAACATCTTATGATGTACAGAGACAGCATAAATACACACAATTTAGGAAATGAATAAAACTTAGCTGTTAGGTATTATTATATAATTATTATTAGTTATTTCTGTCTGTTAGTAAAACATTACATTTAAAAATAACATATTAAAAGACAAGGTGAAAAATAAGTTTACAATGTTAATATTATATATATATATATATATATATATATATGGAAGACATGAAAGGAGAGCACAATTGAGAATAATGGCCTTATTAAACAAAAACATCCAAAATTAATTTTAAATGAATCTTAATTAAATCATCAAAACATTATCTTACATTTTATAAAGCAGTAGTGTTTCACATGCACATTTTACATCATTTATTTATATAGTTATTTTTTTCATTTACCTACAATCTCATTTACTTATTTGATATTGAATAAGGATGCATACATAATGTACACTGAAGTGAGAATGAGAATGGTTTTGATTTTAATGACTTCATATCCTCTTGTGCCACCCTGAGAATAAACTTTACATTTTTAATCACAGCGCTAAAGCTCCATAAATGTTATAATTAATGTTGTCGTACACTCTGTCCTACTCCGGTTTTATAGGGAATGAGGAACAAAACAACCTCTGAGGCTGTTTGCAGAGATTTGGACTTTTTGTTTTTTTGTTTTTTTGTTTTACACAAGCAACAGCTGACATCTTTCTGCTCGTACTCCAACACAGACCTGTCTCACACTGATGTTTATCACAGCATCGACCATTTCCTCGTCCCTCGTCATCTCTCTAAAAACCTCAGAGACACACTTTTTAATGACCTATAATGGATACTGTGTTGGAATTTGATAAGAGTAGGACAGACTGCGACCAGACACTATTTATATATGAAACCAATTCTTTCAGACCCAGGAGACGTTAAACTTGAACCCTTAATGTCGTCAAGATGTGAAATCTGAAACTGATCCAGACAATGAGAAGTGAAGTGAAGTGTGTGTGTGTGTGTGTGTGTGTGTGTGTGTGTGTGTGTGTGAGTAAGGGCACATTCTCTGGCACAAAATAAATTGTGTGGGGGGGACAATCCGAGCCCACAATTTTACTAGCATTGCTCAAGGTTTATGTGATGACAAATATTGTTTACATTGAACTGTGCTTAACCTCAGGAATTGAAAATATGATGTCTTAAAAAGTGTTTTCTACCAAACTTGTTTAATACAGATGTTTGGCTTGAGATGTGCCTTCTGTGCCATTTAGTCACTACAGAAAAATGACTTTAAGTTTATGACCTCACATGACCCAGAAATGGCTGCCAAGCAAAAAGAGGCATGTGGTGGTAAGTGCTTGTGTTACACATTAACAATATGAGAGAGTGACTGACAATAGTGTATTCAACCTCTCGTTAATCATCGCTCTTTATGGTAGAAACAAAGAGGTGATCGGTGGTTTTATTTGTTTATTTTAGTGGCGCTCTCCCCTTTAACCCCTTCACAAATGTGATGATGCCTTATGATGAAAAAGCCAAATTACAGGACACACGTACACACATTACAACCAGTAGATGGCAGCATACTCATAGAGGTAAATATCTGTCCTTACATGTTACTAAAACAGAATCTCTATGACCATACTTGAGTCCTGCAGCAGGGGGCGCCAGAGCTACACTGTTATAGTCAATCCTCAGTTTGTCCTGTGCCATGTTAAAACTGCCAGACGATGAGGGGGGCGTTTCCCACCACAATACAATAGTTTATTGCAGACAATAAATGCTGTAATAAATCCACACAAAGATGTTGAATATTTAATTAATATCGGACTCTATTGAGTAATATCATACTAAGAGATCTGTGATACTTAATGGACATTAATGAACTGATGGGTTTTGTTCTGAACTAAAAGCTCTCATCATTACAGCTGTTTCTTGGTGTTATATACAGTGAATGTCAAACTGATTATTTCTTTGATAACAAAAAAATACTGAAGATTTAATCGAGTTATATTTTTTTACAAGATGTTGGTGCTAATGTGTTTTATTCAGATTGTACTGGCTAGGTCAGCCATTTGTGTATGTTTGTGTAAGAATAAAAAGAAAACTTGTTAAAAACCCAATTTGAATGCTGATGTTGTGATTTAAGCCGACAAATGTCACAATTCAACATGTGTCAAGTTAGCAATTATAGTAAATGTTTTTTTTTTTTTATTCAGTGATAAATACATTAACCGAAGTAACGATGCTATGATGTGAGACGAACAACAAGTTTTCATGTCAGAAAAAGAAAAACAACTTTTAATTCCAGACCAGAGGGGTGAAATACAACTGTTTTAATTGCAAAAGGATACCGGTTAATACATTGAATGAAGCACTGAAACAAGCCACTGTGACATTGCAAAATACCACTAAAAAGGACATTGTAAATTTCCAAGAAAAAAAAAAGAGAATTAAAAAAACAAAACAAAACAAAAAAAAAAAAAAGTCATTCATTCGATCAGAAAGGTGTACGTATGAAAGAGAACAGGGAGCATATTTACACCGTGATAAAGTGTCCTGTCACTCTGCGAAACAAAATGCACTGGGAGGCTTCCTGATTAAAGACATTTAAAAATGTTTTACAAAGAGCCGTTAACAAAGAACAAGCCTTCGATGTCGATTTAATTATCATTATTATTTTATCAAAAGACATTAGTCTAAAAAAAAGAAAAAAGAAAAAAGAAAAAGGCACCACTGAAGGTGATGAATTCACACCATCCATCTCACATGGTGGCGGCCGGGTTTACACAAGACAACCAACATTTTCTGTTAATGTTAAATATGCTGTAGTGCTGTAATAAGCTGTAGAAAAAATCAAGGAAACAAGACCATTATTAGCATGTAAGGTTATACGGAACTGAGAGATCGAGAAAAATTACAACAAATGGAGTGTTTGTACAAAATGGTGGGTAAAGTGAGGTGTCCCTGCTGTTGGATTAGCTGATATTATTGGCTGCTGTGCTGGTGTGACAGCGCTCCCTGCAGGAGAAAAGGTGTAATTGTCAGCACCAGATATATATATATTGTTTTTTTTTTTTAGTTTGTTTGTGATAGTTTTTGCCTCGAGTGTCAAGTGGCTGATGATAACAGCAACTCAAAGCTCATCCAGAGGGCAGACAACGCATCACTACTAAGACATACGACTTTCAGACTGCCACATCATCACTATGGAACTAACTGCATGGAAATTTTCGGTTCTAGTTCATTTCTCATCACGCTATCGGGTATAAAAAAAAAAAAAGAAAAAAAAAGACCATTCTCTACACAAAATAAAACCTTTTTTTTTTCTTTAATCCGAATGCATAGATGTGAATTTATAGGATGCTACACGTGCAGCATTTTCATTGATACATTGAGAAATTAATTGTGGTCACGCATTACAATGCTGGCAAGTAGACAGTAAAGTGTCTGTTGCTGTGGTAAATAAGTAGCTCCCTACTTTGTGCTTCAGTGTTGCCCAATTGAGAGATTCTCAGGTTCGATTCCCTGCAAAATCTGAGAAAACTCCTGTCAGTAGATTTGTAAGACACAGGTTGCAAGTCACGACAGCAGAAAAAGAAATACGGTCGATAGAAAGTTGCACACAGAGGCTTGAAAAAAGTACTAATGTTTCGAGCTCATGTGAGCGAGTTCAAACTAGAAAAAAATCCTAGACAAGTACCCTCGATATAAATTAATAAACTTTATAAAATTTAAAACCCACACATGGATTTAGTCAACCGTTACGTTTCCATCTCCCCCCGTATCTGAGAACTACGCTGAGCCATGCAAAATAGGAGAAATCCCACTAAAGTTTAGCGCCCTGACAACAATGATCGCCTCACATGAGCATGATTCAATCTTGACGTATTATTTATTTTATTTTTTATTTTTTTTGATGTGTTAAAAGCAACATGCATAAATCTCTGGGTGTGCTTCCTCCAGAATATTTAAAGAATTTTACAACTAATAAAATTACATATGCTTCCCCGTTCTATAATTCTTCGTCTAAAATCATACTTTGGCTTTTGAGACCTTTATTTATCTTTGAATTTCACACATTGAGCAATTAAAAATGTCGCCACTATCTGTGGTAAAGTACTGATAAATTGGTATAAAAGGGAATAAATTATTAAAACTGCATATTGAGAGTGTGTTGGCTGTTATTTTATGTTTTTTCCCTTTCTCTTCTTTTAAAAGGGCCAAAATGTTTTTCCTTTGGTTGTTTTTATGCACCATTAGGTCCTTCAGATCAGCCTTTTACATTCCCAAAGTTTCATAATCATTCACCAGTATCATGCAGTGCAGTTTGTGAAAATCTAAAATCACAGACGGTATATACCATGTATAGCCTACTGTCTATGTAGACGGTCAAAATAAAGGAAACACCAATAATGAAGATGTCCCACGAGGGCTACAGTACAGTGTTATGCTCGTCACTAATCCGACAAGATGAACGCCAATTTTTGCCAATGTATGGATTTTGAAGCCTCTGTGTTTAAATATAATCATTTTTACACAGTTATAGTTTTATAAGTCATCATTTTAATTCTGCTGGGAACATGAATTCTCATAGAGGATGTGAGGGCTCCTGACTAACAAGCGTCTTCAGTCAGTAGCTGCATCCCACACATCCTCACCCTCTGTGGTGGGACTTCATTTTTGGTTGCCTCTTTTACTTTGACCATACCCTGTATTATGTTGAGTAAATGTTAAAGACAGATATCGTAGTGACGTTATGGAAGCACAGCAACGGACGTGGGGCAGAGATGTTATGATGGATAGCTATACACAGTATTTACAGCGAGTTAGAAAGACTCTCTCTGGCTTAGCAGACTTCCTCTGACAAGGAACCGTTACCTTTCACACCATTAATTGTAAGGGCAGAAGGACAGGGGGACAAGGAGGAACGTCACGAGTACAAGTGATACAAAAGTTAAGTCAGTTTTGACTAACACCCAGAAAAATCCCCATTTGCTGCTTGGAATTCTGTGACTGAAATATAAAAGTCAGAGTGCATCCTTGAACAAAATGTCTGTCACCAAAGTGATTTTTTTTTTACACCATGAAATCTGTGGGTCAAGTGAACTGTGTACCCTGTTGAGAAATTACTGAAAGTGGCTAAACCTCCACATAGAAACATGTCTGAACATTAGTGAGCTGATTGTTACAAAGTGGTCAAGACAGATTTTTTAAAAAAAGGTTTGTGTTCATTCTCAAGCAGCAAATGGTGTCATAGCCCTGGTGGCTAAGGCCTTAAAAAGAGACAAAGAGTGGTTCTCCTAGACAACAGGTGGCACTGTAAGTGAAGGTGGAAAGCAGCAGAGGTATAAAAACTTCTGTGTTTCAGGCCAAAAAAAAGAAGGAGGCAGGCTGCAGGAGGAGAGTCTACATGGATTCGCCGATAGAATCGTCATCATCCAAAGATAAGGGCAGGTAGAGATCCTGGAAAAAACAGCGAAGTAAAAATCACATGTGCATATTCACAGTTAAGAGCATAATATGATGGATTTTTTGGGAAAAAATAAAATCAGGCAGTGAGATGAAAAGGGGAAAGAGAAGGAGAGACGTCTGGGTACCTTCTGCTTGTTGTTGAGGCCCGGACTGGTAGGGGTGGAAGTGGGGGAATGCTTGGAAATCGGGGTGGAGAGCTGGCTGCTGGAGCCTGTCCCATTGGCTGAGAGAGCCCACACACCAGAGTAGAGAGCAGAGGCAAAAAAAGAGAAATAGGGATAGGAGGGGAGGAGGGAAAACAGGAGAAAAAGAGGTAAGCAAGAGTAGGCCATTAGAAAGTGTGTAAGAGAGGCCTGAACCACTTTTCTTTGGCTTTAGTAAGAAAAAAAAAAGTCATTCCTAAACTGTGGGCTCATTTGGCCCTGGTGCAGAGAGAAGCTGTCTACAAGCTCTCTGTTAGATGGCATTTTATTCACTCGCTTTGCGTCCTGCCACGTTGCTAGGATTCACTCTGTGTGGAACATTGTGTTTATATCTAAGAGCGGTGTGATGTGATGTAGTTGTGCGTTTTAAGTTTTTGTGTTTGAGAGATGAAAAGAATTTAAAAGGCACTATGAACCAGATGGCCAGTGTAAATTTGAGCCAGTGAGTGTTGAAAACTCAACGAGGATAAAGCTTTATTGTTAACCGACTTAATGCCACTGGCTTGATCCAACCACTCAGTCACATAAACAGACTTACAAATGCAGACTTAACAGGCTGTTTAAACCACTTTAAAGGACAAACCCGCACCAAAAGAGAAAAATTACACATGCTATCATCTAGGGACCTTAAAATCAGTTTGTCTAAACATGAACTGCTCTAACAAATTTACTGCTATTTAATTTAGAAACCAAGGAGGAGTAGCAGCGTAACCTTTTCTCCATAAATCAGCAAAACTGCCCACACTGCCTAGGTTTTATCTTTAGATTTCTACACTTGAGACATTCACTCCAGCATGGTGATGTTAAATTTAAGATCACTGTTTCACTGTGGGCTTTTCGTCCCAGCACTGTGCCAAACACACTTGCAGTGTGTTCAACTAATTAAACCTGATGCACCCTGAGACAAATCGGTGTAGTTGAAACTGAAGACGGTGCTGCTGTTCTGTAAATCAGACCAAACATACATACAAGACCATACGTTCAGAACATACAAGACCATGGAGCGCCCGTATAGCTGAGTGGTTAGGTTACACCACTTTGTGTGTATGAGCACACTTTCCAGACATACAAGACCATTTGTTCAGAACTAACAGGCATATTTTAGTGTTTTTTCTTTAACTTTTTGTTTATGATGTAACATCAGAAACAATACTAATAGAGCCCAAGAAACAAATAAAACTTGGATTTTTTTTTCAAAATTCTTGTATACTAATGCTAAATTAAAACAGGCAAGTCACAAACATTTAGTCTGCATTATTGATCTGCTGACCTCTGACATGTCACAGAGGTGGTTAATGCTCAACAGCTTACAGGCTCCTCAGCATGTTGGCTAACCATCTGCCGGCTTAAAGGACTGGTACTCCCCACCCACCCCCCAATTATCAATAAAACATCCTACTGAAGGACCTAGGAAATCTGCTGAGCTGGAGACTGCTACATCCTCCCCAACCTATCATGTAAAGTGATGTGAAATATAAACTGTGGACTACCTGCTGCTTCCACACCGACAACTGTGAGAGCAGCATCTCTCTGCGTTGCTTTAAAGGGGATTTAACAGCTCACCTGCTCTGTCTGTCTTCAGCTGGAGAGACAGTGCGACTGTGTCTCATACTTTAACAGGCTTTAAGAACATGCAGCAAAGCATCGATGTGGATGTGCCTTTTTAACGTTTAACTGGAAGACGAGTTTTGTTTTTTTCTCTATAATGTCCTCCTGGATATTATGAAATGTTGAAATCCCTGATTGTAAAACAAATATCTAAAAGCTGTTTACACTGTCTTTGTTTACACCCCATGTTTTATTCATAGTGTGAAAAAAAGCCTGCTTTGCCAACATTGTAATAATAATAATAATCCTCATCAGATTACCCGTAAAACAAACAAAAGATGGATTTTACTGTCCTCATTCTGTATCAATTTTTAAATGGTGTGTTATGGTGAGATTATAGAGCTGGTATAGTTGGACCCTCACCCACCCACACACCCCCACCCCACCCTCTAGGCACAGCATGGAAACACAGTGTTGAATCCCTCTATGCATGTTTTTAAATTACAAACAAAATGAAGATTACAGTGGAGGAAGAAAATGGGAAAAAAAGAAGAAAAAAGTTCAGAGGGAGGAAGATTGATTGGTATTTGTCTTCTACTGTTCACAATCCACCCTGAGGGATAAATCCATCATTACGCCCACTACTCTTTTTTAAGAGTAAGGTCAGATGTCAAGGTCAACACCACTGGATGTTATTGGAGTTTGGTATTCCAGCACAACCCAGGGAGTTGTCATATTCTATGTTGTATTGGAGGTCATTTCCAGCAAAAGCATTAGCCTACTTTTACTCCCTTCTCCACCCAACCCCCCCTTTCCTCCCACCCCTTTTTTATTTTTATTTATTTATTTCTTTTTATTCCTAGACCAAGGTGAGGTCAGTTTCTGCTCCAGGAACAAGTTACACTGCAGTAGAGATAGTAATGGGCTCACTCGATTCAGCAGGAGATTTGCTGCGTTTGATTGGACCAGGACTCTTTGCAGATCCACGTTGAGCTTTGGGTCCCTTCATCACCCTGCACTCTGTGGAGAAAAAAAAAAAAGAAAAGAAGGAAAGAAAAAAGTCAGAAGTCATCACTTCCCTCCAAATTAAATCATCTAAATCAAAGTAAATCATAACCTCCGGACTGAAGTGACAGAAATAAATCTTTTATAAATCTGATGCGACATTTTTCCTTTGTTGTTTGCTGATTGCCTCATTACAACAACATTACATTGCATCCTTTTCACACCCTCAAGTATTTTAGCTTCTAGTTAAATGCAGTGCAGAAAGACGCCCACCCAGTTTTGTGTTGCTCCAGGGCACAAGCGTTAGAAGTAGAAAGAAAAGCATAAATACAGTATGAAGGAAGGGAAGTGAGTCAGCCAGAAGTGAAGTTATAGATACACTTTCTTTTCCTCTTTAAATTTGTTTAAAGCAAAAAACTATAGAGGTTTGGTTAAGGAATAGGGGATGTCACTTTAACTTGCATCATAAATCAGACCTCAATACTAACCAAATTGTGTCCATAGCAACAAGACACAAACAGTACTAAGGAGGAGATCACATGTCTCTCACCAGATTTGTAATCTTTATTTTTTTCTTTGATCAGATCCTGTTTCTGGTTTTAATCATATTTTATATCATTATCACTGCTCTTGTGTGTTTAGATCATATCAAATAAAAAAAAAAAATGTTTTGTAGGAAAACATGTTCATCATCTTTGTCCTTATAGTATCATCAGGATCGTATTGGAAATGTTTTTTTTTAAACAAATAGTTGGATCTTTATATCTACATTGGATGTCGTACATTCTAGGTCAGCGTAATAATCAGGGTAGACAGACTCCAGACACTGCTACTCCTCCCTCTGCATCCCCCTCCTCTGTTTGTACTGTCAGACTCTCTCTTTCCTCCCCCTCCCTCCGCTTTTCCACTTTTGATGCTAATTATACTATCTGTCCTCCCTCCATCTCCTGGGATCGTACCAATGTCTGTCTCTCTTTCTCTGTCTCTCTTAACCTTCACACACTACTGGATACAGATGTACATTCATGTGCGATTGTTTGCCACCGTGCTTTTGACAATACTTCAGACTGGCAGCTTGTCTAGTCTGCTCAGTGGTCTCAAAATAGCCCATCGTCTATCAGCACAGATTCCCTCTCAGCTTTAACTTGACATTGTCGCAGCATAAACAGAGTATTCAGGTGCCCGTGCTGCTCTCTGTCTACATGTCCATCTGCATAGTCTCATATTCAACATGAGTGTGAAAAAAAAAAAAAAAAAAACACTACAGGGCCTTTAAATCTTCTTTTGGTAATCCTGCCAAACCGAGCTGAAAAACAGAATCAAGTTAAAGTGTCTCTGCTTCTCAGACAAAGCATCACTAATAGAGAAAGAACATTTCATTGCATGTGTCTCTGAATTAGTTTAAATATAATTGTTACCATATTACCAGAACTGTCTTCTAAAACATCTGGATTTGATCATAAATCATCCACAATCATGACTGATGGATGCACACTCATCATAATATAATGCATCATATCACATACAGGATTGTCTCCTCTTCTCCGCTGAGGCCGACTCAGTCATGTCTGGCTGCTCGGGAGTTTCAGCCATTTTATTTAGCATTGCCCCAAGGTTATTAGAGACCAAATGAAACAGTTTAGCTTTTTGAGGGGAGGACAGAACTGAAAAGGAAAAGACCCAGATCATTATAAAGGAACCGGCAGCTTCTTTCCATCATTATCTGACAAAGATGATGATGGGAAGCGATGGGATCATGATGACAAATATGGCACTGTGTTAGTGGTGTGCTAAGATTAAAAGACATTTATATAACACTCGATGTATCAATGAGGGACATAAGGTGGAAGTGGGTTGTTGAGAATAAGGTTTTGAGGTCTGCGGGGAGCAGAGATACTCGGCGAGTGCATTTTCTCTCCTTGACTTCTCAGCAGTATCAGCACCGACAAATCAGCTGGCCTAAACCTGTCACCACACAGATTAATGGCTGTTCTCTACCTTTTCCCTTTCGCTACTGCTCTGTTGCTGCCGGCTGTAGATAACAGGCGGCTCGCTCTCACAGATTCAACAAACATAATTTTTCTCTTCACTATACACAAGCATAAAGCTATATGTACGAACATAAGATCAGAAAAAAATTGTGCGTGACACATGATAGATCTTATGTGTGCAGCTGCACACATAGCTTGCACATATGCAAGTGTAAGTATGCTTATCTCATAGTATTATGTTTACTAAACAGATGGGGTGGAATTTAAGAGTGAAAATTTATGTAGTGTAGTGAGAGTCCAGAATATTGAATAAACTAAAACCCTCTCTGTCTGCAAGTTTAAATCTCATACAACAGACATTATAATTTATATCTAATTGTTTATGCTATTTAGTTTACACTGTCTGGAATTTACAATAAAAGCAAAACTCTATATAAATGCAGTGTTTCTAGCCTACACTTGATGTTTTCTTCCAATGTTAAATACAGACTAAAACAGTTTTGCTCACCGTTCTCATCCAGAGAGAAGTCATCCTGGGCATAGCGGAACTTCTCTGGTCCACATGCGATGAAGACGTCGTCGTCACCGAAGAAATCTTGAAGGCAGGTAACCTGTGAAGGCACGACAAAGAATTCCTGATGATCTGGCAACAGCTGGTATAAGAGTCTACGGCCATGCTGACAGGTTAACGCTGAGCAAACGACATTTACCATTTTCACCACCTCTGTTGAAACTTGAAGCTAAGGCATCGTGTGGACAGAATAAATTAAGAGCATAGATTTTAGAGAACAGGAAATCCAACATCAAGGATGCACATGGTTTGAAGTTCAGTCTGAACCACAGCGATGGTCTGACAGGTTGACACCATCATCCCTAGAGCCACACCGCTAGCAAAAATGTCACTATTAAATGCTGACAAAGCTTTGACACTGCACTGCGCACTACTGAGAGCTACAGAAACTAAGACAGTGTAATTGCCAAGAAGGACTTATCTATTCATATCCCTTTGATTATATTCAAGCTGTTAATTTTCATAATTTAATGAAGTGTATTTAAAATGCTGATTCAGGGCTAATTAATTTTTTTTTATCCACAAAGACGTTTAGAGCATGACGCCAATAACTGCGCAGATGAACAATCGTGAATGATGTACTCAGGTTTGATGAGGAAAGTGTTAAATTGTGATTATTACAGTTAATTTGGAAAAACAGGATGAACTGTAAACACACAACCTCATGTGGATTAAGTCAATGAGTAACTGTAAGATTGTGGTTTCGTGGCAGTAGACCACCTTTGTCTTTTACTTGTAATGTTAACGTAGCCTTTAGCTACAGTAGGTGCATGTAACAAAACACACAAACAAAGACAAAGACATGAAAAAAACCCAAACAGAGAAGATAATGTTACACCTTTGCTGTAATGTTTAAATGGTTCAACTTCCTTCCCGAGGGACTTTTTTACTCTGTAGCAGCTGCTGACACAATATGGCCTACTTAGTGGACAGATGTCTTTGGGCCACACCTTCTCTTCTGCTTCTCCAATATACAAGCTCTGTTACCAGCTCTGACACGCCTGTTAAAGCCATTCAGACTAAAAGCTGTGTTTCCTCTTGGTTGTTTTTTTTCTCCCCCCTTCTTGGTGTACATGAAATTTCTTACGGAGCATGCCCGTCTCATTTTCAGTTTGCCTGTCAACACCTGCTGAAATCTCTCCTTTCTCACTAGAATTATTGGATCAAGACATATGAACGGAGCTACAGATGCTTGGGCAAACTTTGGAGCTTTACATAATTTCATAAAAACACAAGACTAAAAGTTCTCAGAGAGATCCATAGCCTGAGAGATTATCCTTTTTCGGGACGCTGGCCAGGATAGTCAAGATGCATCATGGTTTCCTTTGTGATACACATCCAAACTATGAGCTGCAGATAATTTGGGAACACCCCACCCCAGCAGCTGCCATGTTGGTTCTCTGTCCTGCTAGACAAGCTAAAAGTGTGTGGTGGTGACTCGGTGGCGTGGCATCCAACAGCTGTACCTTCTCTGCGTCCTGTAAGATTCCCCCGGACACAGGCCTGGCAGGGCCCTGCTGAGGTACAGAGATGGAGCATCGACTCCGGGGATCAAAATCTAATTGGTTTTTCAGCCAGGGTTAATTTACAGGCTACACATTTGGTTTTTTTTCTGTGTTCATTATCAAGAGATTAGATACATGTTTCATTACATTAAAGTGTGTAGCAACAAGGGCACCTGACAGTTAATCATCAGATGGAAGCATTAGGAAAAGCTCCTTTTTTCCCCCCAAAGGCCAGTGGGCGGAGGAGAGGTGATGGAAGTGGGTTGGACGGTCAAGAGGGAAGAGACTAGTCCGCATCTTAATAGCTTTAAAAAAAAGAGCTGATTAAAGGGATAAAGTGTTTATCCAACAGACCTCTATCTTAATCTCTTTTGATAGAATATCAATTAGAAATGAAAAGTCTGTCCACTGTTGGTTTCTGATTTACAAACAGGCAGCACTTGTCCTTTTCTCGTCTACAAAAATAACTCAAAATAAAGATGTCTCATGGGTGATTTACACATCAAAATGAAGAATCTGAATTTTAGATTTTACTATTTGGTGCACTAGTTGCTTTCAAATCCCAAATTTTTATGGAAACAACTCACACTTTTAAATACTAAATTATAAGTGTAGGTGTCACTGACTCAGCAGCTTTGACAGCAAGAATTTAATTCCAGGTCAAAGAAGCAATTACGATGCAACACCATGGAAACCTTTCAAAGCATGGTGAAAAAAAGCAGTATGCTCTGGAATCCTATTTCCTATTTAAAAATCCTACAAATCCAATTAAATAGAGAGATATAAATCATTAAACTCACTAATCATTAATCTAAAATGTATATCAAATATCTTGAAGATAATCCAACAATCACTTAAACTAATTCTGTCACGCACACGGAAATGTCAGGGTCTGTTTGAAACTTGGCTGTTGCGAGAAACAGGCAGAAGCTTGGGAACATTTGGAAATAGGTTAAGAAGCACCTTCTCTCAATTTGAAAAGGTCAGTTAACTCCATCAACCGGAGCCACCTGGCAACAGTATCTAGGGGAAGGACAATATGAGGCGACATGATGCCATTTAACTTAATGACAACCAGAAGCCCTGTTTGTGCAGGTTGCATATCTTCTTACTCAGTCATTAGTGTCAGTGTGTATATGTTCAATTGTGCATTTATTAGAAAAGGCAACTGGGGTTTTCTGAAAAACTGGCTCATTTTAGACTCCAGGTGCCCCCGCCCCCAGACCCCCTGTCCCACCAAGCCCATCCCTAATCTCTGCCTCACCAGCTGTCAGGACCACATGACCCCCCCACCACAATCACCACCACCACTAAAAAGAGAGAGAGAGGGAAAAACCAACACCACCAGCAGCTATGCAGGGATCCACCACTACGACAACTGAATTATTCAGCGTTCCTTTAGACTGATTGACCAATCAGCCACAGGCGATGCTGGTCTGCTCTTCTGGTTCAGAAGATGGTGGAGAATTTGTCAGAATTTCTGGTTACTAAGTTTATGCTTAATACTTAATACATTTCCCCTTACAAAACAGACAAAGTTTTCACAATAACTACAGATGTGACACATCCTCCTGAGACTCATGAGCAGGAGCTGATTCACAAAATATCCAGAGAGCAGAAAGAAGATCAGGAACAAGAAACCTCCAGTGCCCAGCGTGTCACATGTGGTGTCATTATAAAGCCCCAGTTGTCCTTCTTAAAGAACAACAGGACTTAATAGAGTGACATGCATGTTGTGAAGAAAGTGTTAATGAAATTAGCGATAAAACATTTTAAACAGTGATTCAACTTGATCGTGTTTGATTAAACTTTGCTGAGTTTAATAGTTAATAATCAGTAAATCTGATGCGTTAAATAAGTAAATCATCATCTCCATTTTTCTGTTGCTTCACCTCATCAGCAGACATTGTTCTATGTTGATACTTGTGCACATCAAGGATTTTGTATACGTTGTCTTGTCAGGATCAGTAAAACTACATATTTATGATTAAAAATATCATGTCCACTACAGAGGACAAAAAATAATTTCTAGATCCCAGTAGGACATGGTTATCTTCCTATTTTGCTTTAATACTTTTTATACTTTTATATTTTTATTGCACTTTTACTTATTCTGTTTCATGTTGCTATATTCTATACATGTTTGCATTGGAGAAAGAGCTGCTTTTAATCTCACTGTACATGTAAAACAGTAATAATAAAAGGCATTCTATTCTATATTTCACTGTAAATGGGGAAAAGCTTCATTTTTCAAACAATTTTCAAAAAGCTGTCCATCTATTACATGAAGTACAATATATTTTTATGAAGACAATCATTTCAGGCTCAATTAAAATGTTTTTTCCAGAAAAATCTTCAAACAAAGCTCTGGTTTCTTTTGTCCTCTTGCGAACAGTCGGTCTGCCTTCACTTCAGCTCTTCTCTTAAAAGCAAAAATTAATGAGTGACTTGATGAGCCCCTAGGTCCAGTTTCTCTACAACGCCACTCCACCATGTTAATTGATCTCTGTGCAGGAGTAAAGCTTTTAAATGTTGCATTACGCCGTTTTTACTTCCGGTCATGACCTGGGGTGTCTCATCTCATCTGTGCTCTGACAAACAGTAGAATCAAATACAACTGAAAACAATCATCTGCTGACAAATAAAGATCAGTCTTATCTTTACCTTAAAGGTTCAAACAGCTGGAAATGCTGCTGCAGTCCACTACAGCTTAAAGCAAAATGATGAAGTCTTTAGTGGCGGTACACACTGCAGTATTTTCTACCTTATTGTGCTTTCTGTATGTTAGCACAAGATGTCTCTGACTCTGGGGTAAGTGTTGAAGCCGAGTGCAAATAATTCAACTAAAGCTCTGGAGTAAAACTAGACATGGAAAAAACGCAAAAGAGAAAACAAATCTGTGAGTGAGTGAGTAAATTACTTTCCATTAAATATCATATTGTGTAGTCTCAGCGTTACTGAGCTAAGTGAGAGGAGAGTGAGGAAAAGGAAAGAAAGACTGAAAAAGACCAGCAAAACCTTGGTTTTTGCGACCCATGGGGAAACACCCACACCATTTCCTTCACTGAAGGCACAGACACCTGATCGATATCATCTCCTCTGCACTGTTGAATATTCCTTCAGAACACACACATCGTCTCCATTTTGTCTGTTTCAAATCAGTGATAGGATCACAGCCAATGCAAGGTATTAAAGAGCTTCACAAGCACTAAAGATAATGTGAAGTTATCTGCTTTTGTATCAACAGTTCAGTAAATTAGATGTGCAATCAAAATAAAGAGAAAGCCCATGTTCGGGGATCAGACGCTCTGCAGGGCTTTGTCCCACTTTGCGTTAGTGACCTGTCTGTGACCCTGTTGTACCACCACCGTGTCTGTGTGCTGCTGCTGTAGGTGCTCTGGATGCATTTGGAGCGCAGATGAAGCAGTTAAGCGGCGATATCTGCAGAGTCATGGGGACCAGCTGGTGCCTGATGTTGCTTTCACCCCACCCCTCCCCAACCCGGAGGAAACAGGCTTTCCATTTGGCTGACTGATGTGGCCTTAGCATTATTAAATTGTGCTTCCTCCTCTTTCCCCCCTCAGGTCATGCTCACTTGTTGATGTGGTGCTTATGCAGGAATGAGGAGATGCAGGGTGGGGTGGGGGGTGCAGACAGAGAGGACGCACACACTTCCATGTCTGCATGAGATGCTTCATCATGGCGACCACACCCCTCTCTCAGCTTGACTGTCTACCTCTGTTGAATGCTGCATTAGTGTGTGTGTGCATGCGTGTGTGTGTGTGTGCGTGTACATGTGCGTGCAAAATGCGCCTGTGGTGACTTGTGTCGATGGGCGAGGAACAGAGAGCAGGTAGGCAAGATCCAAAGCAAAGAGCACACTCAGCGTATTACAGCCATTGTCACAAACTGAATCCATCACAGTGGAGCTTATTGCCATGACAACTGCTTCTGCAGCATGGCAAAGAGCAGACAGACTGCAAGAGCCCTGATAACCAGGGAGAAGCAGGCTTTTCTTCCCTATTAGCAGATATATTTTAGTCTTTAAGAAACCCTGAACCCACGTCTGTATCCATCTCCTATTCACTGAATAATTTCTTACTGCATGTTATTAACTTTTAAAGTGAATTGGAATCTTTTGTTCTCCGACAATAACAGTGTGACCTTGTGCCTGAAGCATGCCCAAAGCATCTACTGTGGCTTCTTTTTTTTGACAAAATCTTTATAGAGAAAAAGGACTAAAATGAAAACCTTAATTCTAAACCAGGTCAGAATAATGGGCACTCGTTTAGAGAGCCCTGTGCAATCCTGCGGCCATGTTAAGATAATTCATGGTCAAAAATCGCACAGCAACACAATGTATCTATGATATTAAGGTTTGGCAGCCATTAGATGAAAATTAGATGAGAGCACCATTCAGGTGAACAACTAGTTAATCTTAAATGCAAATCAAAACTATTCTCCAATGCAGACACTTCTACCAAAGAGGAATGAATACAAAATGGCTGCCGGCAATTAAATAAACCCCCTCCTCGATTAAATGTAGCCTTTAGAAGTAATGAGGGCAATTCAAGAATCTTTGTTTTTTTTTTTGGTTGTTAGGCACAGGGAATAATTACTCCCTAACAGAAAAAAAATAAAATGATCCTAATTTGCTGTAAGAATGAAAAATGACTCCTGAATCCACTGGCCCCACCCTTCCTGATTGAACTGAAAAGCACAAGCATTTGAGGGGAAAATGGGAGTGATTTTGTTCACAACACCGACAAAGAGAGGAAGGCAGACAGCCTTTACAGTCTACACAGCAATAAGAAGAAGAGGAGGAAAAAAACAAGCACAAGAAGTGGCCATTTAAAGGAAAAAAGCTATAAAACACAACCTGAACTACAATCACGTCTTTCAAAGCCACATATCCTCCCGTCTGCTGCAACGACATGACGTGATTCCACTTCACAATGGAGGAATGAACACAGGTAAAAATGGAAAATATGACATGATCTTTAAAAACCAAAGGCTTGCATTGATAGCAAACTCTCACACCCACTACAGGATGTGGTATCTGACAGACCGGTCCACACCAGCTGGGCTCTCTTTGTGCCTGGGATGTGGTATCCTAGCAACCAGTCCCAGCAGCTATCGCAATGGAATGGGAAGAGGAGGATCGGCGCAGAGTCAGGGAGGGGCGGGCACTGCATCAATATTGCTTCTACCATATCACCTCCACCACAGAGCAGCTGCAGTGTGCCTCTGCACACAAAGACACCGCAATAATGTGTGCAGCATCTCACATTTCTGTGCATTGCAGTTTTACTGGGGAGTTCCCCGGCACGAGTTGGAGATCAATGCACACTAATTAAGTAATAAGGGATCTACATCTACAGTGATGACCACAGAATCAATATACTCTGATTAGAATAGCAAACATATGGAGGTGATTAAATTCATTTTGTGGAAATGTCATTAAGAGTGCGCAGTATGGCAAAAAAAAAATAAAAAAATAAAAAAATCTTAGCTATAGATAAAGGCAACATGGTGACTCAAACAGCCCAGGAACAAAGAAAAAACACACACAAAAATATGTACAACTGCAATATACCATGACATTATACAATCTCCAAATATCTTAGCAAGCGGTTCTGCAGGAAAACCAGCAGCAGACCTGGGGCAGCCAGACTACACCCCTGGGAGAGCGTATTAAAATCAAATTCCCCCATCTATCATTTCAGCGCACCTCCCCTCCTCCAATACACATGTGATTTGGACCTTATTAACACAAAGGGGAAAAAATGCAAGTCCAACACCTAAAGGATCTCGGCAGGGCACGATTCTCGGTCCATCTGTGATGAATAATACAGGAAAAAAAGTCCCTGCACGAAGATTAGTGAACATTTAACCATATCAAAGGGAGGACAGAGAAACAGATGTCCACACACATATCCACACATGCTCTCATGCTTCCTTCTCGTCTCATCCACGGCTGTTAATTTACTGTGAATCACAAAAGTCTGGAAGGTACCAGTCTTTAATCTGTGTATGCGTGACAGGTGTAAGTTTTTGAATTATCAAGAAAAGGTAGGTTTTTTCCCTGTATCTATCTGAAAGATACATTTTATCATGATTGACACTGCATTGATATTCTTCTTTTTTTTTTTTTTGTGAGACCACACCTCCCATCCATGTTTAGCACACGAGGTTCACCTCACAGATCTTTCTGCGACCTTCCAGGTGGGCGACCCTGCATGATGGCTGCGGTCTTCCCCCAAGATTTCTCCATTAAAGCGCAAACATGAATAAAACATTATGTCCTTTTAGCTTGGCCAGTGTGTAGAGAAAACAATAGTCTTCCCCTGGGAGTGACTTTTAACCAAAGTAGTGTGCCTCTAAAAAATCATTCGATTGGCTGTCACCATTCTTGGGCTTTTATTCCAGCTGAATTTATAAATGTCTCCTAATTCCACCTCACTATATTAGTTGTATATAATATATATCATGATAATATTGATGGTAAACTAAAATATTAGCAGCATTAGCTTTGCAATGAATGACTGCATTCCAATGACTGGAGCTGTTAATCTCAAAACCAGACATTAGTTAGAGTGAAGACATAAATTATAGTCATACAAGCCCATACATTAATAATATATTGAATTTAGCTGTTAAGCAAATTAGATTAAGACAACTAACTACCCAACCAATCAGAATAGATAGTTAATGGTTTTTTCATTAATTCAGGAGACTCCATACTACCTCAAAAATCTCACGCTTGTCTGGTGTGTATTTCAGAGGTTGGATATTAGGGCATGTTTAACTGTCCACAGCCAGTGGAACCATTTCTGAGCAGGGTTTTCTCGTGGGGATTTCTGTGCCCTGAATTCTGTTCTACTACAACTGCCCCACGATCCCGTAACTGAACACCAGAGAGTCTTCAAGGTTGCTCAGGACACTTCATTATATTGGTTTCTATTACACGGAACATACATGCCTGTACTTCGAACCTCAATTGCTAAAGTATCATCTTACGTGTGGAACTGATGCCGACGATCCAAATGTTTTACCCTCAATCTCAGAGGTGTCCTGAGCTCAGCAAATTTCAATAACTGCAAGTCACCAAAGTAAATTAGATTGAAGTGACTGTGGTTTTAGTGTGCAGTTTAACAAAGGTTTTCTAAACTCATATTCTCAAGGTTTTACTAAAATACCACTATACACCATCTCAAATACTCAAAAACAAAGGGGACAAAATGATCAAACACAACAATACAGGGCTTGGCCCTTTGTACACCACCATCGTGGGTGGAAGACAAATCTTCCCAGGACTTTTAAGCTATACAAAGACAGATGGAAATAAAATTACCAGTGGCCTAAAAACGCTCCAACAAAGGACAGTGACCAGGACTTGAACCACAAGACAGGAGCATATGTCATGTCGTACTGAAAGTTAAAATACAGGTAGTAGACAATAATGCTCACTGTGTACACAGGCAAAGGTTATTCTCATGAATGCCCAAGCTTCTCATGGACTTGCTGTGCCACTGTTGACTAAGGGTGGGGGAAAACAATGACATTTTGTTGGTGATCAACTAGGTTTTAGTTTCCATTTCTGAGCAAATAATTTGGTTTTCCTCTTTCCTTTGATGCTGTGGTACCTGTCTGGGATCATGTGCAGGTATGAATGACATAGTGTCCTCAATCCAGACCACAAATTTTCCTATGGTATAGCTTTTTATAATGTATTCAACCACTTTAATTCCAGTTATTTCTAGAATAGACAGCCCTACTCTGTTATAACTGTATGATGTACAGTTGTACTACATGATGTAAGCTTGCCAATGGCTGTAAAGGAGACATACCTGCTTGCCATCAAGTGTGTAGATCCTCTTGACCACACCACTTTCAAGTTTAATGGCCTCTGTGATGTCTGTGAGGACCTGCTCAAAGGAGTGCGCTGTTTTCTTGTTGAGCAGGACACGCACAGCTTTGCGTGGCTTCACACCACTACGCATCACCGTCACGAGTTTGGGACGAATAAAGTCCTTGGTCTCTCTGGAGTCGCCTGCAGCCTTGGCAGCTAAGGACTGCATGTTCCTCTGGCTTGCCGAGGCCTTTACATTCACGGACCAGTTGGGGTTGACGTTCTTCGTGTAGTCGACCTTCTTGTAGAAGTTCTCTGACGCACAAACATAGCTTTCCCCTGTGATGGCAGGGGGGAAAATGGGTTAGTGTGTTGAAAAATATTTAGCTATTTAACTTTCCACTGTCCACTCGAAGACATTTGAACCTGCAGAAACTCAAATTATGAGATGTCAGGTCCGGTGGGAGAAATTATCTCTTAGCTTTCACGTCTTGGATTTCATCTCAAATCAATAGTGTTACAAATAAAAATCATTCTTGTTAAAGGATATAGTACACACCGCACATGGTGCCAGTTTTGCTTGCTGACATGAATATGGGTCAGTCATGCTTTGAGTCACCAGATTTTTTTTTTTTTTTTTTTTTTTTTTAAAATAGGAATACATATTGCTATCAAGTTCTTTCTGGTTTAGACTTATATTAAAACAACCTTTTCTATCCTTTCCGATAAAGACTGACCAACTTCCTTTTTTGAGCAATAAAAAAAAGACATGGATCATATAGGAACTACACATTCTTTCACCTTTTCTCAATAAATAAACAAATAAATAAGCACTCTACAACCTCATTGCAAACGTACTTTTCATAAATTGGCCCATCTTTCTTCCAACTCTCTAAACAAACTTCCATTTTCATAGTAATTTATCGACCAGCTTTTACAGCAGATTGCGCTGTTGCTCAGACAGGGAGAGCAGCTAAAGTGAAGACAAAAGGCAGCAGGGGGAGAGAGATAAAGGGAGATTTTGGCAAAAGGGGGAATCCAGAAGGCAACAATTAGGCCAAATGTGGAGAAATTAAGGCAAAGACAAAGACAAAAAACGGGATTACACTGTGCAGAAAAGATTGAGCAATTAATTATGGCCCAGGAGAGGAAGCACAATGAAATGCCCCCCGCCATCCACAGTGCTTACTGTGCAGCCCCTTCTTTACTACACTCACCAAACACACACAAACACACACAGACCAACAATACACATACACAAGCTCAGAGATGCACACACTCCCATCTTTCCTAAGCGGCTCAAATAGCTGACACAATTACCACATTTTGGACAAATAAAGTTGCAGTTCATCACCTAGATTTACCCCAAATTCACTCTGTCCACCATTTCTTTAGAGAGGGCTCATAAAAGCAATGTTCCTCTGCAAGTGGATCAGCATGTAAAGGTAGGTCATTTAATTTGGTCTTGCAAATATTCCCAAGAAACATCTGTTTGCAAAATGAGTGAGGATTTACCTCAGATTAAACTATATTCAAAAAAGCCACAGAGTTGCACTTTAGCTTTAAGCTTTATGTTGCTGCATCTGAGAAAAGGTTTCACTAACACACATATGGCTTTCCTCCAAAACATGAATCATCCTGTTGGACACCAAATAAGGAGGCACTGAATTGCTAAAAAGATTTCTAAATAAACACTGGCAACATACATAACAAGAATCTGTGAGAACATAACTGACTTCTTACTATGATCAGCCGTCTGCTGCCAAATATAGACTACAACAGACACTAACAGGCATGATGGCAGCTGCTCATGAAGTTTATGCTAGCTTGAAAGCTGAATGAGACAAAACATTTCAAAGTAGAAGAAAACGTGTTGGTATTTCCATCATTATAATTATGGCAGCTGATTGAAAAGTTTGACAGTAGAAACAAATTGTGACTGGCCGATTTTTTTTTAAGTCGTAATGCCTTCTGTATATGAACCATTTATCCCGCGCTGAGATGTAGAGAAGCATCTTTATGGTTCAGTAGGAATCATGCTGTAAGTCCAAGATGAACTGAGACCACTGAGCTTAACTAGGTTCAAGGTTGAAGACCTGCTTTCATCTTCATCTGCAGAAAATTCTTTTAAAAATCTTAATAGAAGTAAAATACAGAGAAATGTTTCCTGATATTTTTCAATGTTGTGACATTTCAGCTACATTTATTTAATTTGTAAAGAACTCAACAGTTGAGAAAAGTGGACCATGTGACCCAACTGTCCCAAAGTAACACTCACATTACTAATACTACAGATTAAAAGTTGGTACGTCATATGAGAGATTACGTGAGTCTGGATCAAAATCTTACACTTCTAAATCTTCTCGGCACAGAAACTGACTTGCTCTTCTCTAACATGGAGCCTAAAAAACCTCAGTTTGATCTCAGTAGTTTCGCTCCAATGAGGAACAAAGAAACAATCCAAAGGATGCAATTTCAATGCTTACCTTCTTCTAGCTCATCCAAGGTTGAGATCTTACGTGTACCATCAATAGTGAAGATGAAGCGGACACCCTGTGGCAAGTTGATGTGGTCGGACAGCGAGCGTGTGAGGTCAGCCAGGAGGGAGTCAAAGGTGCGAAATCGGTCGTTGGCCACAGCATACACAATGCCCTTGAAGTAGCGATCTCCATTGCGGTAGAAGCGAACCTTTTTGGCTTTCTTCTCGTTGGTAAGGGCCTGCAGAGTGCGCGTGCGGTAGAAACTGCAGTGGGCGCTATGGGTAGGGCTGGGGAGTCCATTCATGCGCCCTCCCCGAGGGGTACGGGATGCCTTGTCCCTCTCGTCAAAATGTCCAAAGTCTAGCTCCATGATGACTGAAAGTTGTGATGGTTATGACAAATGTGTGGTGGTGGTGACCAGCTCCGAAGAGTCTAGAAAAAAAGGAATACAAAAAGTACATGTTTTAGTTAATATTTTGATTTGTTTCAAAAACATGGTCCAGACAACCAGACACTGAATTCCATGAAGATAAATCTACCATATAGTTAATGGTGTTGTCTGCATACAGGTAGGAAATGGATGAAACAATCATTTTTCCCACTATGGAATAACTGTAGGTTACAGCCAGTCTTGGCAGGGGTGGAGCTGACATCAGTCTCACAAAAGGTATACGGACATAAAAAGCTTGTAAAAGTGAAAAATTAGGTCATTATTTACTGCTACAGATGAAAGAGCAATCTCATGACACATGTGTGGCTACTGCACAAGGCACTTCTACTCCATGTGAAGAGATGAAAGTAGATTAACAAGGTTTTCCGTGGAAAATGGTGGATTTAAAAAGAAGGCCTGGGTCCACAAGAATGCAATCAAAACTGCTGTGTGAGGCATATAGCATAGATAGATAGATAGATGTACTTCATTGATCCCAGGCTACGAAATTACAGGGTTTTTTGTTTTGTTTTTTGCAACCAGTGAAACAGAGATATGTTACATCTCTGTTACTTGTTCTATACTTGTTCTTCCACCTACATACACCTGTGACTAATCATCTCAATGTCCAGAATTAGTAATCCAAATTCAACATTATCATTAGACTTACAATTAGATTTAGCAGTATTTAAAAACCAAAAGGTTAAAGTTACATTTTGTTGTCTCATGGAGTAAAATTATGTGTTTTATAGTATAAAATCTTCTTCTATAACAATAGCTAATGCAATACTAAGCGTTTTGCACTGTATCATCTCTCACAACAGTATTTGTAATACAATGAAGCGTGTAGCACATGTTCACTGTTGAGCAGAAGTAATGGATTCTCAGAGGAGTGTTAAATATTTAAGCGGAGACAATATTACAGTACGTGGTATTGGTGCACTGACACTGAAATGTCATAGTTTTACATAGCAAGAAGATTTGAATCTTAGTCAAAGTTTTCATCATTCAAAAGAAAGTGTCTGAAATAGTGAGGATTTGAATATTCTAGGGGATTAGGCAAATGCTGCACCTGTCAGATCAGAAAACAACAAATCACTTATGCTATGAGATGGACAGAATGGAGGACTTTTTTCCATATTTAAAGACCAGTTATTTCCCCTGAATGACTACACCGCAGTCTTCAAAAAGCACAAAAAAATAAACCCATTTAAACACCTACACGTACCCACATACAAGGAAGGTATCTGACACAATGTCCTCATTCATGCAGGTTTCTTTAAAGCACCTTCAATATGAATGACCTCTTCCAGTTCCCAGGTTTTATGAAAATATCAGATTCAGGCAAATGTGCCACACGTATCGTTTCTCCTGATTAGCCTACAGGAGTTTACAATATTGACTGAAAGGTCACAGGTCTTTGAACAAAACCCAACTCTAAGTAGCTTATTAACAACACTCATTCACACCGTGACTTTTAGGATGCTTACAAAACATGTTTAAATCGGAAAAGTTTGACGTTTCATGTCTGAAATGTCACCATTCGGTATCTTCTGTCAGAAGAAAAGTGAGTGGAACTATATCATGATGGTATTAAATCACAAAATGGTGATATTTTCTTTGCAAAGCTCTGAAACAGACGTTTCAGGTGTCTGAAGAGTCTTTGTCAGATGTATGCATGTTCATTGCTTTGTGCAGAGCTGAAACTATTGGTCAATAAATTAATATAGTCCACATAAATTGACTGGCAACTATTTTGATAAAGCAATTTTGTTTCATTCATTTGTCCAGAAATGTTTTAGCTTTGCCAACGTGAATTTTTTCCCCTTTTTACATCACTATGATAACTTGATAACCCTTGGATTTTGGCATTCGGTTGCACAAAACACTTTGTGTGAAGAAACCACCTTTATTTTTCTGAAAAACTGTAGAAGTAGAAAACTTTAATTTTTTCTGATGCTATATCACCTCTCTGATTGATCAGGTAAAATTCACATCCATCGATCGATTGATCAAGGAAAATAACTGTCAACTCCAGCCTATGGAAGATGTTCATAAAACCACCCAGTCTGACTTTCAACGAACAAAAAAAATCTGTTCAGTAACCTTGAGACTCTATCGCCATTTTATTTCATGCATACAAACCAGTTAAACCAATACCTTCTATTAATTCTCATTTACCCTCTGAATAGTTCCTTTATCATCCTCCATGGTTTAAAGCCCCACATATGTATAACTGATGCATATATAGCATTATGCAGATGATCACACTGACAATCATGGGGCAATAAAACAGAACAGAAACATGCTGCCACCACCCATCCATGACAGGGCCCTGTGATCACCCAGCTAACCTCTGGTTGTGCTGCTGCTGACTGTGGTTTTATGACAGCCACGCTGATAGGGGTGGGACTTCAGTAGACCGGGTGTTCCTCAGCTGACAAAGGCCAGGTTTCAAGCCCATCTGCTGCACTAATGGGCAGAACTAACAGTGACCCTTCCCCAGTGGAGCATCAACTAGGACAGTCCATTGTCTCGAACAGGGTGCTTGCCTTCAGAGTGACATCACCATCACTACCACTGCTACTACTGCTGCTGCTGCTGCTGCTTATTCTCCAGCATGAGTCCATAAAGTGGACATACATATTTCCAGTATTAAACTATACAACATGACACACTTTACATTCTGATCACATTGCCTTTATATCAATAACTGAGAGAAAATTACAGCCACAGCAAAAATGCATGAATCCTCCCATATTAAATCCAGACTCCAACATTAAGCAGCACTGCAGTAACATGGTGTGGTATCACTGATATTTTTGGCTGCTTCTGTGTTCCTGACTGAGCCACCCACTCTCTTTTTCTCTCACACACACACATTCATATAACACCCCGGTGACTACACACTCCTGACAAACCCAGTACCACATCATCTTCATCAAAGATGATCTATCACAGCATGACAGGCAGAGCTAGTTTAAAAATCACAGTCACAAAGGGAAGAAGAAAAACAAAGTTTTTATCATACTACACTTCTCATTAAAGGTGTATGAATGTGACCACATGGCAGCGGCATAAAACGCAAGTTCTTTTTTTTTTTTTCCAGGCGCACACCTTCTCATAATGAACCTGCACAGACGCACATATGAAAACCTAGAAATCTTTCCTTCAACACAGAAACACCTCAAATAAAATCTCAACTTGCCTGATCACAGTTTTTAAAGAAAATCATAAAACATAAAAAAAAAAACACATAACAATTAAGATGATTCCTTTCATCAGTTACAAGTGCGTGGATAATCCCACCCAGACTCACCTGCGTCGCTGCTCGCGGAGTGTGTGTGAGTGGGTGAGTGAGTGTGTGCGTGTGTGTGTGAGGGGGAGTGGATGTGAGTGTGAGAGAGTCGATGCTGCAGGATACAAGCACGCCGTCTCTCCCCTCGCCTTTGTCTGCTTCAGTCTGAGAGCCGAGCCGCTGCTGCCTGCCTCACTGGAGGAGCCACTGGGTCCTAAAGCCAACGAGTAGTGGACCCGCCCACTGTGGAAATGAAATACTGTAGGTACCAGTCAATGTGGGAGGAGGGGGAGTAAGAGGAGGAGGGAGGAGGTGAGGTCGATGTCACCAAAAAAGGTGCATTGGACAGTGAAAGCTTTCATGATAAAAGAATATTTAGTTATTAAGATTAAAGCATCTATGGGTGGACACTTTTCCTTTCTGTGCATTTTTCTCATTTAAAATTTCTTTTTATTTCAGGTCCTATTTTCTTTTTTCCACAAGACTGTGACTTCCTGTCACAGTCCTGTGATGTCCTGTGATGTCCATGTAATCAGCTGTGTTAAAAAATCATCATGAGTGTGTCCAATTTGCACAAAACCACAGTTTGATGTTTTGTTTTTTGTCTGTTGGAACTCTTTGTTGGTTGAAGGTTAAAGCTTGAATACAGTGCTCAGTGCTCGTGTTTGACTTTCCCCCTTTTGAGTAAAGTATTTCATTGTCAGACGTCTGTATGCTCAGTATTTTAACTCTGAAAGACATATTCAGACTCAGCTCTTCTTACACTGTAGTCTGAAAATGTTTCTCACAGCTTCAAAGTGAATTTATTTGATTCTCTCCAGCATTGTCACATGTTTGATGATAATGACAGTCATTCCCTGAGGGAATTAAAGCCTGCGGTTGATATTGTATGAACTTTATAAAACAGCCTGTATGATAGATGCACCAGGACAAGGTTGAAACCGAAACACCTCTTCACTATAAAGCAAACATCACTCACTGTTTCACATTCAGGTCATATTAAATTACAAGACAAGGATGCAAATTTTTCTCATCCTTGTGACTCTGTAGTCGATTTGAATACAACGCTGTGTGCTACTTATTGTAGTGCAGTATCCATTTCACTGAAAGCTCTGTCAGGCTGTTGGAGAGGTGGTGGTGGGGGCTCCACAGTCAGTGTCATACATCAGGGAAAGGTGAGATGTAGCTACAGAGGTGTCACACGATACTCACAACAGGCTAAAATGTGCAAAGAAAAACACAAACGCAACATCAGTCCAAACAAATGAACTGCAGTGTTGTGAAATTCTTTGAAGAGTAATGACTTCTGGGCCTCGAAACTGGGCCAGAGTGCAAATGTATAAGGTTGCAGAAAGTTTATCTTTCATATAATGTTTGAACAGGACTCACTTTAGGGCAAATACATAATGTGTATTTCTTCAACACACTTTGTGAAGCAAGTATATTTTATTTCAGTGAACAACTACAATCTTCACCCTGATAAGTCGCAAGATACTTTTTTATTCCTCAGGTTCTCAGAATACAAAGTAGACAGAGAGTTTCATACCCCTAAAGATGCACTTTATCCCCTGTGTTATTGATATTGGCCCTCAGATCTTTGTGTATTTTCTTCAAAGACCCCACTAGATATAATTACAACCACAAACAGAACAAGCATCCCTAACTATCAGTGCCTATTTTAGACTGAAAATCAGTATCAGAATCAAATCTAAACAAATAAAATCATATATTTTCTGATAAAATATATCAAGTTTATAAATGGACTCTGAGATGATGAATTGGTCACATTATATAATAATATAAATGTAAATAGTAAAAATGGTTTATACTGTGGCAAGTGTTCACCTTCTGTGGCAAATGTGGCAAAATGTTCACTGATTAATTGTTCTCCCCTGACACTGAAGACATCGTTTAGTCGCCGCTGCTTTAAACCAGAAGGCCAGTGGATAACAGTTCTGTTTCTAAAGAGTCAACAAAAGGAGTTGACTCTTTTCACAGCAGGCTGCACTCTCTTTGTCGGCTATTCCTCTCCCCTCGGGCAGAAAAGCTTCACTTTAAAACTCAGCTGTTGTCACATACTGGAGCCTCTCCTTTGCATGTCAAGCATAACTCTAATTCACTCTGATCACTGGCTGCTCCACACCTCCTTCAGCGAGCTCCCCCAAGGGGCTGCTGCCCACTGCCTGCAGTCTGACAGAGGGGAGAGGGGAAGACAGTGTCAGTGCAGGAGGTAGTTTATCAGGGTGGGGGCATATGGGGAAGAGGAGCAGATCTGGATACTTGGCTCTCGGTTGGGTGCTGCGTCACACTGCGCCTTGTGCCCAAAGTGAACATGTACTCAGCGACTTTCCAAATCTGGTTGTCTATGATATGGACATTAACATGCTTTGTTAGAATTACAGCCATTTTGTGACTGACAGAGTGGTCTAATGCACGATCCACATGTGCCTTTTGAACCTTTTTTGCATTTTTTAATGAGTTATGGTATGTATTGATATGACCTCAATAAGTTTTTTGTTGAATAAAAGAGCCTCATAATGACAGACAATTTGAAGTTCTTTTAATTAGTTTGGTGAAGCCGCTTAGTTTTCTTCCACCTACTGATGACTAGTTTATAATTGTCATCATTTGGGCTGAATGTGTTGAATTTAGGCTGCAGAAAATGCCAAAGTTCAGGTCAGGTCATTCATAGTGTCTGCTGCAACAACATGCCTATTATAAATAATGTAAAGTTAACATCCTATACTGGTCCCAATATATGATATGATATGATATGATATGATATGATATGATATGATATGATATGATATGATATGATATGATATGATATGATATGATATGATATGATATGATATGATATGATATGATATGATATGATATGGTATATGATATATGATATATGTTATAAAACATAAATCAATCCAACATGTGAACTGGTGCACATGCTCGATATTCCTAGTTAGTAGGATATCATTTGAATATGTTATCTGGTGAGTATTGTAGTTGGCCTGCTGTGTAGTAAACAGATACAATAGATGTGTTCAAAACCACATTTGCTTATCTCTCTGCCATTCAGCCACATTATGCAATTTCTTATTCCCACATGAACAGATGCATTCAGACTGTGCGTATATTTAAATAATATGTTTGTGGATCTGTAGGCCAGGTTACACAAGTCTGATGACAATTTTCTGGAAGAGTGGTGAGCTGGCTGTGGATGTGACAGGGCTAGGTGGACTGCAGGATAAGCATAAGTAGTTCACAGCTGGTGTCTGGGGTGGGGTGGTGTGGGGGGTAACACAAGAGAGGGGTGGAAAGGGCCGGCCAGCAAGGGGAGGGGTCTGGTGGCGATAGTGTGGAGAGAGGAGGAGGGGGTTTGCAGCCATGACGACTGGTAGAGGAGGAAGTAAACAGATGTCCACAAGCTGGCAGACTGACCCAGAGTGGTCGAGCCACAAGGAGACAGGTGGACATCCAGGAACACAGTGGGACTGCAGAGTGACTGTGAAGCCAAGCAGGGCTTTGTATAGAGGATGCAAAACACTGGAGTCTCTCATAAATAAAGCTGCCATTGTATGAGTCAGTCACCATAAGGCCAATATTTGACAACTTTTTAGATTAGTGGAATTATCACCACAGCTAAGGTTTTTGTTCAATGATGTATTGGCACATTAAACAATAATATGTGAACTGAATTCAATCTGGTGTTGTCCACCACATCAAAGAAAGTCAAACTCCTGTGTAGTTTTTTCTGCCAACTAATGATGACGTCCGAAACATCAGATGCCAAACACAGCATTTTAATCATCTTCATCACTCTACAACTGTCTCCTCCAATTTGTTGAGAGCTGAACTCATGAAACGATGAGACAGAAATGATGATGCAGTGACAAAGCCGTCATCGCATCAGTCGAACTTTATCCATCACTTGTTCTTATAACCCACTTCGGCATTTTGTAGAATCACAGCAGCAGCAGAAGTAGCAGCAGCAGCTTTGGGAATAAATTTTAAACTGGAAAGCCATCGGTTTCAATCCCCTGGCAAGCTGGTAAATGTGAGTGCAGGAAGTGAAGGAGACACACTGTCGCCTAGCTCACCATTAACTGTCAACATGCCCTTGAACAAGGCACTTCAAAACCCAGCTGCTCCAATGCACTTGTAGGATGGAATCAACTTAGAGGACACGGAGAAGTAAGCACTGAAGGAAAATAAATGCAACTGGCGCGACGACATCTGAACAGGTCAAGAGGTCAAGGTGACTGGGCAGACACTATTTGTGATGCCACATGTCATCAGCAATGTGTTACAAAGCTAAAAAAGAAGGGATAGTGATAATCTAAACAAGCATCACAGACCGCAGAAGATGAATGGTTCAATGTGTCTATTGGTGTGGTTCTCAATGCACCATGAGGGGTGTAACAGGCTAACCACAAAATCATTAAATTGTAGACAAAACGTGTTTGTGTTCAGATCACAGCAACAAGACTGTTTTGTGAAACATTATGAGCCATAATGAAGTTGATCTTTGACCTTTTGAATATCAAATGTCATTACTTCATAATTTTATCCTATTGTATAAGTTTCATTGTGTAACATCACAATGATTTTTGATTTTTGACCATCAAATTTTTGTTTATTCAGTTCAGTTTTTTTGGAGTCTGAGTGAATGTCTCAAATTTAAAGAAATTCCCTCGAGATGTTCCTGAAATATTGCATTCTCAGCGGTGGACAGACGCACAACCTGAGAAGAAAAAATCTCCAGCTACAGTTGTCACTGGTGGTACAAGTATAAAAATAGTTGAAATGGATTCAGATGAGTCAGTGACACTGACATTTCAAGAGCCATCACTTCGGTCCAAACTGAAAAACATCAAAAAATAAGTATAGATTGGAATTCAAATTTATGTACATACATTTCCCAGTGGATGAATCCTGACATTTTTGATGATCTCGTTACTTTCTAATGTCACCCTGAGATTGACATGTTTGGTTTTGAGTGAAATGTCCCAACAATTATTTGATGGATTGCCTTGGAATTTGGCACAAACAATGTCTTTTACTGAAGGAAAGGTAGCAAAAGTCAGTCAGTCAAAGTCCTCTAGGTTAAAGATAATCATCATGATCAATGGCCCATTTCTGAAAATGTACATTATACTATTGATGCGTTTATGTGTATATCACTGTTGTGATATACATGTGATATACTGTGAATTTGAATTACCTATTATACTGCTAATATATTTATGAATTTTTAAACCTTATTTTAACCTTTAAAGACACAAGGTTGTGTGATTTTTGCAGATTATGTTTTACATTGAGAGTCTAAATATACAAAGTATCTAACTACAATCATCTGGGGTAAGTAAAAAATACAATATTCCATGTACAAGTACCTCAGAATTGTACTTGTACTTGTAATAAATTTACTGATACTTACTTCTTCTACTTACACTTCATACAGCACCATCACGAGGTTAAAAAGTGTAACCAGCTTCAGCTTTACTTTGTCCTTAGTGGTAATTAGCAAATGTTTGCATGTAAAATCATTTAAATTACAGCTCAACTCAGTCGAGCACAGTCTGACTCATGATGGCGTGATGACAGTGTTACCGTAAAGGATGAGGTGAGGCCTCTTCAGTGATGGCAGCATCATTAAAACAAGTCAGTTACCATGGTAGCTTATTCACCGCCAAAAAAAACCTTGAGCGGCTTATTCGGAGCCTAATCAGCTACAGAGCAGAGTGAGCAACAGAGGATGACGTCATATGATTTGCAGTTCATGAAGAAACATTTTGATCCTCTTAGACACCATTTAACCGTTGTCACTGTCGATGAAACAGCTGCTGACTCACAGATGTGGATCATCATTTTGTTTGTTTAGATTTTTATACTCTATCTTTTTCCTACATTTTTCACCATGCTCTACTGGTTGCTCTACTTTATGTGTTTTGTTATCTGTATCACAGAGAAACAATATGGAAATGTAAATTATATTTAAAACATGCCGGATGAGATGAAGCAGGTTTGTAGGTGGATGGCTCAGTGGATAAGATAGAATTAAGCAGAGAGAATCCAAAAAAGAAAACATGACCTGGATTTCCATTATGCGCTTTGTAATTTCACCATGTGGGGAGTCACTATTGTGCCATCTCAAGTAGCTTTGTCTGCTCGGCAGATTTTCTAATGAGGGGCTTTTGGAGGAGGATGACAGAGCGCTGTGCCTGTTCTGTCGGGGAGGAGGGGAATTTAAAGGAAATGAGCAATGCTCTGTCCATGGATACGCCTAATGCTAGACCCCCCCCCTCTCAGATGTCCTGCTGGCACGTTGGTAGTACCATTAGGACTAAAAAAAGGGGTGGCATTAGTCTGAAACTCTCATTATGTCAGATACACTGAAAACCCCTAATCTAGGCACTAAATGATAGGGGTAGAGTTAAACCAAACTCAGTAAGAACGCGGCAGAGGTGCAATTCAAAATACTCAGATCAGTTTTGTTTGTGCTTTATACTCGGGAACTTTATTTAGAAAGAAAACACTGCGCTCCCTATGAGCACAGTGAATTGCTGAAAGCAACAACCCATAATGCCACCCTCCGTTCTGGTTACTATAATACAACACTCACTCAGTGTCTGTTAGGAGGGACTTCCCAAGGAAAAACCGTGCAATCCTCATGCACAAAAGTCAAGGCTTTTATTTTTTCAACTTCAAAATCTAATCATGGGGTTAATATATTTTCTTGAAGAAGAAAATAGATTTTGAAATCTCACTGGACACGTAATACTCAGGATAGTTGAGCCTGGAAACTCAAAACATGTCACCAAGATGAAAGAAACTCAATTCTTGCAGTTTATCCATTTACATCTGCAATAAAACTTATGGTGTTTTATGATATTTTTCTTGCAGGCAGTTATCCCAGCAAATTAGATCGTTTTAACTGGCTGTCCCTGTTGTCATCGTGGTTTTACTGTGAGACAGATGCATGACAGTTGGTCAATAAATCATTCAACCAAAAATGTGTGAAGAAGAAGCTCCGACAGAGGAGCCGGGGTTCATGTTTTGTCTTTACTTGTGCTAACAAAATGTTTCATCCAGACACACGTGTGACTGGATGTGGTATGTTGAAAGTCATGTCATTTGCACACATGAGAGAAATTTGATTTAGTGCTGAGAAAGTGTGTCATTTTCTCAACGGAATGAAATTTTACTGTATCCAGGATACTAAAAACATTGTGGGTAGCTTTTTATGTTTTCCTGTTGCTGGTGTGGTAAATAAATAAATAAAGATATAGCCCCTCTTATGGCACTACAAGAGTGATAATGTGTTGAAACACTAAGGCGGTCGACATGAATTGCCTGGAAAAAAAGCCACAGAGCCACTGAACACATGAAGACTGAACATATAAGTGGTTCAGGAAGAGGGTTCACATTGTCCCACATGCATGTGATTATTCAGATTTGCTCCTGTAGTTATTTGGTTCACCAGAAGATGGAAATATTTCACGGGACATTGAATGAATGAAAGTCCTCAGGAGCACTGGACCATACTGTGGTGCAAAAATCTGGTCTAATTTTATATTTGTCATGTCATTTGAGGGGATTTATAAGGCGTCTGTAGGTGGTCATAGGAGATATTCAAGCCAACAAATGTTTGAACACGGATCAAAGAGTTATTTCCCAAAGGAGGTAAAAATATCAGTGAGCTCGGCCCACACATTGACTCTGTGAGGAAGCCAGAGCAGGATTAAGGGAAAAGACCAACAAGCCAATAAACACCTCCACTGTTACACTGTCACAACAAATTTCAGCAACAACTGGATTTTTTTTTCCTGCCTTTTGTCGTCACTGTGTCAATGTAAAAGCTGCTACTGATCCTGCTACAACTCATATATAACTGCTTTTAACTGCTGCTGCTTTGTAGACATCAGTAAACCAAAATGCCCCATGTCTGCCATCTGCTGGATCATTAACACATTACAACTCCTCCAACCCTCAGTTTTCAGACAATGACATTAAAGGGACAGTTCACAATGTGTACAAGTTAATATTCAACCACACATTGTTGAGAGACTGAAAAAGGCTGAAGAATCTGAACAGGCCATCTGACCACTGCATTATCGTTTTTATAATTCAACTGATGAGTTAGAAATTAGCCTTTTGCACTTTTTTTTTGTTCTGCTTTGTTTTTGTAGACATGTTTTGTTTTGTACATGTACAATATATTGATGCATGCATCAGAAACATTTGTTGAAGGTACTCAGGGTTTCATCGGTAGCAACAACAAATTCATGTTACTGTGTAAACTGTTACTTTAAGTCTGATTAAAGGTAAAATGCATATAATGTAATTCTCTAATTCACTTCATCATATGTGCTACTTTGAATGAATTCTCTATGTTGGTGTGGGTATGGGGACCTGTCTCCTTTATGGGGATAAAAAGCAGGTCCCAATAACGTAAAAAAAAAAAACAGCAACAACAATAATAATAATAATAATAATAGTAATAATAATAATAATAATAATAATAATAAGGTGAAGACATGACTTAATGTTCGGTTAAGGTTGGAATCAGGTTTAGATAAACGTTAAACAAGTGGTACAAACAACTGAGATCTCTAGGGTTTCCAGGAAAGTCTCCAGTAAATGAATACAAGTCAATGAAATGTCCACTGAAGGAATGGAAACAAGACTGTGTGTGTGTGTGTGTGTGTGTGTGTGTGTGTGTGTGTGTGTGTGTGTGTGTGTGTGTGTGTGTGTGTGCATTCCTTTATAGCTCACTTAACTTTTTTTTTTTACTTGTACTGCATGTTTTTATACCGACTTTCTAAAACCATACAAGTTGTTTTAAAGCGACAATAGTTTCCTAACTTTGCTTTCAAAATAAAAGCATCAAAAATAACTTCAAGAAGTCTGGTGGGTCTGGACTGTTATTCAGATTTTTGATTCATGTAGATGTATGAAGTACATCAGCTTACACCCTTTCTACATGTAACATTGACATCAGGGCCAACAAATACTTTGACTTCAATCATATTTTGTGGCTCGTTTTACCCATTGGTTTTTAATTTTACAATATAACAAAAAGTAATTTATATGCATTCATGATGGTTTAATATATTATATTACATTACTAATATAACATATTTATTATTTAATTTAAACTCTGCCGGCTAAAATAAAACCACACGGTTACATTATGATTACCCAATTAACAAATAATAGGATAATACTATATTTGCAATATAATTACAATATAACAATACAATACAATATAATGTTCTACTCTCCCCCAGACAATACAATATAATAAGTCTTACAATTATAAAAGTGCAATTTAACTTGTTATGGTAGAACAAAATCATGTTTTTTTCTTTCTTTCCTGGCCCAGCAGAGAGCAATTATTTTGAAAACCCACTGTAACCGGAAGTTCCCAGTTAAACTTTTCCAGCTGGACACACACTCACTCACTCAGACGCAAACACAAAAGCAGCGAGGGTGATGGTGGGAGTAGATGCGCACGGACCTCCAGCGAGTTCATCTCTCAGTGACTGATCTGGTGAATCTTTTTTGTTTTGTTTTGTTTTTGTTTTTTCCTGGTTGAAGGAGAAGATGTCTGTGAACGAGGTGTATGTGTTCAGACCCTTCAAGCTGATCGCTCTGTTGTGCGTCTTTCTCGCGCTGTGTTTGGACGTGGTGGCTCTGCTGAGCCCAGCCTGGGTCACCGCCGAGCATTTCTCCCTCTCCCTGTGGCAGTCCTGTTTCCAGTCCGAGGCTCGACACACCACGGACGAGGCTCAGTGGAACTGTTACTCCACCCTCACATCTGGTAGGAATCACATCTGTCTGTTCCTGCGCCTTTTTTTTTTAATTGATCATTTAATATTTATATAAGTTTTTGTTCTTAAGGGGTTAATTATTGAAACATATATATATGTGTATATATGTATATATATTAAACTGCTGAAAAAAGTAGTACATGGTTGATGAGAGTTGTGCTGGTCAAGCACATTTCTCAGGAGGAACAGATTCCTCCACTTACATGGTTTAACCTACAATACGTAATGCTCTGGTAATTATGGCTTGTGTTAGTTGTGGAGATGGTTTTAAAGCAGCGTGTTATCAGTGGCTTGTTTACAGCATCTGTTATTAGTGCTACAGAGAGCATCCACATCCAGTGTGTAAAATAAACAAAATAAACAAAGAGTAATATGTTTGTTGTAAGTTTACAAACCATCAGCTCTGGACTTCATCATCTCTCAGCCCTGAGTTTGTTTTACTTGCCCCCACAGGTCTGTGTCCAGTAGCTGAGGTATCCATGGTTTTCTTGTGCTGCTGATAAATTTCCTGTGTTCATACCAGAGCAGTGACGCGATGTCACTATGACAAACACATTGTGATGCTCGAGCTTCACAGCTGCATAGTTTGACTACTGTTTTCACCAGCAACTGACTGATTGTTTTTAATCATCAGTGTGAGTGATAAACCAATTAACAAAGAGCTGGTGACTCAGTGTTGCGTGTCAGAGTTGATTCTGTAGGTTTAGAAATAACAGAAAAACACATTCAATAGAAACGTTAACATAATCCCCGTCGCACACAAAGAGTTAACACACTCCAACCACCACCACCAAGGCTTTGAAGAGACACACTCAGCATCTTCCTCATCATCTTCCTCACCAGGCCTGGACCCACCAGGTTGCCTTTTGTCAAGCAGAGAAGCCACATGACAAGAGTCTCTGTGCCCCCGACCCCCCGTCCTTTACCACACCAGGGGGCAATCCGCATTAAATGTACCAGATTTACCAGTATTTGGCTGTAGCTTCATCTCCAATTATAGACTCAGCAGTCGACTGTTGAAAAACAATGTAAGCTGGAAGAAAACTGTCTGGAATTACAATTACAAATTTAAATAAAACATAGTAGTTTTGTCATAATATTCTGCCAATAATTAGATATATGCTGTTTATGCATTCCAGCAGACACAAACACACTCAGTATCTCAGTTACAAAGAGGGAGGCTCAGACTGGTCGTGACTGACCACGGTCTGATATTGTGGAATGTGTTGGGGTGAATAGGAGGCGGGTTTGTTGCTTTGACTGTCTGCAGAGCTCACTAAAGTAGCAATAGAGGGGTGTGTCGGGGTTAAAGGTGCAGTTCACCAAAAGGCAAAGTGGATTTGTTACACCCATATTTTCATACCTCTACTCTAGATTCTTAAATTTCAGCACAACACCGTCTTTGGAGTGACGTAACAGAAGAGGCACGATTCAATACATACTATCCATCCTGAGGACAAATGAGTCAGAAAGGAGAGAGAGAGAGAAAGAGAAAGCCAGTAGATTATTCACTGAGGTTGGTAGCTTCATCAAATGCAAATTTTCCTCTGGAGTCGATTCTTTTGAAGTTTGGTCTTTCTTCTGATAGTGAAATGTGGGACATCGTAGAAGTAAGACTGTATGTGGGCAGAATTTTAAAAATCTGGTTTCAGATTCTCTATGAATATGTTTTAAAATGTGTTTTTAATGTGTGTATGTATTTCCAGGAGAGAATACTCGCTCTGACGCACTGGAAGCAGTGAGTTTTGATTTTCCAACAAGGGCAACTGCACTTTGTTTGAAATAAATAAAATAAATGTACTGTGAAAAAAAAGCCACCAGGGTTGAACCAACTTGGAAAAACGTTGGCAGCCATGAGCAAAAAAAAAAAAAAAGTATTTTCTCTACAACTAGTTCAAAATACTGAACATGACACATGAGAAATGATGTGAAAAGACACTGATGTGGTTTGGACATTGTAGTTAAAAATAAGGAAATGTGTGTTTCTTAGAGTTTAACACACACAAAAGTGCTTAGTGACCTGTATATTTAATCTAATTACTGTGACTTGAGAGCCACTAATCAGGTTCTTGTTATGTGTTTTCCCACTGGAGCCCGTCGGGCCTGAGTTTGTTCTGCTTCACTTCCTTCACTCAGTGGGATTAGCTGCTGTTTTGTGTTTGTCAGCGCAACAGTGTTGTCCTCTGAATCAAGCTTTTGTTGTTGAGCGGGATGCTCTTCTCTAACCTGCATGTGTCCTCTTCGTCCTACAGACTGGCAGATTGCCACCCTCGTGCTCCTGGTGACCGGTGCCGTGGCGACTCTGGTGGCTTTTATGGTGGCTCTTATCTCCCTCTGCCGTGGGACACAAAGACGGCACTACCGCACTGTGGCTGTGTTCCTCTTTACCGCAGGTACGTCTTTTCTCTATTCTTTCCCTTCACTTTCCCTAACTCAACTTCTGAAAGCATCTGCATTTTTTTCTTTCACCTTCTATGAATAGTTCTGCCACTGGGCCGACACATCGTTTTCTCTCTCTCGCACATTTGGAAACAGAAAGAGGGTACATAAGCATTCACCACAACCGCAACAATTTCCATATAGACTGTGTGTTTTTTTTTTTTTGTTCCAGTGCTAAGATTAAATAAAAGGGTTGCAGAAGAAAAGAAGCAGCTGAACGAAGCTCGCTGGTTGAGCTCATTTTTTCTGCGGTGTGGAGTCTGGGGAGCTGCTGGCTCCTGTGCCAAGAAAAAGCAGCCGCAGAATTTTGCAGACTTACCAACACAGTGAAGTCACTGAGAGAAAAAAAACACCACAGACTTCTCATCCAGTGCTGCTTCACAGTTGGACTGCGCTTTTCCTGTACGCTCTGTGAGAAAGTCCAAATTTTGATGCTGGTGAGAGAGAATCTATCCAGAAAACATGTAATTAAAACACAACGTTTAGCAGTTGAGACACTTTGCTCCATTATATGATACAGGCGTTAGAATAACTGACTCATAGTCTGTGCTTAATTTACTTTAACAACTGTGATGAAACACTAACCACTTACCACCAACTTAAGTCTTGCCCAGTTTTAGAGTATGTAAAAAAAAAAAAAAAAAACACAGGCATCCAGTTGTGTTTCATCAGTAACTTCCCTCCTCCTCTTGTAGCTTTACTCCATGACTGTAAACTGAACTAATTTGAAATAGTTGGCAAATCCCTTCACACTTATTGGGAAGAGTGATATGTCTCTTATATCCGTTTGTATTGTTGAATGTTTTTCCAGGATACAGATAGGCAGATTTTGTTACCTTTGGAGCCGTTTCCTCCTTCCTGTTTCTAGTTTTTGTTTGAGACTTGAAAGTGGTATCGGCATTCGCATCTACAGAAATTCCCCAGTAAGAACGCGAATAAGCACATTTCCTAAAAAGGCCAAACCAGTGTGTACGTGAAGTTTCTGTCACTACAAAAGTCCAAAGTGTAAATAATTGGCATAATAATCATGGACAGTACTTGTAGTGTTTGAGTTTGGGTGTGTTTCAGAGTGGACAGAGTGGTTGGAACAACCAGGTAGATGGTAATATTCATTGTCAGATAAATGTTAACTCCTGAAGGACATGTGAGGGGAAATATAAGGGATTTTTGTCTTGTTCTGTCCCTAAAAACATCAGTCACAAAGGACCAGTGTGTGCAGTCGAACCTAATAGTTCTGTCTTTGACCATTAGCCATTTACTGAAAAGCGTGGGAATGCGGTGTTATCCTTTCCTGTGTGTAATTGCTTTAAGAGTCTTGCGAGAATAAGGTCTCCATACAAGCTCAGAGTGAGTGAGCAGAGCAGCGGTAGAAAGGTTGGTTGTTAAATGCCCCCTGGCAGCACCGTGGCTGCGCGGTATTTATTTTCTGTCCAGAAATATGACCTCAGCTGGGCTCCCGAGCTCGGTCTGGGCTCCATCAACACACCGCCACATTCTTGGACTGCCATCGGTCGTCCTGCAACACCCACTTCTCCTCCCCGGTAGGAGTGAAAAGGTGGAGTCGCAGTCACACACAAAGTTCTTTCCTCAAGAATCACCTGACATCCTTAAAAAGGAACTGGTCCGAGAGCACGCCGCCTCACAACGCCTTTGATCAAACACACACTCGCACATGTATGCTCACCGTGACGCCAGCACATCCACTCAAGTCCTGAGTGATTCAAAGGGAAAATGACTCACAATGATGGTAAATCTTTTATTTGATTGATGTCAAGGTCAAAAAAAATAATGATTGTTTAAAAATTGTAAAGTAAAGACACTGCCCTCACCTTTGGGCCTCTGTCAGGAAAAGAAGACATACAACTTCAAACAGAGTCCTTCCTTTCCACTGAAGAAGAAACCCACAGGAAGATGTGTCATACAAAGTTTGTAAGCCTTGGAAAGTTGTTGTGTCTTTTTATGGAAATGACTAAGTGAGAAATAAAACTACATGTTGTTCAGAACTTATCTTAATCTTTTTGGTTCTTACTCAAAATTCACCATTAAGGTGAAATAATAATAATAATAATAATATTAGTAATATATTTTACTGTTGTTGCATACATAGTGTTTGTTTTTAAAGATTAAAATTTAAATCTTTTGTTTTTAGCAAAGTAATAATGTAGAAGATTGGAATTACATAAAGCTGTTTTTACTTCTTTTTTTTTTTCTTTCTTCTAAGTTTTATTCATTATCATTCCTGTCATGGTAATTGTTTAGGTTCTTTTTATCTGAAGCAGCAGCAAAAACACTGAGTTGGAAGAAGATAATCACTTTATAGAACGTTTCTGTGGTTACCCTCAGTGAGCGAGGCTCGTTAACATGACGTATTTTCAATTGAGTGGCGTTTTTTTTCCTCAGACTAAACGGTGTGTGATTGCCAAAAGCACAAAACTTCTTCTTGTTAAGGCGTGAAATGGCTCAAAAAAAAAGAAAAAAAAGAAAACAACAACAACATAGATTAGCTCTCTCAAAGAATGGGTCTTTTGAAAAGATTGATTATATTCAGAGTCGGACAAAAAGTAATTAAAAAGACAGAAAGAAGAAAAAAGTAATTTATTCTATATTTGTCAAACTTTCGGTCTTTGTAGAAGAGGAAGAGGCGAGAGTTTCCATAACAGCAGGATTAGAAGGAGGATAAAAAAAAAAAAAAACAGACTTAAGGAGCTGCACAAACCACAAAATAAAGTAGAACCCACTGTAGTTTCACATATAGAGTTTATGGTTCATGCAGCAGTAATATGATACAGTGGCAGCAGTTGTAGTAGTGAAACATTAAACATGAAACATGAGAGCAGCCGGATGTGCTGAAAGGTTAATGTCTAAAAATACTGCTAATAATTAGAATGAGAGTTAAAAATAAAGATGAAACAGGCAGATTACAGGCAGGTTATGAAATAAGGAGTGGAACCGATTTCTTGCTATCAATGCTACAAAGACTTTAATGTTGCTTGTAGTGATGGAACCGAAGTAGAACAGAAAGTAGGGCTGCAGCTCTAACGATCATTTACATTTCTGATTAATGTGATTAATGTTAGTCCCTCTTTGAAATATTGTTCTGAGTAAGGCTCAAACCCATGTCATAGTTTCATGTTGCTGAAATAGATTTCATTTCCTGTCATGTCAAGGAGAAGCAGGGCATCTTTACAACTCAGGGGCTGAAACTGGTGGTGGAATGAAAACTTTATATAAAAAAACAATAATATCTTGACTTTGGATGTTTTTTGTTTGTTTGTTTTTTCGGTTCCAGTGGTTCTTCAGGCCTGCGCCCTGGTCCTCTACCCGATCAAGTTCATCGACGGAACAGTTCTCCAGACCTATCACGAGTTCAACTGGGGCTACGGCCTCGGCTGGGGAGCCACCATCTTCATGTTGGGTGGAGGAATCCTGTTCTGCCTGCGCACGGACATATACGAGGATGCAATGTACTGAGTCCTTGGCCAGCGCTGTGATGCGGGAAATACATATATAAGCACACACACACACACACACACACACACACACACACACACACACACACACACAATCAGGAGGTGTGCTACTTTTCTTCTGCACATGACCAATGCTTAAGTGAGCACAGATCCTGTCTCTCTATCTTTCTCTCGCTGTCTTGCTCTCTCTGTTATTTTTAGACAGGTTGTGAAGGCCTGATTTAGGCCAGGGTTGTTTGAATAGGACCCCCCCTCTCCTCCTCCTCCCACCACCACCACACTCTCACACACGCAGCCAGTGGATCCCTCAGCCCTGCTGGTATCAGCGGTGAGGTGGCAAAGTTAAAGCGCAGAGAGTTTTCTGGACAGGCACGAGCCTCCGATGCTGGACGTTTCCACTGCACGTTGACCTCCATCTCTCTCTCTCTCTCTCTCTCGCTCAGAGAGAACAGAGAAACGGGACGTGTTTGTGCAGTGGCTGAGCATTTCAAGGGACTAACTTATCTCCACATTTCCTTTTATTTTATTTTTTTATTCTTTTTGTAGCATATCATGAGGACGAGCTTGTTGTTAATGTATTTATGGCATCTTTTCCCACTTTATATAAGTATTTAAAACCTCAACTTGTCCCTCCATGTGTTCTAGCCGAAACATATCTAGTAAAGCTAAGCTTTCTGATAATAGAAGTGTATATTAGTCAGCTTTGATATCCGCTGGAGCTTGTTGAGTGTTTGTACTAGCAAACACTTGCACTAGTTTATTTAGAGAAGAAAAGGAGAAGGAGAAAAATGTGTAAAAAAAATTTCTACATGAAGGAAAATCCAGAATAAACAGCTGTAGTTTTGAGAGTTTTAGGAGTATGGATTATTGTTTTTTTTTTTTTGTTTTGTTTTTAAAGTGACACCAGTGGTTTACAAACTGACCTTTGGCTCAGTTTTAAAGAGGGGAAGCAGCACAGAGCCCCACCACCCCTCCCCACTCCCTCTCACCTCCACCCTTTTTGGACTGAACGGCAACGAACAGCAACCATTTTCATTATCCAGAGCATGCATTCCTTAGAGGAGGCAGCACCAGGCTGTTTAAAGAGGTATCGCTGGCCATCAGCTAGTTAGAGAGTGAAAATATGAAGCATTGGTTGAAACATAATTAGCAAAAGGAATAAGTTTGCGCTCAACTACAAGACACATTTTGCTGTTAAACTTTACAGATACCTGAGAGTTGATGTATCTATGTCATGTCATCAGAGGGGGAGGATTTTTTTATTGTTTAATAAACATCACAACATTGCACCAACATTTTATAGACAAAAAAAATATATATAAAAACTTGTAGTTTGCATATCAATAGATGACTTGAGGCTGTTCATGTTTTTGAAAGGGTGTTTATTCTATAAAGGCAAGTTGTAGAAAAATCTATTATTTCCCCGGGTGTGTAGTGTAAAACAGAATGTGTTGGCACACTCGAGCAGCCTGGAGTGAAGTGTGAAGTCAGACTACAACAGCTGGTTAAAGAATCTTTCGAAAAGGGGATCAACAGTTCCCGCAGTCACAGCGGTGTGACAACTCCTCCAGCTGTTGACAGTATTCATACCACAATCAATTTTTCCAAAAAGGAAAAAAATACACAAACCGCTGCACCGTGCGAACCTAACGTGAATAGTGCAGCCGTGTGGGCGCTGAATGCATGAGGCGCCAGGTCGGCAGTTGTCTCATAATAGCAGTGACCCCTCGAGAATCTTTGAAATGTGACCGACTCGTCAAAGGTGACGTGGTTACACGACAGGGCAGCGGAGAGGGCACAAATATCCAATCATGTGACCTTCTTGTCCCTCATATTGTACATGTAAAGCACGTTGTTAAACATTATAGCACAAAGTGAATATTTGTTGATAGTTTGTGGGAGGTGGAACATTGACTCAGGACAATTTAACATGTTCTACTGTAGAAAAATGTGTCAAAACTTTAAGGATTCACACACGCACATTCACACAATCTGCAAATCTATTTCTCAGAGCAACTTTTCATTGCTTTTATTTGAAATGAAGAAGGTTTTGAATATTTACGGTCTAATTTTGGTTTGTTGTAAAGGTCAAAATCAGGCTTTTCTGCAGTGCACACATACATAACACAGTATACTGTGTTTTTTTTTTAAGCACATATGATCATTTGTACCTTATTTGACCACATCCATATTATTTACTCTTAATTTTTTCACCCACCAATAATATCTGATGCTGTGAGCCTATAGAGTAAAGATCACGAGAACCGAAAATAAAATAAGATTATCTCTCTAAGTGGAGGAGTGGTATTCCAGCACCAACATGTTCAACAACAAAACGAAACGAAAAAAACTTGGATTCAAGTCAGTTTGGATGCTGTTTACAGCGTGTTTGCTGTGTTCGACTTGAATAGTTGATATAAAATATGAAAATAAACAAACCGGATCTAAAAAGGAAAACAAGCACTGTGTGTATTATATGAAGTATTAATCTTTTTAGATGGTAAAACAAGCTTGATGTCTGCATCTACCCGACTGGGTGGAGGATTGTTCTAGTATGAATAATAGATGTAATTTATAATCATGATATATCACAAGAGGATTAAAAAAATGTTTGTTTTTTTCATGAATGTGCAGCTGAGGATAATTCTATGTCTGTGCAGCTGCTGCTACAGTTACTCATCTCCAAATACTTTGGATATGACTCCAGCTTTTCCCACTACCGCAGGAGGATTAGATTAACTTACTATATATCAGCACAGGAAACAAAACTAAATAAAGAAAAATGGTTTACCGCAGCTGCTGCCACATGCAGCACATTTAATCACATTTTAGTGAATATGGAGAAGATAAGGCTGGTGTTGGAGAGCAGCCCGTTCCCTGGGCGCAGTAACCAGCTAGGCCCTGCACGCTTTCACTCTGCAGGGACAGATTCCAGTTACTGAACCTGGGGGACAGAGGTAAACATTGGGCTCTGATACCTTGTGGCCTGAGGAAGGAAACGGTTGTTTTTAGTGGTATGATTATGAACAAATCAACAAGAAAAGAATGAAGCCAAACCTGAAGTTGCCCAGCTCCTCAGTAGAAGTCGTCTGCGCACAAGGGTCAGCAAATAAATGGACTGAAAAGTAACACCTGGGCTATACATTACCATCCTACCAGTCCTCCACCAAGTTTGGCTCCACCAAAATTATATATTAACCTCAAAAGGGTAACTCACTTCTCCACTATCAGCTTGCACTGCCCTGCCGTCCCTTGGACCTGATAAAAAACCTGGCGTGAACATAACAGCCTAAAAACATGAAAAACACTTGTGCCATTTTAAAATTTAATCACCTCTGAATCATCCCCTAAATTTATGACATCCACTATCTCTCTCTTGATCTGTCAGTCTTTTTAACTTGTCAATAAATCACTATTTGTTTTATCAGGCAGCGAAGATGCTCTGCTTGGATGAGATACAAAGCAGCTTCAATCCACTCATAACACAAAATGTGTGCGTGCATGTTTTATTACTGTTTGTGTCATTCATCTCCACTGATGACATTTACAAGGATTCTCTCATTAATGTTATTATTAGTATTAATAAATTAAGAAAAAATAGACAGTGACAACTACCAACAGACACAAACAAACACGTTTGCACAGACATGTACAAACAGTCTTAAGTATCTCGTGAGAAGCAGTCAGCTGCTAAATGACCTTGTGGATGTCAAAGAATGTTCGATCAAACAGTAGAGAACAGCAGTCAGATGGTTACTTTCCCAACATGAAAGAAACAATATTCATGTGGGTGGAAAATCCATTTTAACGTTTTCTGACACTGCAAATTGATTAGTACAGTGAGATTAATACGCATTTTATAGTCTCTACACAATATTTTAGTCCATTTTCATCAACATATCTTCATATTAAATCATCAACTTTCTTCGGATTTATTTGCAATATTCCAAATTCACACAAGACAAGATGTAGTATCATAACCACTTCATCTAATTTATATGTACCAACGATAATGACTATATGAACATGTTTTAATTCACTTTAATTCAAGTATGTTTTACACAGTAATTTAATCTGCAGGTCACAGACGATTCACTGGAATTGAAAAAAATGTGGTGGATGCTATAGATTATCTGAACACTAGAGGGCGACATGTACACAATAAAAATCACCCATGCCTTTTAAAGTATCTTTTAAAGCAAATTAGGTACATTTTATTACACAGACTGTTACTGCCAAGTCCACGAAACTGGTAAATGCCTTTGACTTTAAGAGTTGAGAGGTGCTGCAGGAATCATCTGCTCCAAAATGTGGACAAAAGCAAGGAGATGGTGGTCGTGAGAGGACTACAAGTAACTGGGTGTCCACTTGAACAGCAGACTGAACTGAAAGAACAATGTTGATGCTATATACAAGAAGGAGATGAGCAGAGTCTACTTTCTGAGGAAGCTCAGATCCTTCAACATGTGCAGCAGGATGTTTGACATCTTCTACTAGCCTGTGGTAAAGAGTGTCATCTACTGTGCTGTGGTCTGTTGGGGGAGCAGCATCTGTGCCACAGACACCAGGATGGACACATGCAAGTCCGAAACCATCATAGACTATAAGACGGAGATGTTTGAGTCAGTGAAAAACAGGAAGTCGCTGAACAAACTTCTCTCCATCATGGACAACTCATCCCATCCTCTCCACAACACTGTACAGAGACAGTGGAGCTTTGCTGTCACAAAGAACAACCAGGGGATCATTCCTGCCGTTTGCAGTAACTCTGTACAACAACTCAACTCTGTGTGAGAGAACACACTCTCTTTGATTTGGTTAAAATGTTATAACAACATGTTGATTCTGATAAAATGAACAGACCTTTCAAATTGGTCTGCTGTTACTTCAGTCATGCAGAAAGTTAAACACGTTTTTTCTGGAGCATTTTTTATTTGAAGATGTAAATTACCCCTTAATATGTACTTTACAAATGTATTCTTTAACAAAAAGGACCCAGAGCAGACTCAGGTTCAGTCTAATTTGTCTTCACCACAATGTTTTGCCTTATGGAGTTCTGAGAAACGACTGCTTTCTGTTGTAGGAGAAGGTCATCAAGTTCAGTTGATAGGATCAGTTTCAGTTGAATTCTCTTAACTTTGCCCTGAACAGTTTTATCTGAAGTAAGCGCTTTCACTGGATCATTTGACATGAAAATTTATGCTTTCCAAGCAAGCGTTTTAAAATAATTCATAATACTCAAAATACTGCAAAAGGTAGAGTTTATTTGTAATGAAACATAATGAAACATTATGTACTGCCAGCCATCATTTACAATTGACGATTGATTTATCAATAAAATACTTAGTGGTTCCTACAATTTCCCCTCAGCATCCATGGTATGCAGCATCCACTCCTTTCTAACTAAAATGCCCAAATGCTTCCCATGGTCTTGTTTTCTTCCACTTTACTTGAAACTACGTAACAGCAGAAAAAGTAAAACCACAACTTCTGAACACATATAAAATAATGTCCGTGAAATACTGTGGTGAAAACAAGACTTACACCCAAAAACCCATACAATATACTGTGTGATATACATTATTCGATTATCTTTCTATAATAAGCACTATCATAGTAAAAAAAAAAAAAAAAAAAAAAAAAAAATAGAAAAAACAATCCAAAACTCCATACTCATGGGTTGAAATCAGACAGTAGACAGGTACCTGGGTGTCATTCAAATTACAGTTCTGATTTTATAGTGCACAGAGCTCATTGAAAGACAATGACAACATTCAACAGTTATATACAACATGAACCACAGTAAAAGGAAGGGTGGACCCATTTGATACAATATCTGATGTAACTGCAACATTTTGGCACTTGTGAGCAAAAAATACCTAATCCATTACGGAACAACATTTTATTGAAGTCATGTTGAGTTAATTATTAATTTGAACCCTTCAAGAGTAAAACGAAACAGACTGACAAGAAGTTTTGGCATGAAACAACCAAATGCACTGAGTTCTTTTGTATTAACCTGCTTTAGAGAAATATATCCCTCTACAAATTCTCCAAAATTTGGAGGGTGATGAAAGACCTCATTCGCTTGAAAAGTACAATAAAGACATAGTATAAAACCATTTCATTTTTCTACCCTGTGTACCGCATTCAGACAGTAATAAAATAAAATGTTCTCTGAGCTACCTGGCAAGAGTTGAGGCAAAAGTAAACAATAATGTAAAAAAAAAAAAAAAAAGTCTTCACAACACACAACATATGCGGAATGGAACAAATAAAGAAGTAGTATTTGTTCGTGAACATAAAAGTGTGACAGCAAAAAGTAAACAATCAGTCACACAAGGTGATTCCTCCCCAAGCAAAAGGTTTTCAGTTGACATGAATTCTACTATAGTAGTTCATATAAATCTAAATATTTGCATATAAATGTGAATAAAAAACATACAAGCACAATGTAGTATGTAAGAAAAAATATAATACTGTTTGTAAATTTTCTATATATTTTTTTGTAAATAGCTGGCAAGGTAATATGTAGTGCCTTCGGAAAAGTGTTAGCAGTGGTTACAATGTCAGGCGATGTCTGGTTGGCATCTTCATGGTAGGATTTTCAATCAGAGACTGTTCAGAAAGTGAAGGAAATGGAGTGCAACAATAAACCTGCCGGAGGTGATTTCTGAGCACGACGACAGAGCGTGCTTTTCTCCACATTTCACACCTCTGTCAGTCTCACACCGATATTTCCTGTGAAGAGTTTGGAAAGCAGAGAGTGCGGCTTCTCATTCCTCAATCGTCTCCTAGAATAGAAGAACATTTAACTTTAACTTCACTGTAAAACGCACCACATGTGTCCATATTATACTGTTTATTGTGTGTATATATACTCACACTTTGAGCGCTGTTCCCACACACAGAGACAACACCAGTATGGCAATGATGGCAACAGCGATATAGACGTACACTGTAAACATGTCCTTTTGTGGTTCAGGTGCCACCACTTTCATATCCAAAGCTAAAGCTAAACACACAAAGACAATTTTAGGTTTAGTTCTCATCATCAAAAAAAATTAACACATCTGCAAAGTGTATTTGGGTGATTATGAGGGTAAAGTGCTGACTTCTGAGCCAAAACTATAAAAGTCAGTGCAGAAAATCAGTCAGTCATTCAAAGATTTGTAATAGCCCTGTACAACTGAGTCAGCTAAGCTCAAACATAAAAAAAACATCATGTCATGCTGCATTTAGTTTTGTGTGTGCTTGGATTATATCTTAAGATTTTCACAAGAGCTAATGATATACAAACTGAGTGAGGTGTTATTTCAAGGGATCTAACATGAATCCTTGAACACCAATTTCATTCATCTGTAGTACAAATGAGACTCACACCAGCAGAGACTGACCAAGATTTGATTTTATTCAGTACGGTTTTATTCATAAATACACACAATTTAGATGTCTGTAAAGATTCAATCATTCATCCATTCCATTCATTCATGCATTTACTCCATCTTTTACCCCCAATTTGCTCTTCTGTCTTGAGCCATGCATTTGTCTGAGGTTTGTTTGGGTTTAAAGAAGAAACACCAAACAAAGATCAGATTCCTGTGTTCGTCAAACCCAGTAACACACTCAGAGACAGGTTCAAACCAAAAAGAGCAACCTGGTTTATATAGTCCAATGCAAGAAGAACTGCAATGACCTCTACATTGGGGAAACCAGTAACACACTCAGAGACTGTACAAAGACTGTACACCTCATATCAGATGGCCTCTTGGATGAAGGTAAAACGTCTTCAAGAACAGTCCAGTTGTCAACTGAAATTGACAAAAACTGGAATTTTTAACGTGCCATTTCACATCAAAACAAAAACATAATAAATTAATGAGTTACTTATATTATCTGAAAACCATCTCAAGACAATTACATTCAGTACATTGAACTGTTCTGCAGCCGACACATTTTTATAAACATCTAGCTATCATCCTTCCAAACTGTGCATAAAGATTCAAGATCCTTCAAGATCTACACATACATACATTATTTAATGAGTCAAATAAAATTGCAAATAAACTGATACAAAGTACATCTGAGGTATTTGACTCCATTCATTTATTTCATATATTTCTTTATGTTGTTCAGGATGTTGCCAAAATCCAACAGCATGAAGCATTCAGAGAACAATCGCTACCACAGATGCAGCTGTAAGAAAAAAAAGTAGCATAGCATTAGCATATATTTAAATTTTTTGATTGTTCTTTGTTTTTAGTAGATATTGAAAATCATGACATATAGAATGCAAGACTAAAATCCTCTTTAACACCAAAACTTGTATCAAGGAAAATTTACTCATGTAATCATTTCACTAAACACCAGCATTAAAATGGACTTAGAGCAGTATCATAAAACTGATGATAAATAATGGGAAATATACCTACTATGATGAAACATCAGGGTCTTTCAGCTGGGAATCCATAGTTAGGATGACTTTCGATGACTTTTTGATGTGGCTTTAAACAAAGAAGCTGCTTCATAACTTAGATTGTTATTCCCTCATTTAATGGATGCATTTTAAATACATCATTCAAGAGCAATTAAATACAAAATTCATCCAAAATGTCAGGATGTCCCGATGTTCTTCATATTTATGTTATTTGATTCAACAGCCTTTATCTGACACATCACAGCTGTACACAGCTGTAAAGTAGTTAACCCCACGCTCATGGGAACTGATTTTTATGAGCTTCTTGATTCAAATACAATGGAGCTTTGCAGGGATCAAGTCATAAAATAAAAACTATTGGCAAAACCATGTGGAGGCACACGCAGACACAGCAATTATTTTTAAGCAGTATTGTATAAAACATATGAATGTACTCTGTAATCTGTGAACATTTATCATGACTGTGGTAGATAATCTAAAAATGTATTCATGGTTTTAAGCTTTGCTCAAAAATCACATCTCAAATATTCATGTGAGCAGCAGACCATAATTTGATGCCATTACTCCCGAGCGATAACTCCATATGAAGGTTTGAGGAGTGACAAGTGAACACAGTAAAAGCCCACAGGTGGATGCCGTGGTTGCGGCGGCTCTGAACTATCATGTCAAGCTGACACAGAGCTTAACTTTTGCAACTAAAACACTCTTAAAAATTTGGAGCTTTTTATGGTAACTGTTTATGGAGAGAGGTGTGTGACACTGATGGAGCTCAAGTTGTTTGTCTGAACAAACCCACAAGTATTTCTTGAAGTAACAAAATCATTTATGGATTGGGAGAAAAATCTGTTGGTTCATCCAGATGACGTATTTGAGTATTTACATTTACAAACTCCTTCAACTTTTCTTCTCGCATTATTTGTTAAACTTGTTTCATGTTTTTTTTTTTTTTGTAATGGCTAGTATTACATTGGAACTAATAATGGTAAACATCATTACCTGGGTGGCAGGTTGGTTGACTCCACTCGCTCCAAAAACCTTTATCTGCGCAGTACTTGGACAATTTGGAACGAACCCTGAAGCAGTGTCTCTCAGTGTTGTGGGCAAGAGACAGAGTCAGGCTCATCTGTCTGGTCAGAATCTGGTGCTGTCAAAAAGTACAAAGAGAAATGTTTTGAATTAAATACAACTTGGCAGAGATCCAGATAATAACACTGCATTTATCAACGTTCTCCTTCTTAGTCTCTTAGGAGACTCATACAGTCAGCCCCACCCCATTCATCAGACAGCTTCCTAAGGGTTCAGTGGAAGTGAAAAGCTAAACAGTCACAACCAAATGTTGAATGGATTTAATTACATCACTGACCACAAACTGACTGTTTTAATTAAAATGCAGTTGACAAACCATTTTCTGTGCTCTTGGCAATGAGAAAAACCACAAATGCAAATCTGATATACTTGCGAGATTAATGAATTATTCATTATTCATCTCCTCACACTGTGTTTATTCAACTCACAGTGGCTTATTCTTGTGTACAGCAGGTGGCTGTGGAATGTGTTCATCACTCTTCCGTCTGTCGAAGCTGATTCAAAACAAAATGTGCAAAGCTACACGACTTTTAATTCCTGAAAGAAAAGGTAACTAGGTACATCACGTGCCATGTGAGTGAGCTAACAGGAGAAAATAAATCGTAGTAAGTGAGACACACCGTTGCCGTTTTTTCATCACGTTTTTGTTCACTGTGTTCCACCTCCCATTCCAGGCAGGATCGAGGAACCTTCCCAACTGGATGATCCCAAAATATTTCCAGCTGCTCGTCTGGGCCTGTTCGAAGATGCACCTTTCCTACAGTTCCAGGCTTCACTGCAAAGATGTTAACATAAGAAAAACATGATTACAGATTACAGACTACCAACAGACAGGAAGCTATGAGAAAAACAATGAACAGGTACACGAAGCAATAACCATAACAGTCAGGTAACAGTATGTGGGTACTGCTTATCGTCTGATAGTGCAACCAGTGTATACGTTTTTTTTAAATTTGTTACGGTTTTTGCAACTAAATGAAAAACACACACATACCATGGTCCTGTATTTGCAGAGAGATAAACAATGATTTCAAAGGTCCCTTAGGAGAAGAGCCATTTATGCAGAGGTTGATATCAGTAAAATCAGGGAGCAGTTTCTCAGTGAAGTCACAGCCACTCCTGAATCCACCTGAAATGATGTATTTTGGACATTCCTCAACCTGTTCCAGTTCTTTGTGCCTGAGGACATCAGATGACACACTGTTAACAATAGTGTTATCTATTCATGCTGACAGCTTTCATGAGTGTAGGTGAGGTCTGTACATGTTGATTTCACCATCCGCTATGACCTACATTTCACAGTGCCAAACCCATCCAACAACATCCCGAAGGATGTTTTATATTTTACTTCTCTTTTACTCAATTCAGGAGATACACTTACAACCACTGGTAGATAATGTTACCATGCTAAATTTTGCTTATCAATAGCAATAAACACAATGTCATGGGCATGTATCTGATTATTTTCCTCTGGAACAAGTATCTGTTAACTGCTGATGACATCTTTACCGGGCACCTGACTTACCAGAAATAAAGATTTAGCTGTGAGTTGGCTGGCATGGCTGGGTTTCTTTCCCATTTGCACTTCATGGTTTCCATGTTTTGGAACACACAACTGAAATCTTTAACTGTGGTATCCACAAGACCTAAAGGTAGAAAGGCCAATTCATATATTTTAATAAGCTCATTTATTTTATTTTTTAAAATAAAAAAAAAAAAACATCTGTAATGACTGACCTGTGCTGGGAGGTTTCTGGACCAGTTCAGTGTAGTTAGCACTCTTCATCATTGTGCCGTTGGTGCACGATCCGCTCAGCAAAGTGTGAATCCTCACTTTTATGTCTTTCATCATATCAAACTGGGCGCTGTATGACGTCCTAGATGTTCTGATGGCCTGCCAACCAAGACACACAAGTCAGAATCCAATCAGATTACGGTTTGAGATAATTGTTCTTGGTAAACCGACACCTTTTTTCCCCTATGTGGCAAAGCTGCTTGCCAGAAAACCTGATGTCTGCGCTGATAACGTAAGATCATGTCCTGAAGCTTTATTCACGTGCACGTGTTTCTTGTGACATAGTCGAGCCAACCCCTGTACCCACCCGGTTTCCTGCCTGCCCGCTGCTCCACACTTGTTCCAATTAATCTAATCTTCCCCTCAGACTGTTTTTGTGTTCGTTGCCACATTTTTGTGCTGTTGCTTGTTCCTTGACTGTTTACCTGCTGATTTGGCCACGATTCCTCCTGCCTTGCTTTTGTCTGAAAATCCCAGGTATGACTCATTTACTTGTGATATTTGATTCTCATGCTTTTGCCTTTTAAGTCTCTCATAACAAGCAAACAATTGTTACTGTAACCAGACTACTTCCTCACCCTTGGATGAGATATAACTGTATGTTAACAGCCCCTGTTTTTTTTTTTTTTTTTGTTATTATTTTTTTTAATTTTCCTGAGTATGACATTATTGAGTAACATGGGGAATGGAGCCAATATAAGCTTAAATTTGACAAGAGACGGGGCATGGTGCCTACCCATCACAGCACAGACAAACATTTACACTGACAGCTGCAGGGAACTGCCAATTAATCTATCACTACCGTAATTTCCAGATTATAAACCAATATTTTTTTTCACACGCTCTGAAACTTGCGGCATAAATAATGATGCAGCTAATTTATGGGTTTTTACGGACTAACGAAATTCATACCGCCAAAACATTTAGCCTCGTCACATCAGACCAATGAAATTACCTAACATGTCACAGTGGACCGATGAAAATGTTCGAATTAAATCCAACGCACTCACACTAGATTCAGATCTGTGACTGTGTGCGTATTTACGCGCGGGGCGAGCGAGAGAGAGACCAGTAGCGAAAGTTGAGATCAGTTTGAGCCCTGTCATGTATTTATGTACTGCTGTGCTCGGTGCGGCTGATAATGAAGACCCCAACTTCCCTGAGATACGCCCGGATTCTCTGTTTCACAAAGTTAAGGGAGTTAACTCCGGAGCTAATGTTAGTTTTGGCCCCGGAACAGATCACTAAGTCTCCTCTGTGCTTTCCAACTACGGTCGGAGCTGATGTGTAACCAGCCGTGTTACAGGCACTGTTCGGGAAAAATTTTTAATTAAAAGTAAAAAAAAAAAAAAATGTTTCTGTGTAAATATCCCATGTTACAACGTGGACACCTGCGGCTCATAGAGAAGTGCGGCCTATATATGTACAATATTTTTTTTTCTTTTTAAATTTAGTGGGTGCGGCTTATATTCAGGTGCGCTCAATAGTCTGGAAATTACGGTAAATCCAATCTATTGAACTTGAAAATACTGAAGATGCAGCACAATCGCCTCCAAACAAAACATGCTTCATGATTTAAATGACACAAAACCCCAAATGAAATAATGAACTCGGTTTGTAAATTTCTTATCTCCTCATCTAAATCACTACCCTGACATTATAAAACTTCCATCCTGCAGGGATGTGGCTCATTTTTAATTAAAATATGAAAACACGCCTACCCACACAAGTTTGTGCAGCTATCATTTGACATTATATGGACTTCTGGTTATTGTATTTCAACAAAGCCAAACCATAGTAGTTACTTTAACCAGATCAATCATTCCCGTGAGGATTACTGGCCCCACACAAACACATACTGTACATACACACACCCTTGCTTTAGGTAATTTCCACATTTAATCAATGCTATCTGAAGTGGAGCAAGTGTTGCACAGATGTGGACAACTACATAAAGCCACAACATTATTTTGTTGTAATTAAATTAATCTTTTTTGAAACCGGATATCATACCATGTTTGAAATCCTTGTGTGTGATGTGAGTAAAATTGAAAGCACTTACTGTCCAAGTGTCCTTGTAAGCGTTAAAGTACTCCAGCTGATAGCGTGGTTGGCAGCCTTTCATGTTGATCAAACTGGCTGGTGGACTCCATGTAATGTCCAGATGTCCGAGATGACCAGGGTCTAGTATCACAATGTTCTCAGGAGGATCCACTGCAAGTGGAAACGATGTTTACCAAAAACTCATCTCTCCTCTGGTTATTTCACCATGATCTGCTCTCAGCAATTAGTCAAAGATTTGATTCGACACAACACAAAATAAATCATGTTTACAAGATTATGTTGCTAAGAAATTACTCTGAGCAATCCCTAACTTTAATGAGGAAATATTCTAATTTAATTTCGCTGTTTGTCCAACTGGCGACCATCATGTACCTGTGTAGAATAATCAATTTATTACGCGCCAGTCTTAAATGAATCCCAATGAGTTTAGTTTAATTCCTTTGTCGCATCAAATAATGATTTTTTTTTTCTTTCTTTCTTTCTCTCTTTCTTTTTTTCTTTTTTTTTCGTTCTTTCTTCTAGATTGAAATGATTGAAGTAGGCAGCGTGGTCAGTGGATAATTGAAAAATAAATAAACTGTAACTAACCTGTAAGTCCATTAGAGAAAAACTCGTTTCCTCTCCAGTTTAGTAAGAGAAGCATCAGTGTAGCTTGATGAGTCATCGATGATCTGTTCGCCATCACGTTTACATCAAATCGAGAAGGAAGAAGTTGTCAAAGTGTCCACGTGAAACTCTCTCTCACACACACACACAGAGAGAGAGAGTTTAGTTCAGGGTGCAGTTCAGGCAAAGTGGAGAATGACTGTGTGGGTGGACTGAACTGACGGTCGATTCTCATTTTTATAGCTCACGTCTTGTCATGATTTCATGTTGAGTCTTGTTCAGCTGCCATTGTAATAAAACAACAACAACAAAAACAACAACAAAATCATTCGTTGAGTAAACGATGAGCGGCAGATGACAGATACTTAAAGAATTATTGAATCCACTGATAAAATAGACGACATAGCCTATTTCAGTTTTTCAACCAGAAGAGGTCAGTGAAACAAAACTTTTCTTCCATCCAGGGGGGTTTGTATGGACTTCTGGTTATTGTATTTCAACAAAGCCAAACCATAGTAGTTACTTTAACCAGAGCAATCATTCCCATGAGGATTACTGGTCCCACACACAAACACATACTGTACATACACACACCCTTGCTTTAGGTAATTTCCACATTTAATCAATGCTATCTGAAGTGGAGCTAGTGTTGCACAGATGTGGACAACTACATAAAGCCACAACGAAAAATGATATAAAAATAAAATAAACAAGCAATTATCAATTTACATTCATTTTTGAAAGCTACAGAGAGCCACGCATCCCAGATAGCAAAATCATTATGGAGAAAATCTGGCCCAATTTTGGCAGTTTTGGAAGGATATAGGGCCCCTAAATGATCCAAAGACAGAAAAACTCCCCTGAAAAGAGTCCAAAACCCCTACAGTCAAGCCAAAAGCCTTTAACCTGTTAACATTAACTTTTTAAGTCGCATGGTAAACCATAACTTTATAATAGTCAAACTAAAGGCCTTCACACCGCTTCCTCTGTCCCAAAATGAATAAAAACAAAAGACAAATGTTTGCCAGACTTTTTGCTGTATCTGGCATGGAGCCACGGCAGAAGGATGAAAAAGCACCAGTTTTCCAACCCCTGGTCGTTTAATCAGCTCAATATCATGGAATTCCTTGAGGTATTCCTAATATAAGGTATTCACAAGAATGTGAGATCATAGACTTTTGTTCACTAATTTAAGTCCAAGTTCACATTTCTGCCAAAGAGAAGGTTTTTACTAAATAAAATGAGGCATTCCTGAGTTATGACATTCACCAAGCACCACCCCTATTGTCATGGTGACCTGAGTCACCTTTACTTAACAAATTATTGTTAACAAAAACATGATCCCCATGGATACGGATCTTTTTGCATGGAGGTTTAGGAAATATGTGTTGATTTATGATGTGCAATGTTGAAGTCAGGCTTTGACATGATACACAACTGTACAACTGATGTGCATACATTTTTCCATGTAAATCCAGTGACTTTTTTCACTGGATTTCAGTGTAGTAAATAATAGTAGTAATAGTAATAGTAGTAAATCGATTGTGAAATGTTGTTGTTGTTGTGAAATACCACAAGAGACAATGATCTAATACTAAACCTACACTAAATCTAGTAATAAACTAAATAAACTGTATAATAGACTAATGTTTATGGCCAATAATCTCAACTGTTTTTTTTTATTTGAACAGAACATTAACTTTTATTTGAATGTAAAACATTAATTTTTAGGATTTAGTGTCAACGTTAATGTTTACATGACAGAACTCCATAAAACTATTTATGTTTGAAAAACAACAAAGAGCACCACTGATTTAACAAAAGATAAAACAAAGTAATAAACACAACAATGTGCCTGCATGCTTGGTGATTTGCTGTAAATAAGTCTAATGTGTGTCTAAAGTGTATCAATCCCTCAACGAGCACAAGCGGATGATTTACCTGTAAAAAAAAACATGTGGTTCTGCCTCTGCTGTTTGAATTCTGGTTCATGTCTAATTTTAGTAGTTGTTTAAAGTATTGGAAGTCAAAGTCTTTGTTTACTGAGAGTCCTTTTGAGGGATGACAGGCTAATCCTAGATATATCCAATATTCAGAGCCAGACAACCTGTGAAGCAAGTATTTAGAACAGGGAAAGCAGACATGTCTGCTCAGGAAGGCTGCCAAGGTTGGATATACTGGCAAATACGACCTGGACGGGACTTCTAGGAACAGCTTGAGCTGCAAGCACAGGTGGGACTGCTGGGGATGGCACCGCTGAAGTGGGACAGACTCGTGGAACAGCTTGGGAGGGCAACTTGGTGGCAGGAGAGAAGGAGAACAGCTCAAGAGGGGAACCCCAGAAGCTGGAGACACACAGGAAAAAAGAAAAAACAAAAAGACACAAGCCCAAAGCATCAGGGTGAAGGACACAGTAAGACAGAACAACACTGAGGTAGACTGACTTGTGTAGAGGCTCATGAAAGGCAGATTCAAGAGTTCAGAGCTTACTGTAAGAGAAGAAGACAAAAAAATGTTTGGGTTGGACACTGATAGTTTTCAAGATTTCTGCCAAAAATCAACCTTTTCTTAGGAAAAATACCTTTAGGATCAATGGCATGTGTATGCTTGTATGTTCAGGCACCGCACTGTGCTGTATGTCCTGAAACACAGTGTCTGCCCAAAACTTCATTAACTCATCAACAGCTTGTTACCCAACAGCAGTTAAAGCTAAAGTCTAAACATGTCATGCTCTTATTATGATATAATGGTATTAGTTATTTACAGGCACAGCAGTTAATTCCAGTTGTTTTCCATGATAAAATAGCAGAAGGTTAATTATAAAACAGACAGAGCACTGAATGCATTAAATAACCAGAACCTCACAACACAATGTGCATGCTTTGTATGTAAGTTATGTACCACCTGCCCTTCCAGCACACACAATAATATCCTCTTCTAACCACAAAACACTGAGATATTGTTTAACTGTAAGAGACACATATTTATGTTCATATACATGAACCCATTTGAACTGAAAAAGACAGACAAGACGGACTCACATTAAAAACTGGCTTGGGGTTCAGACAAAGTCAAAGTCAAAGTCAAAAAGAAACATGAAGCCAGACACTAGAAACAATATCGTTCTCAACAAAATAACAATGAGTTACAGATTCAGAGAACAAAAACAGAACACAGATGTCACAAAGATATTTTGAAATTTGAGCAGCTCTCGACCTTGTTTATGTGGTAATCTCTGCGCTCTTGTCTCACCAATGTTCTTGTTCCCAACTGTTAAGACTACATTAACTGAAAATATGTCTATATACCTATAATTAGTTCATTCATTCCCACAATTTCCATCTGGCACAATGACCTGATACCTCTGGAAGAACCCGTTTCTTTAATTAAATGGAGCTAAACAATTACAGGTAATTTAACAGCTGGTGCACAATTAATAACAGTATAATAACACATTCCTTTATTGGAAACCTGAGGCATTCTAATGTTTAAAGCGTGAGAAAAGATGACAATAACGAAAGACACAACAGCCTAAGCTGCAAAGAATTTGACTTTATTTTATATTGACCACATTTGTTTTTTTAAGAAAACCCTGGAAATTTATACAGATGATATGTACAGGTCCAGTTATTCATTATTCTTGCATGCACTGACTTAAAATACAAAAAGGTTGTATACATCAGTTTTTCCTCGGCAGTGTAGTATTTAGACAGAACTCACTGTTTCTTTGGGTGGCATGTCAAGGTAACATAACAAACAAAAGTCTGGGTATGTGCCATGGCTCACAAAGTGGTTTAAAGAAAAGAAGAGGATGGATTTGTCATGTAATAGTATAATAATGACAAATCCATGACATAACATGAATGACATACCGGCACGCTAACCAAGGAGTGTGTTTTTCTGACTCATTAGCTTAGTCTGCGGTATTAATTGAGTCACGCAAAATCAAAATCAAAATCAAAAACTCTTCTGTACATGTTTTTTTCAATGACATGCAACTTGTTCTCAGGCCTCATAAAAAACCTGTTCGTCGGTCGGTCGGATCTGTACAACCGCAAAATTAAATAATAAAGAACCGAATAGAAATGAGGTAAAACATTATGTTCACAGATAGAAATTACAGCTACAGCTACAACTTTTGATCAACAGACATTTCCCATACTGTATGAGTTTTTCTCTCACATTTTTCAGGTGATTTACAATCATTCCTCCAGTCTTCACCGACACCGAAGACATCTTTGTTAAAATGAGGTTTAAGGAATCAAAGTTAGAATAATGAGGAATTTTTCCTCCAAAATTACAGTTGCTCTCTCTCCTGTCTTAACTCCATTAAGCCATTAAACAACAACATTTAGAACATGTACAGATGAAGGGACTCAAATTCAGAAACCATCAGAGTTTCCCAGAGGAATGATCACAGAAAACTGAAAACTGATTATAAACACCGAAAACTGCGGCTGCTGTGACTCTTGATTTAAGATCATTTCATTGTGCCAATCAATCATTTAAACAAAGCCCCAGCAAACCACTGCTAAATACACAGGCACACTGTATCTGTTCATACACCATCTGAATGTTCTTATTACTAGTTCTGCAGAGGAACTATGTGTGTGTGCATTTCTGGCTTAATACATTTAGGAGATCTATCATCAGACATCTAAAATGTTGACAATGTTTTTATTGAAGGCTGGAATAAAAGATTCCTTCAATGATTTGGCACTGGGATAATTTACATTAAAAACAGGGATGAATGAAAGGCCAACATGGTATTGTGGTATTTGCATGTTTAACAGGAATAAGGCATTATTGTAGTGACATGCTGTATGACAACATACTTTAACTATAATTGTGCCTAAATAAACTGAAAGCAGTTGTTTGTTTTGTTTGTTTTAAACTATCAGATAATTGAGTAATGTTAACCACAACCCATTCTAGTCAGGTGCTGGCTCGCACAGATATAATCTCCTCTAATTAATAAAGCTAGCCTGCATGTACCAGCATCTTTGTGAGTCAAGGACTAATGCCGTAGAGAAATGGAAAGAATAAAAATTGGGTAAAAAGAAAACAAAACTGTCGAGGGTTAAATTAAGCATAAAATATACAGGAGATATAACTTGTTCTGGTTATACATTGATAAGTCACAGCAGACGTAAAAACAATTCCACGAGACATGAGTCATGTCTGACATCATTGGATTTCAACTAACTCTTGCGTGGACAGATGTGAGATATTCTGATCGGTTTGTGTTGCTTTTCCCAAAGTATAATTCACCTGTATTTGAAGATTATGAATCAACTCAAATCACCAGTGACCATATAAGGAAAAAGTATAAATCAGTCGGTACCTGTAACCATGGAAATACACCCAAATTCACACTTAGTTGCAAAACTGAGCCTCTCTCTCTCACTCATTTTACTTCACTACTCAAGACAGGTGAACATGTATAGACAGCAGTGTATACATATAGTGAGTGAGTATTTATCAAAAGCATCTTAATCTAAACCACCAAAACCACACCTGAGGGGTCACCATCATGAATCAGAGACAACCAGCTGCTCTAAACTGTGGTTCACTGTTAAAAACAACACATGTATTTAGTACGTATTATTTTCTTATGGATGTTAATCTGGGTGGAAGAGCTGCTACTTAAATAAATAAATACAAGGTGGCAAGAGCATAAAAGATAACCTGTAAAGAGTAGCACACAAAGAGTATTTCCAGAGACAGGTTCTTTTAAATGACTAATGGTGGTTTGTCACTGAATTAAAAAAAAAAAAAAAGGGTGTGTCATGTGACTGACCTTTTGTGCATATTTCAGACTCATTGTCTGATAAACAGGAAGCCCTGTGTAATTCCACAGCATTGTCTCATATCAATGTCTTCTTTGGAATTTGATAGCAGAGATTGATCAGAGTGTGTTCAGCACATACAAGGGGATGTACAAGTGATGCCTGTCCCCAAGTGATGTCAAGCCATAACAGCAAAAAAGCTGATTCATGCCAGTTATGGTGTGAGTCAGTGAAGAAAACCTCAAGCAGAAGTCTCTCAGAGGTCAAAGACTTAACAATGGGTGCTGACAACTCAACTCAAACTCTCCTCCAGTTTGGCAGCCAATCAGAGTTACTCATGTTACTTACTAAATCTAATGCATCCTGTTCACCTGTTCACAAAAAAGTACACACAATCACTAAAATTCTAGTTAATGAGAAAACAATACAAGTGAATTAAATAAACATGTGAAACAACAGAGATCTCAAACAAGATCTCTCCTCTCTAAGGCACAACATGTCACACTTAGATGTTACAGTGCTGTTGCAAATGATCCACATTCTGAAAAAGAAAAAAGAAAAAGATTTGCTACATCTTTACTTGACATCAAAGCTCTTCTCTGTGCCATTGCAGAGATTATTTAATGGATGTCACATCAATGTATCATCAATGGACAAATCACTGATAGAAGTCAACATAGGCCTGAAATGCTCTGTTTCTCTCGGAAGGTGCATTTCCTTTTCTAGTAAACCCCATGGCAATGCGAGAAATGGAGCATAAAACCACTCACCACACTTAATTTTAAATCACATCTTGCTATTGTTGTTTGAAAAGACCAAATGTACTTTTAAGTTCAGTTAATCTGTGAGAAATGTTTCATGTCATTTCAAATGTTCCAACCTGATATGAAGATAATTTGGCCCTGCAGGTAAATACAAAAAGCAAAATGTGTAATAGTACAAATTATGCAATTAAATGCAGATGAACGTTGGACTTTCAGTCAGTTTGAACACGATCAGGTCTTGCCTCCACAAGATCTCTTGGCAGAGTTTAACCTGTCTTAGGATGATGCTGTCTTAGACGACGCTTTTCACACTTTGGTTAATCTTGACAGCTCAGTTTAATATTGGTTTTGATATATTTTATTTAAACGTTTATATGAGTTTCAAAAGCCGCATAGCAATAAAGTTGGATGTTGGATGTTGTTGGATCGAATTGTTCAGCCTCCTGCTACTGCTAATCAGGGTTAAGACACACAAAGCAACCACATATAAATATAAAACAAGCAAATAAATACATAAATAATTGATTTTCCCTGAAATAATAATAAATTGTGTCATGAACCAAATACAGCAAGGTGAGATAAAACAATGCCATCACTCAGATCCCCGATATCTGACAAATAATGACAAATGACAAAAAATAAAAATAAAAAAAAGGAGAAAATGCTACAGAACAGAACCTTGATGCTTTTGGCAACAGTCAAACATGTTGTCACAGTGGTTAAATGGCACTTCGCCTGGTACATGCAGGTTTGCACTGAGAGAGAAGTTGTACAGGAGTTGTACAGTAGTTCAAAGATATTTAAACCACACCCATGTCTGAAAACAGGTTTGGATGTTTGTTGGCAAAATATACACAAAGCTACGGTAGGGAGCTGATGCAAACTGTGAGGAAAAACACACTTTCATGAGACATCACACACAAAACACACATAAAAAGAGAAACTCAAAAGAAGAAATAAACCACATGGTCAGTCAGTGATTTGGGGTTATGAGTCCAGTGTCTCTTTTTTGTGAAAGAGTGAGTTGCATGTCTGTTATCTCCTCACTGCCGATGTGTCCCAACACCTGCATGGAAAAAAGTTCAGTCAGCACCGGCACTCGCAGGCTCAATAATCACTGAGCACGTTTGAGAGGAGCGTCCGGGTCTTTATATTGACCCATTGTCTCATTTGTCTCTCCTCAGCAAGTTTAAACTGTGCAGCTCGGGCAACACACAGTCCACACACATACAGCATGATCCCAGCAACCAGAACAGGATACAAATGAGAATGTGATGGACAGGAGGCGGGTGTAAGCTGACATCATATGAGGGGACGGAGGTTATTTCAGCCTCCCGTCTCCTGTTTCAGTCAGACAGAAGCAGACTTCCAAAACCCCCCCACCCACTGGGTCCTCACCCCGAGGGGCTTTCTGGTCCTTGGCAAGACGTGGGTTCGGGTTGTGGGGGTTTGCTGGACGACCACGCATTGGACGCAACATTCAGCCTTGTGTCAAATAGCTGATAGTTGTGTGGGCTTCATTGTGGGCAGATCCAGCAGAGCCTGAACCGTCACACCCACCTTCACCAGACCACGCTCTTCAAGGATGTGATGGGGCAGACATAGTTTGTCCTGAGTTGACAGAGAGACATCTTTAATCAATAAACAACAGAAAAGACAGACACAGCTCCTTCTCTTTGTTCACTCATCTAAAAGAAACCAAAGCTTTGATTCACTCACAGCAGTAATCAACAAACCATCAACAACCTGAGGTTTTGAGATCTCTAAGAGATATGTGTTTTACTGGGAATGAGTTACTCACTAATTTATGTGTTATTGTATGTTGTTATGATTATGATCAATAATTCTTGAGAAAAACCTGGGCCTTTCTCAAGGAACTTTGTGGTTTACCAGAAGGATTTTTTTTCTAAGAAAAAAAAAATCAAACTTTTACTGAAGTGATAAGAGATGATCAGATTTTGATGTGCAGGCCCCAAGCACTCAGAGCAAATGTTGTCCTGTCTGATGCTGCTTTCGCATCGGCAGCAGAATGCCTCTTTGCACTGTGGTTGCATTGTTTGCGAGGCTGACGCCTGGATAGCGCACCATGTTGGCGTATATATGCCATGCAGTTGTTCACCAGTTCAAATCCTGAACTTTCCTGTGTGTCTCTCCCCCACTCTCCTCCCTGTTTCCTGCCTGACTACACTGTCTCTAAGATTAAAGGCAAAAAAATGCCCAGAAAATAATATTTGAAAAAAAAGAAGGTCTCTTATTTAAATAGACTGTCATGCAATGAGAAAGATATGTAAGAAACTTACTTAATAAAAATACTTTATTTAACAGATCCTAGGGGATACATTTTCCTTTTATGAGAGGCTCAGGATGGATGCACGACTCAACATGTCGTGATTTACAATGTGTCATACAAAGGTAATAGATGTTCCATAGATGAACAGATAACAGTTTGGTAGACCATTAAAATAAAAGAAAATAATTTAAGAGCAGAAGGCTGTGGTTGTTTTGGAAACAGTACATATCATAATCTCCAGTTATGACTAGATGTAGACTGTAAATCATGTTAGAAAATGATGATGTATGTCTCATAGCGTTACCTGTGGGACACCCAGCTTCTTGCAAGCATCCAAGAAATTCTCCACATTCCGACGGCACTTAGCCATACTTAGCTTTGGCTGTAAGAGTTAAAAGAGGGTCAATAAACACCATAGAAACTATATAAACAGCCGATAGTAATGTCTAAAAATATATGTTTTATTATAATATTATTATTATATATATTATATTATGTGCTTACCACAGCAGGCGACGGTACATGGATGCTGGCAACAGACCGAGGACAAATGTGATTGGCTAAATGGCAAAGGACGACTCCATCCATTAGAGCGGCACCGACATCGTCAGGGAGCAGCACCTTCAGTCTGGACTCAATGTTCTGCAAAACACATATAGACAGTGACCTTGAGACACTACTGTATCAAATAAAACATTGATTTATATATCTTTATATTGTGAATAATTCACCGTGACTCCCGTCTCCTCTCTCTGTGCTGCGATCGCCCAGAAGACACAAGCTGACTCTGTTTTTCTAAGAGCAACACTAGGCACGAATGCAAACGCCTTATCAGGCAGAAAGCACAAGTGGTTGTGAAAAGAGGAGAGTGTCCAGGCCTCCACTGCACCGTGTTAGGGTTAGTCATGTTTGGACATGTTTACAAAACTATGCCACAACTGTAAACATTGTGAGATAGGCTGTTTATGTGACCGGCTGATTAGAATCCTATTTACAAGATATTCTACAAAGAAATATTATTTTGAATTTCCAGAGAATTTTGAGTTCAGGGTGCTTTTAATATACCTGAGGAGGTGTCTTTCTAACACGTCTTTTTCCAAAGCTGTCATTGTCTTGGAAATACTGCAGCTCAATTGGAATCGTGTTGAGAAAAAAAGTCATAACTTTTAAAAATGTTTGGATAGATAGGTAGGTAGATAGACAGACAGACAGACAGACAGACAGACAGACAGACAGACAGACAGACAGACAGACAGACAGACAGACAGATAGATAGATAGATAGATAGATAGATAGATAGATAGATAGATAGATAGATAGATAGATAGATAGATAGATAGATAGATAGATAGATAGATAGATAGATAGATAGATAGATAGATAGATAGATAGATAAAACTTTGCAGCTGCTGTAACTTCGCCGTTGTAATTAATAGATTTACCCGTTAGTGAGAAAAAAATTACGCCGTTTTTCCCCATCACTGCTGTTCGACCTCAACTGTAGTGATTTTTAACTGAAGCCTCTGAAGTGTTTTCATTAGTTCATTTTAACTTCAAGTTGTCATCAGCTTTTATTCACCATTTAATGTAACAGTGTTTTTCCCTCCATTTTTTGGCAGGCCGTGTATTTTTGACAGCTATCTCTGCTTAAGTGTCAGCCTGCAAATTGCAAACTAGAATTACCACCTTGTGGTTTCATGTCTCTGCCAAACTACATTATCAAGTCTAAGGCAAACAATTTTATCAAATTTGAAGTGATTCCCTGATGGCTGTAATTGTCATATCACATTCAAGAAGTCATGAAGGTTAACAAGAATGGGCCTGATTGACATGGAGGTAAACTGATAGACAACATAATGGATCAGATTACTGATTTTTGAGTATCAACTGCATTTGTTGTTTGGTTTTAATTCACGTTTTAAGCTGTGTGATTTTCATTTCCATAGGGACACAGTGGTGTGGCTCCCTCGAAACATTAAGGTAAGATTATTTGTCTCTGTCATTTGTTCCACCACGATTAAGTCACAGTAGCAAAAAAGAATAACTGACTTTTATGTCATGTGCCACAACACGTTCTGGCTCCAAAAGGTTTTTACAGTTGTCAGTTTATCTGATAACATGTCATTATAATCTAGATCTAGTAGTGACAGGACGTTGGCCGTGATGCATTGTTGCTTGTTGTGTCAATTGCCACAATAAACTCACATAAAGATTACAGACAGAGATTAATGATGCTGAACCGAACAGAATGTTCACATGATCGTTCTGTGTCTTTTCTGAACAATGGCTTTTTTTGTCTTTTTCCTGTGAAGGGAAAGTCATGTAACTTCTCATCAGCTGTGACAATGACTGTATTGAGATTTAAAGTGAATTCTTAGCCTCAGAAACACTCAAATACTGTTCGCGAGGGTAAGATTGAGCTCCACATATAAACCTTTAAACTGGCAGCTTTGAGTGAAACAGAAAAGAAATAATTATCATAAATAGTGCCCAAGCATGTCAGAACATGCCTTGCATTCTCTTTATTGCTAATAATGCTTTAAAACTTTGGAACAATAACATACATTGTTGTTGACTTTTTGTATCGCTATTATTCCCTATTTCCCTATAATCCTACCTTTCATTCCTTTTTCCTGTCGTCTTTGATTACCTCTGACTTGAAGCCAGGGACATAGCATTTTTTTTCACATAGATTTACCATAACTAACCTTTGCAACCACTTTCCTATTTCTTCACAGACTCTAACAATGAAACCCGGCCAGTGTTGACAAGAATAGCTATTTAGCTCTCATCATGTTAGAAACATAATGTTTGCACTTATTTCATAATGATATGATTCAAATGCTTAAAGAAACAAATGACACAACTACAATATGATGCAAAGCAAAAATATGTACCAGTTTTAAAACATCTGGCACATTCTGGTTGAACTGTGTTATTACAACAAAACTAAGCCTATCTCTGGTATCACTATCTGTGTTTATGTTGGCCAATTTTTATCATTATCATTATATATATATATATATATATATATATATATATATATATTACATATATATTACGATCATGTTCATTAGTTAATCACATCGATATACACTACTACCTTTACCATTATTTTATTGTCCCAGAGCTTTAATGCAGTATTGCACTGATGTTATTTTGGATAGTACAAGTAAAATGTTACTGTATCACTACCTCCAGTACATATTCAGGGTCTTTCTGTGTAGAGTTTGCATGTTCTCTCCTTGTCTGGTTTCCTCCGGGAGCTCCGGTTTCCTCCCACAGCCAAAAACATACATGCATTGGGGATAGCTGAATTGAGCATCCTAAATTGCCTGTAGAATCAGAATTCTGATTCTGAAAGCGCTCCAGAGGGTTGCCACCACAGCTATAAAGATCATCGGCTGCCCTCTCCCATCCTTAGAAAATCCACACAGTAATCTCAGCGACCCATCCCACCCAGAACACTCGCTGTATGAACTGTTGCCCTCGGGCAGGTGTTTCAGATCAATAAAAGCAAGAACAAACAGGTTAAAAAACTGTTTTTCTGCCAGAGCCATAATTGCACCTCAACACATTCTCACTACATAAAAAGGCAGTTCCAAAAGTAGTGCCTCCTATTTTTTTTTATTCTGCTCCAAGGGATCCGAGGGGATTGTTTATGGCATTATAAATTATTATCATGGTGTTATAATGACTGAACATTTGTACTCATAACAATAAGCACAAATGAATTAAAGTAACCCCTGTCATGGATGTGTGTCAGAAGCAGAGATGCGCCAAGGGGAACCAACCGTCATTCACCAGTGCTTGGGGAACGTTTACCACGTTGGGGCCAAGGCAGTTGATGTCAGCACGGTCAGGAGATGGATTCGTCAGTTCTGGAGTGGCAACGGAGATGTGAGTGATAAACCATGCTCCGGACGGCCATGCACAGCCACCACTCCAGAAAATGAAGCACACGATCGATCAACTTATCAACGCGAAACGGTGGATAATAGTGAATGAAATGCGTGCAGAGTTGGATGTGGTTGTCGTGCACTGGAAAGAATGTTGTCATAGGCTACAGCAAAGTGTGTGCCAAGTGAATTCGACAGATGCTCATGCAGGAGCAAAAACCAAAACGGATGGCTGTCAGTCAGGGGTTGTTGGACTGGTACGAGGCCAAAGGTAACAGATTTTTTGGACCCCATCTCCTAACCGTGCTGACATCATCACCTTGGCCCCGTAAATTTTCACCACACACCAGTGAATGTCGACTGGTTCCACTTCTTTTGTGTGGAGGAATTCAATTCTCTGCTTCTGGCGCACATCCATGACAGGGATTTGCCCGTAGGTGTGGATGTGAGTGTGAATGGTTGTTTGTCTCTATGTGCGGCCCTGCAACGAGCTGGCGACTCCGGGGTGCACCCTGCTGTCGCCCGTAAGCAGCTGGGATAGGTTCCAGCCGGGATCCTTGCAAAAAATATGTTTATCTATACACAAATAATACTGGAAATTGAATGTTATAATGTTATATTTTGACTCCATAATACCAGTATCAGAAATGACCCCAAAACTCCCACATCAGAGTAGCAGGTTTCACTACTACTACTGCAACTACTGACTAAATTGGTAGATTTCAACAGGCAGCTCAAGAAGAAAGTAGCAACAACAACTTGGGAAGAAGATGTGGTGTGGCAGCAAAAGAGTGTTGTGAAAGGTTTAAGCCCAACATGGAGTTATAACGCTTGTGCAACACAATCATCTAGACTTTTTTTTTTTAAATGTGACTTATTTACTGAAAGGCATAACCACCAGAAGAAGAACAGGCTCTTACATGATTTGGTGCATCAAGGATGTGATAATTTGCACCAAATGCAAACAGCATGAATAAGCTGTGAGACCTCTAACCTGCCGTAAGAGTCCTATCTGTTCCATTTCCTCTCTCAAATGCTCCATCTTCCTCCTCATGGTGAAACTGGGGTCTGTGGAGCTGTACTCCTGACGGTTCCCTCGGGTGAAGGCTGAAACAATAAATCACATTCAAATTTCATCTAAAACAGAGGAATCAAGAAAATACTAGCGATAGCTGCCTTGAGCTATACAAGCACGTAAACCACAGCTTGTGGTTATGCTTGAGGTGAATATGATAACAGACAAAGCACGCTCAAGAAATGCTTCACCATCTATCCTTGTCAGGCCTGAAAACAAATCCTTATGTTTACTGACATTCAGGGAAATACAGAGATTATTGTCTTATCAAGATAAAACAAAGTTAAATTGTGCATAAAGATTGTCAAGGAAATTTGGGTCATTGAACATTGATCTTTTATCACATTTTACAGCACAGTAGAATTTTTGTACATTTCCAGTGATAATGAAATCTTATATTTGAGACTGCTAGCTCCTTTATTTTAATTTTATCTTTTAAAGTTTGAATTACACGAGTCCCGGCTCTTTTTCTTATTTAACAAAATCTTTACAGAATTACAGAAACAACACAGGAGAAATATGTTACACTTGTTAATGTACTTGACAGCCAAATCTAGTTGTTACTCTTTCAAATTGAGTCTGTAAACAAAACCTGTTGATATATTAAAGTGTACGATAAATGATAAACTACCCATTTTAGATTAATGGGCATTTCTCATGATTTTACAAAGTTTTACAAACCAAACAATTAATCAATGAATTGAGAAAATAATCAGCAGATTAAATAATTAGTTGCAAGTATATAGTCCACTCAACGTGCTTTACTTTACAGATGACATTTACCCATTCACACAGTGCCTCTGTATATTGCTGATGGAATATTTGTCATTGGTGACAAAGACACTTGGACATGTGGATTGGGGAAACCAGGAATCAAACCACCAACCCTCTGACTAGTGGACAACCTGCCCTACCTCCTGAGACATGACATGCATTGCAAAAAAAAAACATATGATATACTATAACTTTTGTCACTTTTGACAGACCTGCTTGATTTCATTAGCACTATTAATGCAGGACTATTACGTGCAATGACTATATTCAGAATTTCTTATATAAGTTTTTTTTTATTATTGGTTTATTTGGTAGGGACATTGCATTTGAATGAGCATTAGTATAAATACTTAATGAAAAAATGCCAGATTTAGCATAACTGCTAGTTTTAGTAGTATTACTGGATCTAAATACAACAGAATTCTACTGTAGCTATTAATAGTGACTAAAAAAGCATGTCTAAATAATAACTTAGTGTGCTCTAACAAAATATCTTACTGCACCCTCACCCTTTAATCTTGTTCTGCCGTGTTCGTAACGGCTAATTCACACATTTAAAACAGTTCCTCAGAAACCTTCCCCACTTCCAGGGAATGTATACTGGGACACCACCCAAAACAATTGTTTGGCTTCTTGTGAAAAGGAAAGTGTTCATATCACTCCCTCAGGGTTTAGGCAATCTCACTAACCTAAATGCAATCTCATGTGAAGCTATTCTCGGTAACAGAGACTATTTCACATTCACTGATAAATCAAACGAAGTATTTTTTTTTTGTCTTCACAAAGGAATGTGTTTACAGCGTATCTGGTGTATCTGTCTTGTCAATTTCACTTAAGCTTATGGTTTTGTTATGTCATGAGGGTTTATGCCCTAGTTTCTATTTCACTATGAGCTACTTAAAAAAAAAAAACCTCACAAATGGACACGGAGTGTTGTCAGGCTTTATGAGAGCGTCCTCTCTTATCCACCTACTCACATACACACAATAGTGAGATGAATTTTTCACACAAACAAACACGCACAAAAATAAAGAAGCAGTCAATTTAAAAATCGGTTTGATTGACATCAACATACTTTTAACACAATGGCAGTAACACAAGACAACAAGCAATCATTCTTTTACCTGATCTTGGTTTTAGTCCAAACACTGTCAAGGTGGTGCTGAAATCAGTGTTGTGCAAGCCGTCCTGAAAACAATAAGAACACATTCATTAACAGTCCAACAGGGATAATAATAATATCTGTGTAACATGATCAAAGATTTTATAATATTTTGATTTTTATCCACACGGGGATGTCTCTCACTCCCACCTCACAGTCATCATTCCCGCAGGAGCTTTTACGAGCACTCTGGCACTTGTACTGACAAGACAGAAAAAAAAAATTCTTAATTTTGACATGACATTCTTGCAACTCCAGTCTTTGACTACAGAACCAAACTTGGGAAATGTCTGATGTTGGAAAAAATACATCTCACCATGAGAATTACGCCTCAAATAAGATTCAAGGGTTTATGGTAAAACATGCGTGTCCATACCTTTAGATAATCTTTTCGGAGATACTTGTTCCTCCTGCGATCTTCATTCTGATTGAGGACAGGTGGGACTTCGGGCCACTTTGGCTCTGAATCCGACTGGTCCGTCTTCAAGCTGCCATCGAAGGAGCAGGAAGAAGAAGGCTGTAAAAGTGGACAGTTAAAATTAAAAGCATTCTCTGTATCCTCTACGGGAGAAATGTCACATGAGGAATGAGAGACAAAGATTTTGTACCTGTCCACTTAGCACTGATGCTCCGCTACTTCCTTCGTCCAGAGAAGCACTAGAGCAAAGACACAATAGATTTGAAACATCTTCAGTTCCTCAATAAACTCAACAATTTCTCTATAAACTAACACACAGTTTCTAAAGATGCTTAACAGGTTTGTTTTATAAAGAGATTCTCTGAGTTTTAAAACCAGATCTCTGTGGGTGGTCATGCCATCTATTGCAGGAAAAAGTATCTCCTCCATGCTCTATTGTATGTCCTCATTATTGTCTGCACACACACCCTTCTGAGAAGAATGAGAGGAATGGCTGCTCAGCTGCAAGTCTTCTATAGAAATCACTTCAGGCATAACTTCTCTGGACTATGGTTGTCAAAGTGAACTTAACTGTCTTTCAGACCACACAACATGAGCAAGATTCAATGTGCAAATGATTTATATATGTAAAAGTACTGACAAAACAAAATCTTGTACATAGATAATAGATAATTGTAATAGTCGGCTTCTGCGTTTATAGATTAACACAGCAAAACAGTAATAAACTGGTAAAAGAAGCTTTGATTTTTAATTATAATAAAACCAAAACAGTGACAGTAGAGTAAAATATAAAATATATGTACTTAGTTACAGAAAGTGAGCATGAGTCAGTTCTGAGTATTAGCTGATCTGCACATTCCCTGAACACACACCCTGGTATGTTGTCAGGACCTGCAGCACCATGATGTGCACCATGGTACCACGACTCTCTGCTTCCCTTTGATCTTTCCTGACATTTATGTGGAAGTTCAATTAACACGCAAAACATACCTTAAACATTATCTAATTCAAAAAAGAAAATCAAACACACCGTGCAATGTTGCCATGCCAACAGGACAAACAGCCATTCATCCCTCCACAAAGCAAATTGCTCATGAAAACGTGACCAAGAGAGCTTCCAGACCAGATCACAATCTTCATTAAGAACCTGCCAGATGTGCTGGAACAAGCCATATGGGCCAAATGGAGGCCCCGCCTCACAACACATGACCCAAAGAAGCTTCTCCGAAGTCCAGACCTTGCTCTGGTGAGTCAGAGCTGTTTTGGCAGTGCAATATAGAACTTAACATAATGCTGGTAATTATATTGTTGTTATACTGTTATGACTCAATCCTTTTTTTTAACGTCGTGGTTCTGTTATGCAAGACTGAAGGCATTGCGGTAAAGTGCATGTGATGCAATATATACCTTCGCGCAGTCTGAGGTGCAGGTCTGGGTTTGCTGCTGGAGCTTCCAGAGTGACTCAAGAACCTGGAGACAGAATGAGAAACAAATATTATAATAGTTCTTTTAGAGAAAAATGTGGTTAAAAGGCAGTGACTCATAAAATGACATTTTCCCAGGAGAGGGCATTCAAAACAGTGACATGTCCATAAAAGGGGGTGATGTGGAAAACACACACACATACAAAGAAAACAGCAAGTACATTCAACATCAAAATTCGAGAGAAATGTCACCAGTTGAGCAATAAAGGGAAATATATCTGCATAATGGATGGGAAGGTATTCAGTGTTGTGTTTATAGGCTTTTTGCAACACTTATCAATGTTTGTACACTTATCAACCTTTTCATGGGAAAAGCAAAGGAAACTCAACTTCAAAGCTGTAGCTTTAAAACTGTATAGAAGCTATTGAACTGTATAGAAATACAGTTGCAAGAAAAAGTATGTGAACCCTTTGGAATTTCATGGTTTTCTGAATAAATTTGTCATAAAATGTGATCTGATCTTCATCTAATTCAAGGGTAGTGACAAATATGTGTCTAAAATAATACATTCAATAAATTCTGATCTTTCACATCTTTATTGGACACAAATTCAAAATGGCAGTGGAAAAAGTAAGTGAACCAATTAATAACTGGTTGACCCCCCTTGGCAGCAATAACCTCAACCCGGCACTTCCTGTAGTTGTGGATCAGACCTGCACATCCTTGAGGGTAATTTTAGTCCATTCTTCATAACTGCATTAGCTTTGTCATTTTCTTTGAACGTCTAATGTGTATGGCCCTCTTCAAGTCAGTCCATAGCATCTCTATTGGGTTGAGGTCTGGGCTCTGGCCACTCCAAAAGGAGGATTTTGTTTTTCTGAAGCCATTCTGTTATGGTCTGGTGCCGGGTATTTTGGGTCTTTGTCCTGTTGCATCACCCATCTTCTACACAGGTTCAGCTGACGTACAGACAATCTCACATTAGCATGAAGAATTGTCTGATTTACTTGGGAATTCATCAGTCCACAAAACATTTTACCAATACTGCTGTGTGTCAATGTGCTCTTTTGCAAAGTCAGGCATGCAGCAATGTTTGTTTTACGTATTGCAGACTCATGAACAGGGATTTTTGCCAGTTCCAATGATGCCTTCGAATTTTGGCTGTCATACAGGGTTCTTTGTTTCCCTCATTGATGACTCTTCATTGTGCTCTTGGTGTCATTTTGACAGGGCACCCACTTCTTGGTAGAGTAGCAACAGTCCCAAAGTGTCTCCAGTTGTAGATTATTTGCCTAACTGTAGACTGGTGAATTTCTAAAGTCTTTGAAATAACCTTGTAACCCAGCTTTATGTAAATCAACAATTCCTGATCGTAGATCCTCTGAAAGCTCTTTTTGGTGAGGCATGGTTCACATAAGCGTGTTCTTCTTGGCCTCTATACACTGTACGATTTTGTCAGTCTCATGAGACCCTTGCATGACACACTATGCGACGTGGATCTAATAAACCTGGGTACGACGTCAAGTTTGATGTGTGCAGATTGTACGATGGCTAGTTACTGAATTGCAGGTTACAACGTACATCATCAGTGTACATCATCCATCTGCGCCACCATAGTTACCGAAACCCATATGTTCTGCGCCACTGTAGTTACTGTGGGATGTGTTCATTTGTTTGGGTTTAGCGTCAGTGTCGCATTGTCAGTTGCATCATGTCCTGCTGCATTTCTATTGGCTGATTAGTAGATGTAGGTCGTAGCGGCTGTCACACTGTGAGATAGTCATCCTGAATTTCTGACACAGCTAGAATTTTATTGTGGGCTATCTTTGGTCGCAAGACGCTGACAATGACCGTCCTTGAACCTGTCTCACAGTGCGACGTAAGACCACCGTTTTAGAGCCACAACCATAGATATCTCTACGTTTCTCCTATGATGGTCATCTTTCATCTGGGACAGCCCAAAATCATACAGTATATACCGGCCATTAGGGGTTTTTTTTATCAGTCTAAGTAGCTGTAGTCCACACCTCCAAACTCACTGTCTTGATGAGACTCCAGAAGTGCTAACACCTGACTCCAATTAGCTTTTTTGAGGTCATTAATTCAAGGGTTCACATTCCCTTGACTTACATGAAGATCAGATCATATTTTATGACAAAATTATGCAGAAAACCATAAAAATCCAAAAGGTTCACATACTTTTTCTTGCAACTGTCTATGTATATTAAAGCATTCCTTACAGTGTGTGCTCTACATGGGTTTATTTGACCAGTGGTTATCAAAGCGGTATGATACAAAAACTTATCAAACTGATATACACACTTATAATAAAGAAAGTTTCCCCCTCTACCTGTGTGCCCGGCCAGTCACTCTCCGTCGGTGAATGAGACTCTCTGCTCTGCAAATTAAGGACCGTCGTCTAGAAGTCGTACATCGAATGCGCAACAGCCGAGGAAGCAGAGAAGTAAGAGGCGATCAAGGAAGGGCAGGAGTGGGAAGAGGGGGAAATGAAGTAAAGCTGTTAAAAATCTGATTTGCAGTAGAGGGAGAGAGGTCACATGGCATTAGTATTTGGAAAAATAAGGGAAGGCATTAATCTGATGATTCAGGAATAGAGAATGAATTCACAAACACAGGGGTAATGATAGGATGTTAAGTGCTCCATTCTGAATAAAATAGCAAAAAGGAGATAGAAATATGATTCTGATAAACAATTTTCACAGCTGCAGATAAGCAGCACAGAGGAGATTTCCAGTGAGCAGTGCAGCGTTGCAGTAAGTGTCAGTTGGCTCTTGTTGTGCTTCAAGAAGAGAAGGGAGGGCCACACACCTATTCTGTTGCTCCTGCTGCAAAAGCTGAACTGCAATCTTCCTCAGATCCAGCACTTCCTTCAGTTCATCATCCTCTTCTTCAACTAGCTGCTCCTTATCAGAGCTGCAGTGATTAAAAAGTTGTTGCCAAGACACACAGAAAACAAGTTGACACTATGGTGCTGGCAAAAAAAACCTCAGCAAAGAAATGATATGATATTTTGACACAGTTATAAGTCATGCATGTGTAAAAATAAAAAAGAGAATCAATTCTTGTCTTTTTGACAACTTTTTTAACATTGCAAGTGAGATGATTTTTGTGAGATGTAACCACTACCAATTATATTTCCACAGGTTACTCTATCAGTGCAGCCATTCAGAAAAGCTGCAGCCATTGCTTAACAGATGATCTCATGTTTACGTACAGAATTACGACTTGTTTGACAAACCGGGCCAGACTAGACCTGTTGCTGCAGAGGGTCTTTCACACAAGGACATGGTGTACATTAAGCACTAATAATTAAATGAGCCATCTGCTAACACCAGGAGTTCATTAGCCAGTAGCCTTTATTTCCTGATTTGAGGATTCGTTTATGTATCAGACAGTTCAATCCTCCATTTGCAAAATGTTGCAATAACAGCAGCTGCACAGCGTCTCTGTGCAAACTGATATTGTCAAAGGCTTTATCAGTCAGTTACTGTTTTACATCTCTGGTGGCTCATTAAATTATGCCAGACAGGGATAGGCAAAAACTCCCCTGCTTCCACAGAACTGATTCTGCAAGTCTTTGCATGATCTTATTTCTGTAAATAATCAGTCAACATTATGAGCATTAAGTGCAGACGAGCTGGAGATCTGTTTGACTGATTTCTCGATTGTTGAACTCACCCTGACTCCTCTTTCCAGCTGTCTTTATCTTTGCTTTGGTGAGACATGTTAAGAACTTTCTCCAGTTCCTGAAAAACAGACACACACACATGCCATGTAAATGGGAATTGATTTTATCTGCCATTGATTTCACTATACTTTTCTTTGATATTTGCTATTATCTTTTTCCCAAATGATGGCAGAAGATGTTGCTGTGAGCATATGGATAAATCATAAATATAGATTCATACCTTTATACAAGACACATGACTGCTTTGCTGCCCATTACACTCTGACAGAGCAGGATCCTCATCGGGGTTGGGCTCTATAAAGTCATAGAGATCCTGATCTGATAGAGGGAGGAAGCATCCGCGTTGATCACATAAACGGTCATATTTTAGGCACTTCATTCAACAACCCCGAGTCTCTGTTATTGCTTTCAAAGGGAATTTGTGATACTTATTTTCAGTAACCTTTGCAAGAGTCCATTTTGGAGAGGAGCGACAGGGCATCAGCACGGGCTGTCTCAGAAACCTGAGAGTGCAGGCTGACAGTGTCGTCATCTGAAGGCTGCAGGACAAGGATGACAATAAAGAATGAGGAGTGAGCTCTTGCTTCAGTGGTCTTCTGTGTACCCATATTTTAGTGTTCCTGTTTTGGATATTCAAACACATCTGTCTGCGAGTGATTGTCAATTTAAACCGTCGATATCAAAATGAACATGCAGCAACACACATCACGCTCTCAATGTCTTTGACATTGCCCTGACTTGCTCCTTTGTTTTTAAGCTTGTGGGAGGAACGTTTCATTATCTTCATATATAAGTCAATACAAATCAGTTGTTATTTTTTATTTGCCTGAAGCCATTTATAGCCACTGTATACATCCAAACGCTTGACATTTAGAATCATGAAATGCAACATATTGAGCAATACTTTGGCTCAGTAGCAGGAGAGAAGATAGTTGTATCCACACAAAGCTCTGTTATTCCCCAGCTGTCCGGTCTGCACAGCCAATGTTTTGCTGCTGTGGGCGTTGACTACAAGGTTTAATTTTGACCTATTCTAGTAAAAGCAACCCTGTCATCTATTGCTACATCTGAGGAGTCTATTTTCTGAGGAATCACACTGCCTGAACCAAAGAATGTTTAAGTTTGTAATCTGTGTTAAAAAGTGAACAGTGTACTTTGATTTGAATGCTGACCTCTGTTGTAGACAGCCTCTTGTCACCATTGTCACTACCAATTCCAGAGTCTGGCCCGTGGTTCTTACTGGGATAAAAATCTTCCATGCTGGAAAATAGGTAAAACAAAGAGCTCAGTGGGATTTCTATTCATCACAGGGAATTAGTAAATCACTAAACTATTTCATACAATAACATGATGAAATCAGAATGAAAGATTCCCAGTTTTATGCTTCTGCAGACCTGTCAAATCAGTTCAGTTAATTATTGCATCATTTCTTAAGATACGACCAAAGACATGTTTTGTCATGTATGTAACACAGTTAGAAGTGTATGTAATACATAAAATGACACACAGGCAGAATTAGGATGAAATAAAAAGAGATAATTTCAGTCATGATATAGTCATGATAATTGCTTGGGAAACGTGTCAGTACCTATCTGTAAGTGGCTGAGGAAGACAGCGTTTGCCAAGGGAGGGGAGGTCCAGGGTGTCTGGCTTCTTATCCATCCTGCATGCCTGGATGTTTAGGTACTTGAATATATGTACTTTTCCCTTGAGACAAATCTGAAACACACAACATGCACAAAGTGTTTCCAGAGTCTCAGTAATTGTTTTGTGTAATTCGTCCACTAGATGGTGCAATCGTACCAAATTCATTACACTGCCAGAGAACTGACAACCAAGTACAGTAAACCAAGAAGACCTATTTGTGTTGCATGTGTGATACCACAGATATAGTAGACCTCGCATCTGCTTTATGAAATGAGTGCACGTACCTGAGCGGGTGGAGACTGCATAGGGTTGTTGTCTAGGATGATGTGCTGCAGTTGCCTGAGTTTCCTGTAGGCTGGAGGAATCTCTGTGATCTTATTGCAGGAGAAGTCGAGACGGATGAGCGGCAGATCGGCCAACTCTGCGGATAGACAAGATATGTATTGTACTATACATTTCTGACCGTGTACATATAAGATTACACACAGATCACATATACTTTATATTATATAACATACTCTGGTGTACATATGATATCACACAAACATGACATTAATACTTTGCACACAAATATACATACTTTTGCACTATCTTACCTCATAGTTATCCAATTTTTATTATACTTTAGCATTTTGTTAGAGTATTTGTAAGTAACTGAATCTTGCCCCCGTGATCAATAAAGTATTTCTGATTCTGATTCTGATTCTGATTCAGCCCCACAGAGATTAAGCTTTAAATTAATACAAAAAAATAAAATTCCCATAGCTGATAAATGTGCCTACAGCTACAAGATGGACATCAGGTGAAAGCAATTTATAACTGCATCAGCATTAAAATGACAGCCAGCCTAAATAAACACACCAATCACTGAGATCAGACTCTTATCTGTGAGGGGGGTGGTATGCTGGCATGCTTGTCAAAACTGTGAAATGATGGAACTTCTTTAAAGAAGATAATCAGCAACTAACCCTCAGGCAGCATGTGAAGACAGTTCTTCCTGATGTTGAGTTCCCGTAAGGCCTGAAGCCTTCCCACCTGAGCTGGCAGCACCTGGATCTCATTACAGCTCACATCCTGTAAGGGGAAGCAATGTGTAAGAAATGGGATCAACAATGGAGATAAGTTCATATGCATTGATGTATAAACGATGCTCACCAGTTCCATCAGCTCTTTGGCCTTGCCAATCTCTTCAGGGATGGACACGAGCTTGTTGTTGCTCACAAGCAGAACTTTGAGGGGGAGGTTGAACAGGTATTTTGGCAAAACTGACAGGAGATTTCGACTGTGGAGAAACACAAAACAGTCACCTGCTTTTTAAAAAGGTATACAGAAGCATGAAACAGTAGGTATCTGGCAACTGGCGTTTCAGCAGAAGAGGAAATGCCTCTCTTTCATGTAAGCTTTTTCAAACTGTTAGTGTAGTGAAAGCGGAACAAACACCTCTCAGGAGATATAAAAGGTATAAAACTCAACGCACGTAAACATTCCAAACAGAAAGCACAACTTTAGCGATGTCCCACCTGATGTCGAGATAAGTCAGCATCTGCAGGTTGATGATGGCTTCTGGGATGCACTTGATGCAGTTGTGGTAGAGGTTGAGCGACTCCAGGGGGGCAAACAGACACACCTCTGGGGGGATTTCTGTGAGGCGATTCTTGGACAAATCTGCAACGAGGAGAGACGGAAGCCAATAAAATGAGAACGCGCTGAAAGTTACAAGAGGCGTACACATTAACTTTTCACGACCGGAGCATCATCCATTATGCTTCCACTGGGCACGAGGAGCCACAGGCTTGAAAGGCCAGATCAATACATTTCCGTGACAACGTGCCTCCTCATCAAACACTGGTCTAAGATTACACGAGTGTCTCGGGCCTCGCTGATTTGAGTGCTGCTGGCTGTATAATATCTTAGTATTTTCAAAATCGATCTGCCTGGGAGTGGCACAGTAATGGCTTTAGATTGGTACGAATGGGCAGAAAGTGTCAGAGCTTTTCTGTTTTTTCTCTTTTGTGTTTATCATGTTCACGATCTTAGTTGATGATGGCTCAACAGGAAAAATAATTATCCATCCAAAAGCTGCTGAAATTAATAATGATTATGTCAACCGCATGGTGGAGATAAAGGAGGCATCATTCTCTAAACACTGCATTTCATAATAATCTAATTATTGTTATTGAGATATTTCAGTCTGCATTCTTTAAACAATACTAACACTGTTAAAAAACATGGAAATATTTTGCAAGATAATGGGATATAAGAAATGTAAATTGGATACATTATTGTATTTTTGTTTTTAAAAAAGTGGAAAAAGGGAATAGGATGTATTTTCAAGTGTTAATAAAAATTGGAATCTATATATTCAAAGATTTTTCTCCATATATTACAAAATAATTTTCATTATGTTGTTCACAGTCACAGAGAGAGCAGTTTTTCTTAACGCTAATGCTGCGATTTAAAGTATGTGACACTGTTCAATGCGCAAATCTCACAGTAAAACATGTTTTATGTCTGTTTTACTGCCCAAAATCAGTGCCCGGCATTAATCAGCTACAAGTGGGTGCTTCTATTCTGAAACAAGAATTTATCCTTCCTCTATTGAATATATAGAGGCACAGCTTCATATCTGCATCTGACTTTTGTGATTAAATATTTACATACTGGCTCTTTTGCCCAAAATGTCAAAGTGAAAGAGCACACTCAAGCAGCAGAGCTCATTACGCAGCGGTCTGACCACATTTTTTTTTTTTTTTATCACCATGATAAATCTTTACTTACAAATGTTTTCTTCGACACCTGCAAATCCACAGCACCCACTGTTATTACCTCCAGCACTAAAGTAATTGCTAGATGGGACCAGACAGCACAAACAGCACACTGTTAATTTTGCAAATCTTAAAACCAAATTAGCGGCGATGCTACAGACACACTGGATTCCTGAATGGTCTGTTAATGCAACGCTCATCCTCTGATGCACATCCTTTAAATCAAATCATAAAATACAGTATACCATCCACCGGGTTTAATGATTATTCTGGAGGTCTGCAAGTCTGCATGAGTCTGAGTTAAAGCACATTAGCTCAGGCTGAGATGCTTCCATGCGCACACACACACACACACACACACACACACACACACATACAAATCCAATCTCTGTCTGTTCTTGTCTTCTACTAAATAATATAAACGGACACAAACAGCATCTGTTTAATCAGGTAACATCAGGATACATGGAGTGCTGTAATAACAGCAGATGCAGAGACTATCACTTGATACAGAATTCACCTTCAGACACATATTGATTCGCAGCTCTTAATTGGTATGTATGTGTGTGTGTGTGTGTGTGTGTGTGTGTGTGTGTGTGTGTGTGTGTGTGTGTGTGTGTGAACAATAGTGTCTCCTGACTTATCTCTAGATGACATGGTAATTAGAGACCTATGTGAGGAGCTGCACAGCCTCAGATAAACACAGAGAGCTTTTAGTTGTTCTATTCCACCTATAGCTGAAGTGCTGCATCCATTCTGGTGGAAACGCTATTACAACCTCCATCCCCTTAATGCATGCTATTACACACAGCTATCACCCTCTATGAAACAACTAAGCCACTGTATATGGGCTTAAGTGAGAGCAAACATTCTCCAACCTAATGCTAAGACGTTTCTGTTTGCTGTGAAGGGATTAGCAGCATAAAGCATATAAAAATGTTATATTTAAACATATTGAATTTGTACTTATTGCAGCCTTTAATCCCTACTCCCTGAGGCTACACAATGTCACGAGGAGAGCAAAACTGTGTGTGTCTGTGCTTCTAAATAGACTCTTGTCTCTGACAAGCCTCAAATGACTCACAATAGACCTGACAGGCTTCACTCTGCTGCTGTGGTCTGAGCTCTGACAGTAGAACCAGTAAGCAGAAGTGAGAAGCAGACCATGAGACAGTCAGTAGCACAAAGGAAAAAAAAAAGGTCGAGGAGTTAGGGGAAAGGAGAAATTATCACATGGGGGAAGACCAAAGCTGAGGTCACAGGGTATAGTTGTTTTCCATTAAGAGTAAATTCAGCCTCCCCCCGAGGCTTAGACCATGATGCTGTAACCCAGCTGTACGTGAATGACCCCCCCACCCCCCAACCAAACACACACACACACACACACACACTCCTCCTGCCCCCCCACAGCTGGGGATTCTTGTGTAGCAGTGGAATCATGTGGGTCGATTAGAGATGGGGGTGTGGGGTGGAGGCGGTCTTTGTGAGCCTGTCCATCTCCACCACATCTCCCTCCTCCAACACAGGCCATGCACCATCTGTGGCCTCGTGGTAGGTCTCTTATCCACCTGCTGGTCGCCTGGAGCTCCTGCAGGACGAAACCCTCCGAGCTGACGAGTGCTCCAACACGGCTCCACTCTGCTGCACCACACGCTCTTGCCAAATCAGCAATATATTCATTTTTTTGTGTGTAGTGCAGATGATGTCTGGTTATGTCTTCTTATGACACAGCAAAACTCTATATTAATAGACATCCTGCTGAGCAGAGTGCTGGAGCAAAATAACAGACTATACTGTCTCTGTCCACTGTGAGTTAGAACAGGAAATATATCTTTTCTGGACTACCTTTCAAAAAAAAACAACCTATCATCAGCTTCATACAACCAGGCAAAAATATCACTGTCTACAACACATCCCTGTATTCAACACAGAGATTCAGACACCAGAATACTTCAAACCTAAAACCATTCACTGTGGCAAGTAGGACATTACAAGGCCCAATTTAACAAAACAAAGACAGAACAGAACAAAAACATGATTAATTGGGGTTTATTAACTATACCCTACAGCAGATGAGGTCACACTTTATGGATGGCTGATTTTAGGTGGTGTCTGGAGCTCTGCTGGGTGTTTGGAGACAGCAGGTACCCTCAGTGGGGATTAAAGTGTTTGATGGTGATTCAGCTCCTGCTATCAATCTGCTCCTGGAGATACCCAAATGAGAATTACCTAATGGAGATCTGACAAGAGATATGATATTTTTCTTGTAATCTTTGACCCAGGAAATTGAATATAACCCAAACCTGACCCGTAATCTACATTTTAAATGAAGACACATTTAGACTGACACTGTAACTTCCTGCTGAATAACAAAAGATCCTGCTAAAAACAGATTCTGTTAAACTAATATAGATGTACACATCATACGTCACATACTGGCTGTTTCTATCGTCATATAAATCAAACTCTACTCACAACACAAGTTTGTTGTGAATATATGCAATCATAATGAGTTTATACTTATAGCTAGAAATAAATCCACTACGAAAATAGCCACACACATTGTTGTTTTGCTTCTGGTTTTAAGGCTGGTTTCCTCTCTGACATGACAATCTCTAGATCTCTGCTTCATTTCTTGTGAAGTCAAAGTTATGTGGGACATTGTGAGCTTGTCAGGCATTTCCTTAAGAAAAATCAGTATCATATGTCCCAATACACAGGTATGCTACTGCAGGTGATAATCTCCAGTTACAAGAAAAAAAAAAACTTCCCTCAACTGTTAAAATATCCTAGAAACAGATCATAGTTAGATAGTTACAATAAAAACTTCCTTTTTATGCAGAAACTGTGTAAAATAATAAGCTCTCATCAGGATGAATGTTATCCATAATCATCATACAGAGTTAGCAGTTTAGCTTAACTCCTCAAATATTTAACAGCGGTATCGTTAATGGGATAAAGCACTGTGTTCTTGCTGACAGGTATGCATAGGCCTTGTCTAGACATGGAGCAGTGCAACCAGAAGGAGCCCTGAGGGAAGAAATATCAGTTGGGAATGTGAATTTTTCTCCATTTTTTTCTCTTACAGGTTTGTTGTGATCACCGCCTTAGAAGAAAAGAAAACCAGTGATTCTCTCAAAGAATTGATTCTGCACGTTCTGTAGTTTGTCCCATTTGTACATTATTGAGCAGCCTCTTAGTTGTATCTGCTGCTTTTCACAGAACAACCATGGCACAAGCAAACATAAGACAGGTCAAGACAGAAGAGTAACACGAGTACTTAGATGCAGTGTTGTGTTTTGAAACTCTCAAGCCTTTTGAATGAGTCAGCCAGTAATGGGTTTATACTTGTGGAGGGACACTTATCACTATTTATATTGGTTGATCATTAAATCCAAGAATGCTGCCTTGGTGCTTGTGTCCTTGTGGCGATTGTCCTTCACAAAGTGTCTTAAAGACAAACTTCTAGAGAATGTGACAATGGAGTTTCACAATAAAATGAAATGCACAGCACCACTTCACCCAGTGCTGTATAGAAGTTTAGACATAATACACAATAAATTTTGCATAATCTTGTCTCACACACTCTAAGTGAGACAACAATCACACTTGGTTATCATTTCTTTGACCTCACATTCAGTAGTTCAGGTGCTACTTCCTCATGTGAGGTAGCATTTGGCTGCTAAATATCACACCTCACCTATTTGTTCATTGTGTGTGTGTTTGTGGGTGGTCGTGTGTGCAATCTTAAAAAAGGGGTCATAACCAATCATAAACATTACACATATTCCCTAAATTAATCATTATGTTCACTCAGAAACCTGGTTTGAAATAATTTTGTTTACTGTCGACCAGCACAGCAGCTGATCCTCTTGGTGTCTACATTGTTTATGGAGTGAGGTGTGAGAATAATACCCATGTGTGAACAGATTGCGATTAATGCATATGAATGTATGTATGTGTATGTGTATGTGTGTGTGTGTGTGTGTGTGTGTGTGTGTGTGTGTGTGTGTGTGTGTGTGTGTGTGTGTGTGTGTGTGTGTGTGTGTGTATTAATCCCTATGGGAGCCAGATAATGGCAGGCAGGGGCATGCTGGGATATGAACCTGAACATCTGCACAGGTTGATGCGCTGCTCCCCGGCCCCCTCTACAAGGTCAGGGCAGCGGCTCAAGGCTCTGACACTTTTCCCCTGGGAAAACAAACTGACTGGAGACAAACTGCCACTAGCACACCACAAACAGACACCCATGTGTGAACAGACCCCTCTCTTTCTTCGTCTACACAGAACTGCTACTCATTAGTCGAACCACGGTCTCTCAGTCAGACACTGTTCTTTATAGAAACCCTATTTACTCTCCATACCCAGCAATCGGGTGTGCAATACCCTCTTATTGTTGGAATAACATGCTATCGCTTCAACAAACACTACAGATACAGGATATGGAAAATAAAACGCAAAAGTACGTACAACTAAAAATAATTTTAGAGGAATTGCTCATTTCTTCTTTTTCCTCAACTTGCAACGGAGTGAAGAAGCCAAAACAAGAAGAAGGTTAAACTGTTCAATTCAAGTTTTGAGTTAAAAAACACAAAAATGTTTTGCGCTGATCAAATCACAAGACACAAGTTTTCAAAGAATGGATCATTTGTTAGGGTTGTGTAAAGGCTGAATCCAGTACAGACGCTTCAAACACATCTTATCCAACCCCATTAAGGCCAAAGCAAAGGAAGTGTTCTAAAAGGAACACTGGTTTTGATTCTTACTGGACATTTTATAAAATCATGAAGCATGTGGACTTTAAACAACTTGCATATTAGTCTACAAAAAGACTTCTGCTGTTAAATAGTTTGAAAATACCAGTACTTACAGGTCAACTTGAGTTGTGCTGCCAAGAGAGATGTGGAAAAGTAATAAGGCCGCTTTCATTTATTTCGACCAACATTGAAATTATCAGGAAGGAATTCAAAATTAACCGGTTTCAAAGTCAGTTCAGCAGAAATTTCGTTACTGCAGGTGAATGGGCTTGTTCTTTTGTTTTATTTTTTTCTGGAGATTGACAGATGCACACAGCAATGTTAAAAATTTTCTTTTCACGACAGAGATTTGTACTTGTGAAAACAGCGCTGCGTGGTGTTGATCTTTCTTCACACATGTGAGTGTGAGATCTTCCTTTGGCAAACCTACTAATCAAAGAAACGAACTGAAGATGTGCAAAGAAGTGAAAAGACGGCAGAATTCAGTCGCAATTTAAGCAAGAGATTAAACATGTGGTTGCTCTTATATCTCTCACTGATTCTAACATTTAGTCATGATAACACCAGTTATTTCCAAATCCTACTGGAAACAATCTTCATATATTTGACAAGTCTTAAATTAATTCAAATAGTTCATATTGACCTCCTATTGAATCTGTCTCTCTCCATAAAAGGGAGCATGTGCATGACATTTAAGTATAACCTTTTTTTATTTTTATAATGACATCACATTGTTGCACTGTTTAGGGTCTATTTCCAGTGCTGATTGGGGGTGTCTATCTTTCTACACCTAGATCAAATGAAAGCAACAATCTCCATCCATCTCCAAAACATGTGCTTGATGTTAAATGAATCTGTAAACTACCCATGATATTTTCTCAAGAGGCTGCAGCCAACCACCATCACATCATTTCATCGAGCATGGCTTATTTCAAGTACTTAATGGGGGACTTCTGCATTCTACAGCTGGATCACTGAAAATGAAAGTGATGATCTGAATTCACACGCTTGATGTTGAAGAAAAACCTGTTCATTACCCATGATTTTTTTTTTTTTTTCATTTTTTTAGCCTAGTCTACTATATAATTTTAGCATGGTTTGATAAATCTGTCACATTTCTTTTTCAGACAGCCAGAAATGGGTCTGGGTATAGAGAGGTATCAGAATCTATGAGCAGAAAATTTAACCCGCCCCCCATGGTTTAGAGCTCTCCAGCAAACCAGCGGCTTGCCAGAGTAACACCATATGGTATGTGGACTACTCAGAGGAAGAGACATTGATTGTGGGATCCAGCATCATGTAGACGTCCTTCATAATGACTGAGGAGATCCTAATAATGATTAATAAAAATATAATAATTTGACTATCATTCATTAAATTAACTTATAGTATAACAAATACATCAAACATCCTTCTACACAGGGTTCAGTGGAGCAAAATTTATCACCGACATTTCTGGTTAAAAGTTAGACGATTTTCTACACAAGCATGTATAGGATACATTAGTATGTATGGCCTGACTCTGATCACACAGCCTTCAGAGAAATGTGAGACTACTACTGACCTACTGACTGACTTGGCTATTTGAACACAGATTATGAAGGGTCATTATTCCAATCACCTCTTGCAGAAAACTCAATATATATTTACAATGTTCCACGAGCAGAGAGCAGATTTTAAAAAAAACAATGTCTTCCTCCTCTGACAGATTCATATGGGCATATGCACCCAGGCAGGCATCAGGCATCAGGCAGGCAGAGGGGTGAGGCTGCAAGTACCCTGCATCTTTTGTCTGTCTGTCTTTTTTTACCGAAAATGAAAGAAAAGCATGCCGGTGTATCACGTGTTCACCGCACATGATGTTCAAACAGCGTGAATTTACACCGGTCGTGTTGGGGTTCATTCATATTCTGCTCCAGTTGCCCGGTGCCAAATCATCTGCAGCTCTCTGTGTGCAAACCACTGCACAGCGCCTGACTTGGGTGCGCCTGCCGTCTCATTCATGTGTCTAAAGGAGGGGAAGAGGAGGAGGAGGAGGAGGTGGAGGGGAGGGGGTGTACTTAATGCTACTGGCGTCGACCAAAACAACCACACAACAGCAATCGAGTCCCTTGTGAAGCAAACTGATGTGATGTATGAGACAAGTAATTAACAGCCAGGATGTGTGCGTCCATTCAAAGAAGCCAGATCTGTGATCTGTGATGTTAAAATATTGTGCGCCTCTATCCAGAGAATCAGACACAGATCAGACCCACGCACAATGCGGCCGCGATGCGTTCACTCACACACATAAATCACTTTATTATATAGGGCACATTTTGTGCAGACTGTTAAAGGCGTGCAGCAGCCTACCTGCTTGTGTTGTATCAGTCAGATCGTAGCTCATCCCCGGGTACTCTCTGAGCTTCCTGCCGCTCAGGTTCAGTATCCCCGAGCACACGGCATCATCCAGAGCCCGGTCCAGGCTGCGGGCCGTGTGGTGCTGCTGTTGCTGCTGCTGTTGGTGCTGGTGCTGAAACTGGCTCCAGTGAGGTCCGCTAGAGTAGTGATGGCTTTGTAGAGCCGTGACAGCTCCCACACCTCCCTGACTAGACGCCATTTTCGTAAAAAAGAAATTACTCTTACAATAATAACAGCGCACAGCGGCAGTTTTCTCCGCCCATGCGCATAACGGGGTTTCACACTCACGGGACGGACGCTAGGGGATGGGCTTCTGAGGTGGTGCAGCTGCTGCTGGTGATGGTGAGTAAGGTTTGGTGGCCATTTTATTCTTTTTTTTTTTTTTTTTTTTAACCCTGCCTCCACCTGCTGATCCTTTAATCAAAGCAGGATACGTGTGTGAAGCTCACAGAGGGCAGACCCCCTTAATTCTATATCTCATCTGATTTTCTTTAATCTATCCTGGAGGTCAGTGGATCTATCAAACAATACCAGATACATAACAGGTGATAGGATCATTTAAGTCTACAGTAATTTTTCACTGATTATAAATTAGACTTTATTATCTGCTGCTAATTATTAAGCGATCACCACTGGCAGATCAAAGTGGAGACTAATGTAAAATAATTCTCCTAAATAGTCCACTCTGATCATTTCACAGCAGCTTCATTAAAGCAAGCTACAGTGTGTCTGGACATTAATGAGGCTTTTCATTTCCCTTATTACATCCCAAGGGATGCAGAAGTAGCCCAGAGGCTTCTTTGGCCTTCATGGATCCTCTGGTGAGCCCACGTTGACCTGTTGACTTCTGGTTGGTCCAAATAAATCAAGTTAAGACTGAGTACCGTTGGTCCAAATGCTCCTGTGTTTCTCTAGTGACTTAAAGCACATCTATGGTTCTTATAGTTGATCCAGTCCCTGACTGATCCAGACTTTAGCATCTGTCATCTAAATAGTTTTGTGACACAAACATAAAAAGTCAATTAAACTGAGATCATATACTATCTTAGTTCATGCTTTAATTTACTTATATTTTAAAAATTCAACCTCTGCCTCAGTATATTTCACCATTAAAAAATGTTTTAGAGTAATTTCATGCATCATAGTTATATATATATATTATTATCAAATACCCTAAATTTATATTATGAACTGAATTATAACATTCATATTATTATTATTATTATTATTATTATTATTATTATTGCTGTATTAACTGCACATCATCTAATACTGTCATATAGATATAATATAACATCAAATTATCATGTTAAAAATATTATTTATTATTATGATATTATTGTATTATTATATATTTTGTAGGACTATGTTCAAAGCCAGTTTTATTCTTAATATTCATTTAACTTTAGTGAACACAATATGAATAATTTCTAAAGGTTTTAAAGCCCAAAAATCAGATCGGGTTCAGCAGATTTAAATGTAAAATGCTTTTCTCTCATCTTCTCTTAGATTAATTACAAGACTAGAAACTTTATAAAAGGTTTATGTGTGAGTAAACCTTTCTGGATTTAAGGCACAATCAGTGTGCAAATAAAAATAAAATTGTGACTTTACAAAAGTCAAATTTCCATTAAAAGACAATGTCCGGCTCATGAATATGTATGAGACCGAGACGGCTCATTTATTATCGAGCACACTGACCAGGAGGCGTCCCCCTCCTCCTCAGCACCGCTCGGATATCACGCCTCTTGGTAGCATGTTGTGATAGAAATCAATTGTCGTCGCAACCAAAAAATGGTGAAGCAATAGCATGACACACGCTGTAAGTTGCAGCTTTAAACTAAGGGACGAGGTTATGTGCATGCGTTGTGGTTTCTGATAATTTCCTGCGTGGTCACTCGGTGCGTTGTGGCGTTTACTGAATAACTCATTAGTGTCTGAGGTTAAGCTAGCTGATGGTGGTTGTAGTCGCCTTGTGACATCCACAGTCAGTAGGTGGAAACGATTAGGACGCAAGTCTGCATCTGTATGGATTATTGAGATTATCGCGGTCGTTATTAATGGAGACATAACAGCTACGTTGAGCTCTGGTTCATGTAAAGGCTAACGCTAGCTTAGCATCTGACTGTGGTCACCGCGACAGTAGCTAAGCTAAACATCAATGTTAGCTAACGTTAGCAAAGTGAGGTGATAAGAACAGGCCTTTTATACAATATCTATGCTACAAATATATTCACAATAATAGTTGGACTGTGTTATAAAGTTTATAAACTACATAATGTGATGGAGTCGCTTGGCTGTAGTTACTTGATAGTATTTACATCTTCAGTACCCACCCCCTCTGACCAGCAGTGTTTCAGCAGCAGTCTGCAGTGTGTGGGCAGTGAAAAGTACTGCGTTGTTTCACTTTTAGCAACTTCTTGTACGTGTTTGCCTTCGCTCTCTGCTTGCACCATGTGATCAAGGGGTGTAAACAATGTAAAATAAGTATAGTGACTCAACCTAAACCTCAGACTAATGCTGTTTTTACCTTGCTCTGTCACACCAGAGGACGTGTCTCAGTCTTTTTTGCACTTCAGAGACCCTGGTGAACAGTTGTACACACGATATTAAAGATGTTAAACCTTTTTAAGACAATGATGCATAAAGCAAGAGTTCAGTAATGAATGAATGACTGAATGAATGACTGGTGAAGTACAGAGAACGGGTTGGTTTAATAACAAAAGTTAAGGGTTTTATGTCAGATCAAATAGAGATGTTACAGCTGTTTGTGAAATTTAACTTGTACAGATTATATTATAACGTCCCCCCGTTTTTCTTTTATATATTTAGTTCTTTATTTTGAAGCTTGAGCATGGCAGATCGAAAAGGAAAACCTGTCACTCCGATCAAAACGCTCACAAAGAAAGAACAAGATGAGCTCAAGAAAAAGGTAAGGAGGTTAGGGATGTGTAGTGTTTTATATTTATTCATATAATACATGGTTATTCATAATCACCGTTAGATATGATGATGTAAGCGGCAGTGATGAATACATGCCAGATTCTGTTCGCGCATGATTTTTCTAGGAAGAAGAAAAAGCAGCGGAGGTTTTTGAAGAATTCTTGGCATCGTTCGAGACCAGTGAGAAGAGCAGAGTGAAAACTTTTGTCCGCGGCGGTATCGTGAATGCGACTAAAGGTCAGCAGCTAGGATTTCATGACTTGCAGACAAATAGCATAACAGGACACAACTACATCTGTTCCTCTTTTAGGACAAAAAATGAATTATGAGTAATCTGTTCCTGAAATAATTAAAAAAAAGGAACTGAAAATTATTGATAAAAATAACACGCTGAGTCAGTGGTGACATAGCTCACCATCTTTTTTTTAGTGTATATTTTGAGGATGGTTTGGTAAAATTCATTCACTTTAGAAAATCTCAGTCAGCAGTCTTTCAGTGATTTGAATTACTTAATGTTGCTTTTAATTTAAATGTTAACTGCAAATATAAAGTGGCTGGTTTGTTCAACTAACAGGAAGCTGCTCAGATTTCCTGATCACTATTACCAAACTCACAGTGTGCACACGTAATGAATTGCTTTTCTACTTTTTGCAGAGGAGGAAGCAGCTGAGGTCAAGAAAAGTAAACTGTATCGACCGGCTACAAAGTTTGTCCCCGTGTCCCAGCATGCATCACCAGTATCGTCTTCTGAAAGCAAAAAGTCTGTAAGTTCGTACTGTGCTGAAATCAGCAAGAAGGCAAACTTATATTTACACTGATCGTCTATTATTAAATCACAGCCTCACACTTTGTTTAGTTGTAGTAAGTTATAGTGATCAACAATGGGCCTGTTTCATCGACAGACATTTAAAAGAAAGACAGAAGAAAAGAAGAAGAGTAATCTTGAACTCTTCAAAGAAGAACTTAAACTGTGAGTGTTTGTGCAAATCTGCTGATATCATGTTTCAGTTCAGTCTGTTAATATCATTTCAGCTGATGTAAGTCTGTTTTTATTTGTGAAAAAAATGCAGAATACAAGAAGAGCGTGAGGAAAGGCATAAAAGGAAGAAAAATGATCCTGGAGGAGGAGGCGGAGGAGGAGGAGGAGGATATGGAGACCTGGACCTGCCATTATCAGGGCGATCAAGTAATAGTCACTCATCAATGCCAGTGTTTCATTAGTTAAAAAAATGTTCTTATCTTCTAAATCATGCTGATATTTATCCTGTTTTTTCCCCTCCAGCATTATATGATGACCTAACTGTGCCAACCACCACTAACCTCTACATCAGCTGCATTAGCCCAAAGGTAAAGGAGCCCACTGACTTTGGTTAGCTCAGGACACCGTGTGCATAATTTTCTCAGTTTTAATTGTTATGATTTTTCAGATGAATGAGGAGATGCTGTGTAAAGAGTTTGGTAAGTATGGGCCTCTGGCCAGCGTGAAGATAATGTGGCCCCGGACTGATGAGGAGCGCTGCAGGACGTCCAACAGAGCTTTTGTGGCTTTCATGACACGAAAAGATGCAGAGAGAGCCTTGGCTGCACTTGATGGTACAGTTGACTTTTAAGATAGGTTTGAATTGTCAAATAACAATTTTCCTACTATTTTTATTGTATGGTTATGTTCTGCTTTGTTTTATAATGTAGGTAAAGTGATAATGGGGTTTGAAATGAAGCTGGGATGGGGAAAACCAGCTCGCATCCCACCTCAGCCTCTCTACACGCCGGTGGGGGTGAGAGCCACACCGCCGCCCCCGTCTGGTCTGCCTTTCAACGCACAGCCGAGAGGTCGCTTCCGCAACGACTTCACGAAGCCTCTGGGCATGTCCAAAGGAGAACTTGACAAGGTAAAGTTGTCTTTTCTCACTGGGGTGTTTGCATGATCACTTTTTCTCTCTCTATTGTGGAGTGTTATAGTAAGGCTCACTATTTTAGTGACAAGTAATAGATGAATGAAGATAACTAAAAATTTACAATTTGGCCATTCAATTAAAATGAAATCAGTGCAAACTGCAGCAAGATCAGAACTCAATTGGAATAAATTAATTTCCGAGAAGCAAAACTATAAAACAAATAACAAAATTGGGAACCATGTTAAGAATATGATGTGTGTTTCTTCCTTTTTTTAACTGATTCCTTTGCCATATAATGTTGTATTACAAGATGCAGGGGTATAGGAATGTACAAATTCAAAGAAACAGTTTGATTGACAGTGCTATTGCATTTTACTTCTCTGAATAGTTTAAATAAATCAGGTAGTTTAGATGTTTTTATTATTACTGGAATAATAAAGATGTGCCACCCTCCCCGCCATGTGATTTCACTGACTCTGAATGCTATCGTTGTTTTCTATGCTGTATGTATCCTGCAGTGTTTCATCTGTACGAGTACTCGCTTTTTAATATTTTCACTATTTGATTTGACTTCACAAACAGACTCTGTCCGAAGCCGTAGTCAAAGTGGTTATCCCAACCGAAAGGTACACACACTCTTCTTACTTACGATAGACCAGCTGTTAACAACACAAGTGTTATAGGACAGAGGCTGTGGTGCAGTGTTTTTATATCAATACACATTCTGTCAGGCAGGAAGTCCCAGAGTCCCTAAGCTGTTAATGTATTTGACGTATAGCACATGGTTACCAAGCACTTTTTCTTAGTGTTGCAACACATCTACATCTACATTTGGGTTCCCTTATTGTAGATGTCAAAGGTCCGTATGGCCCCAGAATGAATGTGCTCAGTATTTTTTTTTTACAGACATTTCTATTTTCTCTTCCTATTTACTGAGGTACCTTATATAATTTAAGTTGTTTCCAACATGATATTAAGACAGAATTATTGTGAAGTGAGTAGCAATAGATTTTTTTAGGTGACTGTTTTTAAGGTGCCATTTTATTTATATCAACATCTTTGAGCCCAGGGTTTCCCATGGGTTGGTTGAGACACTGCAGACAGATACAGCTAGAAGGCAGATAGATTTAAGTAGTTGGATGCTAGTGCCACAAATGAAACCAGGTAACTGTTGAGGTCAGGGTGATTAATATGAATGTGTGACTGCAGCGGTAGATCAGACACATTATCAGTTACACTGCATGAATATATTGCCATAATTCATAGTAACTCTGCAACTGTATGTAGCTGTTTACTGAGATTTTGTCAATTCGTTTTATGTTTAACACGTCTTATTCTAGTTTGGTGGCATTAAAACTGAAATAAAGCCATTTATGAAAGTACAAAGATTTGCAGAGCCAAAACATTTGAGTTCTTCTATACTTTGGATTGGGCCTTTTAACCTACACCAGTGTTCATGAATGGACATTGCAATTTATGTGATTTACTTACCTCTGTCGTGGACCCAGTGACCCAGGAACATTAAAATGTGCTGACACAATGTCTGTCCCATGTAGAAGGTTGTAAGTGTACTGTTTTATTCCCTTGTCAACATTTTTAAGTAATGAATGATTTGACATTGAGCAACACCGTTAGGGTCAGTTGCATTCAGTTTTCACGAGCCAACACTCCACTATAAACAGGCATTAGAGATCTCATGCTGTAGCTGACAGACACAGAGACATGTTTGCAGTGTGAGTTTTGACCTTGGTCTGATAAAGCTCCTCTCTCACCCCACAGGAATCTATTATTCCTTATTCACAGGATGATAGAGTTTGTGGTTCGTGAAGGCCCCATATTCGAAGCCATAATAATGAACAAGGAGAAAAACAATCCAGAATACAGGTAAACACCCATGTACCTGATTGTATGATGTTTTCGCAAGTGTGAAGCGTGTAATTGATTTCCTCATAATTCATCGTCTCAGGTTTCTTTTTGACAACAAAAGCCAAGATCATGTGTACTATCGCTGGAAGCTGTTCTCAATCCTCCAGGTATGTCTTTAAATAAAGACATCATTTATATTAAGGTGCCACCTCCTGTTTGTCTGGTAAAGCTACAAACTTTTCCTCACCAATCATTTACTTGTTGACCTTGTTTTTATGAAGAATAGCTGTGGTATATCTCTATTTAAGAGCTCATGCATCTTCATTACTAACACAGGGAGAGTCGCCAACAGAGTGGAGGACCACAGACTTTCGTATGTTTCGTGGTGGCTCATTATGGAGACCTCCTGTATTAAACGACTACTCACAGGGAAGTGAGGAGAGGACAGAGGTGGAGGAAGATGCTTCCCCTGAGGAGGAGGTGAAGAAAGGGCAGCTCAGGAATGAGTAAGTGTTTCAGCATCGTTCGATTTGGGTCTGCAACTTGAGTTGAAGACAGAGAAGTTAAAGATCTTTGAACCTGTTTTTCCTTCAGGCACAAACAGAGACTGGAGACGCTGCTCAAAGATCTCACTCCGAGCAGAGAAGATATTGCCAACGCCATGTTGTTTTGTCTTGAGCGAGCAGATGCAGCAGAGGAAGTAGTGGCACACATCACCGAATCTTTTGCTTTGCTTCATACGCCACTTCAGAAGAAGGCTAGTGGCTTCCTCTTAAATCTTCATATAAACAAACTTCTATAAATTCACACATGATGTGACTTTGCATCAAATTTAAATTTGTCTAATTTTGTCCTTTGTTTTCTACAGATCGCCAGACTGTATCTGGTGTCTGATGTTTTGCACAACTCGTGTGCCAAAGTAGCTGGTGCATCATATTACCGTAAATAGTAAGAGACTTGACCACAATTTGCCTTTTAACACATTTATGAAGTTCTGTTTCATCTCCATCTGACAGTGTAAATATATTTTTGTCTATTTGTTTTCAGTTTTGAAACAAAGCTTACACAGATATTCGGAGACCTTAACGCAGTGCACAAAAACATACAAGCCAGACTGCAGGCTGAGCAGTTCAAGGTAATCAGGTCTTTCATTTGCCTCAAACAAGGACATTTAGCAAAAAAAAAAAAAACAACAATATAAAAACATGAATCTCTTATTTCCATAGCAAAAGGTCATGAGTTGTTTTAGAGCGTGGGAAGACTGGGCCATATACCCCGAGCCTTATCTAATCCACCTTCAAAACATCTTTCTGGGCTTCGCCAAAATAGGGGAAGAGTTGACGGAGACGGTAGAGGTAAGATGAGACATCATCACCTTCTTCTAGCTGCATTTATACTGTTAATGGTTAGATATGTTTGAACATCGTCCTCTTCTTGTTTCAAAACTTAAAACATTTCACCATTTGTCTGTCCCCTCGTAGGAAGCATCTTCGGATCTCGATGGTGCACCAATGGACAGCGCATCCATAGACGGTTTACCTTTGGACCGAGCTCCCGTGGACGACCTGGACGGCTGCCCAATGGGCTGGGACCCTCTGGACGGCGTCCCCGTCGATGACATAGACGGTGTTCCTTTAGGAGCCGCCATCGACGACATTGATGGAATGCCATGTGAGTCCGCCGCGTCACATCAAACGCACATCTTTGCGTCACGTTCCACAGCTTCTCGTTCCTGTTGTGAATTATCTGTCTTAGTCAAATGTGTGAGATCACTACACTGACACGCCCTCTACTGTAGCTGAGTGTGCACTCTGATCTCCATTAGGAGAGGACATGAAAATGCTGGATTTTCCTACAGGGATTTTTAAATGTCATCGTTAAAAAGCAAACATGAGCCATAATCAAGGTGTGACTCACAACATTTTGCTGACCACCCGCCTTTGTACTGACACAGCTGTCTCTCTTTCTCTCTTGTTTTATTTTCCTCAGTGGATGATGGAAATGTTCCTCTCTCCAGAGTGCCTTTGTCTAAATGGGAAAAGACAAGTGATACAGGAGCATTTTCTCAAGGTAAATCAGGTCAAGATGCGCTCTGTGTCACATCGCAGTGCCTCCTGTGATCCTGCTCATCATTCACCTTTTTCTCCCTCAGCCAAGGCCGAGTCTAAGTGGGACACTGTGGTGGCGCAAGACAGCGAAGATGAAGTGAATGTAAGGTAAGGCCCCTGAGGTTTGTCTCACATCTAATGTTGCAGCATCAATCTACACTCCACTTACCCCTTAATAACAAAGATAAAACAGATAAAAGAGTTTGAGAAGATAAAAGCCGTAGTATTCAGACCCTTAGCACCATGACACTTGAAATTTAGCTCAGGCGTTTCCCTTTTCTCTGCATCTCTGAGATGCTTCTACATGTTGACTGGATTTCACCAGTGGTAAATTCAGTTGATTAGAGAAAACACCAGGAAAACAACCAGCACTGTAGATTATCTGGTCTGACGAAAACAAAATTAAATAGTTTGCCCTTAATTCAAAGTATGTAGAGGAAAACAGATATGGCATTTAAATGAAATAAATTGTGTTGCAACTAGCATCTTATTTTAGACTGCAAGACTGCAACATAAAATGTGGCTCAAAATTTGAATATTCTTTGAATGTAACGTAAATAGTCAAATGACATGGAAATTCATAGTTCTCCACTCCCTCCTCGGTCACAGTGTCAACTCGCGGGATGGAGAAGAGGACTCGGAGAGCGACAGCAGCGACGACTCCTGCAGTTCCTCTAAATACAACAGCGCAGACTTCCAGAGCTCCCTCAGAAGTTTTCAGATGTCTGAGGGCAAAAGGAAGAGGCTTAGGGAGCTGGAGGCAAGTACATATTTTCAGAAATCTCTTAATCCATCTGAGATAAGATGAAAATACACTGCGTTTGAAGCATCTGCCCATCCAACTTTGAAAGTCCAACTTAATTCTGTACTCTGTCTCAACATCCTATTTAAGCCAGACGTATTAATTTAGGAGGGATGACAATATTAAATATAGTTTTATTCATCACCAGCCAGAAGTAGAACAGTAGAACTAAATTACATTAAACTCACGTTTGCCGCCTCATTATGGTTGCGCCTTCAAATGTTATGAAAAATCAAGATTAGAGATAATAAATATGTAACTCTGATTGATTGATTGATTGATTGATTGATCGATCGATCGATCTGATCTGACACAGGTGAAGGTCATGAAGATCCAAGATGAGCTGGAATCTGGCAAGAGGCCAAGAAAGTCTGGAATGAGTTTACAACAACAAGTGGAGCTCTACAGAAACAAACTGCTACAGAAGGTGAGCAGCTGGACAGATATCAGCGTAGCGTCTCACTTTAACGTTTTATTTTACCCTTACATAAATAGTTTTTCTGAATTATCACAGCAGTTTAAATTAGAGAGCTGTTATTTACACCAATTATTGATTCTGCGATAGGAGCCTAAACAGCAAAGTTGAAACCATCACTGATGTATAATGGTATAAAAGTACTTCTTATTGGCACCTCAGGATAAAATGATATGATCAGTCGGCGATGTAAACAACAATTTTAACAAAGTAGAGCACTGAAAACCAGAAACGGTGAAAGTGAAACTGCACAGTCACAAGGTCATCAGTTTCAGATCTGCAGATTTAGTCCAACTGGCACGAGCTAAAAGGAAGTGAAGTACATGGGGTTTTTTTTACATGTAAAACTGATGTTGTGTTTACTGGAGTAGTTCTTCACTTGAGTTTAGTTTGGTAAACTTGATCCAGAGAAGTTTCAGTGATTTATTATAATGGATAACACTGACTCACTTCACTGACATAACATTAGTCCACAACAAAAGGTTGTATTACGTTGTGTTAGAGATAGTAATGAAAGATATTGACCCATTATTATATGTATTATATTATATTCTTTTTACATTTTGACAAAACGACTGAAAAACAAATGATTAATGCCCCTTTTCATTAATCAGTAGAAAAGCTTTGATTTTATCACAGTAGTCAAATGTTTTTTTTTTATAATTTCCAACAAGCTTTTGGCATATTTCCACTGGGACTCGGGACCACTCCACTTATCTTTTGGCAAACATCTCAAGGTCGTTGAGGTTGTCGGCTCCCTCGCCATCACTCTGACGTTGAGATGTTCTCTCTGGGACTCTGTCTGTAACGTTTCCTCCAGAATCTTAATGTCACCTTCTTTTCTCGTGATGCCGATAAAAATCGACTGAAAAACACACTATGTTCTCACCGTTCTGCTCGAGCGTAGGGTGAGGTTCTTGCGGTAGATGCCCCTGCTGTTTTTTTTTTTTTTTTGTTTGTTTGGTTGGGTTTTCTGGCCAAAATAAAAGCCAAAGCCACATGTCCAAACCACTGGGTTTTTGTTGCATCCAAACACAGAATTGACGACCAAAAGCTGTTTTTTGTTCTGTCCAGGTGAGGTTCTGTGTGCCTGTCTTGCAAACAGTGTAGTTAGTTGGCGTCCATGGAGGCCGTGCTTGTGCAGAGTCTTCTGAGGAGATTGGTATCAGAATTGTTCAAATTATTGCCTTGGTGGTGATTCGATGCTTGGTTTCTTTTTTTCCAGTGCAGGGATCAGGTTGGCTTCCTCTTACATCTTTTGAGGTTTTTTTTTTTTGTGTGAGGATTTTGGATTTACATGCATTTCACAAAACTTAGCATTAGAACCACTAGCACTTGAAAACAACTAGAAACTGACTTGAAAATAAGTGCATCAGCTTTTCCTTATGTGTAGGACCTTTGGGCTTCACTGTAGGTGGAACGGTTCAGTGTGTTGAACTGGTCTGATGGCTACCAAATAGCGCCCCCTCATGGAGAATTTGCGGGGTTTTAAAATGTGGTCTCGCCCTATTATAGGAGTTTGAAAAAGATGAAGAGAAGAGCGACAGATCAGCATCAAAGTCCAAAGACAGGTCGAAGGAAGACAGAAGGGACAAAGACAGGAGCAAAAGAAGTGAAGATGGAGACAGAAAACAAGGACAGAGCAGAGATCCTGACGACCAGACACGAAAATCAAGGAGCATTTCTCCCTTAAGGCAAGTACCATGAGATGCTTGTGAAACTTACCAAGGTATTAACCCGATTGTTATTAATGAAGCTACCTTTATCATGTGTTGTTATATTAAACAGGACAAGGTCTCCCAAATGGTCTAAACGCTCGCGATCACCATCTCCAGACCGGAAGACTCGTAAGTCCAGGTCACGTTCACGGTCGCCACATCGCTCCCACAAGAAGACAAAAAAGAGAAAACACTGACTCTGGATTCCTGAAGACCTTATCATCCATTAGCTTGCTGGCATCCATGGGTTAGATAACGCACTGCTGCAGTGAAAAACAGACTGGTCCCAACATTCACTACCCATGCAACAGTCAGCTCTCTTTTGTATGATGATGTTTGAACACTGTAACTAATTAAATATATTTTTGTTTTATGTTCGTTTTTAAAATGATAACCAGTAAAGGTCCGACACTAATAACCCGTTGGTGATGAGTGTGTATGAGTATGTGTGGATGATATTATGGGTTCAGGTTTCAACAGATTTTTTGCTGTTACTCTATTGACTTTTTTTCAAGGTTAAAGACAAAAGGTTATCGAGCATTTTTTGTGTGGATTTTTATTGAGGAAATTAATAGAGCATTTGGTTCTGTTTACAAAAAGCAGTAAGTAGGCAATGTTACACAGTAAATTTACAATACTATTTTATATAATGAAATGTGCTTTCATTGATCAAACAAATGTATCAAAAGTACTTAAGAGTCAGTACTGTGTCTGAAAAAAAATGAAGATACCCAGCCCTAATCATTAGTAACCGTATCTTGTACCATATATTGTGTCATCTGCTGAAATGTTTTGATATATTTTAGAGGAAAGCTTCAGAAGCTGAATTTAGAAAAGCAATCTAGATTTAGGCACAAATAGTTTGTAAATGACATTTCAAACCACTTTGCTTTCAAGATGGATGGTTACATCTCTTCACACGAGACACATTAAAATGTGAGACTGACATTAGGACAGTGTCTTGCGCTTTTTAGGTGTTAATTTCTTCTGAGATGTGGAGCAAAACAAACTAGTAATGCCCTTACTGTTACAAATAGCCATCTAGTTAAAGTCAGTCTTCATCATACAGCTTTATAAGTGTACACAGATATTGAACAGATTTAATTTCTGCTCGTAAAACACACATTTGGCATCTTTTTTTTTCCTCAATGCCAAACCATTCACAGTTGCTTGGTATTAAAGATAAAAAATAGAAATGCGACAGGGAATCGCTCCATGTTCTGCTTCGTAGAGTCAATGTATTCCACACGTTCCCTCATCTTCCACTTTAGGGTCCCTGTGATCCCAAAAAAAAAAAAAGCTACAGACTGCTCTTTTTTCTCAGAGCGATAACCGTTAGGTAGTTGGGTGACAACGATAAACTCCTGACGAACTGTCCTGCATCTTCAACACACGGACCTGAACGAAGATGAAGAGCTGACGACCTCTGAACTGCTTAATACTTTTTTACATTGATGAAAACCTTGATGGCTCCGGTGAAGTCCGCTGACAGAAGAACCTCTGTGTGATCTGTCTTCAGGGCTCCTGCAAAGGACAGAGCAAGTTTATGACACTGAACTGACGATGACTGATGTCATTAAATCGGTACATGAAGTTATTCCGAGTGAACATACCTGAGGGTATTGTTTCTGAGTCTGTGGAGTCCAGGCTCTTACACTCTGCTTCTGGTTTCTCTGCCCCAGTTTCTTGTGGAACAATGAGGCCTGGGTGTGGCGCGAAAATGGCTGAGGTGACCACTGCATTGTGTGCTGAGAAGTCAGGAAAGTTTTAGTGACTATTCAATCAATGATTAACATTAAGATAGGGAGCTGTATTGAAATGCCATTTGTTGCACTGTTACCTTTAATCCCTTCCCAGAAGTCATTGCGGTCTCGTCGCACAGATGTGAACTTGCTCAGGTCGTGGTAAGTGCTCCAGATGTACACGTATTTATCCTCTGAGCCGCTGACGATGAAGGAGTAGTCGTGGCTGTACAAAAACAGTCACAGTTCATCAGGTTTTGCATTCAATGGACATTAACAGGATTTCAAAAATGTTAGTCAAAGTGAACGTTCCTCACCTGAAGCTTGCTTTAATCTGACTGCTGCTGTTGACATAACCCTTATACTTCATGGACAGAGACAAGTCCCTCAGGTCATAAAGACGAATGCGGGAGTCGTTTGAGGTCACCAAAATCTGGGGAGAGAGAGAGAATTTGTCATCATAAATCTGTCTGACCTCATTATAGGGTAAGTACCTGTGGTGCAGAAACAGGTGTTACCTTATTCTCTCCAGGTAGAGGTTCAATGCCAGTGATTTTGCGTCCGACTTTGTTCCTGCCTCTGGTGGATCTCACATGAATTTGTGTGTGGTATTTCAGACGCTAAGTAAAAAAAAAAAAAAACAACAAATGGTTGAACTAGAATTGCAACTGTTGTGATAGAAGATGGTAATTCAGACATAATGAAACTGTATTTGCAAAAAAAAAAGCTTGACTTGTTACCTCTGTGTCGTAGAAGATGCATCGGCCGTCGTAGGTGCCTATGACTGCGTATTTCCCGTTTTGGCAGAAGTTAGCGGCGGTGATGAGTCGCGTTTGCCCGTCCACCTCATTCCACAGCGCCACCTTCTTGTCTGGAATGTTCCAGAGCCGTAACTTTCCATCCAGAGAGCCGCTTAAAAAGTATCTGTCATCCTGAGCAACAGGGAAATAAGAGTTGCTATAAATACAGCCCGGGAGCCGTAATGAATAGACTGCACTGAGGTAAGTAAGGCAAGGTGATTCGACTTACTCTGGGGTGAAAAGCAATGGCTGTGACGAAATCAATGTGCTGGAAACAGCAGAGACACTCTCTCCTTGATATGTGCCATAATCGGACCGTTTTATCCATGGACGAAGAGAGCAGGAAAAAATTCTAGGTTGAGATAAAAATAGAAAAAAAGTGTGATGAGAGATGAAATCAGTACAAGTGTCTAAGATACATGAAGAGCGAGGATAAAAGGACAAAGACGGGACAGTAAGACCATCACCTTAGACCAGGACAAGTCCAAAAGATCAGCTGTGTGACCCTTGTACTTGCAGAACGGGACTTGACGGAAAGGAGCGTTTCTATCTTCTGTGTCTGGATCCTCTGGAATGCAACATGCCTACAAATCGATTAAGATCTGTTAGGAAAGGTATGTAGCCTCAAGACTAAAGTATAAAGTTTTCCAATACCAGTAAAATTGTTTTAAACTTAACTCACCCCAGGATCAGTGTCAGATTTAGAGGAGCATAAACTTTCCTGAGAGGGAGAAGGTGAAACTCGACCTGGAGAAGGATTTTACAGCAGCCGAGGATGAGCATCTTAATTCCAATAATTAATAATCATGCAACTGAAAATCTTAAGACGCCGATGAAGCTAACCTTCAGTGTTGTACTTCAATCTCATGTTGTTGAAATAGTCAAAGGCGGTCTTCAGCACCCAGATGCGAACCACATTATCTTGGCCTGCGGTCGCCAGCAGCCTCCCGCAGTGAGAGAACTTCATTGTCCAAACGGCCCCCTGAGAACAAGACACATGTTGTAATATAAACACTCACTGGGGGCACAACACCTCTTAACCATTACTAGAAGAGAGAAGAAGCAAAAAACTGAGATAATTTTACCATGTGCTCTCCACTCAGGTCCTGCACAACTTTAATCTGATCGAAGTCAAACGGACCCTTGAAGCTGTGCGCTGCCTTAAACTTGGCGGGCCTCGTGTACGGCATGCCCTCGTCATCACTCGACGACGGATCGTCCTGATCTGTGTGGAAGACTGAGCCCAACGATACAAAGAAGAGAAAAATAAGGGAAAAAAAAAACCCCACGGAGATCAGTGAAATCTTTGCGGCAGCAGGAACGTTCATATTTCATGAGCGTGTGCCAACTTTGACAATTTTTCCAAAATAAATGTAGCAGCCTGCAGCTTGAGAAATTTAACTGCTCTGTACTGGCAGTTACCAGTTTGATTATTATGTAGAGCTTGTTCCAAATCTAAATAGTCATAATTTCAATAGTAAAACATCTTAGAAGTTGGAATTTTAAGGAACACATTTAAATTATATAACCATAACTTAAACCATCATAAATAAATTCTGTTCTTTACCTTCGTCGCGCACACTCTTCACTTTATTGACGGCCTTCTCTCCATATTCCTCAGCGAGATGTTTTGCTTTCTTCACAGACTTCCCCAGGAATTTTTTCAATTGGGTTCTGATTAGAAATAAGGGACAAAAATCGATTACATTCCATATTACATCATGTGATTAGAAGGGGACGGAAATCAATTCCCAGCTTTACGTTTTCTGTTTCAGTTTTCCTCCATCTGTGTCTGCCAGCGGAGCCTGAGGCTTGTCATCGTCATCCGACTGTGCTGCGTCATTCCTGCGAGAGTAAAATATTAGAGAATGTTCTGTTTGTTTTCACGTGATAACGGTTTAAAAAAAGGTTTTACATATGTGAAAATCCAGGAAGTCTGATTTGATGGTTAATTTTTCTATATTTATGAATTTATTTTGTACTATATTGAACTTTGGCATTTTGTTTTAAGCAATGAATCTTAACTTCTTCCAACTTGCAGCTCTTTTTTGTCTATCTTGCATCTGTGTTACGTGCAAGATATACTGATAATAAAGATAATTCAGATTTAACAATTTTGCAGGTAATACAGACAAACTATCTTTGACCTACGTGATATACTCCTTGGTCCTCCTCATGATGTGCAGAGTGAGAGGGTTAATCCCAGCAGGAAGTTTCTCTTCTGCCTGGATTAGAGGAATCTCTTCGCCCGTGTCCAGATTCTTGATCATCACACTCGCCAGGATTTCCTATTTCAAGATAACACACATTTGGGGCAAAGAAGATTTGGAAAGGGAATGTGCAAGTGATTGAGCTTGGCTGATAAAAAGCCAATAAAAAGAAACAGGAGTGACTCTTACTTCATCTGTCAGCTCTCTACCAGAGTTGGAACGTGGACGCTGAGGGCCTGGAGTCTGCCCTCCGCTCTGAGACGAGGCCTGTTCATCCTCATTTTCCTAAATAAAACAATGGTGCAATAGTATAACAGATAAGGAAACTGCTCCACTATACATTCTCGTTTCATTTTTTGAGCAGGTCAGAGTTCCAGCATCACTGACCTGTGCCGTCACCACCTTGTCCCCACTGGTGGCGCTGGCCAGATCCAAGGAATGCTGCAGCTCTTTGGTTAAACTCCTCACTGTGCTGCTGGGAGACACGAGGCCGGACGGCTCCAGAGCATCACTGCTGACTGGACTGACCGCAGACACTGAGCAATCATACAACACAACAAAATACTTCATCTAAAAAAAATGTCATTCATGTTGTCTGCTTCACATATGTGTGCAACAGTTTGGCATCATTGCGTCTCACGCCAGAGCATAATAATTGAGGAAGCTATTTTGTCTAAATGCTTTAGCTCTGTTTTACTAAAGCCTTAACCTTAAACTTAACAAGCCATTTGTGATCAGTTCTCCCAGTTCTCTGAAACACACAGTTTCAGAACATGTGCACCAGTGGCTCTGTTCCCTTTTGTTAACAACATGGTTGCTATATGACTACTAGTTCATTTATAGAACAGCTGTATAATTAAGTTTGTCAAGGATTTTTTCTTACCTTCCAATCCGGTTGGCCTCAGACACTCCTGAGACTTTTTGGATGGTAGACCCTGCCACGACGGGGGAGGCGGTCTCGGTGGAGGTCCTCCACTGGGAGGCGGCGGCCGTGACGGAGGAGGCTTCTTGGTGCTCGCTACAATGTCTGGCTCCACTGTGAACTGACGCGGAGGTTTAGTGGGGCCAGACGAGTCTGTGTCAACCGGCCGGTCCGTGAATGGGACCTGGTCTAAGATGTCTGCAGGTCTCTGCTCCTGCTCCCTTTCTGCAACCACAACAGCCACATATGATGGAGTCTGCCCGATGGTGCTGGTGATGTCTGGAGGCTGAACGGCTTCTTGTTGCCCAGCTGGCGGCCCTGGGGGATCTGTGGGTTCAGGGGCAGGTATAGGGCATGCTCCGTTTGTGGCTGCACTTTCCTGTTGTTCTTCTTGCCTCTCAACGAGCTGTGGTTCAACAGTTGGCGCTGCTACCTCCGCAGGAACTTCCTGTGTATTAATCTCTTCCTTTAGCTCTGGCTCTGCTTTTACATCAACATGTAGCTGATCTATAAGCTGACCTACTTCACCGGCATCCACAGCATTTCCCTTTTGACTCTCCTCAATTATGCTGTCAATGATCTATGAGGAAAACAAAACAACAGTTAAGTAGTTTAACAATAGTGCAACTAAGACGCAACTTCCCCTTATTAGCTCAGTTGTTGTCTGGGTTTGTATCTTCGCTGTATTTGTTTTCACAGCAGTTGTCACCAAACACAAAACCCACAAGACCCACATAAATGTCCCACTGCAGGTGCATTTGACCTCTGACATCTATGAGATTCACAATAACTTACACTTTTCTCATTCATTCACAAAACCAGACAATAGCTTCCTGTTCTCTGTATATTTTATCAGGCATCTCCTGTGGGACACTGATCCCACAAACAGAGAAATAACCTTTACCTGTAGGGAATCATCCTGCTGAGTCTCAGCTGCAGCCGCTCCACAGTTCACATCTTGCACAGCATTAACTGATCTCTCTGAAAGCTGTTCAGAAAACAATAAAAACATTTTTAACATTCAACAGTTACACATAGGAACACACAAGTCACAGACCAGCTTTGACCAGAACACTGAGTCAAACTAAATGAAACCAACATTTATCAGTAACGATCGGTAAAATTTTCAACTTTCTTTTTTTCCAGCTTACATTTTAAACTGTCAACTCTTTAAAAGGAAAACACACTGCTTTCTGTGAGAGTGGACTCTGGCCAACTCTGAGGTCAACTGCAGGGTCTTGTTTTCACTGCACCTCTCATTTTAGGAGCAGGAGCCAATGCTTGTCTGTCAGCAAGGCTTGTCCTTGGGCCCATTCCAACATCCAGTCAATATTGTGTAACAGTTTACATAGATCTCATTTGTAATCCTTCATGAGCAACTGTAATTTACATTTCAGGTAAAACTATCTTTGGGAGGGGCACGTCAAGCATAATAATGCCTACTTGATTAATGGGTATTATCCTCGCTGTCAAGAAAACTGCACCAGATAACTAATAAACTTGGCATCAGTGCAAAGGGTTGAATATTAGCAGTCAATGACTCATTACTGAGGAGGTTCACACCAGGTACCTTATGCATAACTTCAGTCAAAGTCACCAGAGGTAAGTCCGACTTCAAGGAGAACTACTATAAACACTGTAGTGACCTCTAGATAGTCAAACACTTGACGGGAATTGTATTAAGAGGGTTCAAGTCCAAAGACTGGTGACTAAATCTTTGACAATGCTAACATGAATTTGCAAAAAAATGGTACAAAGTTTGTAGCTTAACTAAACTAAAAAAAAAACACTGAAAACACAAAGAATACATCTGAAAAATATAATCAATAAAAACTTCACAATGAGGCTTCAAAAGGATTCAAATATGATATGATCTAAATCAGTGACAGTTACATATATTATGTGCCACCACTACATTTTCAAGCCTTGTTATCTTTCATACTGTTGTTGAAATAATCATTGCAATAGTAAAAACTCATTTCAACAGTGTCTAGGTTTAGATACACATACCTTGGGAGAGGGAATGACAAACTTTGCAGGAGATCTAAAATGAAAACAACACACACACACACACACACACACAGATAGTTAGAAAAAGTCAATACAAGTCAATGTTTAAAATGCACCACCATAAAACAAACCGTGAATCAACAAATTAATGTATTAAAGACTCTATTATCTGAAATGAGAATGCAGATTTTGTGCAAAGTCAATAAACAACATTTTCCAGATGAGGTTTCTAAGAAGTACTTCTGAGTAATTAATAATCAATACATGATGTTAGTACAGTGTCCTCTGTGTTTTCTATTTGCTTTGAGAAATATCCCTGTCACCAGCCATAATGCAAGATAATAACATAACACAACATAATCCATAATGGCCAGAGCAGCAGTTGAGTCTTATTGATCAACCGTTTTTTTCTTTTATCTGACAATTGTTGTATTTGCTTTGTAATAGAAAAAAACAACATGTAACTGGTTTATCCGGATTTCTATCGTTCAGTCGTGTCCATCAGCCAAACCCCGGGCACCACACCGACAACCAGTAAACATCTTTATGGAAGTGTAACCGTGTTTTGAGTGGTAACTGTCGATTTGCATCTCGGTCTCAGATTTCAAAGAAACCTGTTCCTACAAACAAACCTTATCCCACGGTCCCGAGTTCACAGGAATAACATCATGTGACTTGTATGATGGGACAGGCTCTCCCTGTTCTGTCAAGCAGCTGGTAAACCTGATCCTGATACATCATATTTACATTTTTTAATAGTAACCAGACAGTTATTTGTGCCTAACTTGTCCTTGAACCAGCCGAGCTAACGGCACTTACACAAATGAGCATAATTTGTAAGTGTAACGTTAGTGATTTGGTTATCAGTGCTAAGTTGGCAGCTTGTAACGACCGATATATCAGATAAAATCAGGCACAAGTCAGTCATATCAAACGAAATGTTATAAAAGATTGTGTTCGCTTACACTTTAGGAGATGGAGAGAAACTGACGTCCTCAGCAGCATCATAGAATTCCTCGGTGTCACTTGTGTCTGACGCCATGCTAACGTTAATTTAGCTTGCTAGCTAATCTAAATTAGTCGCCAGGCAGCTGTCTAAAAGCCTAACCTGCGAATGACTCAAGTTTTGCACACATGCGCTTGTCTCTTTATATACTACCTTACTGGTATTGACGTTATAATACAAAAGTATTGACCCAGATGTCGTCAAACGGCCACTTTCCTGCTCAACGTCACGCCATAACGTATAAAGTATGCTAGCCAACTGCTAGGCTAACAAATGTAATCTGGTCGTACGACTCATACGAACCAACACCTACTAAGCTAATAAGCTTCCAGTCCTGTTCCAAATGATTCTCATTCGTGGCAAAAAAAAATAGTATCTGCCCCAGAAGCGGCCACCCAAACAGCGCGTCTTTACAGCTGCATACGTTAGATCAGCTGTCAAGCTAACGGAGGCAGTGGACCGCGTCATAAACAAACCACCAACACAAAAAATAGCCTACATCTCCCCGCGAGGTGAGTCAAAGGGCGGGGCACAGACGCCCTCTTCTTCTGCGGCCAACAGCCACGGACGACGTTGACTCGATACTGCCCCCGACTGGGCGAGCTGAACCACCGCAGGCAAGATGGATGGAGATATCATTGATAAAGTGGGAGTATCACTGAGGATTTTTCAACAGCTGTAAAACTTTATCCAAGGATAAGAAGCCGGTCAGTCGATTTTTTAAGGAAATTATCAATAAAATCAGTAATACACATGATATATGAACAGGAAAATTGGTTAATAAAGAGATTTGGCTATAATATGCACTAAAACTGACCACTATCAGCAATGCATGAGAAATATCTGTCTGATTGTGCCCTGATTTATCATTTCAAAATTTTATTTGCTGTGGCTACATGCACAGTTACAGTACAAGTGCTTAGGAAATGGTGTGCAAACTCAGTAGATAAAGTCAGTAAAACATGTAAAGAAAAAATAGTATTGAATAGATTAGAGCATGAAAAAAAAAAACCCAAAAGAGAGCCATAAAACTAATAAAACAGAATGAAATACTGTGATATATAATATAACAGAATCACACAGCTAAGCTAAAATCTATAAATTATTAGAACCATTTGATACCATTCAGTACTACCATAATGTACAATCAGACACTTTAACAGATGTTTTCTACTTGGGAAAATGTATATTGCACTGGGAAACATTAATAGATAACAGGTTCATTTAACTTTTTGTGATGGTTCTCAGTCTGACAGTGGCTGGAAACAGCTACTGCAGAAGCTTCTTTTGTGTGTGTTAATGCTGTCTGGTCTTCTCTTTACAAATGGTTTGTGCTTTTTATCTCAGAGTTGTGTGTATGGTGTTCATGGATGAGAGGTCAGATCTGATCCTCCTCCCTCCATGCAAGCACCAAGTTAAACAGTCACTCTGTATTTACGTATCTTCTTTACTCAATATACTTCTATTCTGTACCACAGAATCCCGATGAACTACTACTGAATTACTGCCCTTCCTTATGTAAAACCTAGCCCCTTCGATTATTCTCTCATTTTCTCTCTGGTCAAATGTCAATATTCATCTCACAGTTCAAACACCACCTCCTTCTCCATCGAGCCCCAATTCTTCGTGTTATGTTAAAGCTTCTCATATCTTTCACATTCAGTCCATTATCTCTGCAAGCCTTCACATACTAACAAATAAATAAATAGATACTTAAAAAATCAGGCTTTATCGTTCTTCTTCCTGCTCTAAAAAAGCCACAAACAGTGATAATCACAACAATTTTAAAAATGATACAGAAAAGGCTGATTTGGGAAAGCCTGTGGGAATCTTTAATTACATTGTGCTACTATCAGTTGGATGCATCTGTAATTGCAAGTACAACTCATGAGGTGAGAATATGGTGATAAAACATGCACATTAATTAGCAGCTGTAAGTCCCAATCACTCGCATATGAAGCAGAAAGGTCTGTAGAAAGGTTCAGCAGCATGACCACTGAATTTTGACTCCGTTTGTTATTCAATCAAAGCTCTCTTTGTTCCAAATCAGTGCATAAATGATTAACATAGGTCATGCACATTAACTGGTGATTCAAGTGGACTAAAAGGTGGAGGTGGTCATATTGTAATTGTAGATTGTGGCCGTGTTTATGTTTGCAAGCATGGCTTGAATATTGATTGAACACATAATTACTCCCATTCTTAGTTATCAGAAATTCAATATGCCTTTGTCACATTTAAATGTTGATAACTAAACTCAAAAATCAGCTCTACACTACTTATTATCGGTATTGTTACACATTTTCTTTACCAATGTATATAATTGTGATAATCTATTAAATAATAATAACACCATGTGTAGATTTAATGAGTGCTGCTGAACCTATATCATTAAACAATATTTTAAGGGAAATACAGGCCATTTGAAAACTAAACAATTAACTCTAAAGTCTAAAACTCCTTTGGTTATTGTATGTGAATGAACAGGCAGTGGGCAAGTCTTTAGTCCTTTTAGTGATGATTGATAATCTTCATGATTGAGGTCATCAAAGGCAATGAAATTAAAATGAAATTGATCTGGTCTTCCTGTGATTAAGGTGGTCTGCAGAAGAGTTTCCCTTTAAATTTCAAGCACAAATGAGATTCAGAAGTTCATGAAAAGTTCTCTGTGCGGCCATAAGGGATATGAAGTTATAACATATCATAGCGGCCATAATGTCACACAGTGAGAGTATTATAGGTTTATACAACGTCTTATTTGGATTTTATTAAAAACAACAACGATGTTGCAGTGGAGGCATTATGAGCTTGCAAATCTTATTTGATACACAGAATCAGATTTTCCTTTACAGCCCCAAAGCTAGATACCTGAAAGATAACCTTTAAATTGGCAGTGAAAACGTCCAAATGAATTGCCCACAGGGTCTTACATATTGACACATTTCCAATCATTGTTTATGAAGCAGCTCCATTTTCTGCTAATAGTTGATCATTTCAGATTCTATATGTCTAGTTAAGTGTATCAGGGACAAATGCAAATTAATCTAGTTGCAGGGCACTGTAATTACAGTTCGCTTAATGTGAGACAGAAGAGAAAAAACAACTTTTACTTGAATGGAATATTTTATGTTCATGTAACATTGAATGAAAACACTGTGGCTATTTTAAATGGACTTTTATGGATAGATCACACAGATATTTGTAACACCAACTCTGATTTTCAGATCATTGCTTCGGTTTGTACTAAATTTTTGTTTTCTTTAGTAGAGGAAGCTTCTGAGTGTCGAGATAATGAGTATAATTAACAAATCAGACACATATTGTATAGAATATTAACACCTATAAAAACACAGAATGGCATCTAATTACTTTATATTAAAAAAGCACATTTCAATTACCCCAATAACCTGTTAAACTAAAAAAAAAATCCCTCGTACGTGGCCCTTGTGTTTCGATTCGTTTTGTGTTTGGCAGAGCGTGTATCCATGCAGAGCAGAGAAGACATTCATCACGGGCGACAAATGCTTCAAAGAAGAGGGACTCTTCTTTAGAGCCACTTTATTTAGTAACGGAAGTTTTGAGCCAATAAGAAAAGATTGCCATACTCTCCGACCAATGGAAAGTTTGGATGCTCCAGCTCTCCCAGTAAGCAGCATCCTCATTGGATAAAATAAGGAAGGAGGCTCCACTTGGTATAAGTGGATTTGAGGGCTTGGAAGGAAAACAAGGACGCTGGTTAACGTTGTCTCGCTGTTGAAGGTATGGAATCTGTTTTTTAAAAGTTTACAGAGAGTATTTCAGACACATACTGTGATTGAAATATTAAATATAATGTATTAAGCTTATTTAATATCAAGTTGACAGTCGTTTGTTAGTGGTGGCAAACCAACCAACAGATCAACCAACCCACAACCAACCATACTAACTAATAACTAACCAACTAACTCGTGTGAAGACCCCGGGCGGACACACTGCTGTTAGTTAAGCTAACACATTTAGCACATGACGGTTAAATGTAACTAAGTTGACAGTCGACTGTCCTGTGGGACGTAATTCCAAGCTAGCGATTGTTAACGTTAAAGGGTTAGCTTAGCTAGTTAGCTTTAGCCCTGCTCCCACTGGAAATGTAACGACAGTGTTGTGGCAATATGGCTAGAAAATAAGAAAAGCTCCAGATTAACAGCGACACCCTTTGTGACAATACAGTAATTAAGTCGGGCTAATAAACGCTAACATTTAAAATAACGATACCCCGAAGCCTTTGCTAGCAAGTCGGCTACGTCGGCGTGGACTTAGTTTCTCCCTACATGTCACACTTGGCTTTAAAAGGACAAACATCTCCGACTAGTTGTCTGTGTAGAGGCACACTGTCAGCTCCATCAGGTCGGTGTCACCATTATCACGTCGTGTTCAGTGTGGAGTAATATAAACAACAGCAGCAGAGCAGTAACTTTTTAAAGAAACTTTTACTGATTCAAATGTTACGCTTGTACCTGTTACTATTCTTAAAGAACCGATATCAACACCCGTACGCTGATTTGTTTTGTACCTTAAGTTAGCGCGGTTTCACAATATAGAGAACATTGTTCTGCGAAGTAACACACACTACAGGTATTTTTAGCATCCATTAGCCTAGTTCTATGTAAAGCAACAAGTTATAGAAATATGATGCAACTGTCACATTTCAGCAGGGGATGAGGGGTCAAGAACATAGAGGTCAAACAACACTCAGACATCTTGCTTCAACATCAGCTTTGATAGGATAATATAGATGCAAACTAAATATTTAACAAAATATATTTACAATACCTCACTCTCATGAGGTATTGAGCTCATGAGTCACATGCTCATGAGCTGTAAAAGTAAGAAAAAGCTTGAGGTATTTACAAGAGTTAGTCTTTCAAACACACAAATATTTGCTTTCAGGTTAAACCTTTTAGACAATTTTTGAAACTTTTTATGCTTGAAGTATAAATGCTATTTCAGTTGCAGAAAATAAGCATATACATGCATGGTTAAATTTAGAGATGTATGTAGAAATGAACAGCACAGTGATCTGTGACAGGAAGTACAGACATGATTTTGTTTTCAGTGTTTCGTCTGTTTGTAAATCAGCAGATTCATGAAACTTAGACGGCTGAATTATTTGAAAGAAAAGGTTTAAATAAAACACTGAGATAATGTCACCCTTGAGTTATACATTGTTTTTAAAACAGTGTAACTGAGGGGAAAAAAGCAACAACATATGAAATCTTTATTTTGTTTTTCTAGACAGAGATTGAATATGTTTAAGAAAAACTTGATGTTTCAGGTGTGGTTTTGGTGAGGGTATGGAGCACCCTGTACACAGAGGGGAGACGATGCCCATTGGACTACACGACAGGTAATGTGCAATGTCGCACGCTCTTTGTGAATTGATCCACTTCAACTCACTTCACTCACTTCACTTCAGTAAATTCCACTTGGTATCTCGCCATCATTCTTGCCAGAAATTCAAGAGCTGTTGACATCAGCTGTTTTGTGAATGTTCAAGATTTTCTTTTCATTTCTCTCAACATCAAAAACTGTAACGAAGTCACAATATCTTATTTAAAATGTAAGTTTTGCAACAGGTAAATAAACATATGCATAAACTGTCTTTATTGTAAAAGTTGTAGTCTTGGCATCAGTCCTGGCTGGAAATAGCTTCCACTTGGAATAGGAAGTGTTAATCTGATTAGATTGTAAGGAAGAAAACAGAAGGGCCGTGGTGCTCAATGGCCGGGATTGAGAACTACTGCTAAGAGTCTTATCAGAGTATCACCTTGTGTCGTTAATGATATTAGTGTGTTTCTGTTACATGTGCGTAATGTCGGCTAAATTATCTTAATTTGCCAGAAATCATTTTGTTACTTGTGGCTTTTGTGTCCAGTGACTGAAATGGGGGTTTTCATCTTCTTATCATGAGCTGACCCAAAACATATGAAAATGGCTACTTCCAATAAACCACTTGACGGGCACATAAGATGAGCTTTTTGCAGCGTTACACTCACATCTGTACACAATAACTTTTCATCCGGGTGCAAGCAAATTTTTCCCGACTTCTCTTTGTAAGAATATTAGTTTGAACATGAGCCTCCTGCAGAAGATCTGAAAGAAGGTAAAAAAAGGAGAATATGAAGAATCTTTAATTTGACTATTTAAGCTTAGTTCTCGCGTGAGGATCAACTTGACCTCAAGAGAAACTCTTTTGCCACATATCACTCACAGAAATATCTTTTGGGATTGCATCACATTATTCTGAAATCTTCTCTGTACTTCATGTCAAAATTTAAAATCTCATTTTGGGACTCAACAGTCTCTGGAGTCTTTATATGTTTTTTGTGGCATTTACCACTTTGCAACACCAAATGACGATATGTTAGTTTTATATCTTGGATCAGTGATCAGTTTTTTCTGGCATCAGTGGAAAGAAGTGAAGACAAAAACCAGGAAGGGGAGTGGAGGGTGTGTCTCGCATCATGTCAGTGTTGTAAATCATATGTGAAAACAGGTGTTGTCACAGACATTTCTCCAGAACTTAAATGGCCATCAGGGACAAGAGGATTAATAACAAATCACGGATTCTCACTACTGTTTGTATGTTTGATGTTGCTCAGGTTTAGCTGTGTTTGCATCATAGAAAAATACTGAATTGCAAAAATATAGGTTATTAAGACTTCAGAGTTGAATAGCGCTTTTGTGGCATAAACACGGCTCTGTACATAGAAGATACAATTATTCTGCTTTCATCTCGGCGCCTTATCCATTCACTGCCAGATTTTAAATCGCTATCGCTGCCTTCATCTTATCCCAGCCGCTGACAGTTAGGTGACGTAAACATGTTGACAAAAATAATTTGCTGGTTATCTAAAGGTTATCTAAATTATCCTGTCAAGCAGCGTGTACATATATTTTTTAAACATTTTTTTTACTACTTCCAGAGAAAATACACTTGAGGCTGATATTGTATCAGTTTTGATAAAGATCTTTTGTGTTTGTTTTTATATTGTAACCAAGACTCCACCAAGATTTGTAATCAGTTTAGCTTTAAAAACTATACCATGTGAATTAAATGGAGAAGATATTGGCAACAGACGAGTGGCTCTCTCAACTAATTGCAGAGATTTGAAACCTGCCCATAGGAGCTAATTTTCCTAGATTCACTCTTCATAAGATGATGAAATAAATATCCGTCTCATCACGTTGCTTGTTGCGACTTAATCTGTTAAATTTACCGTATGGACACTGCAGTGACCAGTTTCGTTGAACCAGAGACGTGGTATAACAGGGACTGGTGCAAAGCCGCCGTGGTTGAGGTTTGTGTGAACATGTGGTGGAAGATGGTCATTATGTTTTCATGGTGCATCATTCATGACACCGCTGTCCACCAGTCAAAGCTAAGCCTGCTGGAAATTGTACTGAATGTAGGTAAAAGATCGAATTACATATTTTATTGATTTTCACAGATTTTGACTGTTTTATTTCTTACTGTGGACATTGCCAGAGGGTTGCATACGGACTCCTTTTGAAATTAGACCTGCATGTTGAAATACGAGGGAAAGACGAAGCCTTTCTGATGTGTGTTTAGTCCCGTCTGTCTGCATAAGATTTTCTCCCTTACACATGAACAGAATTTCGAGTGTGCGGAGGTGGATGGCACACTACACAAACTGGATAGGGAGTGTAAAGTACTGCAATTAATGCAGGTGGAGGCAGAGTGCAGGCTGTCTATCCACAGACTGAGCTATCAAAAACAGGTAGTTCCTAGAATAAGCTTAGGAGTGCTTGATGGAGCTTAATGCGTAAAGTTTTAAGCAGAGTTTTTTTTTTTTTTTACTTTTTATTACCGGTGGGAGGGTGGAGGACAATAATATAGTAGAAGTGAGGATAACAGATGTAGTGCGAAGCTGTCAGGATTTGACTGAAGAGACAAAATGTTGCATTTGCTGTGTGAATTTATGAGGTAAGCTATTGAGGTCGGGTATAGGTTGTTGTCGGGGTGGAGCCGCAGGTGGTGGAAGAAGACAAGGAAAAAGGTCATGACCAAGATGTAAGGGAATTGCACTTCCTCAGAAGACTTGTAAAGTAGCTCTGTGGTTTTCAAAGAAACACTCACACAACCACATGAATTAGTCACTTAGCCTCTTTTTATGTTTTTCATCCTGCGAGAGGAGAGAAAAGTCTGGTCGTAAGTTGGTGGTTGAGTGATTTAACAGCACTGCAGCTATTGTGTGGGTGGGTGGACGGATGCATGTCATATTCAGAAATATCCACCAGAGACTGTGCATTGTATCTGAACGCATACAGCATATATTTAATACAAGATTATCTGGATGAACGGGCAGCTTTTTTTTTTTTTTGAAGACAAAATGTTATAAAACCTGTTAACAGAAGCAACTTGATATCCAGCTTGATCACTTCTCATGGAGCCTGAGCTTAACAGCGATGCATTGACGACTTGCAGCTGTAACGGCGTGATGGTGATTTAATCTTGGGTATAAACAAGATAACATTGCTCTTTCTCGCTACCCCCTTTCTTCCTGCTTTTTTTTTTTTTTTTTTTTTTGTCCAGCGTGCGTACTTATCTCTGAATCCTGAGAGTAATTGTGTAATCTGTTTTTGCGGGTGTCACTGCTTCTGTAATTATTTGACTTGGACTGTAATTTATTGTTTGTGCGTCATTAGCTTGTAAACGAGGTATTTGCATTTCTCCCATTATTAAAGTTGTGGAATGATCCAAGAATGCGTTGGAAATACATCTGCTCACATCTGTTTGAACGAGGATAATCTACGTTTAATTGTGTTAATGTACACGTGTAATACAGCTGCTTCACATACATATTTGTATGCACCTGCTGTCACACACATACACACACACATATATATATATATGTATATATATATTTGAAGCAGCTGCAGAAAGATAGCACTAGTCCAATGCTTAATGAAAGTTGAAGCAACTCTAGATATAGATATTTCTCAGCTTTATGTTCCAAGTAGCGTACAGAGGCGACTGGACTTGCCTGAGGCTCTTTTGGATATTTCCTGGTCTGACCGCCTGGTCGAGTGTCAAAACATTTAGCCTCCTATGGAGTCGTCAACGTCTTAACAGTAGTTGAGGTCACACAGGAGTTGTTTGACCACAAAGTCGTCATGTGAGTTGCGGGGTCACTTGTCATGGTGTGAGTGGAGGTTAAGTAGCTAAATGGAAAATAGAAAAAAGAAAATACTGAGGCGAAGATGATGGAGAATCTTCACAGACAACCTTACAGTTTCTATTCCTCTGTGCCCGGGTTTAATCAGGTTCAATAAAATCATACAGATTTTGAAGTAAAGCGTCCTGTTTTTGTCAAGCAGCATGTTGTCATGTCTGGTTCATCTGAAGTGCACAGCAGCTTTCACTGTGGTCAAAGTTTCTGCATCATCACAGCAAAGCTTTGAGTGGTTTTACCCCAGAAATGACACTGAAGTCGAAGAAGAGAGAACTGATTGTGGAGTTTACAATTTTTTTTCCTATATCTGAAACCTAATGTTTTTTTTTCTCACTATGGTTCTTGGCACTTTCTAGCACTTTGCAATACTCATTAGGTAAATAAGGCGTTTGCTGAACTGTGTTGGTTCATCTTTAGTGCTTTAACATCGATTGTATTTGAGATGAAAATGCTTCCTCCACCCATGAATGCTCAACAATAATGCTCATTTATCCCACTGTCTGTTTTGTTTAGCCAAAACACATGTCCAAAAAATGATTTGTGGGGAAAAAAAAAAAAACGAGCTTGCACAGTTTGTTAAGAAGAGGAATTTGTGAGCATGTTTTCAGAATTATCACTTGATTCACTGTCACACATTTCCACATTTAAACTTGGACTGCTACAGTGACGAGACATATGGTGAAAAGATAATACAAATTCGAAATCTGTGGTATTTGATTAATATATTTAAAAATAATATGTTTTTAGGGATCCTAGGTTTTCTAAGACAAAACTAATAAAACTTAAAACCCACACTTAATCTAATAAGGAATAACTCGCAAGAACTGAATAGTTTGACAGTTTTATCTGGTAGATTTTATTTTAGCATTACCTCGGACTGAAATTTAATTTTGACTTCTGCAAAACCACATGTTAAACCTCAGAGGTAGCAATTTTATTAGGTCCAAAGTAATTGAATTGCATAAATTTCATATTTCTTCTCTTTCCACCACTATTTTATCTCCCTCTTCCTTCTATAGCGAGCCCTGAGCTGTAATTACAGCTGTTTTAACAAGGTGGCACTGTTGCTTAGCTACTGGGCTATTCACAAAACCTGAAAGGGCGATGGGAAGGCAGGGCTGCTTCCCCCTCCTACCATGAGACAACCGTGAATGCAGCAGGGCAAGCAGTCGTGGTGGATGCAATCTATTGGCTTCTCAGTGCTGCCGCTAAAGTCACAACCCTGACTGCTGCCCGCACTGCCTCTACTAGTGTATTTCTATAGCTGCTGCCGCCGCTGCTGCTGCTGCTCTTGCTCTCCCTCCCCCTTAAATGGTGTGGGCAGAGTGGGATGGAAGACTGCATCGGAAACCTTTTCATGGAAATGGTCTTTGCTGTTGGTATTGCTGTAGCACCATTCTGGTGACAACAACATGCCGTTAAAATGGAAAAGCGGTTCTCCTGTCAGCTGGAAATTCCCAGTGCCAGTCCTTAAGACATCCAGGTCCTCACCCCTTTCGCCTGCATACATGTGAGTAAAGAGCTAAATAGCATTTGCACTGTACCATTGTGGCGATGTATGTGAATATGGATTTGCTTGCTTTTCAGTTTGAGATATTTTCTTTAAATTATTGACGTTATTTATTTATTTTTATTTTTTGTTGCAGCCTTAATTAGGCAGAACGCAATTGAGCCTTGTAGTGAGTAAGAGATTTGACTTGTCCAGCATGCATTTCATGGTTCGCTGGCAGAATGCTTTGCTGTTAGGCAAAAGGACTCATTTTGCCACTAGTCTGGACATAGCGAGCCACCACATCCCCGACTCTTGCCCTCTCCCTGTGGCTATGATTATTTAGGAACAGGGACTCAGAAGCTTGGGAGGAGCCTGCCTTTGTCAGGATGTCTGGCGTGCCCTGGTTTAGAAGCTATTGTCATCTGCTACTGTTCAGGAGGGGGGGGAGGGTAGAATGGAAGTGCTTGACACAGCCTCTCACCATCATCTCTCTTTACCCCCTTTTTCCCGAGCTCTGCTGAAAAGGACAAGTGCCTTGTTTTGACTTTTTATCAGTAACGTGGCTTTGTTCAAAAAAGAGTGCGAACCAAATAAAATCACTCTCCTTGCAGTTTTAAAGCAAGCTAAGCTAGCTGATAGTCTGAAGATAATTTCTTTGGCTAATAAGACTTGGACGTTTTTTTATCACAGTTTGATTCATGCAGTCTGTAGTTATCGTGCAGGTTCACTTACAAGGTTTAGAGCTTCATTTTGCTAGTTCTACTGAAATGTTTGTTTTAAACATGACTGCACCACAGCGAAAGGAATCAGTGCTCTCACCTCTGCTTTTGCTCAAATTCCTGTAAATGTCCTCAGCAAAGGAGGTGATATCTGCAGCGTGGCTAATTATAAAATACAGCATGTCTGTATATTTAAACAGCCCCACCTTCAAGTCCTGAAGCCTGTGGTGGTGTCGGCTAAATGATGTCACTTTGTAGGCATTACAGAATGACACAGTGCTTCATTATTGACTCTATTGACTCAGTAACTATGGATTTAAATCCTTATTTAACCAGGGTAGTTTAAGTGGAACACCCTGCCTGACACCTAGTTATTCATATCCACACCTGGAAGCTTCCCAGTACGACCACAATCTTAGCCACTGGCTACTAGGCAGCTGAGGGGTTATGGGCCTTGCTCAAGGGCACATCAGCAGTTTTAGCCAACGAGGTGAACACGCCCTTCCCCTTTTCTGCCCATCTGTGGATCAAATTGGTAACATCCCAGTTATTTTAGTTGCACAGTTTAACACTTGAGTTTGGGATGTTGATGCAAACTGGCTAAAATTATTTGTCATATTTGGTAATTAAGCTGAAATCGGTTAAATTATTTTATATTTCCATGTAAATCTTCACTTATTCCATGGAAAATTCAAGTCAGCAGATGTGTTGACTGTGCATGTTGTTGGTACTTTATTTGGTAATTTGTGCGTGTCACTGGATTTGTGTTGTGAGACAATAGATGCAACAATGGATTTCTTACTGAAAGTGTTTTCAGTAGTTATCTACCTCTTATCTGTTCAGAAACATTATCTCTGTTTTTTATCGCTTATTTAATTACCCCATAGAATTTATTTAGCATCACAGGAAGTGTTTTTTACTGCTGTTACTTTGAATTTCTATATAAATGCTCATAGACTGTTGTATTTATTGTTGTTTAGCATAATTTTGCCATAGAAGTAGTTTATTTTAAAACTGTTATACCTATTTTCTTCTGTAAATAACTTTGTTTTTATGAATTAACTACAGTTTGTAACAAGTGCAGGCATCTCTTCTAACAACGTTAACAAAGACCCAGTCAGTGCCTGTCCGCATTGTGTATGCGCCGTATTAACTTTATTATCAGCACTTGACATTGGATTAAAGCAAAAAGAGGATCTTCACACCAGCATGTGAAGATTTGCTGATGAAAGCGTAATGGTTAGAGAGCATCAAATGTGCTTAAGTGGCTGTGGGTGGGGCTGGGATGTCTTCACAGCAGATAGTGTGCACACGGTGGCAACTGAACCACATATGAACCTCGTGGCTCCACCTTTTTCTGCCCAGTGTAGCTCGGCAGACCACCTTCTATTTTGAAACGCGTATATTGTAAGCTGTGTTTTTAGGCAGACTGATATTGGGCCCCCAATTATAGGTTACTCTGTGGTCAGGGAGAAGTCACTCTTTATAGGCCCTTTGACTGTTGCCTCTGTCTATTGGGGTTAAGAGATGTTTTTAACTTGGTATGCTGTTGAGTAATCCTTGTATATGTGTCCGAAGCTGTAGATGATGATGGAGCACAGGGGATATGTTTTGGTGTATCAGACGTACATGATGTATAAAGAATCAAGATGTGTTTTCACAATGTACTCTGCTGTTTTGAAACCACCCTGATCTATATATAGACCGGTGAACTGCCTGTGGTGCAGATTTCATGCTAGCAAGGAATGGTAAAGGTTCCCTGCCAGTATGGCCCGTGGAATAATCTTCAGCTCAGTGAGAAGTCGTTGGGTTTATCTTTCCCTCCAAAAAAAAAGTCCTTGAAATGAATGTCATCCCTCATCTTACAGTGGTTCACCACTAAGCAGTTAATATGTGTGACTGCTGTCTTTACTAATCACCTCCTGGAGGCATCATGGTGAGCCGGCAGCCTTCACTGCAGTGACGCCTGTTCGATTCCAGTCAGGGACCTTTAGCACATGTCATACCCGTCTATCTCATCCCCCTGTACCCTGTCACTTTTTGTCAACAAACTAATTAAGGACAAATGTATCAGCCTCATATTTTTTAGAGTCTAAAAGTGACTTATATGATGCGATCCCGTGTTTTTTTCTGATTGTACAACTGTAGTTGAAATGAAAGCTTTGAAAGTCTGTTTAACAGACGTTGGTGCTTCACATGTTTCATGTAGCTGTCAAATCCTTCTGCTGCTTCTGCTGAGTCCTCTTGTGTCGCTGCAGTGAGAGGTTTTTTTTTTTTTTCCCTCAGTATCTTCAGTAAATGGCTCATTAGGTTACATACATTTCTTTGAAACCCACTTTATTACAAACATAGATTAATTTGTTCGACCAATTAAACAATTCCTCTGCTCTAAAATAATCAGAACGTGGTGGAGTTGACAGCTCACATAAAAGTGAATAAGAGCTGGGTTTGTGCTGGAGGACTTTCATTTACTTTGACTTTGAACATCAACTTCCACTGACAAAAAAGACATTACTCATGGTTAAACTTTCATAAAACCATGGAATTATACTCAAGGGTCTCACCAGATATATCACTGTGTGATTTATGTGTTAATTGGACTCAGGGATGATATGCCAGCAGAAATGTTAAGACTACAATGCTGGGCTTTGCCAACACTCTCTGTATGATTTTAATGGAAGGCGGAGAATCAGCTGGTGTGCTACATCAGCTAAAAAGTAGTTCAACTTAAACAGGCTGTTCGACAATAAAGACATTACAAGTGAACAGCTATAAAAGCCTGACTAGATAGTCACAGATCACAGCGATGCGAAATGTCTCATTTTAATTTTGATTAAAATATTTTGATTAAAATATTACAGATGAACACGCTTGATTGTTTGCACAATGAAGCAAAACAGAGAGCTTGAATATTGCTATCCCCAGAGCAACATCTGCCGCTGTTTTTCAATGAGGCCAGTATTGGGACATAGCTTTGATATTCATAAGTGTCCGTCTTCACACACACACACACACACACACACACACTCTCACACACTCTGCATCAGTCACTGGCAAACCTGGGACGCATGTGTTATGCTGTGCCGGGGAAAAAAAATTATCATGAAAATTGCGGTGCAGCTTTGAATATACTCGCTCTTTGGAATAGACATTAAGTTCTTGATGACTTTTTGGCCACTTGGTACAAAAGCAGTAGCCACCCAGGGATAATTTATTTTCAACAAAAGGCCAGTCTGGGTGGCGGATCATAAATGAATTCAGTCAGGTGAAACAGTCATGCCTGTGCTCATCATACGCAGGCACACACACACACACACACACACACAGACATATACCTGCTCTAACTTGTACTGTGATGAAGTCGGGTCAACCAGTTTTATCCAGTGGATGAAACTATGTCTGACCGAAATATCCTGATGCATCTGTCTTGACGTGAGAACATTGTTTAGAATGATAAAAAGCCTTTCAGAATTCCCCAAAAATAAAAGTGTGACTAGTAAAATTTCTGATAGTAAACAAAGTCCTAACTCATTCAGTGGGTCTGGTCAAGGCTACTTTACTCTTCAGTTCCATCTTTTTACACTTGGTTGCTCGGCTTTTTCTTAGGCTTATGATTCATTTAAGTTCAGGCATTATGCTGATACCTCTTAATACCTATTGCCTTCTTATATCTTGGAATTCAGAATCTGGATCTAGTCCTTTGTTACACACACACACACACGTCCACACCCACACCCTGCCTGGTTTTCATATGCTAAGTCCACAGTCTATTTTGTAGTGATTTCTAAAAATATTAATTCATTCTTTCCTTTTAAATTAGCATTATTCTGGCCGTCTTTTTAGATTACACAGCCGGGTCATGTTCCCTCTTCCAGCATCCTTTAGGTTAATTTAGCATTCGGTACATGTGGACAGACTGTCTGCTCCACCCACACGCAAAAACCCTCTGAAGCTTGTTTGGCTTTACCACTTATGTTGCAGGTTGGAACTGTGGTTTTGAGACTTAATTTTAGGTACTCATAAATTCTCCCAGCCCTTTTTGATGTGAAAAGCTTTGACCTTAAAGTGCTCTATGATTATGAAGTGTAATTACAGACTCATTATAGCATGCAGACGGGTACAATTATTAGCAGTGATTGGAGCAATTATCAGGAGATCATGGCCAGTTTATCCTGGACAACGAGACACGATGCAAAGTGGAAATATCAGTGGAACTGATGCTTAATAGTTTCCTTGACACATCTTACTTACACCTCGTCAAAACGACATACAGGAAACAAGATCGCTAAATATAGAAGAAGCGTCATGTATATCACCTATCAGCCAAGATCTACTTTGTGACACCCTGGGAGGTTGTATTCACACTTTGTTTTGCCATTTTGCACATTTTTATTGCACTTTCACTGACACGCCTAAAGACATCCTCTCATGCATCCTCCTGTTTCTCTTACAGTCATGGAACAAACTCAAAGTACCAGCTTTCCATCAGTATTATCAAAATTAAACAGTTCTCCTGGTTTTCCAGTTTAAAACCAAAAGTCCATGTGTAATTCTCAGCATTTCAGTAGAGTTATAAGATTAGTACATTGTGACTATCCATTTGGTTGGTTAAGACAGAGCATTAATTAGGGAATGGGCAGAGCAAACAACAATTGTCAGGCACATGGACCACAGCTATTTGAAATGGTCTGATAAGTGATCGTTTCCTAACTACTGGCCTTCTATAAATGGACGAAAAAAGAAGATGGAGTATCTCAACCGAATAGATTATGGCTCATTTTTATATTTTTACTGCAATAACATTATCTCAATTCATTATTATGAGTGTATTCACATTTTCATATTGCAGTCTATTCACCAGATGCGTTGTCACAATTTTAGATGCACCAAAGTCTGTTTGATGGGATGGTGCTGGTATTAGAGAAGAATGTTAAAGCCTGCACACTTACCTCCTTTTCTCTGCCGTGTTGCCTCTCACCATGTGTGATGAGGAGAAAAGGGGAAACAAGAGCTGCTTCCACTTCCCTGAAATTTCTCATTTTTCTCCCTCAATTCATTTTTTTCAGCCAAGTTGAAGAGGGAGAAATGTGCTTGGAAGGTAGAGATAATATATGCAACTGCTGAATCTGGACATGTTTGTTGAAGGAAATAATCATATGGCTCGGCTGCAGTACCCTGATAGGTTTTGAGGAAGTGTTAGCATGCTAATAAGTCAACTGAATATGTTTTAAAACAGCGCACATAGACAAATTCTGCAACAGTTCACAATAATAGGAGATGCCTTACCTCAAGTAAGGTTTCAGTTCAGTTATGCTGCTGCTATAGCAGTGTGCTGCTGACCATCATTGCTATAGCAGTTTCTTGAAGGTGTGGTCTTGGTCTGCATAGTGTTGCATTATATTTGATAGTATCTATTTTATCACATTTTATCTTTATGCTTATAGGATTGTGTTCCATTCTATAGGGGTTTCTATTTTCTGCATCTATGCAAACTGTACTTATCTTTAGTTGTATCTTCGTTGCTGCATCAAGAGATGTTTTTTTTTTTTTTTTTTCCCCCAGGAGCAGAAGCTGTTTATCATGTAGCTTTATTGCATCGCTGTGAGTGTGTTTGGTGATTGAGACGATTCTTCAGCGTAGGTGTCTGTCATTAGTCTGCTTGCTAGGACAAATCTGACTCCCCTCACATCACTTCAGATGCTTGCAGAGAGTTGCCCTTGTCTAGTTTTCACACACCTGCACCTCGCTGTTTTTCTCGTATCTGTGATTTGGATTCAGCTGATGGAGTGTATGTTTTGAGAACCAGCCAGACTGTCTTATGAGCTTTTTGTCAATGGGGATGGATGTATGTTTTTTTTTTTTTTAAATATTAAAACAACTTGTTTTAGTTGCTCTTTTCTTGCTACTCTGTCAATTCCATTGCTGCTACATTGTCTGTATTTTTTTACCGTCTTTTCCTGTCTAGTCTGTACTAATACTGTAACGATAAGCAACTAAAAAGAACATAATGAAACTTTTAAATGGCAGCGTAATGCAGTTTGTACAATAAGGAGTCCAAGAAAAATGGGCTGAAATCTATTTTTCAGCACTACACATATCTTATTCGTGATGCCTGGCTCTTTTTGTGATTGCGCTTCGTCTCTTGTGAGTAAGAAGTTGTGAAACAGGGTCTGGAACTGAGTCCAAAAAGAATTTGTCTGATAGAGACCACCGCACGGATGCTAACACTGACCAGAGACAAACCACATCAAAGATTTGCAAATTCTTTCCTGGCCACAGTGATCTTGTTAGTAGAGATGAAGCATGTTCTGTTGTAAGATTGGATGCATTTTTTTTTTTTTTTTTTTTTTTTTTTTTTTCAGATTTATCCTTTTTAACACTGATGTAAAAATATTTTCCAAGTTATTTTCCCTTCTTTCAAGTTCTTAGGTATTTTGCTCCAGAAACCATGACATTGCTGTTTTGGATGTTCAGAACGTGAACTTCCTGTCATTGCATGGCTAAACATGACAAGACAGCAAAGCTATATTCATTAATCTTTTAAAACCCTTCTGCTGTCATCCCCCGGAAAAAGGCAAGGTTGAGTTTAGCTTCCTGAAGTGTCACTGGTGAAATTATGTTTTTAAGCTTTCCACTGACATGAAGGGGCTGGATAGACATCCTCACTTGTTACCTCATTACTTCTTTCTTTCAATCCACCAACTTGCTGCCATGTGGGCCCTTCTGTCTCCCGCTGCTGCTCAAAACCTAAATCGATGAAAGTGAAAAGTGACGTAGTGTAGCGTACTTGTTGTTTATTATTTTCCATTGTGGTCATTTCCGGTGTTTATTGTATAGAGAACAGTTATACAGCTTAAAACGTAAACACAAGTGATCACTACACTCTGAACCAATCGGGTTGTTTGTTTTGTTTGTTTTTTTTTTTTTTTTTTACCTCTGTTAAGAAGGTTTTGTTTTCACGTGTTTCTATTTGTTGGATTGTTTATATGTTTGTTTATTTGTTTGATTGTGTGAAACACTGAACTGATTTGTATCAAACTCGGTGGAGGAATGTGAGAGTTTGGTACTTGATGTAAAAGGTCTATAAGTTTGTAAAACTGGTGCAGATCCAGGTGATAAACTGGATCTGTGGCGCAATGGATAGGTTTTCTATCCATTGTTTCCATCTTCCAGGATGTGTTTTAATTTGCAACATAACCTCAACCTGCAACCTTCCTCAACTAAAACTACACAAAGAAAGTGATGATTCTCCTCTGATTTAATTTAATTTAGTTATATCAATGTGTCAGCCGACTGTTAATGTGATCAGGGATCTAAGACACCACCATAATGTAAATATTGTGCTGGGAATATAAGATGCAATATGTAAGCATAATAGTCAGCATCTGGTCTTATTAAACCAAGGAATAAAAGCTGTTAGTTTTGTCTATAATTTATCACTTCCAACTCAGCTTGAGGTCTGTGTTTTTTGCATTGGAGAAGAAGATGAAATCTAAGCTTTTTGTTATTATTTTAATTTCCCCTAATATACGTTTTCACATACACTAGGCTGTACCCTCCAGGAGTTGAAAATTATAATTGATATTATTGTGTGGTTTTGTATTAAATCCTTTTTTTCTTCTTCGTAGAAGCGTAAACAATGTTTGCCAATATCAAAGTTTAAAAATGACCTAAAATCAATCCATAGTTGGCATCAGTAACAGATATATGAAAGACTAATATCTTGTGAATTCCTCTGTGATGATTAATAAATGATTTGTACGCTGGTCAGAGCTTAAGCTGCTCTAAATCTTCATTCATAGTCATCGTCAAAGAGTCACCGGTCACCTCGTTCTCTGGTGTCCTTGGCAGGAGCAGAACTTATATGTGGGATGCTGTAGCTGTTGTTTTCTTTGTTTTCGTTCCGGCAGCCACCAACACTCCTTTGTGGTTTGGACAACCCACTCTCTCCTCGCTGCCTGTCCGACTTACCACCTGACGGGGTAAATGTACCAGTACATTTCCTGTGCTGTGTGTCAGTGTGATTGTGACCGTTGTTTACACCATGCCAGTTTCTCAGCATTTGGTGGTGGTGGTGGTGTTCACCAGTTCCCAGTAGATGTCGTCCATGATCATCTCCTCGTGAAATGTACCTTTATTACCAGTCCCATCATCTCATTGTCATTGTTTAAATTGTACTGTATATTTGGGCCATCAGCATGTAGGTAGATCAAAGTTGTATCTAGTTTTCCTTTACTTCTTGTGGTCGAAGAAATCTCCACGTGTTCGTGTTTGTTTCGTCTTTGTTTTGTTGATGTATCCTCATCAGTCCTCTGACCTGTCGCTCAATCCTTGTATGGCATGTGAAACGAACGGAGAATTAGACTTGACTTGATCTTCTCTCTTGTGTTTTTGGCCTAATCTTCCTGGAAAACAAAACAAAACAAACACAAAAAAAGACTACAGTCAACTGTTAAGTCTGCTGAAATCATCTCAGTGTGTTCAAATGCAAAGATATGAGATGACACAAAACATTTGCTCAGTCAGCTTTTGTCAGCTTTGAGCTTTGCGAGAGGAAAACGGAAAGATTTTTTTATTTTATTTATTTATTTTTTTCCACAATCCCTTAGACGAGTGGCCATGAAACAGTTTTCTTTCAGTAAAACTCAACATGTCATATTGCATAACTCTCTCTCTGTGTTTAACCTCAGTGACATTTCTAACCACGTTAAGCTGCCAAAGCTATACTGAAATATTTGTATTGTGGGAGTTGAACATTTTTCACCCCCAGGTGGCTTTAGATAATTGTGACTCACAACTTTTCAAAAATATCATTATTATGCATTTCCGGTATAAGGCTCCGTTTTTATTTTTTTCACACTTCATAGCAATCTCATGCAGTTTGTACTCTTTATTAGTCTATTTAAAGCTAATAATTAATAGACACTATAGGCAGTAATGACACCTTCATATTATTGTTAACATCACAGGAGTTTTCCATCCACTGTTCATGAATAAAACTGATTAAAACAAATGTTGTTGCTGTTCTTATGTACCCATTTCTCTTTTTTTTGTTCACATATCAAAGGTACCACAGTAGCAGCTATAGACCATAATGAGGATAAGTTAAGTTAAAGCCTTGTTTCGCTGTACCAAGCTATGGAGGTGGATGATAATAAATATAGGTGAATCTTTAAGATGGAACAGGTTATTGACTCGGCCATTAGTGTAACCTTATTCTGAGCCTTTATGGCCGAAGTTCTTCCTGGTGCGTTTAATGTGTCCTGATTTAATGACACCAGTGTAACATAAAATCTTGTATTCAAAGAAAAGGGATCATAAGGGTATTTATTACAAGCATTGTGATTGTGTTCTTTGTCATAATCATTCAGTTAATAACATACTATTGACATTTTTTCCTAATCAAATGTGTCATAGTGCTACCAATAAAAAAGACAGATGGAACAGGTTTTATGTAACAGATGCTTGAATAATATCATCATTACAGATTTCCTGAGTTACTTACACATGCTCCACTCACATTGATCTATGTTGGTGTAAATCAAGTGCAGTGTAGTTTTAATGTTGATATAATGAGTCTGATTAGTGAACTTCTCAGAGGTCTTCTGAGGTTATGTTAGATCTTTATTGATGACATATGCACTGTGTAAAACTTACAGGTACCCCCCACATGTTGTGTTTTAGCGGTGCTATAAAGACCATACATATTTATCTCTCACTTTCTTTATTCAGATATAATAAGAAAATACAGGAAATTTGTTCAAAGTATTTAACAACACATAAAATGTGCTAATGATTCTAGATTCAGACTCTGGCCACCCCCAGATTTGTTGCCCCAGCAGTGCTTCAGTGACCAACAACCACAAGGAATAAGCTGATAACAAAGTCACTGTTCCACACCCAGACCACTGATAGACATGTCTAGTCTGCCAGAAACTGTTGGTGGATCCAGATGTGACAGAGGTCTTGGGAGCAGCTGCTGACTTCACTTTGACTCACCCAAAACAGATGCTGCAGTGACAAGTATATCAACAAGTCATTATGAGTTGGGGCCACCCAAAACATGCTTTAGGTCTCTCGTGACCCTCTTTATTCTACACCGAGGGGGAATTCTGCCCTAGTTTACCTCATCGGGACTCTTTAGATATCATCTTTTGGCTTTTGTCACATCTGGATCTGCCAACAGCTCATAGAAGGCTAGACATGTCTATCAGTGGTCTGAGCTGGTCACTGACGCACTGCTGGGGCAATAAATCTGGGGGTGGCCATAGTCTAAGTCCAGAATCATTAGTACATTTTATGTGTCTTAAATACTTTGTAGAAATCTCCTGTATTTTCTAATTGTATCTGCATAAAGAAAGTGAGAGATAAACATGTATGGTCTTTACAGCACTGCTAAAACACAACATGTGGGAGGTGCCTATAACTTTCACACAGTATTGTGTGTCATCTTTTACTGTACCTTAATATGGATTGATCTTAGTCGAAGAAAATTAAGTTTTGAGACGTATGAGACAACCCAATCAGTTCAAATCTTCTTCATTAATGAAAATCTTAATTCCATACATCAAGAAGCATTGGCAGTGATGTGGCACACATTTCAATGTTATCTAATATCTATGCATTATTCTAATGTTGAGTAATGTCTCATCAAAACTCAAAACCACTCTGCTGACCACAAAAAAAAAACTAAAAAAAAACAAGTGTTCATCCACACAAGGACCTGGAATTGCTTCATTATAGAAATAGTCCACCCAAAAACCATTAGTCTTCTACATCTGACAAGCACTGCCTGCTCATGGGCCTGTTTGAAGACACAAATCTACTGCAATGCTGAGCCAGACATTTTTGCAAGAGAACATTTTTTTTTTTTTTTTTTTTATCAAAACCAGGCCAATCTTCATCTTCAATATGAACGCCTTTTTAGTCCGAGATTTCACATTCATTGACTGTTCTGTCCTTTCTGTGTATTTGTATGGACAATAGTTGAAATGTAACGTCTGAAATGTAGATTGTAGCTTTGTCTATTCATCACATAACTAGAAAAGATGCTAGAAGTTCAGGCACATTTTAAAAGCAGCCTTTATTATCACACTAACTTCATCACTGTACTTGCGGTTCACACCCAAAACTCTTGTTTTTCCAGAAGTTCTGTAAGAGATGGGTTGTTTCATAGTCTTTTGTATAACAAATTACACAGTTAACACCAGTGCCAATTATTTTTTTTTCCCTTTTTATAGAGGCAACAGTCTCACTTTTGGACTAAAGTAAACAGGAGCTTGACATCAAACTCAAAGATGCACAGTCCACATCGTTTGCTATCGTGTAACCTTTAGAGATAGTTGTGCTGTTTGGTAGCAGATGACAAATGCTTGGCTGAGTTTGCTCATCAACAGACTGTTTATACTTTTCACCCAAATGAGCTTCATACTCTAATGGCAGTTCTGTCAGCACAAGATGTGCCCGTATCCCAAGACTATTCCTCATGGGACCTGAGTCACACTTGCCATCTTTCTACATTCATTCTGAAGACTTTTACATCACAGTATATCACAGGTTATGGTGCTAATTGTAGTAGATGTTTTTTTCCTTTTAACACACCTTTGGTGAGACTGTTTGAAACCATGAGAAAAAAAATCATAAGAACTTGGCTCCTCAGATTATTAGAAACATGAAACTATCATGTTCCAAAGAGCAGATTTCTTACTTAGTAGATGGCTGTTAAAGACCCTCCAAACAGATTTCTGTTAAAATTTACAATCCCCGGATTATAATTATAACTCATTGAGGAAAAAAAAAACCCCGAAACATATTTCAGTCATTATGAGCAGTGTTTTTTTTTTAATTCTCGCCTGAACTCTGTAAAAAGAGAGAATTAATGACTACATGTTTTGTGGTTTCATATTATCGCTACCGTCTTTCAAAAAGCTAATGATCTTTTCAGTCCTCAGCAGCGTGTGATTAATTTCATTTCATGTCCTCATTTTACACAGATACATCCCATAGCTGTGCAATTTACTAAAGGAGAAAGCCTTTCGAGTGTCCTGCTTAGGTCAAAACATTCAGTGTCACGAAGACCCAAGACATTTAAGAGCCTTTTCATTTGCAAAGGATTCGAGCAAATATTCATGGCAGCATGTCTTTTTATAGGAAATATCTTAACATTTTGAAGTTGGCATGTTGACCTTAGAGAGGCACCAGCTGAGAGCCAGTGAGAACTGTCCAAAGCACAGGAGGAGCATGAATATGTCAAGTGCATTTTTCTTTTGGAAACCGCATTTGGGATTTAGATATTTTCTATTTTCAAGTCACTGTTTATGTAGCATTTTATCAGAAGGATTAGAAAATTTATCTCACTTACCAATTTGTGTGGAAGGAACAAACTTGGTAATGTACTGACCACAGCATCGATGTCAATTTGGGGTTGAATGTCTTCAAGGACGTGTGGACAGGAGACACTGGAGAATTCTTCATTGGTCAATAGACAAACAACAGGCGTCCTAACTGGAGATGGTCAGTCGTGCTACTAATCAAGACCGAGGCAGAATATCAGGAATCATTCTGTCTTTACAATCCACATACAATGTGATGGATGTCTACCACATGGTTTACTGATCTGACAGTGACACTACACAAAAGACGTGCGGGTCAGTTGTTAAATTATCTTGCTTTGCACCAAACTGTTGAATGGACAGACTGGCTCACCAAGTCAGCAATGCAGCATTCAAACTCCCTGCCAGTGGTGTGTCAGACATGGTTTGGGTTATTTACTGAGTAGATATGCCATGGGTATTTTGTAGTTTACTATATACATTTGGCCTCTAAATAATCATGTAACCTATAAATATCACATTCAGTTAATGTTATCTATTGCTTTCTGAGCTCCTGTTTCCTAGATTGTAGATTGTTTCATATCTCTAAAACAAACACATTGATTAGATATTGAAAGCAATTCACAAACCAGGGGCACACTAGTAGATCAGAGCAGCCGTAGTAGCAGCAGCTCACAAAATCTAATATGGAAGCAGCGAGACATATTTAAGAGGTTGAGTTGTTTCTCCAAAGGCACTTTGGGAAGGGTGCCGGTGCCACATGCCTTGTTCACCTGCAACTTTCAGATGACAATTTGTGTAACAATTAGGCTACCACCACACAATATGTCCTTAAATAGTGTCACTTTGAAAACTTCTCCGTCCTACTTTTCACAGGCTAAAATTAGATGGAAACGCATGTTTTTGTTACCCTTTCAAATTAAACAAAAAAAAAACAAAACACTTCTTTCCCTCTTTCCTTGTAGATCCCTCGTGGAGGACGACGACGCTCACATGAAAGTTGCTCTGGGCTACGGTGATATGGGCATTTCTGCTCATCTTCAGGCATCAAAGACTGGAAACACACGGTTTTTCACAAGTAACACACACAGCTCAGTTGTTCTTCAGGTGAGAGTTCATGAATATCGTCGTCTGACGATGATGCTTCCATCTTTTTTTTTTTTTTTTTTTTAGTGCTTCTGTAGAAATGCTGTCGATAATATAATATGCTATGCACCTTTGCTGGTAAGACCGTAACTCTGATATGGTAGCATCACTTCTTAAATGAAATAACGCTGTATCCTAGTTAATATAGTCCTAGTCCTATAGTCCTTGCAAGTCTGAATTTAATTTATTTATCATGAACATATCCTCTTCTATAAAATCAAAACTACCTCAAAGAGCCTGTGGCATGAATTGCTGGTTACAATTTAACAGCTAAGATAACATTGAAGTTATCAACCTAAAACATTTGTGATTTAGTTTCTGTCTAATGCAATTGAATGAACACAACATGGATATTATCAAGAATATAACAGAAACCATTTAATGGAGAGTAATTTTTGAAATAACCTATTCTTATATTCATTTGAAACAGCCACAATAATTAAGTACATTCAATCATACAGACAAAGAACAAACCTCCCTCTCGCTGAGGTATGTACTTTCTACTTGAGCTTGCTAATGCCAGCCGTGCTTATAAAAAGAACAAGAAAGTTGCTCCCACATAGCAGAGAACAGAATAATCTATCAGAACTACACCATTAGGAACAGGCTGCTTCAGCATGTCACCACTTTGCATATAGTTACGGTCAAGCTGAAGTTGTCGCGGTTGCTGGCATTGCGTTGTTTGTTGCTGTCGCAGCAGTATCTCGCCTTTGTCACCAGCTCTCATTGAACAAGATTGGCTATTGGCTGCTTTTGCTGATCATAAATCATTTGTTGCCAGCATAATTGTAATTTTTTTTTTGGAGACCATCTGATCTTACACCCTTGATAGTCCAAACTCTAAAATCTCTAAAATCTCAACACTGATTAGATGTTTTGTGTTTTTTTTTTTTTCTCAATATTAGTGCAACCTGTCATAAGCATTTACCATAAAACAAATGTGTGAGAGGAAGTGTGAGGAATGTGGTGTGAGGGTGTCAAAAAGGCACAGTCCATAAATGTGCAGCCTTAAGCATGCAGCAGCCAAGCGATTAAACAATGAACAAAATGTGCGAAATGTGCCTCTCAAAGAGTCACTGCGGCTCACTACATCATGTAAATGAACAGTTCAGCCTCTAAGTCACCGTGAAATTTACTGATTAAAGGATAAGGGTGGGATTATTATTATTTTTTCTTTAAAGTCTGTTATGGTGTAGCTAATGCCTTCATGCCGTAGAGCTCTTTTCTACATTGCTATGTTGCCAAAATGGGTACAATATAGCACCATTTTATACCAAGCTCAAATGTTGTGTCTGAAGCAGAGACAGCACTGTCTACCTCTCTGGAATAAAAAAAAAATGCATATTTCAGGTCATCTTTGCCTGGCGCAGTCAGAGTCGACACTCATCTCTCATTTTTCTCCTGCTCTCCCAGGGATTTGACCAGCTGAGAATAGAGGGTTTGCTATGTGACGTCACGCTGGTGGCTGGGGACGGCGACGAAGCTTTCCCTGTTCACAGAGCCATGATGGCTTCCTCCTCCGACTATTTCAAAGCCATGTTCACAGGTGGGTCTGTAAAGCCTCACACCAGCCAGGGCACATTAACAACCTCACTAGTATCAGATACTACTAAGGGGAGAAGCGCTTTTTGCTCCTTTGACACATACATTTGATGGTTTTATATCTTCTTCTGCCTTCATTTTATTTCTCAGTAAAGCATTTTTGTATTTTTTTTAATCCTCGCTTTAATAGTCATGAAATGTCACTTTGATTTTTGTCTTTTACACTGACATTCTATAATTGATGAAGCTTTCTATGTTATAAAACCAACCTAGTAAAGTCTGTGTCATACAGTCGTGTTCATGGTTATTTGTACTTGTAATGCAAATGAGTGTAATGTAAATGTGACACACTGGCCTGTTTCATTTCCTTGCTGCAATATATGCAGGAGGCAGAAGAACATTGAGTCATTTTAAATACATACAGCGGTGAAGGGTGTTTTCAGGAATAGCAGAAAAACTGTGGCTAATTTTAAGACTGTAGAAGCTGCAAACATTATAGGATGTGAAACGTAATTAAACCAAGAATACAATTGTTGTGTACTGTATTACTTTTATGTGAAACCCAAGGGAAACTGGTAACAAAGTGGTTGCTACTAATAGTGCTTTGTTTGGACCTTGTATTACCTTGTAGCCTATTTAAATTAAAATGTTTATTTTTTTTACGACTAGAGCTTTAAATTTGGCACCCTACTAATTTAGTTTGCAAAAGTGTATAATGAGCAGCGAAAGTGAATTTTAATTTTGGAACAGCTGACAAGGTTACTTTAAATCACATTTCATGGCAGTAGTGAAAGTAAGTTTGGACATTTGGCATTTAAATTATAAGATGAAGGTTCTGCAATGACAACAGGAGAAGAGCTTATTAAAGTGTGAGCAGCCAGAAACTGAACTCTGAGGTTTTTCTTATTAATGATAAAGAAGCTGCATGGGCACAGATGGCGAGCCAAAGTTTCTCCCTAAGACTTCAGTCCTTTGACAACATTTAACTAACCTTCACACATAAGGGCGTATGCATCTAGATGAGTTCATTACTTTATGTTCAGGTTAATTGAATTTGTTCAGTCATGTAAGTTTGATTCTTCTTCACTGCTCAGATATGTGTGGCTACTACAAGACCCGTCAGTTAAATTGTCAAATTTATGTGACAATTCTCTTCTCTCTCGCGACGCAGGTGGAATGAAAGAACAGGATTTAATGTGCATCAAGCTTCACGGAGTTAATCGAATAGGCCTGAAGAAGATCATTGACTTTATCTACACAGCCAAGTTGTCACTAAACATGGAGAACCTGCAAGACACACTCGAGGCAGCCAGCTTCTTACAAATCCTTCCTGTGCTCGACTTCTGCAAGGTTTTTCTTATATCTGGGGTAAGGAAACAGACACACAAGTCACAGCTGTATGTTGCTGCGCAATACACAGTTTTCGCACCGGCTGTAGATTAGCTGTAGTTTTCAGTTTTATCTCGTGACAGAGACGCTGCTGAGCAGTGAGGATATTGGAGTGTGGAATAGATTTACAGGCTCAGGATTTCAGATCTAAAATAAGTTCAGTCGTTTAAGCTTTTGTAGATGTGAAGAAATTCTCAAAAGATTTCAGATATTTTAGAAGAAGAATTTACTAAAGATTGACCCATCAGAGCAGTACAAGTAAACAAGTGTAATTCCACCTTGAACTTGAATGTAGATGTTCAAATGAGATTGGTTCTAATCAACCTAACTACTGTGTGGAGATTGTGTTTGTTACCTAATCATAAACACTAACTCATATTGTGTGTTTCTTAACTCTGGTGGTTGTGATGCTGCGTTTGCCTTTTGGCAAGACAGTCAGCAGTAGACAGGAAACATGGGGGAGAGAGAGTGGACATGACATGTAACAAAGTTTCTTTGCAGGAATTGAACCATTCAGCTACCACCCACTGTTATAATATCATTAAGTGTCTGGACAACAACCTCAGTTGCCTTAGTAACTGCCACTGAGGAGTAGACCAGCCGGGTTTCTTATCAGTATGTTCTTCACTGAGGCTTTAGAAAGGCACTGAACCACATGATAAATGACCTGTGAGTGAACTATGACTTTGACTATGAAATCCTAAAAGACTACTTGAAGTCTAAATTAGGCAAAACTTCCTTCACACCAGACGTCCTGTGAGAGTCTGAGTTGAAAGGAGAAAACACATACATAATTTGTTTGTGTGGTCTTTTCTTATTATCAATAACTCCAAACTTTCAGTCAGAGGGAGTATTCTTTCATGTTTTTTTTTTTTGCTCTAATTAAGATGCCATTTGATTTTTTTCCCCCACTCTTCCCTTTTTTTTTTGACTAAGTTAACTAAGGTTGAATAGAAACTGTGTTGTCACTTGACAACAAGAGGGATTATTATCAGGTGATAAAAGAAGAACCGTGAACTATTGAAGACTAGTGACCAGGCCTGAGATTGAGGGTTAGTCTGAAAAAGCAGGATTACCACGTTACCTACGTAACATGGGCTGAAGTTCTCCACTAACTTGATCAGTGTGATTGGTAAGAAAGTGGTTGTATTAAACATGTAATGTTCAAAAGGTATGTGCCTGTTTTTACTTACTACTGAATACACTGCTGTGTTAATAAAACTAATTGGTTGCAACTAATGATGCTTATCTTTGTTAGATTTTTATCATATTTTTATGAATAGTTTCTAGAGCCAGAGTGACATGTTAAAATGGTTTAATTTGTGTTAATTTTGTCTCTGAAGGCAGCACCAAAGCTACATCACTGATATTTTGTAATTGAATTTCATTGCGTTTTATGAGGACACAAGTGTCAATGTACAAAGCTGAGACAATCCAGCTGCTCTTGTCTTTAGATATTAGATATTTAGATTTTTCTCCTCCTTGCAGGTTTCTCTCGACAACTGTGTAGAGGTGGGTCGCATTGCCAACACGTATAACCTCACGGAGGTGGACAAATATGTCAACAACTTCATCCTGAAAAACTTCCCTTCACTGTTGGGGACAGGAGAGTTTGTCAAGCTACCGTTTGAACGACTGGCTTTTGTACTGTCTAGTAACAGTTTGAAACACTGCACTGAATTGGACTTATTCAAGGCCGCCTGCCGCTGGCTACGCTACGAAGACGGTCGTATGGACTATGCCCCAAAGCTCATGAAGAACATTCGCTTTCCCCTCATGAACCCACAGGAGCTCATCAATCACGTGCAGACAGTAGACTTTATGCGCACAGACAACACCTGTGTCAACCTTCTCCTGGAGGCAAGCAACTACCAAATGATGCCCTACATGCAGCCAGTTATGCAGTCAGAACGGACAGCCATCCGCTCAGACAGCGCACACCTGGTCACCCTGGGTGGCGTTCTGCGGCAGCAGCTAGTCGTGAGTAAGGAGCTCCGTCTGTTTGATGAGAAAGCTCACGAGTGGAAGGCGCTGGCACCCATGGACGCACCCCGTTACCAACACGGCATCGCGGTCATCGGTAACTTTCTCTACGTGGTCGGTGGCCAAAGCAACTATGACACCAAAGGCAAGACGGCAGTGGACACCGTGTTCCGGTACGACCCTCGCTACAACAAGTGGATCCAGGTGGCATGCCTTAATGAGAAACGTACCTTCTTCCACCTCAGCGCACTCAAGGGACACCTCTACGCTGTTGGTGGAAGAAACGCTGCCGGGGAGCTCGGTGAGTTTATTTCTCTTGCTTGTTGGTTTTATTTTTCCTTTTAAGTAACAACAGAAATCTTTAATTAATATTGTATGAGATCATACATTTAAATAACCTCTTTTAGGAGGAAGAATGTGTCGTTTAATAAGCCTGCGAGCGTACTGACATTTGTAATCAAGTGTTGTGTCTACACATCATTTGCTGTTTCAACACATCCGCACATAATCTTGGAGGATTTGCACATTACCATTATCACCTTTACAGTCAATTATAACACACTTCACTTCAACTGAAGAAACCTGTGACATTTAGTGTTTGTTTATTAGGTTGTTCCTTCATTTCTTCGGGCTGCATTTTTGTGGTTTGTTGTTTTGAGCTATGTTGTATTTTAAATTTTTCTTTTTTTTTTCCACTTTTGCATTAAATTGAACACTCAACACTGGTACTAACAGTACCATGATAGTTGCATTCATTGCATCACAGTATCAGATAACTGTTGATCATCTTTGATCAGAAATGTGATCCTTCTCATAGTTTAAACACTCACAAGTCACCTCTCTGGAAGAAACACTACAGTGAATAGAGATATTTACGTCTGTTCATCGTAGGTTTGTTGTTGATGGTGAGTAACAAACGTGGAATCTCTGCACCCGTCGCTGTGGACCACAGAGAGGTGCCACCCAGTACTTAAATTCAGCTGTGTGACTGCAGTGGACAGAGCAAGGCCACTGTGTGAGCAGTCGTCTCTTCAGGGTTATAATTAGACCAAAGAGCACAGCCCCGGCTCCCTGCCCGTCTTATGCTACTGACTTTCTCTGCTTTACATTCCACTGCTCTTTCACTGCATGTGGTTTATCCTTGATGTTTTTTCTGGATGTGCCCAGCCCCTCCATAACGTTTGTTTACTCTGGGCAGGTCGTAGGGGTGTGGTGTTTCTTCTTTGTTTCATTTGAATTACCCAGATTATACTTGAAGAAAGAAGAGGAATAAGAAGGAAAAAAAACAAAGCTTAAAAACTTCAAGATGAATATTTACAGGAGGAAGCTTTTAATCTAACTGGTATTTATACATGGGATTCTTCACATAGGCAGGTTGTGTCTTGACTCTGTTTTCTATCGTGAGAAAATATTATGGTCTGATTTATTTATATATATATATATATATATATATATATATATATATATATATATATATATATATATATATATATTCCGTCCTCACTGTATCTGTTGATATGCACTTTATTAGTTATTTAGTACCCAGGTGTAAGACCTTGTATATGTCTTTTTTAAAGTACCCACCAGTATCACAACCCTGTGTACCACAGTTTTATATAGCTGTTTGCTTATTATTCAAGATTATTAATTCTATATACGATATTGTCGCTCAGCAGTAGCATTATATTTAATGTAAAAGCAAAGTAGTGTGAGCTTACTTCAGTGACCTCATGATCTTTTAAGTTTAAATAGTCTCTTTTTATGACCCACTGCACTGAAGCAAAGATCACTGGGTCAATGCTTTTCATTTTTTCGGCTTCTAGCCCATCAAAAAACTGTTTCTGAAGCTAAAATTAAAGTCTAAAAGCAGAGCAGTGTGTGTGTGTGTGTGTGTATATATATATATATATATATATATATATATATATATATATATATATATATATATAATCTCCTCACCTGTTAATCGTCCTGACTCCACATATCATTTCAGTATCATTTGATCTCATAACAGACTCCTGATGCTGTGGGTCAGAGAATAAAGCTTTGTAGTAAAAGTGCTGCCAAATAGCACCAGCTACTAGCCTGATCCTCGGTGTGTTGCATTAAATTTTGATGAACCGCCTCCAGGAAGAAGAATTCATGCTATTATGAACACGACCTTTTCAGATGAACATATGAAAATCTGATTAAATCTGTGTTCAATTTATCTCCATGTACCTATGAATTGGATTATTCAAGATCTCTGTCTCTCAACTCCATTATCAGTAAACCACCAATAATCAGAGCTCATTAGTGTGTCGATCTATCATTTATTTATATTATAAGATTTTAAACAACCATGTCAATGTTTCAGATCTGTGCAGTTGTTTTCTAATACGTTTGCTCTACTTCTAGAGAGAGATTTTGTTTACTGCTTGACTTTGGCACTAGCTGTTGAGCAAGCAGAGTGAGGTGATCACTCATTTTCCCTGCTGGGATGCCCCCATCTTACTCAGAGATGTCTCACTCTCCTTTATAGTCCTGATGCTACTGCTGTGAGTCGTTTTTTTTCTTTCAAGACGTTCGTTTTAGCTCCACTCACTTCTGTTTGTGACATGAAATCAAAACTACATTGACCTCTTTGCCCTGTTAAATACGAATGAACCTTGCCTCAGCTGGGAAAAAGTACAACAACAACAATATGAAGATGTTCTGGTAAGATGTGATTCACTTAATGAAAAAGCTGAAAAGCACAAACCCCTGTTGTAATATGAATTTTTCACACTTTGAGGTAAAGATCCCATGATACCTATCTTTTTTTATCAGGTTTTTATCACTTCAACTACTTGGTCAGATTGCTCTGTTCCCAATCTAATCCCCTCTCCAAACAGACAGTGATCCCATAAGTTGATGGAGCCCGGTCTGCTTGGTAAGGGGGTCATCCACCCACCAATCGCTGACCTACATGCATCTTTCATGGATCCCAGCTTCCTTATTCCTGGTTTTCATAGACATAGTGAAACCATCCTCGGGGATCTTCGGATAAAGGATCTTACAATCTGCCTATTTCCTGTGCAGTTGGTGCATTCTCTGCCAGTGGCATTGTGGGGAACCGTACTGTATTTAAATACATGTTTTAGCTCCCACGATGAGACCCTCCAAGGCCTCGTTTGCTGCTGTTTGTCCTCCTTAGTTGTGTCTTGACCTACTTTCTTCTAATATGTTCTTTCTTTTCTTTTTTCCCTCATCTTTTTCTTCAAGCTACTGTTGAGTGCTACAACCCAAGGACAAATGAATGGACATATGTTGCCAAAATGAATGAGCCACATTACGGCCACGCTGGGACGGTGTACGGTGGTTATATGTATATTTCAGGTAAGTGACACCAGTTCGCTCATGTAACGATTGTGTGGAGGAGTTTAAAAATAGTTTTAATGCCTCTGAGTCATTATTGGAACAAATATTTACTGTGATTTCCAATCTTCTCAAGTCTTCCATGGCAGAAACAACTGATTACATCTTATTACATTCAATGCCATAAAATATATTCAGTGCTTACCTCATCTGATACCTTTCCTCCAAGCTCCACTGCGTGTTTCACGCTGGGTATGAGTCATCGAGGGAGAGCTTTCTATTGTTTTATTCATGTTCAATAGAAAGTTAATGATTGACACGTGCATTAGAGGGCTGTAATAAAGAGTCTGGTCACTATGATAAAACATGGGTCAGTGTTAATAGGAGGAGATGCATTTCAGAAATGTATCATTTAGGTGTTTGAGTTACAATTAAGATTTCTAGCAAAATGTTAATACCAGGTATTCGTCAGCGCTTTATTTTGTTAAAAAAAATGTCTTTTTTTCAAATTGCTCCTCACACACGAGTGAAGTTAGTTAACTGTGTGTGAGGCCTCTATGCTCTCAGGGGCAGAGGGTGGCCACCGAGTCTGGGCCTTTTGGCAGTCAGCACTTGCTCTTTAGGTGTCACCTCAGTCCTTGCTCACTTCATAGGATTGAAAACAAATCCTGCTTTATGGAGATGAGCCCCAGTTTTTCAGTGTGACTAATCCAGAGTGATGCTACAAAAGAAGGAGGAGGGAGGCCAATATTGGGAAGGATGGAACAACGCTGAGGACTGAAGCCTGTGTAGGAGGTGTAACATAGAAGAGACTGTGTTGAAATCTCCTGGCCGTGGATACTGTCATCCTTCCACGACACATAAACATAGAAAAATGAGATCACAGGAGGAAGGTTGTTCACACATGTATAGAAACTTGGGTGTTATTTCTTAATACGTGTTCTGTGCAGGTCCTGAAATGAGTTTGAAGCGAGATGTAGTGAAAATCTGTGAGCATGTACCACCGAAGACATGAACACAGACTCACTGAGGAGAGAATTATCCACTGAAAACCATCTCACAATTTCAACCAGTGCATTTTGAGTATCTGAGGAATATGTAAAGAGCTGCCTGCCTCTGTGAATTAATCTCATCTATGTTAATATTTTGCACTGCTCACACACTGTACATACAGTACCTCCTGGGAGTCTTTGGCTTATGAAAATAAAATATTAAATATAAAAAGCTGTTAAGTAGTATTAAGCTTATTTACAATCTTAAGTTGCTGACCAGCATAGCCAGTCTTTTATTAGATACACCCCCTGATTTTTGATTACTTTGCACACCACCAGTGAATTTCATTTCACAATCTATAAATCTCATTATTCCTGTAACCCTTTGTGTGTATGCAGCTCCACAGAAAACCCATTAATTTCGAACCATGGTGTGTTTTTCTTTTTGTTTCAGGCCCTTAAATGTTTATAGTCTGTATATTTTACTACTACCAAATGCTCATCATTGTCTGTTATTTTTGTATAACACATTGGCGGTGTAGGAATATGAAAAGTTAAGCGTTTTTATTCGGATTTCATATGACCTAATGCTGACTTGTGATAGAAACTGCTAAGTGAAACAAACTTGAAAACAATGATTGTTTCATGTGAACAAAAAGCGAAAAATTTTACACGTTTTTAATTAGTTAGTATTTCACTTGGCAAACACATGAAATGGGGCATATTTGGGAACATGCAGCCCCCATTATTTGGCAAGCGTGACGTTTCAGTGGAGAGTGGATGAAAGCCACATTTTCACTTTTTAAAATAAATAAACTGAAACGATGAATAACACAACTGTCATGGACTAAGCTAATCTGCTGGTAGCCAGCTGTTTTGCAGCCTCTCTGCCTCGGGCTGTACCTCCCATTGCTCACCCTTTCTGATATTATAATGGATTCCTCTTTTGTTGGTTTCATGTTTCAGTGATGCAGTTAATATCATGCCCAATAGCTCGGCAAATTTCACTATTGAAAGAGCCATGCGAGCTGTGACTAAATGTCACGCTTTGCACCTGCAGCTGCTAAAAAAACTACATGTGGAGGCAAAAAACAAAAAAACTGAACGTTACAGGACGGAGCTGGTGAAGCAGTTCTGTGTTTTGCACAACCAGTTATAACCCAGGAAAGAAACATGCCAAGGCTTTTATGTAAAACTGTGTTGAACAGGCAGAGGTGTTTTTAATGCACCTAGTGAACCTAGTACAGGTAAATGAGCATTAACCATCAGAGGAATTTCACTGCACTGAGGACCTTCTGTAGTGCCTCAAAGGTTACATTGCTACGCTGTCTGAAGTTATTCCGTCAGCGGGATGAACCTGACAAATGCACTCAGCCCACAGACCATCACAGCTCAAGTGGTGTGGCAGAGTTCAGACACGAGTACTGAACCGGTGCAGAGCTACACTGTCTCTGGTCCACAGTCTTATCTGAGAGATTAAGGTCAGTGTGAAGATGCTGTGGTGTTACACTTTTATTTATTTATTTATTTGTTTTCATTTTGTATTTAGAAAATCGTCTACAACAAGGACACCGCCACGGTGTTGAGTTTTATGATTATTGTTATGATTCGTGCTCATGTCAAGTGATAAGTCATTGTCAGTACCTTGTTGTGACGGTTTAATTCGTTTACAAGACAGCTGTGTTTTTACAGCCACATAACTGTTGGTTTTGATTAGAGGATTTTAAACTAGAGGGAGTGGTGATCCGTATCGTCTGCAAACACCGCATATATTCCTCCTCCGCCATGATGGTGGAGGGTCCAAATATCGAAATATTTTTTTTATTTTTTGCAATAAGGAGGGTGCTCTGGCTGAATGGCTACAGCATGTGGCATGTAATAGTTATAATAATGTCCACATACGCAAAAACAGCAACAAATCTTTAAAATTGAGTAGACTGCGCTTCTTTATGCAAACAACATTCTGAGTCCGATTTTATAGATGGCCTCGACATTGTGCGAGTCAGCATCCGTCAGCGATGACCTAAACTGACTGTGATTCATACGTGTGTGAAGTTTCAATTTCCCATTCGCTATAGAGTAAATGACTCGACTGTTGCACAGAGAGTCGGCAGTGAATGAGCGAGGGAGTAATTTTTACGGTTGAGATTTGTTTGATTGTAAGATCTTATGTTCGTGCGGGGACGCAGAGAGACAAATAGTACGTCTTGAAGTGCGTTGTTAAAGTCAGTGGAGAAACACTGGTTAGTGAACACGTCTTACTTCATCATACATGAAAAGCTCTGTGAGATAAAAAGAGGAGCCATTGAAATTTAGAGCGCGGTGAACGCTTAATGTCGGTTCACACGTTCCTAGAAAGCCCTGGAGGAAAAAAAAAAAAAGATCTATCCCATCAGTAGCTCGGTCGTGTCTTTAGCGGCGTTCATCCTTGAGGAATCTGATTGTACGTTTGTTTTTTGGGAGACCGTTACAGATCATTAGAGGTTGATATAATAAATACTGAGGCAGTGTGGATGCTCTGAATCATTACAGGGTGTTTTTGGAACATGCTGAGCCTCCTTTTTCTATCTCACCTCTGTGTCTATTCTCATCTTCTCACCTGTGCCAGCAGTGATTCAACCGACCAAGCAGGTCACAGATTTTTTCTAGGGGACTCTGCAGTTATTTTATATCTACGTAGCTCAACGATGCGTGTGCAGAGCAGACAATACAAACAATAATCTGCTCTGTCCTGTGCTGTCTGTGGAAGGGCAAAAGGCTTTTAGGCTCCATTTGGCAAAAACTTGTCCACTCTTAATGTCTCACTAATGGCACTGATTAGACGTTGGGATACGGGATAATGATCAGACATCATCGTATCAGGGAAAAGGCCAAAGCCTTTGAACTGAATCAGAATAGCAGCAGGGCCTCTGGAGAGGAATTAGAGAGGGACCCTACATCAACTCTAGCACTGTTCTCTTGTCAGGATTTTAATAGCAGACTTGTCCCGAGGACTACTTGGATAAAGAAAATGGATAGTCAGACTATCTTTGGATTTGATCAGTTAAAGAGGCACAGCATCACAGATCTGAGTCATGGCTGCTGAATAGACAGCTTAGGTCGCAACAATAAACCGAGCGCACCATCGCCGGGCAGCAGCAAAAGAGGGACTCTGCCTCCATTTGGCGTGATGTGCAAATCTTCGCTGCATTTGCAGAGTGAGTGCGTGTGTGTGTCTGTCTGAGTTTGCGTGTGTGTGTGTGTGTGTGTGTGGGGGGGCGGGGGGGGATGGTTGGCTTCCACCCAAATGCATGCTGGGATTGTGTTCTTCTTTATTTTAAGCCTTCCCTGTAGACATGTCCTGTTTTTTTTTTTTTTTTTCTTTCTCCCCTCCCTCAGCTTTGTGTGTCCTAGCGTCTACACACTGTGAGTATGTGTGCATGAATGCTTTGTAATGGTGCTCGTCTTTGTACCGTGCGCTCATCAACAGCATTATTTCACACTGTAACAAAGAGACTCCATGAATATTGATGCTCTGCTCTGTTAAATCACAGTTTAGCCTGTGTTTTTTTTTTTTTTTTTTGTGGTTGCTGAATTTGAGAAATGGGGATCATGGGGAGGTGAGATTTTGGAAAAAAAAAAAAAAAAAAGAAGCACAGTTTAAATGCAGGTTCACCTCTTTCATAATACAACTGAAGCAATTGTGACCATTTCTTGGGTTATGGCTGAAGCTCCATATGGCCCAGATAAAGGACAAATGTAGGCTGACACGGGTGAATGAGTCACCGGTCTGATTGACAAGCTGCTTCGCTCCTCCATATGATCAGTGTGGAGGCTAATTTGCGCTCTTTTTTTTTTCCTATCTTGCTGCAGGGGGAATCACACATGACACTTTTCAAAAGGAGCTGATGTGCTTTGACCCAGATGCAGATAAATGGACTCAGAAGGCGCCCATGACGACGGTGCGCGGCCTACACTGCATGTGCACGGTGGGGGACCGACTTTACGTGATCGGAGGCAATCACTTCCGGGGCACCAGCGACTACGACGACGTTCTCAGCTGCGAGTATTACTCCCCCGCCCTCGACTTGTGGACACCTATCGCCGCCATGTTGCGGGGCCAGAGCGACGTGGGCGTGGCCGTGTTTGAGAATAAGATCTATGTGGTGGGGGGCTACTCGTGGAACAATCGCTGCATGGTGGAAATAGTACAGAAGTACGATCCCGAGAAAGACGAATGGCACAAAGTGTTTGACTTACCCGAGTCGCTGGGCGGGATTCGAGCCTGCACACTCACAGTTTTTCCCCCAGAGGATATTTCAGGCTCACCATCCAGAGAGTCGCCGCTTTCAGCACCTTGATGAGTAAACGGGGGGAGCCCACTTCGCTCATACCCCCCGTAACCCCTCGCCCTCCTGACTCCCTCGACAAACACACCTTATAGACATTGTTTGCACTTCCTCAATGGACTACATCTGTACTGCATCTCCATGTATCCCCTCCCCCTCCCTCTCAAGCTGTGCAGAACTCCCCCTCCTCCTCCCTAAATGGTTAAACCTACGTACCGATACGGTTTGGCAACCTAATTACATGTTAATGTTGCATACTCGGTATATTTTGGCAGGAAATACCTTGACTTGAAAAGTGACTTTGCAAATCAACTTTTCTACCTGATGTCTACAGAGTTTTCTTATGTCTCGTTTCTTTAGGAGTTCTACCTTTGAGATGCCGACTACCACACTGACTGTCTCTTCTAGTCTATGCCAGGTTAGATGCAGGTGCCCCCCCCACCCTCACTCCACCCTACACCCCAGAGATCAGAAAGTGTAGGGACACATGAGCTCCGAGGAAAAAAGAAAAAAAAAAAAAACACAGCTGGTTTTTAACTCAGGGGTTGGCCCAGGCCCCATCGACGTCTCTCTCTCTCTCTCTCTCTCTCTCTCTATCTCTATCTCTCTATCTATCTATCCCTCTGTCTCTCTCTCTCTCTCTCTCTCTCACAGTTTCAGTTCTTTCCTGCTATTGCTATGAAACTGTTAACAAAATGGTGTTTTCTAAATTTAATAAACATGATTTTGAAAGTAATTAAATGTTGTTGTCATTACTGACTTCAGCAAAAATCAAGAAAACCTTGAAATTTTCCCCCTAAAAGTGTAAGTTTTAAATTGACAGTAACCAAACTGAATCAGTTCATGTTGAGTTTTTTTCTGTTGTTGTTGTTTTTGTGATTCATGGTTGGTTCATATTTGATTGTAAACACAGATGAGGTAACACTCGGGACACAGTCATTGTTGATGAAGGATCAGTGAAGCTTCCTGACTCCTGGTAGAAGATGCGCGGTCATCAGTCACCTTCCTGATTAGCTTATCTTTGTTTTATAAACTTGTAAGCTCAGTTTGTTTACATGTTTTTTTTTTGTTTATTTGTTTATTTTTTTCAGCAGTTTATACACAGATAATGAACATTACAGTTTGTAATCTGTCTCAACACAGCAGAACTAGGAATATTCAGTGCTTCTTATCTCTACCTGGAGTTAAATTTCAGCCGCGTTGGTGGTCGGGGGTCTCGTTGCTTGTCCTCGAGTCGGCCAAAGATAACTGTGGACCGTGCCAAACTTCCTGCCAGTGATGGAAACAACACTGCTGACCAGTGTGAACTGGAAACTGGCACTTCCGCCGCTGTCGCCTCTTCTCCTGGCATCAAGACAGATGGTAATGTCGCCCACGGTCTGCCCACCTGCTCCTGGACGATTAAAGCCTTAATAGCAGCATATGGCGTGTGAGACGTCTGCCTCACGCTGTTACCGGGAACAAAAGGTTTGTGTAATCATCAGGTGAGTTTGGCCTGGAGATTTAAATCCTCATTATATTCTCATTATATCGCATTAATGAGATGCTGTAGTTGTGCCTCTGTATTCAAATTATAATCTCCCTTTTAATGTCCCGATGTTATTTATGGAAGCAAAATATCAGCTGAAAAACTTCCATCACATCAAGTTATGGTAAATGTTATAAATTCATGACTTATTATTGACTTATAATAATATTAATATAACTTAATACTTAATTTTTCAGTCACTTCCAGCTTTTATGTCTCACATTTTTCATTTATTTCTTGGCCAAAATGTAACTTTGCATGTTAACTTTCATAGCATGTCAGTGTCCTGAGGCTCTTTAACCACTGGGTCTTATTTGTGAAGCTTTGCTGTGTTGTATGTGTTTGAGCGTGCAGAAGCACAACAACCTTTTGTGTGTGTGTGTGACATTTCAAAAGCTCTTATTTTGTGCGGCGGCTTATTGTTAAGTCCTTTTGATAGAGCAGTTTGCATCATGCTTCTGTTTTGTAAATCCTGTAACGGAAAGTTTAAAAAAAAAAAAAAAAGAAAGAAAGAAAAGAAAACAGAATAAATCGTAACAGGCGCAGCTGCTGGCAGGCGTACATAACACAAGACGGTGAAAGGGTAGGAATTTTGTGCCATGCTTTCCTTGACATTTCAGTGAAAATAAATCATACACTGTTAACCATCTGCCCCCTGTATCATCTAGATCTGGAGGCAGAAGAGTTGAGAGAGTAGTCGGGTGATGTGCTGTATATAAATCAAACTCAACCATAGGACGAGGACACGTTTTTTTTTTTTTTAAAGAAAAAAAAAACAGCTCCAGTATTTCTAAGTACTGTAGTTTACTGAAGAAGGAAAATAATCAAATTTATAATTCTTTTGGAAAAAGTAACAGCAACGATTTAAATCTCTGGATTTTCTTTTCTGTTTATTTTTAGATACAACAGGATTCTCTGATCAGCTCTTTTGAAATATGCACAGGAAGTTTTGAGTAAGTATTTCCTTTTAATTTAATAACAGCGTGTGCCCGAGCTGGCATGGACTCTCACCAGCTGGTGTAAAACCTGATGACCCTTGTTATCCCAGCATGACTTGACACTGCTCCAGAGAGCCTCTTATTATGTCCCAGAATTCTTAGCAACCGTCTTCAAGTGCCCTCATAGACGCCCGGCAGGGTCAAGGTCGGGTGACTGCGAAGTAAAATCCACCACAGTCAAAACTCTTTGGTCTTTAAGTAGATGCTACAAAACAACACTAAGATGTAAACCAGAAGGTGAAGCGCGTGATACGTCAGTGCAGGTGTCGGCAGATCAACCGAGAGATTTGAAAGTTCCCATCATCACATCTCACTGTCTCGCGAGTCCAAGATCTATGTCTATGTTTGTAAAAACAGTCATCCCGAGTGTGTTTCGCCCCCGCTAACCTGCCACTGTTCGTCAGAGACCTGGCAGTCCTTCACCTTATCAGAGTCTTTCTTCATTTAGCAAATCCAGCATCTGTGATGAGATTATTTGTCCGTCTCTCAGGGAACAAACAATTATTCAGCAGTCGCTCTCTCTCTCTCTTGCTCTCTCTCTCTTTGTCTCCCAGATCAACTTTCATGCACTTCCCTCTTCATAGAAATTTTTCACCCAGTCCTGATTTGACACTGAGAAAGACCTTTTTTGCTTAGAATATTAATTTGACTCACTTAATTCTGATGACCTTTCCCCTACAACCACACTGATACTTAGTAAGTAATGATCTGCTGGAAACTCGAGGCCAAACTTGACTTATAACAGGTGGACATAGTAGCCTGAACAAGCCTCAGATGAATAGAACAAAACGTATGAATAATACAATTCAGTGAAATCTGACCTTTGGTAGAAAAGTGTTGAGTTTTGTTGTAAAGTCCAGATTTGCATGATGGAGAATAATGTAAATTTAATCTGATACAACTGATTCTGAATCCTCAAACTATCCTGATCATTTCCAGGTTTAAATGAGTTTTTTTTTTTTTTTTCATTTCAGGCTCTGGTGTGAAAAGATGTGAGATTATGTCCATTTGCTTTTTTTTTTTTTTTTTTTTTTTCAAAGATGTTGCCGTAGTGTTTATACTGGTGCACTTATCACTTCTAATGTCACCAGTTGTATCAGGTCATCACGAGATAGATTTGCTTTAGGGCAGTATTGGTTTTGCAGCCACGTTAACTGCAAGACGCTGAGATGGTGATGTCAGCCTGATGATCCATCAGTCAATCAAAACATATCAGTCCAGACTGAAATGTGTCAAAAACTACCAGATGAATTGACATGACATTCGTGGTCCCCAGAGAACGAATCCTCATGACTTTGTCGTCTTGTTGGGCCGTGACCTTCCCCCCAGCACCAACGTGAGACTGACAATTTTTAAAGATTTTGTTTGAAATATCTCCGAATGACTGTTTGGGAAAAAAATTTGATGGAATTGTGAAAACCTTTTTATCCTTTAGTGTGATCGTCATGTCTGAACATTTGTTTTATTTTATTTCCCATCAGATTTATCTGTATGTTGTGTTCAGAGCTAATTAGCGATCGTTGCCATGTGAAGATGAGGGAATATATTAAACGCTATATCTGCCTCGATTTGTCTTGTGCTTAATTAACTGTTCCTTGGCTGATTTCTTTAAAAAAAAATACCATCACATAATCTATTCTGTCCATCTCTCTTTTCTTCAGTGATGGCGCCAGCAGTCAAACAAGATCAAGTGCATTTCAGTCAGAGTTTTACAAAAGTACTCTGCTGTTCTCATGCTTATTTCAAAGCATTAATTGATTTTTTTGTTTAAATGGATTTGAGACTTACAAGCACTGACACTTTAATGGCCTTCAAGAGGAATCTTTTTTTTTTTTTTTTTTTTTTTTTTTTTTTGACAGACCAGGTTTGAAACAACCTCAGCACATCTCCAGTCTCTGCAGCACATGATGTTCCAACTCCAGTGAGTAATTCCTGCCACATGGTTGTGTTGCTTTGTAGTATTTATGCAAGTCGGTGTCAATATTACATGACACGGTGAGCTTTGTGTATCCTCCAAGAATAAAAGCCTTTTTTTTTTCAAAATGAACAATGTGTCCTCAGTGCTGGAGCAGAAAGAGGAAATGGAGCAAGAAATTAGAAGTGCTCTGCGCTCCTTCCTCACGTTCTCCCACATGTCTGCTCCAACACTACCTGTGCTTCTCAGCGGATTCCTTCACCGCTATAGGTGTGATCACTTGATTCATGAAGAGAATAAAAAGAGCTGCGCGTGGATTTCAGCATGACTTGACACATGAACGCTGCTCACGTTTGTGGCTCGTTGTGTCTCCAGACAGCTCCTCCTCCTCCTCTCCTCATCTCATCCCAGCTAGAAAATGACCTAGATTCTCCAGGCTGCTGGATGTGTTTACATACACGGCACACTGATGACATTGTCAGTCAGAAAGCATCGTTCTCAGCAGTGAGGAGAGAGAGAGAGGGCTGCGCTTACTGTAACTAAAGCCCCCGATCCACCTCTCATCATGATGAAATACTCTGCAGAGCCTCAGATCCCTGCTGTCCTCTGACTGCATAGATGATGGTGTTAATGGCTATTGATCCTGCTGCTTGGCAGGCGGCCAAGGTATCCTGATGTTACTCCTGTTACATATATTTATTTTTGCAATCACAAGCTGCCTGCAATTATTAAACTCCGCAATGGTTTGAGGTCTAGATAAAGTTTACATCTCTCTCTCTCTCGTGTCTCTCTCTGTTTCCATGAATATTCAGAAAAGGTCAAGTCCTTGCTCTGCTCTCGAGCTCTCTATCCCGTGTGACTGTGTCCTGAATAATCTGTCCCTGATTCTTCTCGTGTTCCAGTGCTTGTTCCTGCCCTGGCTTTTTTATTACAGCAGAGATGGGGAGGGGTAATTGGGATTTGTTTTGTTCAACATCTGGCCGTGTATCAAGCCTAGATTTTACTTTATGCTCCATTAAAGGTGCTGTATATGCAGTCTGTGTGTGTTTACACCCTGAGTGTGCTTGATTAAAGATCCCAACAACATTTTTTATTTGAATATATGTGCACCTTTTTTTTTTAATTCCCAATTCGTAGTTGTTGTGTTGATGCCAGAGAAAATGGACCAGAGTTCACCTTTTTTTGGATTGTTCTGTGTTCACTTCCAGTTTTTCATATATGTTTCCTGAAAAGGAGACTTGATGACAGATTGACAGCCTGTCCAACATGTCTCCCTATCTTCAACCCAATGCATGCTGGGATATGCTCCAGTGCCCCCTTGACAATGAAACGGAGAAAGAAAAAGGAAAATAAAAACAGGCAAAGAATACAAATACGGGTAAGTGTGAGATCCTACAACCAACAAACAAACAAACAATATGTTGTTTTATAAAGTGAATCAAGACTCAACTTCTCTCAGGGAAGTGGAGCAGTGTAGCTGTTCTGTGGAAAGCTTCTTAAACTCACATGGTTAAATACAGCACCAGCTCCATGTCCCTCCAGATTTCCTACAATCTCAGAGATTTAGCAGAGGGCACCTGAGCTGGAGCTGTTGGAGCTTTTTTTTTTTTTTTTAAACAAAACCCAGTCAGCAGTAAAAAAGACACAAACAGTTGAGTCTAAAAAAAGAGCTTCAGGTACTTTTGCTTAGTTGTTAGTATAGATAAAATAAGTATAGATAAATTCAAATGTAATTATTAACAAATCAGATTTACAGAACATATCTTTAAATAAAAGGGCTGCAAATCATATATATTTTAGCACATGTTGCAGTATAATATATTTTTAAAATACTGTAACACATGTTGAAATATGTATGAGAATAACCATGTGATTTGCAGCCCTTTTATCTATATTATATAAAATATTGTATGTAATATAGTCGTTTAATAATTCATCAATGATCTCCACATATATCCGTCCTATTCATGTGATAATTGTTCACAATCTCATAAATTCATAGAAAAATGAATTCTTTTCATAGTTTTCTTTTAAAATCCTTATATATGAATATATGTGCATACGTTAAAAACAGACAAAAGAAGAAGAATATCAACTGAGATATCATACATTTGTCTTCTGTTCTAGGTATTTATCAATGTAATTAATTCAGATTTATGACAGTAATAGACTCTTCTGGTGGAACCAAAAGAATCGATCCAGATTTGCTGGATATTGTCTCTGACACGGAGGTCAAGCTGCTGCGACTTCAGGCCCGTGAAGTAGCCTGAAGGTTGAACACGTTCGTACGTGTTCGTGTGACAGCGTCGATGTCAAAGTGATTGATAACTCTCTCCTCTCCCTCCCTCCAAATGCCCGAGCTACGTTTTCAGCCTCCTCCTTCAGCTCGGCCCTGTATGATGCCAGGTTACCATGGTTACGCTGGCTCTTCATACAAGGAAATGGTACCAAAGAAAAGAAAACAAAGACGATTTTTTTCCTTCACTTCTTGATGAAATGCTCAGGCTGAGCTAAAGCTGGGAAGCTGAGAGGAGATGAGATGACAACGCTGGACGTGTCACAGTCATGACGAATAGAAACTTTTAGAAAAAAAACAAACATCAGCTTTTTCTAAACTCTTACTGTCTCACTGTGATGCCACAGCATCATTAACTGAGTGCATGCTAGAGGTAGCTTTGATATCGTCAGTGCTCTTTGCAATAATGACCTCTAGTGGACTCACTAAAAACAGATAAGAGCAGCTCTGACTCACTGAGGCCTTTTTTTTTTTTTTTTTTTAAAAAAAGATGTCTGGATGACGAAAGATATCTCTCTTTTTTTCCCCTTTTTCGATGATGCCAAAAGAAGAAATGTAATCAAAAACCGTCTCTGCTGCATTTACATAAATCTCTGATCATCCTCCCTGTAACACCAGAGTTACACTCAGAGACGGAAGTTTATCTTTTTATTTACAGATTTGTGGTTTGAGCCAACGCAGGCAGACACAGTCGAAGACATGACAAGTGTAAACAGGATGAGATGCCTGCAGGGTGAGGTGAGGGTGAGGAGGGGTGAGAGGGGGGATCAGTGTCCTCCACCACCACCCACCACCCACTTAGACCCACAGCTCCAACAAATTCAAATTGCCGCATTTTTAAAAACATTTTTCACAGTGAGCGACACTTAGCTCATTTTTCTAGTTTTAATTCATTCATACAAAATTCAAAAAGAAGAAGACGAAAAAAAAAAAAACCCTTTTTAACAAATTAAACCAGCGTGTGTTCATATTTCTTGGCTGAGAGTCGAGGATGGTTTAGATCCAATAATGAGTGCTGATGGATGCCTGACCTACTTTGAACATTTGATGCCCTGTAAAAGCTGACCCCAGCGGGCGGAGGAGAGCAGCCATTAGTGGCCCTGCTGGTGAAATGCTAATGATGGGAAAAAAAGAAGAAGAAAAAAAGAAAAAAAAAAAACATTCATTTTCTATGCGCCAAATTAATTTTTCGTTCATTATTAATGGCCTGAAAAATGACTGATGCTGTGAATAGGTAACAGGTGTAATGTCACAAGATGAATGTAATATAACAACCTACATTGACTTTCATTGAAGCGTCTTAAAGCTGCTGCCTTGAAAATACACTTTATGAAAAGAGGCTTTTTTTTTTTTTTAGAGATTAAATAAAAATTGCCCGTTCTTTGCTGTAATGGCCTGTACAGCGCAGAGCTTAGACAAAATAATGCAAACACAAGAATCTAATTTGGAAAAGCTGCTACAAAAGCAGACTGAATTATGCTCATAATTAAACCTCCTTTTATGTTGTTTACAGTGATTCATCACGTCTCCGTCTCAACTTCCTGTTTGTCTTTTCAGTGTAAAAGTGTTGGACATATTAGTTTTAATTTATTACATTCTTTTGCACTGTGGTGAAAGATTTATTTTTATTCCAGTTAATCATCAGTCAGAGATGCCTCAGTTGGTTGAGATTATTCAAACTGAGTAGTTTTTTTTTTTTTTTTTTTTTCAATTAAAAGTTTAGTCAGTGGGTGTGTGGTGTACTTCTAGGCAACAGTCCAGTCTTCACAAGTGAACACTCCTCGCTTTCACGCTCCTCTCTGGGTTTAAATCACTCTGTTGCTTCAAGTCGTCCCAGCTACTCAGTGAAGATGTGTGTGACGGGTGCAGGCAGCTGTGAACCCACACCAGGGTGAGGCTGAACGAATCAGAGGCAGCTGCCCGGTTGGACTCCGAAAATCAGTCATTTGATCCTTTGTCGATATAAAATATTGATTAGATTGAAGTATTTAAATGACTGGTGCGCCTGCAGTGTTTGAGCACAGGTGGCTACAGATTTGTCTCATGTTTTTAATGAAAAAATATGAGCCTTTACAGACATACTATTTATTGTTATTATGTTTTGTTTTGTTTTTTTTTTTTATGAATGTGCCGATGCCCGTTTCTTCCCTCTGGCACGGTCAAACCTTTTCTCTTGGGATTGACCAGCAGATGGCATTAAGATGTTTTTTTCCCCCAAGAGTGAAGGCAGCTAGAGAGACATGTAAATAGTCCACCATGATAATATAATGTGTATTTCTTTTCAGTTAGATATCTGCTTCATAAAATATCTTTGGCATTACTGTAGATATTATCTCGAATACTAAAAAGCAGCAGTTATTACTTCCTATTACGTTCAAAGGTCACGAGTGCTTCAGGGCCTATGGGACATTCTTAGTCGACCTAATTAGTTGAATCATTTTTTTTCAACTTTGTCCATATAATCATTATTAGCCACATAACATAATACGGCGTCCTTGGGGATTATACTTAAACTTCATGAATACAAATAAAAGTTGCGTCGAGCATCAGTTCCTAGACACAAATACTGTGATTTTGGTGATTGGGGATGTTAGTCATGCAGAAGCAGCATGAGATTAACTAATCTAGGGGAACATAGTGGCAGGTACAGACTGACACAGTGTTTACTTGAGCCCACACGAATAAAGTTGATTCAGTCGGTTTATAGGTGACTGCTTCCTTATAAAAGTTACATGAGTCACTGGGTTACCGAAGGAGATGATTCAACATGACTTGTCTTGAATAAGAAGTGTGTTGTCAACATGTATCCCTGCTGTTGTTGACCTTGTTGCGTCATCCAAGCACAGTTAGAAGAGAAGGGAAAAAAAGAGTTGTGGATACCAGTGTCACATGAGAACAATCAGGACCCTTATCTGTTTAGTCTCAATATGCGGGTAATGCAAAAATATTTCGCAAGAGCAGTTTCAAAATCATGATGAATTTCTTATCTGCACATTCTGCTCAATGCGTGTTCCACATTATTTACCCGTCGAACTCATCACAGAGAAGAATCGCTGCTTGTGTTTCTATTCATTCAACCAACAACACTGAAAAACTAAACAGTAACATTTATTACCAACAAAAAACATGTGATGGCTTGTGTAACCACTGAGTGCCACGTATCCATGAATCATGGGTGAGTTTACTCTTTTTTGGGATCACGCATGTGGTTTAAGTAAATACATGAAATTAATTAGAAAATGTTTTTTTCCCCCCAAACAAAAACAATCAAATAAATTTCCATCAGTGATGAGACCAGATGTGACTCTGACAAATAAATATATCATTTAGAAATGAAAGCACATACAAATGAAATATGTGATGTTGATCATTAAAAATGGCATCAAATTATTTTAATTTAGAACTGGGATTAAGTTCTTCTTGACACATATTTAAAATGAAAAATTGTGTTTAAAGAGGATAAACAAGTACTAATAAAACAAATCAGACATCTAATCTTCCATTCAGCTGTATGACTGGATACCAGTTTTCTCATCCAGAGCTTTTTGATTTGTTATAATAACTGTAAGCAATTTTTGATACAATAAAAAAAAGGTCAAGGTTTATTTCAAATTATTTATTTAAAAAAAAAAAAACCACATCAATTTTGAAACAAGTAATTACATATCACATCCTGTAAAGATGCCCGTTCTTGTGAAATTTTTTTCTCCCAGAGTTGCGTTGTGACCACGTTCAGGATCAACGTCTACGTCAAAAAAAAAATAAAAAAATTGTCGTTGTGTTGTCTGGAAATTACAGATGTTCGATGACTCCCTGACACTCAGCTCTGTGTGGTGGTGTGAACTGTGTGCCGCAGGAAGCAGTGGAGTTGAAAAAACAAGAATTATAACATGGCTTTGAGACATGCAGATGGAGGCTGGAACATGAGATAAATTGGTGGTGGGGATTTAAATATTAGACTTTCTTCTCTTTCTCATGGTGGCAAACAGAAAGAAAAAAAAGCCTGAAGCTTCTCACCAGCTCAGTGCCTGGATGACTGAGAGTCTCAGCTGGAATGAGACAAGCCTCACAAAACACATATCCGCTGAAAGGCTATTGTATGACAACTGGAAAAACAGCACAGTTCACTTGCGCTCATCCACTGCACTGACACAACTTCCGACAATAAGACAGATGGGAAAACACACCCATCCAAAAAACCTCTACAATAACAGCACAGTTTGACACACTTTGTAGCGAGAAAAAGCCTTTCGTTTTTTTTTGTTTTTTTTTAACAAGTCAGATATTTGTACAGCAGCTCCAGTTCCAACAGTCAACTTTAGACATGTAAATCTGGACACGTTCAAGATCAAAAAAAAAAAAAAAAACATTAATAACAAATGATTATAAATAAAGTAAATAATACAGCATGTTGTTCACTTTTAGTCCTTAAAACCCCAAACAGTCCACTCACTCTTGAATTAAATACAAAACACAACAAAACTCTCACAGAGAGTTTTTCAGTAGACTTGTAGACTTTTTTTTTTTTTTTTTTTTTACTGTATATATCAATATACAGTGCGTTTTAATGTGTTAATAACTGCTACCTGATGCTAAATAAATTATCTTTAACATGATCACAAACAATGTCATATTTGGGCAAATCTGCTGTTACATCTCTGGTATATACATCATTACATATCTGCTATTAAAACGTTAAAAAACATGTCTTTCTTTGCGGCATTTTAAATATTTGTCTCTTGGGATTCATTTTCAGAAAACACAACTGAAAAGGGCAATTTTTTTTCCTGCTGTTGGTTTGTGAATTGCTACCAGGGGGTTTTCAAAATAGACTCTATTTGTAGCACTGAACTTAAACAGTCAGATATAGTTATGTGAGATTCTGCTCGCCCACAAAACCTCATTGTGTAGAAAGCCACAGGCGTTATATATGATGGAGTCAGGATTAATTGGAGTGCAGTGATGCTGAAAAGTCTCATGGGACCAAGTCTTATCTCACTGACCGTCGAGTCCCGCTCTGTTTTCTGTTCACTGTCTGTCGGCTGTGTTGTGCATAGAGATGCTGGCCCCATGCTTCCTCTGCCTGTTGTGCCTCCACAGCAAGATGGCCAACAAGAGGAGCAGCAGGAAGCCCAGAGCTCCCCCGATGAGTCCTGCTTTCAGAGCCAGGCTGTTGTCTTGGGGTTGATACATCATGCACGACGTTTCGCTTCGTCCTATAAGATTCTCAGCGATCACACAAACCTTTGTGATGCCATCTATGTTACCCATCACGGTGCTCCTTTTGTCCTCACCAATCTTCTGCCTCTCTTCCCCCCCTACTGTCACAACATAATGTGTGACATATGAATTAGGAGCACACCACTGAACGACAACCTGTGACCCGTTCCAGGACACTGATCTTATGTTGGGAGGCAGTGGACGCTCAGCAGGTGAAGTCAACCCTGGACACCGGCAGTTGGTAGAAGCTGATAACACTTTACAGGGGACCTGGTTCTCCCGACAGGGACTGTAGTCGCACCGTGGATACGTCGGCTTATGTGGAGACACAGTCGTTGGTGGATCAGTGGTGGTTTCAAGAAGATCGTAATCATCTGTTTTAGGCTGGTCCTGATCAGGGATCTCAGCCAGTAACCGGCGGGACCTCATGGGATTACTCCCTATTTCTTGCGATGCTGCAGGCAGGGAAGAGCAACTTCTTATGAAAAGCAGGCAGATGATCAGCAGGGGAAAAGAAAGAACCCGACTGGTTGCCATCGAGATGTCTGGAAATCATAAAAAAGTAAAAATCAGTGGTGTTTTTTTTTTTTTTTGCATTGAAATGAAAAGTGCCATCCCTGTGGGTTCCCAGTTATTTGTACATTTGAATAAAACAGCTTGAATCAGGACATACAATGATTTGTTCCCTGAGGCTATGTTTTTAATATATTATATGACTGCTGAGGGAGAGACTGTATCTAATAAAAAATTTGGCTTAAATATGAGCCAAGTTTCAGTTGTACAATAAAATCTTCTAAATTTTTAAGCGCAAAACTCTTTTCCACAAAACCAAAGCACTTTTGAATAAGCAAATGTTTAAATATGTGGAGACTTAATTGATTGGAATTTATTTTTCTGTGACATGTTTGTCTTTGATTTATGGCTTTGTGTGTACAGAAATGCAAGAATTAAAACTCATTTGTTAAGATTTGGAGGTGCTACAGAGTAATTCGACATTCCAGACAGGATTGCACAACTAGTCCTAAATGTCTGCACACCCATGATACAGCCAGCACAGCCCTCTCAGCTGGATCAAGTTACAGGAAAGTTACATGTGCACTTTTCAAAGGAATCCACAGAAACAAACCTGAGATATGCACTGTGGTGAACGTTCATACAGACTGACTATAAAGCCCATTCAGCAAAAAAAAAAAAACCCCAACAACAACAACACCCCTCTTGGCACAAGCCTGGGTTCAACATGATGCCTGAAAAACAGAGCACAACCCTCCTTGAATACTAATCCACCTTGTGCTCTAAGTTTTTTCACCACAGTTTAAACGCAAAAATGTGGAAAAATATCATGAACGGCATGAACTTACCTGTTGCTCGCAGAAGTATCTGATCTTTATCAAAAATACAAAGCAGCTCCTTTCTCTTCGTCTTGCCTCCACTTGCTCTCTCCCTCTCTTGCTCTCTCCCTTTTTATATATTTTCCCTCTCTCTTCCCAACAATCACCTCCTTCTTTCTGTCCTCCCACAGTTCCCCCCGTCCCTCTCTTATTACCAGCCCTCCTGCACCAGCTCCTCCTACCCTCATTGCTAAACGGTCTGGACATGTGGGTGACTGAGTTGAATGAGTTAGAAGGCCTTACTATAGTCTGCAATTAGTTACATCACTCCTGTCTTATTTCTGATTAACATGAATTCTTGTGTCATTCCTTTGCAGTGGGCAGGGTCCCATGTCTCACTTGTTAATGAGCTGTTATTTTCCTTTTAGGGGAGTTGTACAATGTAGGGAATTCTCTGTGTCAGAGCTTTGTTTCACTAAAATGTATCATCCCAGTGAATGGAGACAGCCCATCCCATAACCCTAACCTAACCATCTAACCTCTCACCTGAATAAAATTTATGACTGAACTCGAAACACTGTAGCAGGAACGTTATCCAGCTGCTCCCAGTAAAGACGGGAAATGAACATGACTGGATTTGAAGGATTTGAGCTGCTGATTATTTTGTGTGAAAAAAATAATCTGGGGTGAATAAAAGTAACAAGTTAAATAACAAATAATTACCATGGTTATTAATTTGAAACATAAGAAACATCACAAAAAGTGAACTTGAGATTTCAACAGGCAACTGACGGAACAAAAACTGAAACTAAATGTTTAGATGCGGTGACTAAAGCAACTTTGTGTGGTAACTGTGGTTTTTATTTCCTGTCGAACACTGTCTGAATGGGTCTGTCGATGGCGCACAGTTAAAGAAGGAGAATTAACTGCGTGTCAAAATCAATGACATCAGTTTGAACTGATGCGTCATATTCCTGAAATATGAAACTCCTGCTCTTTAACATCAAATATAACAACATCATGAATGACAGAAAATGTCTTTATTCATTACATCAGTTGTTGTTTCTGTCTACGCACAAACAAGGAGTGTGAGTGCTTGTACATCTATCTGTATCATCTGTGTATGTGTGGGTAATGTGTATATATGTTGTTTCAAAATGAAAAAAAGCAAGTTTCAAAAACAACAACAAACAAACCATGTAGCTATTTTTGTCTTGTTTCATATCATTTGTGTTTGTAGTTCAATACCTGCTTGGCTCCTGCAGAGTGAGTCAGCAGCCGGTGTCTGAAGTTTTTAGTCACTATCAAAAGTTTCCGGGACTTAACTGAGACATGTCCATTTTTAGTTCATTTTGATGGAACAGGAAACACAGAGCTCCAGTCATCGGATAATTCCTATATGAAATGACATGAAAATCAACCATGTGGTAACTGTTAAACGGCTTGTTACACAACCCAACATGCACTCCTCCTTTTTACTCTGAACTGCGTCAGTTTTTCCTCTTCACCACTGCAGCTGGCTGGAATTGGTCTGCTTTCCTCATCAGAAAACAACACCATGAGGAGAAAATGATTTTTTTATTAAATAAGATGAAATCAGCTCAAACAAATAACTGCAGAGTTCTGTTACATCACAACCGCAATCTGTGGAATAAATGATATTTGACTTACAACATATGACGCTATAATTATGGCAACTTAATGGCTTTTGGCTGAAAAATGCTACCAATGTTTATGTGTTTATGTTGTTTTTTTCATGAATTACAGTCAAATAAATCACAAGCTGTAGTATATCATTTTGATATTCAACTTGTGGTATCAGCCTGAACCCACTGATGCCCTGAATCAAACAAACCAGGTTTAAAAAGCCAAAGTTTTACTTGATTTGGTCATTTTTGAAACCCTTGATCATGTTTTTATCTTGATAACATCCTGTTCATTTACCGTTACATGCATGCGGTAAGTGAGACATTGCAATGTTAACAATGTAATGGATTCCTGCAGGCAGTGATCATCTCTTCTTTCAACAACCAATAGTAACACAACAAAGGAAACCATTCATTTAAATGAAACAAGTGTTCCAGCATTTTTTGTATTTGAGGGGAGGAAATCCAATGGGAAATGATTATTTTTAATGTGAAGTTTATTACCTGACCTCAGTATCATTCATTATTAAAGCAGTCTACAGTGCCTCCTACAGTCGAACCAATAATTAGAGGTATGGCTGTGAGGGTGAAGCTAAACGAGGCCTATGACTCCTCAGTTATGCAACTGGGTGTGGATGATGTTAATTAGTTTCCATGATGGATTGCACTATGAGTGGGTCATCTGTAAGGCATCAGAACCTCATGATGCCTTTTGACAGTTTCTGTTTTAACACAATCAGGGACATGCCGTCCTGCGTTGCAGCAGATTGGCAATGTGGAGTTTGTTTAATCCTCAGAGAGGTCATCGGCCTCAGGATGGGTTTTGAACCCTGAGTGTAATTTTAAACTGCAGAGGACACACTTGACATTTTCTCCTCAAATGGCTGCGGCACCAACGTGAAGTTCGAGCTTCATTTCACCCTAACTCATGACTCGCAGGCTGATAAACACTTATTTCCAACTCCTGTCTGTTATTTAACTGCAATACAGAATTGTCTGAGAAATACATATTAGACTTGTAACAAAAGCCAATGTGTGGCAAAACAGGCCTGAAGTTATAATTATGTTTCAGGAGTAAGATATATTTCATATGTTTTTTAAATTAACTTTATAAATAAAGTGTAATATAAAGTGTATATAAAGTGTGATATATATCTTTATCTTTATACGTTATTTATTCCATTATTATCTTATATCATAATTCTCTTATCATAAAAGCCTATACTGAGACACTTGTTAATTTGATCTGTATTTGTATCCTAATTGGAGATGAAATATCATAAAATAATAAAATAAATGAATGAAACTGTCAAAGTTGCACCTGCTGCGGAGAAAAACAACAGGTGCACAGACAAAAGATAAGACTGGAATTTCTTATGTCATTCAGCAGATCAAGATTGTAACAATAATAATTACATAATATGTAATTTCTGTATCAGTGTAAGAAAATTTTCAACACGCGAGACGGAATGCAGGAAGCAGTTTAATTCCAGAAACATCACATCGCCAAGTCTTGAAATGCGCTGCTGAAAAGCTGAAACTCCCTTCAAGTCAAAACCCTGGAAAAAAATTATCCCTTTAAAGCTGCTTTGTTTACGTCATCTCAGTGCGACAAGCCCCAGTCTGCAGTGGAGTCCACACATGTCTGTGAACTACAATGTCGTCACTCTAACAGAAGCGGAAGCGGCGCGGGTTTTTGAAAACAATACAAACATTTATCGGGCTGATGTCTAGAGTGACGACCGGCAGTGTGGATTTAGAGGTATGGACTTAAGTTATAAACGGGAAAGGACGAAGTAAGAGCAGAATGTGTCTGAGAAACGGAAGGCAACAAGAAAAAGTACTGAACAGCTTAAGGATAATATGCAGCTGCTTCCAGAAGAACAGCTACATTAGTTACAAGTGGAGATGGAGAAAATGTCATTAGAGCTAATGAGGACAGCGTTTGTGTTAAATGACTGGATTATTTTAAAATGACTAAATGAGAATCATCCAGCAGAGGACTTACTTAAACCACTACTTAAGATGGGAAAAGAAAAGTAAACAACAAAGAGATCTGGGTGGATAATTCAGCAGGAAGTAAAATAAATAGGAATAAATTATTATAGACATCAGCCCAACAAGTACAGCTATATGTGATGTCTTAGCTGTTCTTTAGAGCCAAATCCAGATGTTGATTTAGTAATTATTAACAAAAATAATAAGGCGTTGAATCTATTCCCAGAAACAATAGAGATATAGAAAAATTAATATTATGGATATATTCAAATTTACACAGCTAACAAAACAGATTTGTCTTATATTGTGCCAGATTTCAATATCAAACTCTGTCAGAGAATCAGTAATGTGATACTGCTAGCACTACAGTAGACTAAAGACGTGGAACCTCTTATTCTACCTCTCCAGTTCATCGCTTATCAGTTTAAAGTTCGATCATTCAGTCAGTGGACTGGATATCTTAATAGAAATACAACAAACAATGCACAGAATTCAAATGATGGGATTAAAGGTAACAGTTGTGTGGATACTGACTCATAGTGAAATGAAACAGCAAACACGTTTTGCAAAAAAAGCCATTTAAAAAAAGTGATATTGACATAAATGTACCATGTGGATAAACAGAATTAAAGAACATAATTAAACACAAGACAAGGGAAAGACGGCAAATAGAGGAAACAGGAAGGTGGTTTTATAAAATACAAAGAAGAGGAGGTAGAAGGAGCAGCTGCCATGAGGAAGTGATAGTAATATCAAGATCACACATATTTGAACAGCTCACTACATAAGATAGGGAAGCATCCAACAGGAATGTGTTAGATATGTAAACAAGCAGAAACAGTGGAACATGTAATAATGAAATGTCAGAAATATGAAGAAAAGAGAAGAGAGCTGGTGGAAAAAAAAAACTTACAAGAAACAAAACAAAATTAGATTTACAAGATAGAGACATTCATGACAAATCCGATGACACGGTTTATATATGTTTTAGATGCAGTATTAAATGAAAACAATATGGGGCGTTTCTCTCTTTTTTAACATGTGTAAAGTGGTTAATGCCTGTTCACACTCCGCACCAGTAGGTGGCGGTAAAGCACCAAAAGTTGAGTGTAAATCACCATTGAACACGAAGAAGCAGCAGCAGCAGCCAGAGGTTGGAGATGGGTGAGTCGCCGCTGTGGGTCGTGTTATCACAATGTCTAAACAATAATGCGCGGACTTGATTGACGAGGTTAAAGACGATCTGCACGCTGCTGCCGCCGCCGCTGCAGTCACTGCGTTTGCAACAGTGCGTCTTTTCACCGACTGGCGTTGTTTGTTTTTAAGCTAGCAGGCTAATGTTAGCCAGCGGAGCCAGGCCCAGCGAAGAGTTCACTACAGTGTTTTTATCAACGACGTCAGTTTCATTGTAATGAGACAGATGTGACCAGAAACACTTACCACCAACAAAAACAACAAAACCAGCGTTAATTATTCTGTCACTTAAGGATCTTACTGCTCAGGTAGCGTGTTAAACGTTAGCATAGCTTGTTAACGTTAGCTAACTACATTAAAGTCATGACTTCCAGGAGGACCGGCTATGCTGGTAGCATGGATTCCTCCCCGGCAAACAGCAGCAGCGGCTCGGTTCACGGTGGAAACCGTAAACAAAGTATAATCAACATTCCCGATAGGACCGGAGCAGACTCCTGTTACGATCGGAAAACAGACAAGACTGGATACGGAGCCTCGCAGGGCAGCATGACTGTAACGTCGCTGAAATCACGCCTGGCTCCTACCATCCAGACCGCCATGTCCGCAGCTGTGGACACTCTGCTGGGAGAAGTGGTGCTGGTGCTTAATGAGACGCAACAAGAGCTGCTGCACAAAGAGCAGGAGAATGAAAGACTGAAAGTTCGTCTGGAGGTGTCAGAGAGGGAGCTGAAGACTTTACAGGAGTGTCTGTGCAGCGCTCAGAAGCTCATAGATCAGCTCCAGATCTCATACTCTGGCACTCAGACAATCGGTCAGTCAGTTTTTGCACCATCGCTGTCTTCCATGGCTTCACTGACTTCAGGCTTGGATCGGGACCACCAGAATCCCCGAAATGTGAATGGAGCCGGTGTTGACTTGGGTCTCGGAGGATCTGTGGATGAATCGCTTCATGGGTTCGAACCAAGAGATGATTACAAGATGTGCCAACTTTCAATCCAACCAGATGGCTCTGTGACTAACCATGCTCTGGACTCGTTCACATCCAACACTTCCCATATGTGCTCTGACTCCGGCAGACCAGGTAAACACACTGTGCTGTTTTTTTCATACTGTGTATTGTAAGTTTCCTTCATTTGAATGTGCTATTTCTTCTGTTAGTCATTACTACTTGTCTGTATTTGTCTCTAGATGACAGACAGTCTCAGGGACCAGGTGGAACATCCAGATTTGAGATTAAAGAGGAGCAGGGACCAGTTTCGGGCTCTGGTCAGCCCAGCAGGAAGGAGCCCGGGTTGCGTAATGACAGCAGCGTAGGTGACGGAGAACAATCACACAATGTTGGTGAACTTGGCTATGTTCAAGTCGGAGAAGGAAGTGCTCAGCGTTCCTTTACTCACCCTCTGCGGCACCAAAGGCCTGGCATGCAGCAGGATGGACTTGATGGCCAGAAAGCATTACCAAGGACTTCTGGGAGTGGGGGAGGAGACAGTGTTTCACCAGGCAGAGCGGAGGACTCTGCGGGACCTTCGGCCCCAGACACAGCGGGGGAACCATCTGGAGATCGGCCTCACCATTGCTTGGAGTGTGGAAAGACTTTCCGTTTGATTTCCAGCCTGAAGAAGCACATCCGTATCCACACAGGAGAGAAGCCGTATCCGTGTGGCGTCTGCGGTCGCCGCTTCCGCGAGTCGGGAGCTCTCAAAACCCACCTGCGCATACACACCGGCGAGAAGCCGTACTCTTGCTCTGAGTGCGGTAACTGCTTCCGCCACTTGGATGGTCTGCGCAAACACAGGCGCACGCACACGGGGGAGAAACCCTACGTGTGCGCCATCTGTGGGAAGCGCCTGAGTCGCCTGCAGCATCTCAAACACCACCAGCTCATCCACACCGGAGAGAGGCCGTGCTGCTGCCCCTTCTGCAACCGCAGCTTCAAGGAGCCCGCCGCGCTGCGGAAACACATCCGCACACACCGAGAGGAAGGAGGTCACATGGGAATCGGTGCAAGTGATGACACTGACCCAGACGCCATGGATGACATAAACAACCTGCATCCGGCCGCTCCGTCTCCTCAGATGAGGTTTGGAGAGTGGGGAGCAGAGGAAGACGACAGCTCAGTGGTGGACTGTGTGTAGGAGACGATTAAAGGAGTAACTGTTGGTTGGTAATCTTAGCATTAAACATAGGATAAAATGTTTCCATAGTTTAACCTGGTGGATAAGATCATCTCTGTTCCATCCTGTTAGAGTGAAGAGTCGGGCTACATATAACTCTAGCCTTTCACATTTGTTTATATGTAACATTTTCACATTTTCACGTCAGCAGCGAGTTTGTTTTTCCAGGACATTTATCGAGCAGCAGTGGTGGTGTGCAGGTTGTTCTTGGCACTGGTTTGACAACTTCCCAGCAATAATTTGGCAAATCAATTTCAAAAGAGGACAAGATCTGTTTCCTTACCTTAAAAACATAAGTGCCTTGAACACTCAACTCAACCATCACCCAAGTCTCTGCTGCTGCTGTTGTTTTAGATCGTCAAAATATAACAACCTATTACAGTTACAGTCATGTATTTCAATGCTTTTGTCAACACAACACGCTGCAGTTAAGTACAATAACCAGAAATATAAACATAGCACTGGTTCATACTAGGGTTGTGCCAATGGACTAATAATGGAAGTTTAATTAATCCCCGCTGCATGACCTTGCAATGTTCTTCCAATTTTGGGAGACTTCGCCCAACCCTAGTTCATGCTTCATGTGCAAAACAAACATTGCAAAACAAACGTATACATTGTGTAGCTTCGACTAAACCAAAACATCTTTCGCTATCGGTGCTTTCACACAGTATTTATGAGTCTAACAGAATCTACAGCAGAAACTGATCGACACCATCAGGTGGGCATTCCCATACACGTTTCACTCAGCTGCAGCAGCAAATTAAACATTTTTCTCAGAAAATCAAACACATACACTTAAGCAATATTAACCAAACACATCCCACATGGTCTTTGATATGGACATTGCATTAATACGTCTCCCAGGTCTACCTCAATATTCATCCTCCTCCTTTTTTAAAAAACTTTTCTTTCAGTCATCTGATTTTTTTTTTTGTTTGTTTTATTTATAATTAAGATGCTTTAACAAAAAAACTCACATACAGAGGACCCAACGCTTACATAAGACCAAAGCACATTTATGCCACAGATGTCACCATTAATCTCAAATACTAACTAATGACTATTGAATATAAAAAAAAAGGACGTGCCGTCAACATATCCAATTAATTTGAACTGCATTTACACTGGTCGTTGGTGAGTGGCTCGATGAGGTATGAACCGTTTTATATTCTTATCATTCTTTATCTCTGCTTTGCTTCTCTACACTGCAGAGCCCTGTTCGTTTACATTACACAGCTGTAATGTGGGAGAAGATATCACTTCTAGCATTTATTTCAACACTACAACTCACAAGGTTTCTTGAAGCGAGAGATGACGATAACATGAACACAGAGAACCAGCTTAAACACAGTTTTTCTGTTCCTCTAGTCTGATGATCACCTCTCTCTCTCTCATGGACCAGATCTGAAGCATTCCCTTCTTTTTGTTTAAGCTGCTACTGTATTTCTACGAACCCTTTCCCTTTCTGGACTTTTACTGTATTATTATTATTATTACTATTACTGTTACCAACCAGTTACTAACAATTACTAGCGGACAGACTTTGGTGCTTGCATGTGCATATTTGTTCCTCTGCTGGCAGCGATGCCCTCGGGGGTGTTTCTGTAAATAAGAATGTAGTTTTAGCTATTTTATCTGGTTTAATAAGGGTTAACATTTGTGGAAAAAAAAAAATCACGTGCAACAATGACCTTTTTTCTGAAAGTAATGTGCTTTATATATAACTATCAATATGCTAACGTACAATGTAAATATATGAGTCGGTATTAAGTTTGTTTGTGGTGTTCTTCCTGATGCATCAGGTTTAACAGAGCATTATTCTTCTCAGTCTTTCGGAGTTAAAACTGTAGGTCTCATTGGTGTCATTTACCACGTATACTACTATAATGATCTCTGTGTACATTTACAAAGTGGGAGTCATTTTACAAGGCACACAAAATGTTCAATATATGTCAGTGTATCCCCAGAACTCAATTTGCCAAGATAGTCTTTTTCCCCCCAGAAAATCATATTTATTGTTTTTTGTATTTCATACAGAGAGGCCTTTGCATGTAGGTTTTAACTGAAACAACATTCTCCCTGAACAGGTCAGTGTTAAATGTGAAATGAATAACTTCTTTTTTTATGCTTCTGTGTTCAAAATATATTCCCTCACACCACATTCATCCTGTTACCTACTGTAAATGTTGCTATATTAAAGGGCCTTGTTTGTACGTCTTGTCTTTTCTTGTCTATTCAAGAGATGTTTCTTTTCTTTTTTTTTTTTTTTGCTTCAAGCCAAAACCACCCAGACGATTATTACAGATTGTGTTTACTGTGTTTAAGGCCAAATTATAAGAAAAGCGAAAGGAAAATGACTTCATCGGTGTGGAAATTCACATCAAGGCAAAGTCACAGGTATATCCTAATATTAGAAAACCCCACGCGTTTAACGCAACATACTGTTACATCTGTTTCATTCAATAATTTTCACTGTATCATGTCAGGAAAACCCACATTAACTCCAGAGAGGAGAGTTTCGACACCATCTGAAACGTTGCCAAAGCGACTGTAGGCGCTGCGGACACGCCCAAACACAAGACGCATCCCAAATAACACCTTACTGTTCTCTCAATGCTGAGTAATGACAGGTGTTTTCATACACAAACTGCTATTTGAGGTGGCCTTTGGCGCGATTACCGAAGCTTAAAGTTTCAGATGCGACTGAGAAACACTCGGGACGTATAAGTGACATTTCATTTGTATTAACAACCATTTTTGTGTCTTGCTTCTCTCTTGATGGATTTTCATACAGGATCTTAAAAGGTATTATCTTAAATTTACAAGTTCCTCCATATTTGAAGACAGAATATATTATAAATATTATATATATATATATATATATATATATATGTAGATAGATAGATAGATCAGAGAGTAAACTGGTGTTGTGCTGTAATATCACTAATGTTATATGTTATAGTTTTGTTTAGAGTCTAATTCATCCTGTCATCAGTAGATGGTCCATTTAATTTCTTCAGCCTTTGTAAATCTATAGACAGTAAACTTTTTAAAGGCGTGTTACCTTCTCAAACTGTTTTTAGAATTAGAATTATGTTACATTCTTTATTTGACTTATTGATCGTCTGTGACCCCTAAGGTTCATCATGTGATCTTAGAATTAAACCAGATATTAGAGTTATTTGTATTTTGTTGATAGTGATTTACAGCGACCAAATAACAGATAATCTGTGTAAATGTCACTCTGCCATCCATGTAACAGTATTTTATGTTTTATGTTCTTGTTGCTGTAATGTTTTTGCAGTTGTTGATTATATCCAGATCCATTCCAGATCTATTATCTAGATCCAGTGGATGTCAGGCCTAGTTTTCACTCGCTGTACCAGAACTGCAGTAAGGAAAACCGAAGAGCCTCGCTGAGTCGAGATGCAAACTTGTTTAGACAAAACAGACCACAAATGGGAGTTATGACATCAAGTTGAAGCAAGTGCTGTGGAGCGCACTGAAACACAATATTTCCTCTGAACCCATCAATGGAAATTCACAAAGCACCGAGTACAAGATTCATTAAATAAAAAAAAAAAAAAAAATCCTGATGGTTTGTGAGTGAAAGGTGCATTTAAACATTTCACACAACAGCTACTGTAGTGACATCAGGCACAGACAGAAAATAGTGAACTGGACTTACACATGTTCTGAGCTCAAACTCAAGTATTTTATACACTTTTATTTAAATTAGTAGAGCATGAATCACAAACAGTGGCAGAAAGTAACAATTATTTGATAATCTGATAAACCTTGAAGATTTAATTTGCACTGTTATTTATTTAGATATATTTTAAGTGTGTTTTTAAGTGGTTTTTGTTTTTTATTTATACTCTGTTTGTCTTAAAGCCAAGAGCTGCTAAGCAAAATTTCATTGCTCCTTCCAAAAGACAAAAAAGATTCTTCATATCTTGATCTTGATAATTACAGACGCTGGACTTGCAAACTAAGTGTCTGAACTTAGTTTGCAAGTTCAGATTTGAAAATAACACAAATATTATGTGTTTTATACATTTATAAGATTTATACTTGTCATGATTTAATATCATGTCCATATAGTTAAATAGATAATAGATGATAGTTTATTGATCTTGCCAGGGAAATTGTTTCGCCACAGCAGTATACATATATGTGTGTGTGTGTACAAAAGTAAATCGCTTTAATTAATTACTGTTCAAATAGTAAAACGATAATGTAAATCCACATTGAGCATAAGATATACACATTCCTGCCAGTCAATTCGTGAGTGCAACACCCCAAATAGAAAACAAAACAATGACAAACTAAGGAAAATGAAACGATACAATAAATACACTTACTATGAGGTAAACAATAAAACAAGGTTGGATAGTCCAGCTGTGACTACGACCCCCAACTCAAACAGGAGCCAAATCAAAATGGTCATGCACTACGCCCCAAACACGAGCCCAAGAAGCCAGGAACTACACTCCCATCCCACAGTGGCCATAGAAGGTGCATGGATCCACATTTCAAACATTTCTAACAGTTTTTACATTGTGGTTTTGATACTTTTACTTTAGTGAAGTCTTTAATGTGTGTTTTTTTTTTTATCTCCATGTTGTTTGTTTACTTCAGTTTTCTTTTGTCATTAGTGAATAAAATGCTCATGTTTCAGTTTTCACATATTCTGCTGATGTTTCATGTGTATTGACCTGCAGTGTTAGTTGCATCGCGTGTGTGCGTGTGTTTCTTGGCAGCAGCTGATGCCGTGATGACGAGCAGCAGAGGCAGAGAGAAATGTGAGAAAGGCCTGTGAACTCTGAAGGCCCGTACACTCATTTCCTCAGCGACTAAAAGTAAACACTCTCACTTTCTTTTTTTTTTTTTTTTTTTTTTTTCTTTTGGAAAGGAAGTGACTCAATTCTCTTTGTCTCTCTCACACCCTTTGCCCATGTGACCCCTCGCCAAAAAAAAAAAAAAAACGCCAGCTGGCTCACGAGATCCCGGCAGTGGTGCAACCTCACGATATTAATCAGCATGTTCACTTTTCCCACGCAGGCGCGAGAGGACAGAGGAGTCACAGCTCAGCATATAACAGGAATGACGTGAGGTTGTTACGGCTCTGTAGTTTCATTCTGAGTGGACAGAAGCTGGTTTTCATGTTAAATAGTGACATGCAGTATTGTGTTAAATTTAAAGTCATTTTCAGGTACAGGACTATCAAACATGGTTTTGATAGTCTCAGACTTAGAGTGAACCAGAATGAGTAAAAATTTGCAATGCAATTAAGTTTAAAAATCTATAGAAATAAAAGTGAACGTTGACAGAAATAAAAAAAAAAAAAACTTAAGTAAAGTACAGATACTCCCCAAATTATACTTAAATACAGAAATATTATTATTTTGTTACTATACAACACTGGACACATGCACAGATTGAACAGAAGTAAAACTTTACAGTTAAAAACTTTGACAGTTTTTCAGTCTAAAATGTGTCATTTCCACAGTGACAACATCTGTGGTTTGCCACTGTGTGCGTTAGATAAACTGATCCGGGATCTGTGATGCAAGATAAACTGACAAATGTTGTGCACATTTAACAGATCACATATCTGTAAACTTGCACATCTCCACTGATTTATTTCCATCTTCCAAACAACTTCATTCATAAATAGCTGCATCCATAACAACCCTGTGTGTCTGATAGTGACCTTGGCTTGACCCCGATCACCCTCTGTCACTGATCACAGATCAGGGTCATAATGAAGGATGTTGTTTTTATCAGTCACACGTTCTCACACCCATCAAACACTAAAAGTGCACACAGAAGTATCTTACATGAGAGTATTTTTTTCTTTGTTTTGTTTTGTTTTTTTAATTTTCAGACTGACACACACAGCTGTGCAGCTATGATTTGCAGAGTGGAGCAGGAGAGGAGGAGGAGGGGGTGTTAGGAGAAATAACCAACAAGGAAACCACTTTAAGCTTTTGCTCCTGCGCCGCCTGGCTGGCCTACTGCCAGATTTCTCCAGAGAGGGTTGGCTCACCCCTTCTCCTCTCCTCCCTCTCCTCCCTTCTTTCTCTCCCAAACCCACATACGCACTCTCTCCAGCTCTCTCCAAAGCAACAGGCGAGGAGAAGAAGCAGAAGAAGGAAGGAGAAGAGGGACAAACAAAAGCAAAAGAAGGACAACAACAAACTTTTAAAGATGCCAAACTGCTCGGTTTTACAGACGGATCACTCGGGAACGCGAGGGAAGTGATTTCTTTACTTTATTTTTAGAAGAGAAAAGAAACAGGACAGAAGGAGGGAGGACGCGCTTTTTTTCCTCTTTCTTTCTCCGCCGTATGAGACGTCAAAAATCTGCCTCGGGTAAACAAAGCGAGCGCTTTCTTTGCTGAAGCTGAATCTCCTCCATTTCAGCTTTTCAGTGTTGTGATTTAATGTCCCCGGGTCTGTGTGGAGGGCAGTGAAAGGATGCCAGGATGCCCTCTCTGATCTCTCATCTGCTTGTCATCTGGCTGAGCGTCCACAGGCTGGTGTGGTGCACGGAGCGCTCCTCCACACGGGAGCGCTTCAAGGTGGTCATCGCTCCTCTCATCTGCAAGCGGATCTGTCTGAAGGGACAGTGTCAGGATACCTGCGAGCAGGGCAACAATACCACGCTGATCGCCGAGAACGGACAGGCGGCAGACACGCTCATAGGACAGGGCTTCAGGGTCGGTGAGTGTCTCACTGCGGGGAAAACTCTTCTGCTCTTTATTTATTTATTTAATTATGAATTTATTAAACTAGGCCGCTGCGATTAACTAACAGCCCTGACCTCAGGGTTTAGAGTTTTTTTTCTTTTTCCCCCTGTACACAGCCCCTGCAGAGATGAACAGAGGCCTGTTTGGTTGCTCATAAATGGACTTTTTGTGGACTTTATCAGCAAATATCACATTTGATGAAACAAAAACGCATTAAGAATAACCTTTTAAAAAACCAACAACACACATTTAGATATTTAGACTTCATTCTAGGATGGAAAAAACTACTTAATCATTAATTGAAAAAATATTATCATGAAAAACTCCAGAAAATGAATAATACATGATTTACTTCACTCACAATGTCACTGCAAAGTAATAGAGAAGTTTAAAAAATCACATCATTACTGCAGTAAATTAGGAGGAAAGTGTCAACACATGGAGTCCCTTCACAGTTGAATGTCTTTGTGACACTTTGCCACCTTTGTTTAAAATCCTAATGAAACAAAAACACATTTAAAGCCCATACAGCTGGAGAAAACTGCTTAATTGTCAAATTAACATTCTTACTGCTGTATATTAGAAGGTAAATGCCAACACATTGATGCCCTTCTAGATTACATGTCTTTGTAACTCTTCCTCCATTGTTTAAAATGTTGTTGTTGTTGTTTATAAAAAAAAGCCAGTTATTACCATGAAAACTTAAAACTGAATGAACGATTTACCTCATTCATAATGTCATTACAAAGTAATAGAAGTAAAATTGACATCATTACTGCAGTAAATTACATGGAAAATGACAACACGTTGATTCCCTTCAGGGTTGAACGTCTGCGCCGCCTTTGATTAAAATCTAAATGAAACTGAAAAAACACACATTAAGATAATCTGAAATGCCCAATCCAGCAGTAGTTTTAGACTTTACTCAAGGAGAAAACAACTTTATTGTTGACTGAATCAATACAATTGAGAATTATTACCATGAACCTGTACCTGTGCCTATGCCACCTTTGTTTAAAATGTTAAAAAATGCAAATTATTACCATGAAAACTCCTGGAAGTGAATGATATGGGACTTACCTCATTCATAATGTCATTATGAAGTAATGGAGAAGTAAAATTAACATTCTTACTGCAGTAAATTAGATGGAAAATACCAATACATTGAGAACTTTCAGGGTCAAATGTCTTCTTAAAATTTTAAAAATGGCTGATTATTACTGTGAAAGATCTTACCTCATTCACAGTGTTATTATATAACATTCGGGAAGTAAACTTCACGTCACTACAGTAAATTTACAGAAAGAAAGTGTCTGTGCCAATTTTGGGTAAAATGTTTAACATTTAAAATGTGACTTCTACTAAGTGATTATTTCAAGCCGATTGATAGCCAATATAAACAAACATTAAGTATGTCTCATTCATTAGTTCCTTTATTTTCTCAACTGGTCCCACACTCTTCCTATCTTACATCAGAGTAACACTAACCGCTGGTTCAAGGGATTAAGCTGTATGTCATCTCACCTCATCTAAACCACTGCTTAAGATGAGGTGAGGTGGGTTTAACCTCCACTACACTGCTGGAAAAATGTTCCCATATTACACTTTAATTACTGAGGCATGGCTCATTACACAGCATATAAATGTACACTTAAGATCTATCCTTTCCCCCCCTCGCGCGACTCCACTGTCTGGTTGGCATGAGTGGAGCCTTCAAACGCTGTATCAGATCAGCTGTGGTGAGACATGGAGCCATTCAGTCTAACGTTAGTCTCAGGCTCAGAACCGGCTCTCGCTGTTCCCCTTTTCCTTCTGCCTGCTCAGTGTAGAGAATAAGATACTCAACAAGGCAAGAGATGCCGAGCTGCGATAAAGTGAGCCTAAGACAAAGGACCTTTAGCCTCTTGCTTTGTCTGTCTGTGTTTCACTAAAATATCACATATCTGGGTAACTAAAGAAGTATAGATGATAACGGCACTTCAGAAGCAGCAGTATGTGATCACTTTGTTGCCAGAACCTTTATATTCTCCCTTGTCTCAACTAGTCTTCACTTCAACATCTTTCTAACTTTAAAATCCACATTTTTTCCCTCTACAGTCATGATGTGATTGTGTCTGGAGGTTAGCAGCCACTCGGGATGATTACACACATGTTTTTATGTTTGGAAGTTAAAGGAGAGAAGTTAGAGTCGGTACTACTGGATAAACAAAGGGACAGGCGACAAAGTAGTCAGTTAAAATAAGTTATTGACTCTAAGTTGCATGTTTGCGGTGCTTCTCATTGTTATCACACACAGTTTCACACCACAGACGAGTTCAACTTGGTTATACAGATGTAGCCGCTCCGACTGTTTTCTTTGGTATGCCCATGTGGAAAAGGAGCTGGCTGGATTTAATCAAGGTCAAATACGTCTGACTTGTGGCGAGGTGACAGTACACTTTCCCTCCTCAACACCGTGTAGAATCAAGAGAGTTGGGTTTGAACAACAGGCCTCACTCTTCTTTCAGTTTCCTTGCTCTATGTCACGTTTTGAGGCTTGGCAAATAATTTAAGAAAGGCATTTTGAATTCCAGGAATACCTCGTGGTGCTTCAAGTTTAGTCTGGATAGTGAAAACGGCTCTTCAGTCACCAGTCTCGGTGGATTTCACCATCAAAGTATCTGAAAACAGATCCTGGCTGAGTTGTAGGAGTCTCCACAGCAGCAGGGGATAGTTGGTTTGACTTCAGCTCAGAGGGGAGATGTGTGATGTTCAGTGTCAGGGCTGGAATGTGGTGCGGACAAGTGGAAATTTCTCTCTACCGTGTTAAAACGGCCACGGCTATAGCAGCAACAATATGAAGACTTTTCCATATTGGAGCGGTCGTGACGTCAGTAGAGCGAGACCGAGCAAACTTGACCAAACCCAAACTTTTCCTTAAAAAAAAAAAAAAAAAGTAGTTGCTGTCAATGTGTGCTTCATCTTGCAAGAAGGATTTTCACAGTCAGCGAAGTTGTTGTTTGACTTTGGCTGGTGTTTTGTGGACGGGCCAAGAAAGTCAAGTTTTAGTGGTGATCTGGATCTGGGATTTCTGCCAATGGATGAAGATCATTTTTATTACCATAACTTTGAAGTAATAAGGGAAAAAAGTGTTTGAAAATTAAATTTTAATCTTCACTGGGCAGGTCAACATGATTACGTGACTCTGAAAGCATGTATTTTGAGTGTTTATTGACATTGATTTAACCAAAAAAGAATTCCATTAAGTGACTGATATCTCAGGATCAAGCTGCTGGAGGACGAACTGGAATTTTGGCAGTGGTTTGAGCTTTCAAGGACTTGCTTTAACATTGTTTACTTTTTCTGACAAGCTGTCCAAAATCCCCCCAAACCCCGCCCCCCTCCCAAAAAGTGACATGAAACAGACAACAAAAAAAAAAAAAAAAAAAAAAAAAATCAGCAGATTAATGGATGGAACCAGCAAATAGTTTGGTAGACTGAGTCATGTTTGTGGCATGGGGCACCACATTGGTCCAAACTGAAATACCTCAACAATTACTGGATGGACTGCCACGAGATTTTGGCGCAGACATTCATTTCCTCTTTGGGATACATTTTTTACTAAAAATAGCAGCATGGAAGTGACCCAAAAGAAGAAAAAAAAAAAAAACACTGTGTTTGTGGGCTTCAGAAAACCAAAACAGTCAGCTGAAAGGACGCTTAGAGATTTGATTCATTCTCAATAGAAAGATTAAATCTTTCCGCATTTGCTCAGTCGCTGTCAATTGTTCCGGCAGTTAATTGAAGCAGATTTGTTTGTTTGTGCTTTGCTTTTTTTATGCATCAACATCAGATAAAGCAGATAGACACACGACCACCCAGATGTTCAGTAGAGCAGATCCTCTCAGTCTGCTCTACACGGAGACAAATCGTCTGAATGACAGGATTTAAAGTTATTTGCGAGAGCGAGAACACTGAACTCATTGTCACGCAGACGCTCAGTAACTGTAGATTATCTGTTATGGTTAAATAAGTAGCAGTTAGACACGGTACTGGTCTGTTTAATGTACAGTGTACACAATAGTACATCACAGCAGTCTATGTATGTAATCATTATTTTACACATGTTCTTTAAGCCCTAACAGACACTACAATTCATATGCCACATACTTATCAGATTAAGGAACTTTATCATTAACAGCTGAACACTAACTTGACATATTCAAAATCTGTGTAACTGCAATTAAAGCAAATGTGTCAGATACGCTCTGCTCATATGTCTCTAGGGAATGTAAATGTCATTATTAGATCTATATGTTTTCCTGCAGATTTCTTTTAACTGATGAAAGAGCAGAAACTTGAAAGCCCCCAGCGGGCACGTTGGCAGGCAGTTTAAAGTTGACATTTACAGCCTGATACGCGTTTTTCTTGGATCCCACATCGTAGCAGCGTAAGTCGTCACCAGGCCCCTGCAGTGAGTGCAAAGGTACGGGTGCTTGTTATCATTTAAGTCAGGCGTGAAAACGCAGAGTGCATCTCGTGCTGTTTATCACAGTCAGATTTACGATACAGCAGAGCGTTCGCAAAGAGCCCGGAGAGATAAAGGAGGAAGAGACAATCTGAGTTGCATCTGAGTTGAATTTGTAAATTGCAAAACTCTAAAGAAAATAAAATCTTAAATGAATTTTGCACGCTGCTCCGATTGCATGTCCTCCTGCGTCGCTCTTGAACCTGAACCTGTTTACTGGCAGATGAAAACTTGCCTTCGTAATTATCTCCATGTGTTTGGCTGACAAAATACCCCGCAGCCGACGTATTTGTTTCAATCCCTCAACACTTGAAAGCTCGTTGTAAATTGTGGGTAGAAGAGGAGAGTGTGACGATGCTTTTTCACCCCCTTGATGACTGGGTGTTTTTGTTTACGTGTTCATCTGTCTCACACACTGTCCACTTGTGAAAGGAAGAGTTGTGTCTCCAGTAGTCATCGAAGATATTTTAGTGGTTAACATAAAAATAGCTTCTGTACACATGGTTGTTCTAACTGAAGTATGTTTTTGCCAATAAAGAATTAACCCCAAGTCTAATTTTTCCTTGCTGTTGCTATCACAGTGGCATCCCATCTATCAGCCTCAGTGACAGCAGCTGCTACGAGCCTCATCCGTCCTCCTGTATCTCCATACATCTCGGCTTTAACTGGGCTCCAGGCGCCTCGGCTGCTCTAGATTCTCGTCTTTTTCTGGAATAACTAAAAGCACCAGACCTCGTGTCGGACAGGAAGTGGTCTTATCAGGTCCAAGTCTGGGCTCGTCTCACCTAAAATGGGCATCATGAGAAGTGGATATGTCTATTTCAGGATTTCCCCTGTGGTTCTGTATTTAGAGTAGAGTGACAGTAGTAGCCCTGTGGTTTGTTTTGGTTTTCCCTTGGCATGGGTCAGAGGTCCATGGGAGCCTGAAAATGAAGACAAGTCAGTCAGATACAGTAGACGGAGCTGGTTCTGCTCTTTCTCTCTATTCAGGAGGTGAGTTTATTTTACCTTTCAAAGCCCTCTGCTCTCAGCCGCACGCTCTTTTTTGCCTCGTGCCAAACTTTTGGTGAAGGCGGTCTAACACGGGCGACCAAAAAACCTGCAGCACTCCGGATTTTTGCCACAGGTTGGACTGAGCACAGAGGCGAAGTTGGGCACGGCTCCTGCGCTCACACCCTTTTAAACACAAATACACACTGCTCATGCACATTCATGTGCAGTTTATTTATCGTGAAAGCTTCTCACAGTTGGTGAAAGGTTCATCGTGCGTGCGTACAGCCTGATCTTCAACTCTCTGTCAAGGATGAGTTTTAATATTTTTGGACGCACATTCTGTCACCTCTCCCTGTCTATTTCTGCAAGCGAGGGGGGAAATAATACATGGTGTTATTTGGGGCGTGCCATTTTCATTAACCTTTTACCACTTGTTCCAAATAAAACACACTGTCTCCTTGTTCTGCCCAATGGTGTGAAAAAATATGTTAAAACTCAAACCACAAGGGGTTTAACCTTTTCATTTGTTTTAATCTAAGGCAACCACTCCCTAAAGAAGCCCAAGCCCCAGTAATTTCTTTTTTTATTTGGACGTATATCAAATTTGCACCACAGCACTCATTCAAAGCAAAACAAAAAATCCTCACGATCTTACCAGGAGTTTCCCAAGAAATCAGACTCCAATGTCACAACTTACTGTAAAAAAAAAGATGCAGAAAAAGACATCACAGTGAACTTAGTTTGGAAAACAAAGCAGCAATTAGAAATGTTTTTATGAATGTCACAAGGGAACACTGTGCGTATTTGTATTTGTGTGTGTGTGTTTGGTTCTCAAGAGTAGTGTACTGAATCCAGCTCAAACAAACAGCCTTCTTTGCCATCTTTAACACTCTCCTCCCATTTGCTTAGCGAGGGGGAGAAATGGAGCAGTTATTTAAAGCTGCTCGGAGGAATGCGAGTGCCGGGGACTGCACCCACACCGTGCAGGACCCTGTAGCTGTAGCGATTAGCCAGGGTAAACAGAATAACACGGCCTCTGCCAGCGCTGCCTGCTGCCGTGGCCTGAGAGTGTGCAGCCCAAAGACATTACCTGCTACACGCTTCAGTGCTGAGTGCTGAGTATCCCGCAGGGCAGGTATCTGACATAATCTCAGCAGAGCACTGTCAGCACTCCTCTACCTGCCTGCCCCCTCCAAGTTCCTATAGACGGTCATTATATGACATCATTCATATTTATGCCAAGATCCTGTCTGACTCTCTGGCTTTCTTTCCACAAACATCGCCGCCAGAGGGGAGCGACAGGGCAACGCTGGATCAGTGCCCACCCAAGAACTATTGAAACCGCACCGCATATTTCTATGACATGTAAAAATCACATTGTGCAAGCCGGAGTTTGATTTAGATTTGGATAATTACAAAGCTCCTCGCTAAGCTCCATCCTGATCTTCCTTACAATGGCTGCCTCTCAGGAGCCTTTCTCAGGAGGAGCCGGCTCCATTGTCATCATCTATAAGGTTAACAAACTGTTGTTTTAGGCTGACTGTGAGAAGTAATGAATGCCTTTAGTGACAGTGGTCTACTTTGGAAAAGGGCGATGCTATTGTTTGGATAGCTGAGGTTGAGGCCGAGGCCGCTTGGTTCGGGGGTTTGACGGAGCACAGAGCTTTCTGCAGGAAGGAGGAGGAATGTGTGCCCAGGTTTGTGTTTTCAAAAGGCAGTGATTATGTCATTTACTCCCAACGTCTGGCTCAGCTGCAGGAGTCTGACCCACTTCATACGTTGCTCCTTCTCACTTCGTGTGGTATGTGGTCTTGCAGTGCCAGTTGATGGTAGGCGTATTTTTGGGATGTGGTTTCCTGCTTTGGACCTGACAGTAACGGGAAGCGCGTCACATGATGATAACCGGTCCCCTATTCTCTTTTCACCGTTTAAAAACGGTGGCTCCAGCAGCATGTGTTTACAGTTTATGGCTTTATGGGATGTTGTTTAGTCATGGTTCTGTCAAATCATGAAAGATGGTATTGGATAGTAGTAAAGTGCTATAGGGGAGTCATGGAAATGGCTTCCAAACCCCAAGTTTAAATGATGTGTTTGACTGTAACATTTAATCAACTGACTGTGTGAGGTGAAGGGATCACTCATCGAGCCAAATCCACTGAGAATGATCTCCTGACTCTCCTGTAGCGTCATGCAACTTTCAGTCACTTGTAGCTTGTTTATTTGGTTTCATGGCTTGGATGATGATCATAAGTGCTTGTGCACCCCCTCAGTTAACACCACAAGTATCCAACTCCGTCAAACAGAACATGAACAACAAAAAAGGCAAACGTCAGAAACCAGCAAGTTACCAGGAGGAAAAGTCCCAAGTCAGTTAAAGGAATAGTTAGTTTGTTAAGAAATATATTAGGTCACTTAGTTTCCAAGAGTTACAGCTGGAAGCATCTTAACTTAGCAATAGAGACTGGGAACAGCTTTTTGTGACTGTTAAAAGGTAGAAAATCTGACTACTATCAACTCTAAAGCTCAGTCAACACTTCATATCCCATTTTTAGTTAAATCTGTCATGGTATGCATTTTGATTTGTGTGTTTTTGTATTTTGTGTATTTTCCTGTTTTATTCTGAAATAGTTTTTCCTGGATTCTTGTCTTGAGTTTTACTTCCTGTGTTTTCCCTCCTATTTAATGACCTGACCTTACCCTAATATACTACACCTGTGTCTTTCCTCTTCTGGTCTTCCTACAATCTTTGTTCTATGATCATCTCTGTCAGTTACTTAGTAAGTTTAATGTCTTTTCATCTTGGTTCCTTTTAGTTTGAACTTTCTGTGGCTTTCCTCTTTGCCAACAAACCCATTTATACTCTCGCACCTGTTTTCTGCGTCTTGGGTCCAATCCTGTCTTGTAATTCATGACAAACTGTAGAAAAGTCCAAGTGTAAAAAGTATAAAGTCGAGATCTTACAGTGGCTCATGTTGGGGACTATTTACTTGGGGATTATAAGTCTTGGATCATTGTCTGACAACCCCTGACAACAAGATATGTAACGACGGGTCCAACTTCGGTCAAATATAACCAACTGGAAAGACGACTCATGCTTGTTTTACATTATTACATTGTGTGTTCCTGTGTCTGCATCAACCAAAGTGGGTCTGGCATCCATTTCTGAATCTTCGTGGGTTGATTCAGACTGGGGATTGAATCACAGTAAAAGTGACTCAGTGAGCCTCGGCGCTGATTTCGTCTGATTCTCTCAGACTGGTTAAATTGCTCTTTGTTGTTCTGCCAGAACATGAGTGTGCTCAAACTAAAAGGGACACATCGAGCCATTGTATCATCAGTATGGTTCTAGATGATGTCTGCAGTAGCTTTTTGGTTCAGCGAGCTGGGGAGCTTTTCATCTGTGGTTTGTAGGGCTGTAATTTGTTGTTTTTGTGCTGGGAGGGTGCGGCTGCGGCTGAAAGGACGCTGTGTAGGGAGGGGGCTGCTGATGCGTCATCTCCAGACAGACAGGAGTGAGTGAGTGGGTGGGTGGTCACAGGGCACTCAAAGGGCATCCATTTCTTTCTTTATGTGTGCTTACTTTCTTTCTTCGTCTCTTTCTAAAACAAATTACATGGTGTTTGAACTTCGACATGTGCTCGTCATTAGTCCTCAGCTAAGTTATTTCTTGGTGGAAAGACAAGAAAAGCCCAAGTTACTTGGCGTCGTGATGGATGTGAGAGTTACGTGGACTGGACACATTGATAATATCATGACTAAAACGGGCAAGAGCGCCGTCGTTATCAGGAAATATATTCAGGCTGTAACATCAAACGCTGTGAACCGAGTGATTCAAACTTTAGTAACATCTTGAGCGCAGTCCAGGCATTTGGTTTAAAAAAACCTCCCAACACTCTTAAAAAACAAAGCTGCCAGATAAGTACTCCGTTGCTCAACATGCACAGGTGTTTCACAAATGCAAAGAAAATCTCTCTCATGGCTCCCTGTAGAGAAGAGATTATAATCCAGTCCTCTGATCCTCCTCAGGAATGTCTTAAATGAGAAGAAACTGCAGTATTTTTTCTGACCAAGTAGTGAACATCAGAAGTGCACATAACCAAGTGTTTAGGAGAACTCTTACCACCTAAACTTAGGACAAATCTCCTAAAATCTACTGTAGCTTCCAGTGGACACCAGAACTGCTTTTACAGTGAAAACAGTGAAAGGGCTTAATGAATTATACAGATGAACAATAGATGATTCATGTTGCTTGAATTTTTTCTTTTTCTTTTGTTAGTGTCTGATGTTTTCTTGTGAGTGATGTATTGTCTGGACAGGAAGTTAATGAGGTACTTAAAAAAACTGATTAATTGATTTGCTAAAAATATGAAAAATTGTTTCTGTCTTTTTATGGACATTCATGCGTCCTATTTCCCCCCAAAGTATGTCCCCTTAGTTACACTAGACGTGCTTATTTAGCAGTTGGGGAATGTGCAGTATGTTTTTCCTTAAAGGAAAAAAAAGTGTCTGGGAAGCAGTAATCCCACTGAAACGTCACACTTTTCTATTCTCTGGATTTTACATCTCTCTTCTCTGCCACTTTATTCCCTTCTCACTTTTCCCAGATATATGATATATTCCTTCTGCCATCGCACGCTGTAAAGATCTGTCTGTAAGATCTGTCTTTCTCCTCTTCGAGGTGATTCATGATATTATGAAGAAGGAGCTCTCACTCGTATGTCACACGAAGCAGTCAGAGTCTGAAGACAAAGACTTTTTTCCTCCTTCCTTCGATCTCTGTGTTTGGTTCAGTTCGCTCTTGGAGTTGGAGTGAGAGCTGCATGGGAAAATTATATGCTTCCTGACTGTCTTGGAACGTACCTGCAAGCTGGCGTTCAATATTAAATTATGTTTCAAAGGCAGGACAGCAAAGAATACAGTCAACTACAGTCAACTAGCCAAATATAGCTACAGACTTAATGGCAGTACAGTGTGTCTGTTACTCATAGTGATTAAAGTTCTTGAATCGCTACATTGTGCAGATTTAAACAAAATAGATGAAAGATGAGTAACTTTTTAATGCGATCCTGGAGACTTCTCAACTTCCCCCATTTTCTTTGACGAGACCATGTGGAAAATAAGGTTCATGATACCACAACTGCTTCAAAACCCCCACCCCTCCTACCTCCACCCACCCACCATTCAGCCAGTCCGCCCTGCTCATGCTTCTCATTCACTCAAACCACCAAATAACTTGTAGCTTCATTTGATTTTTAATAACACACCACCTCTAGTCTTAGGAATGTCTTAGATCCATAAAGACAAAGGTGTGGTACAAAACAGAAAGCAGCTGCCTGTGAGACACTAAGCTAACTGATGAGGAGCATAACTTCTGCTAATGAACTCTGAAGTGATGATTTAAAAGGGAAAGTCCACTGGAAAGTTCAAAAAAAAAATTCTTTATTATGATCTCAGCTTTAAAGCTTACGCTCTTTTCAGTATGTAATGTGGTGTAGTCGACTAACCGCTGTGGCGCTCCAGGAGACACTACACTCTCCAGCTTAATAACTCTCTCTTTCTTTCTTACACACACACACACACGATCTGCAGAAAACATTAGTCCACTCACTGACAGTACGGCTAGAGCTTAAATCATGGTCGTGAAAGAGAGGAGGTGCAAATTAGTCTGTCCTCCTGGAGCTCTGAGGACACACAGAAATGAACAATTAATTTAAGTTTTAAAATTCATGTAATGATCAAGATAATATAGACATGAAGTGCAGTGATACCACCTGCTGTTGAGTTTTTTGTTGTATATGAGCTGGGATGAAAGTGGAAACCTTCTTTGCCAAAAACTTAATTACTATCACTGCAGTTTTTAGCCTTCATTCTGATAAAAAGAGACATTTAGATAAGTGAGAAATTAAACTATTTTTCCACTTAGCCAAACAAATGGTTTTGTTTGTGTAATAGCTCGACGGGCAGTCAGAAACTATTGCAAAAGTCAAAGCAAGTCGATCCAATTCACTGTAAATAACTTCTTGTGTGGTTTAAGTCATCTCAGATATTTTATTTCACTTTACAAAATAAGATTTCATCATTTCAGAGTGTCTATTTCCCAATGTTTGACTAATGCCAAAGACATGTCTACCAACATATCAACAAACTCCAAATTCCAACACGATGATCAAGTTCATAGTTTTCGAGGCTTAATACTTTTTTTTTTTGTGACACTTGAAACAGATAAAACATTGTGTTTTACAAGTCATAGAAATGATTCAACAGGCATGATCCAGCATCTGAGACAAACACTGCATGTACCAGTGAGCAGGAGGGATGCACACTATGCACGCAAACACTGACTTGATTAAACAGATCTGGTATGGGCTCTGACATGTTTTCCTCTCATCCATTTTATTGCTGTTGTTGTTTTGTTTTACATATTTTACTGTGTTTCTTTTTTTTATTGGTATTAAATTCAACTTAAAAAGTGTGGTATCTGTACACACATCCTAAGTTGAGGTATGTGAAACAGTATCAGAAGAAAAAATGGCAGATCGATACATATTTCAGAGTGGTGCAGGTTATTATGGGAGTTCTTCGAGATGGGAATAAGCCTGACTAGACTGTAGAAAGAGACATGCTGACAGTCGCAGCTGCATATTGTACTTTTCACAGCGTGTTGTATGGAATCACACTGAGCTTATTCTAACATCAAAAGATTTCATTTCACATGACCACCCTCCCCCTCGCACACACTCACGTCCCGACCCAAGAAACATAACCCAGAATGTGTAACATGAGGTGAATCATGACATTCCCTCTACCTTTTGTGTTTATGAGCGTCATTACTGCAGCGTTGACCCTGACTGGGCTCAGATCAGAGTCCCCCCCTCGTCTCTTTCTCATTCAGACACCTTCCCCAGCCAGACGAGGCCTCGGCCCAGACTTTTCCTCCAGTCTCTGTGGGTTTTAGATTGTGTAATCACATTTGGAAAGAGGTCCTTTTCCTGTCTTTGTTGCATCTGCAATACCAATTTTCAACCCCCGCATCTTTCCCAGTTTCCTCTCAAGCTAAATCCAGAACTGAGACAAAAAGTCAGAGCAATCCACAGATGGAAACTGTCAGAACGAGTTGAACAAAGTTGAGTAAGTCCGCCTTCAGCTTGAGCTGCTCGTCTACTGTTTCCTGAGCCCTCCAGCTTGACTCTACATGTTGCTGCCTGCACCTAGTCGTAGTGGTTTAAAGACCCCATCACATGGTGGTAGGTAGAAGAAGACAGCCTTCTAAGTATCTATCATGCTTCAGATTAAAAAAGTTGTACCCCACGAGTTGGCGGTTTTATTGAAACACTTTAATTTTTCTGCCTGACTTTCACTATGTGAGGATGTCCCCGCTGTGTTTAAAGTGATCTAGTCCCCTAATTACGCCACAGCCCAGACTCCCTGGCAGTACGCACTTAATTACTTCCATGTGTGCACACTTGGCTCGGCGGCAGAGAGAGGCCTCCTCTCTCCTCCGCTCTCTTTCTTTTCTTCTGCAACCTTGGACGTTTTCATTATCCAAACTGTCCAACGCCCGGATTTTATTTAATTTTTTTCTTCTTAGATGAGTCTGAAAAGTTCTCAGTGGATTTTAAATGATCAACGTCATACTTTTGGCAGCTCCGAATGGCAACAAAGAGTAATAGAAAAATGTGAACCTTAGTAGTCACCATCAGTTCATGATAGTAGACTGAGTGGGCTTGTGTGACACATTATGGTGGATAATACTAAAAATATCAGGAGTCAAGAAAAAAAAAAAAACATCCACCCTAGACTCACATCTGTTTTGACTGTTTGTGGTAGACACACAAGAAATGTATAGAAACACATATACAGACATAAATTAATATTTTTATTTGATGTGATGATGGGTATAAATAAAGGTTGTTACACTTGATGTTTACGAGAACAAAGAGAACACCGAATGACAACAATCTGAATTTGGGCATATATGATGTTTGTGCTGTGTTTGACAAGGAGGGTGTAATTAGACTGGATGTGGCCTGAGGAGAAAAAGCCTAACAAAAGAGATGGGTTAAATATTTCCTGAGAGGCCACGGTGAACGAGAGAAGACAGACTTGTACCAGATAAAACATTTTGACTGTAATTATTGTGAAAGCTGGAATCATTGGAGGTAAATGGAGAATAATAAGTTCTGAGTGCTAAACTGAAATGTGACCCACGCTATCAAATACTGCTGAATTCTCAGTCTGGTCCATGTCGTCTTTGATCAGATTTTGAGCAGCGACTTGATGAGTGATTTTAGTATCAAATATCTACATTATTTTCTCAAGACAATTCTTGTCAATACTAGTTGTGCTATTAAAAAAAATCATGATCTAACGTGAAGATGCCTCCATTTAGAGTCGTATTACAGAAGAAAACCTCCAGATATTTATTATATGAGAAACTGGAACCATCAAGGACTTTTTTCTTAAAGGAGCAGTGCAGAAATTTTGGAAATGTGTTTACTTGTTTATGGCTTCATAAATTGGTACATTTATCTATCTATTCTGCATTCTTTTCTTAGTTTGGCTGCTTTAGTTTGTAGTTAAAAATGTGCTTTAACATTCACAGTAAGATGTCAACCATGGCTCTTTAAGGGGGCGGTGGGGGGAATGACGATTCCAAGAGCCCCTGACTGATAGGAGCCCAAAATAATATTATAATATTATATCAACATGTTATGTTAGGGGCCCATTGTCATATCCTTCCATGGGCCCCAAAATTCCTGGCAGCGCCCCTGGATGTCAATACATATTTTGGTTGTGATAGTGAAACACAAAAACACCAGCTCACTATTCCTGGCAGAACTTTTCACCATTACCTCATTAGCTGTCTCAGTACGAGTACTGTTTGGTTTCAGTTTTCATCCTGGATTCATCACTTACTTGCAGTTTCCCCCCCAACCCTTCCCCCCACTTCTCTCCCTCTTTTTTTCCTTCTCCCTCTCTTTCCTCTGATTGTTCTATTGTGTGAATTTTAAACCCAACTGGACTTAAAATACACACAATGGGACACCCAATAAAACTGCGCCAAATACTATATATGTCACGAACTTCTCTGCAGCCATCAGTCTTCCCATAGATTTTCAGACTTTTCCCATATGTCAGGCTGAAGCTGTGAAACACATCAGCGACTTTACCTGCTTTCCTGCTCAGACGCTGCTGCCGACCGGCTGGAGGGACCCGTTAGTCCGTCAAGCCGGTGCGACTTTTACAGTCGAACAGTTCAGAGTGACTGTTTTACGTGGCTCTGCTCAAGCCTTAAACTTTTCAGTCTCTCTCTGTGCCATGTGCCACTGAGCAGTTCACATGGATATAAACCTCAGTCCGTCCCTGAAGTAAATGCGTCCTAAATCAGCTGTTTTGGGTCTGTCATTATATGCTCGCGTCGCTCATGTTTGAAGGCTTTTTCCTCTTCCTCTCGTCTGATGTGATTCATAGCTATGAACTGTTGACCTGTATGACAGCTCTGCTTCTGCCTCCCTTTTCCCTTCTCTGCAGTTGTGTGTCCCCTGACGTGTATGAATGGAGGAGTATGCAGCTCGAGGAAGCACTGCCTCTGCCCGCCCGGTTTCACCGGTCGCCTCTGCCAGTTTCCACTCCAGCAGACGCAGCAAGCTCAGGCAGCGCGAGGCAACAAGCAACCAGTCTATCCCATATCTTTGAAGCCAGATGGCCAGAAAATAGTGGAACAATCGGGAATAGGACGAACCCAGTTGACACAAACACACTCAGTTTTCACTCTACCTTACACACAAGTGGGTCACCACTCATCTGAAGGTACTTATCCTTTGTTTCAGCCTCTCTCCATTGGTTTTGATGATGGTGAAGATAGTTATTTATACCTTTTGTCACTTTCAGTGCAGATTAATGTGCGTGTTCACCACACGCCAGACACCTCTGTAGTCATTCAACCTCTTGACCCATCAGAGGTCAAACCTCCGCACAAGACGGGACAGCGGCCGATCCCTGCAAGACACAAACCAAAGGGGCGCTGCTTCCAGGAGACTACACCCAAACAAGCTGTGAGTTGCCTCTATATATATATATATATATATATATATATATATATATATATAACCTTGACTGCTGTTTAAAAGAATGTTTTTATCTGTTTTTATTCCCACCGTTAACTTTTCCCTGTCTCATCTTGCTTTAGTGCAACAGCACTCCACTTCCTGTCCTCACCAATCAGGAAGATTGCTGTGGCAGCGTTGGGAATTCATGGGGACAAAACAAGTGTTATCAGTGTCCAAAACTACAGAGTGAGTCACAGCCTTTTAGGTGTCATGTGCTCTTTGTTTACAACTTTTCTAGTTTTATCTTCAGATATGAAAACCCCAACAAATTGTTTTACATTGATTACAGTAATCCTTGTCGTTATTTTAATCCAGTCTAGATCCTGGGTGTTCCTTGGGAATAAATTATTGTTTATTGAGCCAAAAATGTCAAGCATTCCCAGCCATACGTAACCTCCACCTTATAAAATTATGGCCTTTGATTAAAAGGCTTCATACCTCTGTAAAAAAAAAAAATTGTTTGAATGGTGTACATGAAAGTTAGTGTCAAACACTGAGAAGAATTTAAAGGAAAAAGAACTAAAATAAATTATGGGAATTACACACAGACAGTGAGACAGAAAAAAGTCAATGTGGAAAATAACTCTCTACTTTAGCATGTTCCTATGGGCCTGCCCAGCACAGGACTGTCATCACATTGCTGAAGATTGAATTTCAAGAAAATGTTGGCTACTCGCGTTTTTCCACTCTGCTATTATTCCACCTCTTGGTTCTGACTCAGACAATACGGCCTTTGACAAAAAAAAAAACCTGATACTGTGAGTCTGGTTAGTCTTTAGACAACTGGATTCCTGCCCAATGTGCACCCTGTTTTGTTACACACATATCCCTTAATAAGCTGTGGTCTTGCTCCTTGTTTTTTTTTTTTTTTTTTTCATTGTCCTTTTAAAATATTTGTGTGAGTGCGGTCTTCCCTCAGCTCTCTAATAAAACTACCTTCTATGTTTCTACTCCTCCGTTGAAAGTTGGACGCTCTTTGAAAGATGATCAAAGCTCTTTCAGTGGGAAAATGATGCATATTTAGTCAGAGATTTTTCCAATTTACTCTGTAAAAGGCTAATGCTACATCATAGGCCTAAAAAAAGAAACTTTCGTAAAAGAAGTGTTAAATGAATAGTTTGCCATTATATCTGCATGACACCAAGAAGTAAACAGCCATGTTAGCTTGAACAAATGCTAGCTTGGCTCTGTCTAACAACATCCAGATATTTTTACACCTCACATAAAACAGCAAACTGGTGTTTGTTCACTTTGTTTTTTGTTTTTTTTAATTATTTTTGTATTTTTTTTGTATTTTTTTATTATCATTATTACAGACTAAGAAAACAAGCTGTAACATTTTAATTAGTGAACTTTCCAGTTTTCTAGTTTCCAGTTCTTGTGCCAGAACTAAGCTAACCACTGGACTGGCTGTAGACTTACTTTTAACACACTTGTATCAATCTTCTCATCTCATAGCGGCAAGCGAATAAGCGTATTTCTTAAAATGTCAAACTTCTGCTCGTCAAAATCAGCCACGGTAGCTACATGTGCTTCCGCGCTGTAACAGCAGCACTGACTAAAATACAGCACAGCCTGTGTTATGATAGCATGTCATAAAGCTGGAGCTATTAAAATAATACTTTGGCATATTTACTTGATTTCTTGCCAGAAACCACAACTTTTCATTTTACACTTGTGTTCCTACAAAGAACAAACAACAGATGTGGCCATTAGTCAGTTTGAAAAGTACAAGCAGGCGTTTTTTTTTTTTTTTTTTTTTTTTTTTTTTTCTTTTCTTTTTTTTAATATTTTACAAAGCCTGGCTAACTGCTTCACGTCTTTATGCTAAGCTAAACTAAGTGTCACTTGGCTCCAGCTCCACTTTAGGCACTTCACTCCACTTAAACACTCATACAAGTAGAATTATTATTTATCAAACTATTCTCTACAGGCCTTAGTATGTTTCACATTACGTGTAAAGGCAAAAGTTTTTAAAAAATCCTCAATGACCCTTAAAGGCAGAGAGAAAACCTGCCACCTTAGCGTGGATATTATCTCCCATCTTTTGGGTGTCTTTGTAGTCTCAAAACAATCAACAATCTTGTAGATTTACGATTAAATAAATGTTCTCACTTTTTCCTCAAAAGCTTTTCGGGGTTGAGGTTGTGGGGCTTGTTGCTGTTTTGCGAAGGCTAAACACTGGATTCAGGAAAACAACTTGTAGCAGCTTAAAGTTAATGGCTAAACATCTAGTAAAGTTTATTGAACTGGTAAATTTTTAACAGCTAATAGTGTTGGCAAGACTTTACTTTACGCAGAATAAACAGCTCCTCAGCCGAAACTATTGTAATACTAGTTGTTCAAACTTTTACTGTAACTGGATCATTGTGTTGGTTGTTACAGTTTTATTTCTGTTTGTATCATCTTATCTGTAGCTAAACTTTGCCTCATAATTCCACCTCATGTCATCTCCTCCTTCAGATGCATCAGTCAAACAGACCATTGTGGAAGACTATGGCTCTACTTGTCCACAAGGATATAAAAGATTCAACAGCACTCACTGTCAAGGTAATGCTGACAGGATGTAGTTTGTAACAAAGAGATTTTTTCCCCCTTTTTTATGTGCTTATTAAAACTACAGTAACCATGACATCAAGCTTAACTATCACATATCATCTAAAAGAATATATCAAGAAAACCTTTTTCATTTTTACACCCCACCCTGACCTTGAAGACATCAACGAGTGCTCCATCCAGGGTGTCTGTCAGAACGGAGACTGTCTCAACACACTGGGCAGCTTCAAATGTTCCTGTAAGGCCGGTTTTGTGCTGGACAGGAATCGATGCACTGGTGAGTGATAATCTTCTTGTTCCTCTTTTAACAAAATGAATGACACTTGCTATTTTGGCTGTTACAATTTTGTTTTTGTCTTTACGTTACCACAATAAAAAATGTAGAAGGTGAATACATAACAGGCTTTCTGTTCTCAGAGTGTGAGGGCTGCAACCTAAGAAGTAAGTAACCTAAGAAGAGTATAAAACCGACTAGAGTATAAAACCAGCAATTTCAAAGCCTTAAGTGACTTTTCTTTTTATGCCGTGACGAATCACTTGATTAGATCCTGCTGGTGTTATTTCAGGAAGCTGAAGGTTAAACTTTCATTTTGAATCTGCAGTACTCATTTGTTCTGTCGAGATGGGTCATTCTCACATATAAATACCCTTTTGTCTCCTCTGCTAGAGTCTCCAGCTGAGCTGGCTCAATGCTTTCTGATGGCGACCGAGACCAGGGGCTGCGAACATGCGGTGTTGACCAACCTCACCCAGAAGTTGTGTTGCTGCACGGTGGGCAAAGCCTGGGGTCCTAACTGTGAAAGATGTCCTCAGGTGGGGACAGGTGAGTGGATGGAGAATGAAGAAATTAAACAATCTGGTAATGTTCAAAGCTTGAAATGAAATTCAAAATGAGTCGAGATGAGCTGCAGTGTAACAGTGTGGGTTAATACATTTTATGAACACGATTACATTCATCAAAGAGTTTTACTGCTTTGAAATATCATTTCTTCACATTTGAGGCTCAATTTTAATTACAATAATTATCACAATAATTAAGTTTGATATATTGAGTTGATTATTTTAAGTTGTTACAAAGCTCAAGGGGAGGGTGTTTATTTTTAGTGATTATGCAGCAATTTATCCCCAACCATTCAGTTTTACCATAATATTCTCTAAAGTTAATGTCTATGTTTTAATAAAATATTTATTAGAGGAGGTAATTTGTGTTTTTCAAATATTAAAAGAGGAAACTGATAAAAGAGAACTTGGACTGTAGTGGCTGCATGCACTTTACGATATATAAGACTTTAATAAGGTGAAATAAAGTATCCTCTCCTCTTTCTCCATGTGGTGCTTAGTGGCCTTCAGTAAGATCTGCCCTGCTGGGAGAGGCTACCAATATCAGAAAATTAGAGAGATTGTGACCTTCCCTTCCTTCATCTTCCCTCCCAAGAGCGACAAGGAAGGTGAGTGGTTTCTCAAAGTCATCAAACTTTTTTTTTTTCCTGCATTTGAGTCCTCCGTATGGTTCGTATGTGAAATCGCTCATTGTAACGCTCCTCTTTTTCTTCTCGTTTCAGAATCAAAGGGGCCGGTAAGACGTCGTTTCTGCTCTGAACCTACTGATAATAGTTTGGTTAATTTTAGCATTTGTGACATCTGATTGACTCTTTCAATCAGGAAAGGCCACCAGAAGCGACAACCCCTGTGCAGGCTCCCACCAGCACCATCAGCCCTCGTGTGCCTGGTAAACACACCGTCAATATGACAGCATAGATTTATACTTTACAACCCCAGTGATAGAACATGTTGAAACGCAAACTGTGCACTTAAACTGTACACAGCGAGCAGAAAAGTTGCCACAATGATGCAACGATAGACTCGCTAAAATATCTGGACTAAAGTTCAACATGTCATATCTCCTCCTAAAGTCTGTCCACTTCATCTGTTTTCTGTTGGATCCGCAGTTGTTAAACCCCCCCCTCCGACAATCATCCGATTGCCCCCAGGCAATGATCCCTTCGAAACACAGACAAAAGTCTTGCGTGAGTTTCCCTGCAAACCTCAAACTGACTCAAATATCTATTCTGCATTAACCTCACAGAGAGTTACTCTTGTAAAACGCTGGTTCATGCTTCATTCACCTCCAAACTTGAAATTCCAGCTCTCCACATTCCCCACAATGACAAATAATTGTGGCGAGCTTTAGGTCCATCACTTGCAAAATGACATGTTGACTTTCTCCATGTAATAGACGGCGTCATTTAATGGCATCAGATCCATGTTGCCGGAAATGATAATACATATGGAACAAAAACAGAAATTTGCTCAGTTTTCACACTCACAGTCAAATCCATTGGGACGCATGCTTCTCTAATGGTTAACATTTTTGCACACTTTTGGATGTTGTGTGCACTCAACCATGAAGCATAAACCAGCCTTAAGGCCATGTTCACACTCTTTGTGTTTGTATTGACATTAGCTACAATTTGTACTGGTATTTAAAAGAAGATTATGTAATTACTGCTTAACTTCTAATCTTATTCAAAATTACTTTCTAACTAATTTGATGCATCATCTCTTTCTCTCTCAGCTCTGATGTGAGAAAGTCAGTGTTATTTGAAAAACTTAAATAGTGTGAACATGGCCAATGATAGAGGAGCTTAGATATGGCATGTATATTATTCGCTTTTTATGATATATGATATATGTATATATATGTGTGTATATATATATATATATATATATATATATATATATATATGTATGTATGTATGTATGTATATATATATATATATATATATATGTGTGTGTGTGTGTGTGTGTGTGTGTGTGTGTGTGTATATATATATATATATATACATAAATGATAATATATATGCATACATACATCTGTGTATCTATATATATATATATATATATATGTATATATATATATATATATATGTATATATATGATGCTGGTCCGCTCTGTGTTCCCTCCTTGAAGCAAAGATAGATGAATGTAAGCTAAGCAGGAACATTTGTGGTCACGGAGAGTGTGAGAACAGCCTGAACGGCCACATCTGTCACTGTCACCCTGGCTACCATCTCAACCCGCAGAGGAACATCTGTGAGGGTAAGAGATGATGGTAGAGACTGTTGTTAGAGGAGGTGCTGGAATGAGACGACAATGATGGATATCGGCAAAGAAATTTCACATGAAGTTTCTTGTGCATGCATCCCCCGCTGAGTCCAGAGAAATTTCTGTCTGTTTGAACATTTAGTTCAAACAAATGTTTCCTCTTACAGATGCACAATCAATAGGAAATATAAAATGTTAATTGTCTGCATCATACTGACAGATATTGCTTGTAATAGGTCTACATGATCAATGCATACTTTTTAATATTATATTATTATGTCAGTTTATTGAAAATTTGGTTGTTTGCAACAGATTGTAGGCAGGATGATAAATATATCATCTAATTAAAGTGTTTTCTGTTCAGCTATGTTAATATGTGGTGTTAAACGGCCATTTTAATGATTTTCGACATGGAGTCAGTGATGGAGTGCTACTCAGTGTGCCAAAACAGCATAATATGTTTTTGTGGCTCTGAGGGGAGTTCGAGAAAATATTTTGACTTGTATGTAACAGAAAGCTCACGTTGGGCAAATGGTCTTGAGGAAAAAAGTTTGAATGATGTGGACATGTAGGATTCAGGATTAATTTTTAGAGCTTGATCTCTCTCGTAGAAACTAGTATATATTTAGTATATATATATGAAATTAAAACTGTAATTTATATATATATATATATATATATATATATATATATATATATTATAGTTTTCATTTCATTTCATTGGTTTCATACTTCTTTTGGAAAGTTAAATATGTCAAATGATGAAAAACATGTGCTAGAATCAGAGCGCCGTGGACCTGTGTGTATGTCTGTAATATTCAACGCTGTTTTCATCATATGGAGTTATTATATCTTCCTCCCTCTTCTCACCTGTTGTCCAGATGAAAATGAATGTGACTCAGACCCGTGCGGCCACGGCAGAGGCATTTGCATCAACACAGAAGGTAGCTACAAATGCCTCTGTCGCCAGGGTTTTAAACACATGGTGCAGAGTGGGAAACTCATGTGTGTAGGTAAGTAATATGAATGAATTCAATGATAAAATGTGTGTGTTTTCTTTTTTAGATATAAGATCAGATTCTTCATTGTTGTTATCTTTACTGTACCGCAGATGTGAACGAATGCTCTAAGCAGGACATCTGTGGTGTTGGAGGCCAGTGCATCAACCTTCTTGGTTCTTATAAATGTGAATGTCACAGCGGGTTCAGGGCCAAGTCACATCGTCATCCAGTCTGTGAAGGTACAAAGATGCTGATTATTATGACACTGCAGTTGTTAGATCTGACAAAACACTTATTATTATTATTATTCACAGGTCTATAATACCTCTTCTCTTTCATTCCAGACATAAATGAGTGTTTGAATCCTGACACTTGTCCCAATGAGCAGTGTGAGAACACACCGGGCTCCTATGAGTGCGTACCCTGCCTGCCTGGTCACGAGGCTCGAGCTGGCACCTGCTACGGTGAGTGTGACTCTGCAATGCTGCAAAATATGTATATATATATATTTTAACGTTTCCCTGATGTTGAACTTGCCATGGACGCATATGCCACGGATATATACACACATACACACACACACACACATTTAATCATCACTTATTAGCTTATTGTTTTATCTCCTTTTTCTGTCAGTGTGCGTCTGTGGCGCTTTGCCAAGTTCAACATCAGGGAAACGTTAATTTGCTTCTTCAGTAAAGGGAGTTTACAGTCATATCATGCCCAGTTTTGTTATCCTGCTGCTAATGTGCACACAATTCAGACCTGTGAAAAATGGACAACATCGGTCACAGTGAAAAGAAGCCTAATAATTCAGTCAGCTTATCAACACTGGGCATAAAAATACACTTTTGAATCAGAGTATGTTGTTTTAACTTGAGACGAAAGTTATTACAGAGAAATATTTTACATCGACCTAATGAAAAAAGGTCACAGATGTGGTCATAGACAGTGGGGAAAAGTTTTTTTTTTTTCTCAGTAATTATGATTTGTGATGATATTAAAAAAAAGGATCAGGCCTTGATTAAAAAAAAAAAACTGTCAAATGCAAATAAAATCAGTTATCTATAACTGCAAATTCACTGTAATTCATCTTCTTTGTGGGTCACCAGACATCAACGAATGTCAGAAACCTGGCATCTGTCCCAACGGTCGCTGTGAGAACCTCCCTGGTACTTACCGTTGTCTGTGTAACGAGGGCTTCCTCCCGTCTGCGGACAGCAAAGGGTGCAGTGGTAAGTTATGTTTACCTAATCTTTACATGGAAGTACCAAAAATAAGTATGGTCAAATAAGTATGAGTATAAAGAGTATCAGACTGTAAGTAAGTACAAAACAGGCTGATTATAATGTTCTCAAGTGATTCAATGTCTGCTGGAATTTTTAGTCTTTAAAAAGGGTTGTGTGTTTGCATTTTCCCACATGTCGCTTTTTTCTTTTTTCTTCTTCTCCCAAACAGACATCGATGAGTGTGAGGATGTCAGGCTGTGTGCTAATGGCCACTGCATTAATACAGAAGGCTCCTTCAAGTGCCAGTGCTACCCAGGATACCAGCGCACACAGGAAGGCAGCCACTGTGAAGGCATGAATCATTCAGCAAGTCAATATGCAATTATTTAGAACCCTAACAGCAACAGGCCCATGGTTGTCACTTACTATATTGAGTATATGACTATATACTATATAGAGTTAAGTTTTGACTAGTTCATTAAAGAAAAAAACATACATTCACATTCCTGTTGCATTTTTTTGTTTTATTTCTTTCTCTTTAGATATCAATGAATGTGATAGGCCATCAAACTGTCAGAGAGGCCACTGTATCAACAGTATGGGCTCATACCACTGCGAGTGCCAGAAAGGCTACAAACTGTTCGGAGGAAGGAGATGCCAAGGTCAGTCTCTTTAAATATTTATCAGGAAGCGGGTTCCGTCGTTTAGAAGAACATGTGATGGACTTGATATTTAAAATGTCTGAAGTATTATGTCTTTTTCTTTTTTTTTTTTTTTTTACTTTACTCTGAAAAAAAAGTCTGAAAGTCGAACAAAAAGAAAATCTGTTTGTTTGCTGCTCTCAGATGGTATTTGGATTGACACAAATACTTAGGGCAGCCTGTGTGATTTCCCTTTCAGACATAGATGAATGTGCTGTAGACAGAAGCCTCTGCCAGCCCTACGGCTCTTGCGAGAACAGACCGGGCTCATATGTGTGTGCCTGCAATCATGGTTATGCCCTCTCAGAGGACAAACACAGCTGTGAGGGTAAGCCTGCTCTGATTCCCTTCTGCTTTACTGTAGACCCTGTAGATCCCTGAGCTTAAACCAGGACTGAACATTTGAGTCCTTTCAGCCCTTAATGCACAACATCGAACAGTTGAAGGCCGAACAAGCTTAACTATTATAACGATTAGTCGCAAATGACCAGATGCTATGTTCTACATGAACCAAGTATTAAATTAAAATTAAAATTAAGTTAAATATACCCGGATAGGCAAGTGGGTAGGGCACATTACCTTGGCGTATAAGCCATGTAGTGATCACCAGTTCGAATCCCGGCTGTAACGATCATTTCATTTCTGTCACTCCCAACTTTCCTATCTTCACTTACTATCATTTAAGGCAAAATGGCCAAAAACATGTTAGTAAATTTAAAAAAAATCCTGTTTCAGTTGTCACTGTTCCGCTCACATTAGTCTTGTTTTTTTCTGCAGCGGTCCGAGTGATGACGGATGAGAAAAAGGAGTGCTACCTGAACCTGGATGACACTGTGTTCTGTGACAGTGTCCTGGCCACCAATGTCACCAAGCAGGAGTGCTGCTGCTCCAACATTGGAGTGGGATGGGGAGACCACTGTGAGATCTACCCCTGTCCTGTCCAGACGTCAGGTACATTTACATTGTAGTTTGCACATGTTCACAATCAGAAAGTAGAAGATGATGATCCTGTAAATCAGTTTGTTGAATATATTCTATAGTTTAGTACTGCACTGGTTTGAAATTCATTGTGTAACATCATTATAGGAAATAGTGGTCATATGCTGGTATTCTATATACTGGTTATTAAACTCCTCTTGATCCTCTTACCCAGCCGAATTCCACTTCCTGTGTCCAAACGGGTTTGGTCTCTACTATGAAGAAGGACGCCAGTACAACCTGCCTGCCTACCAAGGTACATATTATGTGACCATATTAACACACATCAGGGCTACACAGTGATAAAATATTCTTAGATTTCCATAAAAAGGCTAATGTGTTATTATTAAGATGAGTTAATTAGTGTACTTTTGTATCTGTCAATGATGAAATACAGAATACTGTATGTTTTTCATTCCTGATGTTCACAAATGTGAACATCAACTGTTAGTCTGTTGCTGAGAACAGATTCTTCATTCTTTGTCTGCAGACATCGACGAGTGCTCTTTGTTCGCTGATGAAATTTGCAAGAAAGGTCGCTGTGAGAACACGCTGCCGGGCTTCGAGTGCTACTGTCAACAGGGCTTCTACTATGACAGCAACCTTCTTGAGTGCATCGGTAAATGATCAGATTCACAGCATAACATTGTTACATAACAAAGTTCATGCATTTTAAAACAGGACAGTTGGTTTTGTAGATGCTTCATAATGTTGCTAACCTTACGGTTGCACGTCCTTCCTCAGATGTGAACGAATGCCACGATGAGGCTCTGTGTACCAATGGTCAGTGTATGAACACTGAAGGGTCATATTATTGCAACTGTAAACTGCCCTGGACCCAGGACTCCACCAAGAAGAAGTGTGTGATGGCAACAGTGGCAGGTGAGTAAATTCATATCTTCTCTTTTTCTTTAGCTGCTGGAGGACTTCTCTCCAACATTGAATTGACCATTTTATGTTGCGCAGATGTGAATGAGTGCGACGATCGAGCCAACTGTAAGAATGGACACTGTGTGGACACTCCGGGGTCGTACTACTGCATCTGCTCTCCGCCCTGGACTCTGGCCACTGACCGTAACAGCTGTGTGACTCCTGAGGAGCAGGCTGGTGAGTGCAGATCTTGTGTGGCAGGAAGGTTACCAAGGGCAACGAGACAGTGGTGGGCAACAGCAGGTTGGCTCACTGCACTTATGGGAGTCAGTATATACATGAGACAAAACTGATCTTTGTGCCAAACGTGAAGGAATCTACTAACCTTATATAGATAAATCACATTAACAGACATGTGTCTGTAGTTACTATCAAGATTAGGACTATTAGGATTTATGTGAGCATTGTGTTCAGTTTCTTTAGTGTTCTGATCACTTTTCTGGTGGATGGAAAAGGTTTTTGCAAAATAGTGAAATTGTGAATGTGGTACATTACATTACATAACAATGACAACAGGATGACAATGTTGGAAGAAGTATTCTGGTCATGACGAGCTAAACCACACAAACTGCACAAAGATAAACAAATGAATACATTTTTTTTTTTATATTTATTTCTGTGTTGTCTGATATAAAACAGTTGAAGAGATGCATTTTAATTCAAGAATAAGGTTATAGTGAATACACATATAAAACATACAGATTCTTGTGTTGTTTGTTTACATAAATCATTTTTATTTTAGCTTAAATAAACATACAAGAATGAAATAGAAGTAAGAATATCCTAATTACTTGCATGCTGTGTAAGTATTAGTGTAAACTTTCACACATTCATTGGCAATCAGTGACTGGGATATCGCAACAGGCGTGGTATGAAGGAATGATGCGTCATTGTGAATCCATGTGGACAGGTGTTGCTTGTCAAACATGATGTTGGAACAAAGGTGTGATAGTAATTGTTGTTTCTTAAAAACTGAGGCCAGTGTTCTGGTTGTAAGGATGAAAAGAAAGCTGGGCTGTCAGCTGGTTACCACATGATGCTGAGTTGGATCAGATACCAGACAGGCCAGGTTGACCCAATCACTGAGTCAGGGTGGAGAACTCTGTGTTAAACTCGGAATGAAAACTTTTAGTCATCATGGCCAGAGGTTGGGGATATGCACTTCCAGTAAAGCCTGTTTAAACAAAGGAAAGCTGCAGCTGCAATCCTTGGAGAAGCAAAAATGGAGTAGCAAGTGGTATCAAGAGTGATTCTCGTGTGGCCGTGTTGTTGTGGAAGTATGGTGTTTTGCACTATTGTCCCCTTGTTTCCTCTTCAGCTTGTTTTTTGAACCACTGCGTCCTTGTCACATCTGAGCCAAGGTCTGGAAAATGTCTGCTTTGGTGATGATGAAGTAACACTGCTTTTATTAGCAGCAGATTTTATGACCTTTAGTCCATTAGTCTCAATGTTTACTGGAACAGTTTGCACCCGGGTGTGTCACAGTTTGGACAAAGATAGGTTCCCCAACGTTAAGATGGTTCTGTCCCAGAAATGTTGGACACGATGACCATGATGCAGAAATTGTAGCTGGTTGAGATTTTAAAGAGGGATGTTTTGGATAGTAAGTTACTTATATATATAACTTATATATACAAGTATTACCAATTTTGACTGCTTGTATATATATATATATATATATATATATATATATATATATATATATATATGTGTGTGTGTGTGTGTGTGTGTGTGTGTGTATACAAGCAGTCAAAATTGGTAATGTTGTATGGTCTAGTTGTGATTCAGAGGAATCTCCATGTCAAACTGCTGCATCTTGGCAGAAGCTACTAAAAACCTGGCATCTGGAAATCTGAAGTGGAGAAGCTGCAGGTGAACTGATCCATTATTAACGGACAATTCTTTGGTTTTTGTGAATACAAAGTTTTGGTGCCACTGGTCTCTCTTCAACAATGACGTGGCTAAATAACTTGAAGTCAGTTTACTTTGGCACATGCTTTGGCCATTAAACTGTTGATTTCAAATAGTGTTTGGTGGCAACCATGCACTCTATCTGACTGAATGAATGGGGATATGGCTTTTTCTGTACTGGCCCAGACCTCTGACTGGATTTTGACACATAGAAGAGTTGGAAAACCCATGAGATAGTTCATGAACATGCCTGCTAGATACACAAGTGTTTCAGTGCAGTAACACCAGAGCTGGTTTTATTCAATGTCCAACAAAAACATCAAGTCTAAGAAAAACAAATCTGAGCCAGTGTACCATATCAGTCTATTGTTCACGCCGCCACTCAGATCTTATCCTTGTCCAAGTATCCACCAACTGTTTAATGTTACAGCCCACATCAGCCTACATGGCATTATCGTTCTTCTTGTATGAAACCTGCCTGCAGTTTATCTTGACAGATAAACATTCCTCAGTTGATGTGTTGCTGCGACCAAGCTTCCTGTTTTACCCCTGCAGCCTTTTTTTGCATGTAGTTGCAGTGGTTGCATGTAAACTTTAGACCAACTGCAGTACGATGCATGATTCAAGTTTAGTTTTTCATTAGTGTTACAGGTCAAGGAAGTAAGTTGCATGCGACATTTATGGTAGAGGCCTAGCTAGCTGATAGCAAACGGGAAATAAAGGTGATGGACACAATAACAGTAACTACTGTACATTATTATCCAATCCAATACAATATCAATGCAATAAATGCTGCGTCTTACACTTAAAAAAATAGTCTTTGTTGAGATTGTGTCAGAGTGATGCTAATTCAACTCTGCTGCTCTTTAAGGCTGACTCATAAGAGTATAATATAGTGTTGGAAACCAATGCCACAGGGTGCAGCCTAAACAGCTACCACAGAGTTGAATAAACACCTCTCTGATACAGTCTTAGCCAAAACAGAACATTGGAAACTTCCCAAAGGGAGTATTTATTTCAGGACTATTGTATTGAACTGAATTAAATTGCACAGACGCTTTTGTTATTGTGTCCACCACCTGTCAGTAAGAGCTGGCCCCAAGCAGATGTTCATACTGTAACCAGTGTCTGTGGTGCCCTTTGCAGATGTGAATGAGTGCCAGGACCCCTCGTACTGTAAGAATGGGAGGTGTGAGAACACGCCCGGCTCCTTTCACTGTTTTTGCGACCCTCCCCTCACCTTCAGTGCAGCGCTGAAACAGTGCGTCTATGACGGTGGGTAAAATCAGCATCAGCTCACCTGAGCCTGACCAAATAAAAATGAGTTTTGGCTTACTACGACATCTGCCACTCATATTGTTCTTTGTAATTCCTCCCAATTTGTCTCCCACTCGGCCCGTGCTGGCTCTGTGTTAAACCATTTGTCCTCTTACCCACTTTTATAAAGAGACAAGAGAGTTTCCCATTCTTGGAGAGAGATAACTTTGTGTAGCCATTTAAAAATACATATCGAATGTTCCACATTGATGTACAAAAAGTATGCTCAGTGTGAGAAAAAGTCATTTCAGTTTATTTTTTTCTGCATGCTTTGTTTTTTGAAAAGAAATTTGTTGTCAGCTTTATAATCTAGATAACATAGACCCAAGTCTATGTTATGTAGATTATAAAGCTGCTTTTGGTAGAGAATAGACAGACACAACATTTAAAAACTGCTGATCTCGCGGAGAATGGCCTGAGCTCAGTAGGAATCATTTTGCATGTAATGTAATATGTATGATTCACAGTACTGTAGAGTATTTTTTTACAGTGTAATGTCATGTATATGGCTGGTTTAATATCTGTTATCAACACCACAGGGATAAGTGTGACACATTGTAACCAGTAGACCAAAAAAACATTACGCTCTAATCTTAACAATTACAGAAACCATATGAGCAACTGACCTGTACATCTTGCTAGTGAATGTATCATTCATGTTTTACCAGTTAGTTCAGTGTGACAGATTTATTACAGGGGAACAAACCACCTTTGAGTTTTCATTTACATCTATATTTACACTTTCTTACAGCAATTCATTTGTGACTAAAAATATAGAGGCCACATCTGGTGATTTACTCTATATAATAACACACACACATGCAGACACACACACACACACACACACACACACACACACACACACACACACACACACACTCCACATACACATACTATACTCACATAGATTATATCACAGTATTTAAGTATGTCAGGATTGTAAAACTTTTCTCATTTACATATAATAAACATTGTTTGGTAACTTTATAATTTGTGTTATAACTTTGTTAAGATTAAATCATTTAAAGTGTATTGTTGTACTGTACAAACAATATAGTGGCTGAAGTTGTTTTGCTGTAGCTATTGATTACAGGGGAATTAAGTGCATGACATAGCAAGCTGAGAAAGTGTTGTGGCGACTTTAGGCCATACAGGTACTCACTGCAATAGAGTGGACTGATTTCTGTTCTTTGGCTGTTTTATACTTGAGTAGTCTCCTGATTCTGTGTTACTCCCAACTAAAACAAGCATACACAGATAGTAAATGGATGGGTACTCACTGGTACTTAGTACTTGTGATATATGAAGAATATGTATGTGGCTTTCATAAACTCTACATGTAACAGCTATTTGAGATACTTGAACATGTGACAAAGTCAACCATGTCCCAATATATTTTGATGTGTTGATTTTGCTTAAAAAAATTATAGGTTGATGTTTATCTTTCATTTTCTTAAATGTCAGAATTTTACACCTGTTTACACCTGAAACGACATTTATCTTATAAGTATATAAGTGTATATAAGACATATATCTTAAAAGTATTGTGTACTTTTTGTGTGTGGACTATATCAAGAAAATGAGGATCGTCTGAATGTGGCTTTTATTCTCTGTAATCTAAATGGAAATAGCTTGTGATATTGTTTGAATTCTTTGTATTGTTTGAACATTTTTACCTTTAATTGTTCACATACAAGTGACATTTCGTTTCTGATTTTTACTCTTACACTTTTACTCTTACTTTTTTACGCAGATCGCACTGCAGCCCACAAGGATGTGTGTTTCCTGCAGGTTGACGAGGGCTTGATCTGCAGCGAGCCGAGAAACGGGATGGTGGTGACCTACTCAGAGTGCTGCTGTCACTACGGTCGCGGCTGGGGCCCCGAGTGTAACACCTGTCCCCCCAGAAACTCAGGTGAGCAAACTGCAGACACAATAACATTAACTTGACTTTCATCTGTCACCGGTCCTCTTGTCTTTTGTGCTAAAACCACATTTATTCCTTTGTGTTCAGAAATGTTCAGTCGCTTGTGTGAGATGCATCTAGACACTGAGTCAGATGGGGAGCCAGATTTCTTGCCAATTTTTGCCTACAACCCAGGTAGAACCATACACCATCTTCATTATAAACACAGACATTTACCTCACAGCCAACCTTTATTAATTCATCTCTCTTTCTCTCTCTGCCACATTTTTTTCACCTGACTGTTTGTCTATAAAAGGCGACAGCTCAGAGGAGGATTCAGATGAATGTAGCTGTGCAAACGGCCGCTGTGTCCGCTCGTACTTGGGCACCATGTGTGAATGTAACACAGGTTTTAGGCTGGACCACTCCCGCACCCGCTGTATAGGTTTGTACTTGCTACTTTTACATAAATGCTCAGTAAATTACAAAAATACTCAATAATGAGTGCCTGTTGCATTTGTTTTGTTTTTTTCAGACATTGATGAGTGTGCAGAACCAGGACTTCGCTGTAAGAATGCTCGCTGTGTGAACACTGTCGGCTCATACAAGTGCGTGTGCAAACAAGGCTTTGTGACGCGCAGGTCAAACACATGCATGCGTCGCAGAACTCGGTAACCTCAGTGTGTGTCACTCTGTTTACCCCCCCACCCTCGTCTAAAGTATGCAGCACACACAAATACCAAACACATACTGTACATACACTTCCGTCTCACAGTACAAACATGGGACTGTGTGCACAGTGAACATAAAAACATGCTCTCATCTGGAGCCAGATCATAGGAATGACTCATATGATAGAACATAACATGTCATTGTCAGCTCCTCTTTCACTCCCCCATTTCACATTTAAAGAAATAATTAATACAGACAAGGAATATGTTTGTTTGTTACGCATTTTTGTAATTATTGTTTTTTTTTTTTAACTGTTTTGTTTTTGTTAAATATAAATTGTGCATTTTTGTGATATTTTTTTTTCCGTTTGAACTCTGATATCAAGCCATCTTCTGACTTTAATAACAAAACACGTGTCAAAGATCTACCAGGTTTTCTAGTTTTCTAACTAGTTGTCTGATTTAGTCCAGTTCATTTTTGTATACTGTAGGAATGCCACAAGAATCTTTTAAACATTACGGTATTCCTCTTTACATTCCCACAAGTCCACATTCATGTTCATGTTTAACTCTAAATTCACATCCTCTGAATTGTTTTCTAACCACACACTGTTGATGTTGTGTTATTGTACAGTTTGTTCAGTGGATCAACACTTTCTGTGAGAATGATCCCTGTCCTAGCCCTGTTTATTTGTTGATGTTGCTGTTGATATGAGAAACCTGAAGTTTTTGTATAATTTGACATGTGCACCTAAGTGGACTTTAAGCTAGAGAAGAAAAAAAAAAACCCAAACCTTTCATGCACTTAGCGATAAATGTAGTGGGAATATTCGCTTATTCCAAACATCAAAAAAAACGAGAGTGACATCTATTGTCACAATTGCTGCATCAAAGTATTTAGAGAACCAAAGAAGCTGTTCAGATGAGATGAGTTTAATTAAAAGAAAAGATGATGTCAACTAGTCATGTATTTGTTTTCCTTGTGTTTTGAAGCATCATGTTTTTTTTACATGTACAGTTGATTCAGAAATTATATCAAAGTCGTGACTAATTAAATCTACAGCACAATTAAGTGTGTGTAAAAAAAAAAAAAAGTTCCCCCTGAACCTGCTGTATGGAGAAATGCAATGTCAACAGAAAACAGACCAGACTTTCAAATAGTGAAGCACAGAGTCCTCATACAGTCAGGATGAGAGGTATGGGGGATGGTACTGGGCATGATTTAGTGTTGCCTTTGAAGCATAAAAAGCAAATAAATGCAGCATATGTCAGGGATTCCTTAGATTCTGCATTAGGTTTCTTGCCTTGGCCTTTTTGCTGGTTACTTCAAGGTACAAATCTGTTTCAGCACTTTCAGCCTTTTTAGAAATTCAGTTTTGGTTGTTAGCTTATGACTTCTAACAGGATATTTGTATCATAAACAGGTAGATTTCAAGGAGTAAAATGAAATGGAAATGGAAATGTTTGCTATTCAGACCTACACATTCTTATCATCTTGTTTTCTTGTTTGTAGCACTGATGTATGCTCATAGTTGAAGTTCTCTTTAAAAGCTTATCTGAGTTTTTGATCAGGATTTTTTTTTCATTCAACTAAACCAGGAATATCTCCACATCTCAATTACACTGTAGTTTCTCTGACTCACAGACACTGACATGCATTTATCTCCACACTGCTACAGTTTGTACTCTCTAATTTACTTTCTGAGCTAGAAGAATAGGCTATGTATAAGAGGGAATATGTTGAACTGGTAAACTTTCAGTAAGTTTTTTTTTTTTTAACAGCAGGTCATTAAACATGCAGGAAAAAAAAAATCATGATTTACTTAATGTCAACTGACCCTGAAGAGACAAAAGTCAAGTGAATGACAGCAGTAGTGGGTGGTATGAACCTCAGTAACTGAGGAACTTAAAAATTATTAGAAAAAAAAAAAAAAAAAAGGCTTTGAGGAACAAACATTATATTGCGTTATCCATTTATCTTGTAGAGTAAGCCTGTCAGTGTTGCTCCAGAACAACTTCGCTGACACGGACAGATGTTGACACTAAAGGAAAAATGTTGTGTAGCTTTTTCTAAAGTCAGACATAGAATAAGATTTAAGTATCACTGAACAGCTAAAAATAAATGCAGCACATCAGTGTCATTTGCTGAACTAACAAAGTCTTCATAAAGATGTGAATGGATCCATCCATCTTCTACATCCCATACTCGGGGTTGAGGGGGGGGGCTGGAGCCCATCCCAGCTGCTTACAGGCGAAGGCAGGATACAGCCTGGAGCTCATCGCAGGGCCACATAGAGACAGACAACAATACTTACAGACGACCAACCATCCACACTCACATCCATACCTAGGGGAAATTTTTTTTTGGCGGTGGGAGGAAACTCACACAGACACGGGGAGAACATGCAAACTCCTCACAGAAAGACCCTACGCCCGACCCAGGAGTTGAACCCAGGACCTTCTTCAGGCGCTAACACCTGTTAGCGTAGTAGGAAAGTAGACAGATAAAACATAAGGATGAACTTGAAGAACAGCACCATCCTATGGTCACTTTGTGTGACTGTACCTTCCACCAGTAACTCGGTAAACACAAGCTGGTGCTACAGTGTTACAGTAAAAAAAAAAAAAAAACACACAATATTTCACACTTAAGGCACAAGACAGGCATCATTTGAGTACTAGAGCAGAGTTTAATAAACCATGATGTGTGTTGTTCTTTAAGAAGACACAGCGGTGGTGTATAGTCCATGAAAAGTCACTGTCAGGATGAGGCAATGATCTAAATGATCTAACTTCTTCTGAGTTTTCTTTTACTTTGTGTTTCCCCTTGTTATTAGGAACCATATAGCTCAGGAAATATATCTCCTTCTTTATTTCTCAGTTAAATTCAGTGATGCTTTATTGGTATCACCATACTATACATAGAAACCTCATTTCAAAATCTGAATCGAATCTACATTGGTAATTTTTTGCTGGCGATGTTTTAATTGGATTTTGACTAAAAGTCTATTTTTTGTTTTCTGAAACCAGTTTAAATACCAACAGGACTGTTTATTAAATGGTGCTTAGGCTTAATTGTTCTTGTTAATTGTTCCTCCACCTCTAATCTAACTCTACTCTTTCCACAGAGTAATACAACAATGATTTACACTAGTTCAGGATCAATGCGCTATCCTCAAACTATATATATATATGTATATATATATATATATATGTAGTCTCTGTGCTAGGCCAGCCTACAACAAGCAGTGGTGAACAGACAAAAATAGCCACGAGGAGGCAAAAAGGCAGAGACAAGAGAAAAGTGATGAGGCTACACACCTGCCGAGACAGTCCATAAGTCAAGACAGCGCTGACAAATTTATCTGTCTCAACAAGCTGGGATTTGTTCATCAATAAGATATTTTATTCATGCTTGCTTTTTCAAGGTAAACAAGGGATTTCCTATGTGTCACTACCATTTGGGCAATTGTGTAGTTTATATAACATGGCAACAGTGATCTCAAAAAATGTTGTACACTTCTATTTGCACAGTCATTGTGTTTTCATTATTGTTTCTCAAGTAATTTATCAATTAAACGCAACATAATAGCATCATTTGTAAATATTAGAGGAAATCAGTCCTGCTTAATTGGCAATTAGAGCTGGAAATGTATGAAAGGAGGATGTTCACAGTACGTGCTACAATTGAAACATCTCTGTGTATGCATCATTCATAAAACAGCAAAGCAGAAGAGCTTTAAATTGTCTGTTTCCGCAGCCCATTAGAGCTTAGTCTAGCTCAGAGTGAAGCTGTCAGTGAGGAAGTAGCATAGAGCTTGCAGCATAACAGTTGATATTGAGACATTAGAGACAACTCAATGTATTTATCAGATGTAGACATACTGCTTTCTATTATAATGTCTTCTACACTACACCACTGTCACATAATCTGTCTTTCAGTTTATGATTTAACTTAATCTTCATTAGTCAGACTGAAAAAGGAAGCCATCGGTGCGTTAGCACCTCTTGCTGTTGCTTAAATTGATGTTTTCCCAAAAATCAGATATATAATCAAAATCATTTCTATGAAATGTGATGTATTTACTTTATACTTTCCAAGTCTCTCCTTTGATTTGCATGTTGAAAACAATTTTTTTTTTCAAAATAGACAAAAAAAAAAAAAAAAAAAAAAAATACTTTACGTTGTCCACTTGAGGGAGCTCCTGGTACACATGTACAGCGCTGAATATGTTTTCCATTCATCCAGCCTGGTCTTCCCTGTCATTGTGTCTGCGCTGTGATGGCGTCACCTCTGGTGGCAAAATGAAAATGGTCATATATTCCTGAGGAGAGGAGCATGAGATGAAATAAATCAAGAGAATCCCATCGCTCCAGCAATACAATAAAGGCACTGTTTGTGCTTCTTTTTTTCATAAGTGTAGAGAAAAGAAGAAAAATAAACATACTGTAGATGTTATTATTAATAAAAGAAAAGGCCTCATACAATTGCTGTGTCTTTACTGTCTTTATTTGTGAAAATAGCATTATATAGCATTATTTCCAGCCATTATACACAAATACACACATATCTACTGTCTGTGATCAGAAAAGTACAAAGTATACCATCTAATACGCAGGACTGTCATAACATCTTGTTCTACTGCCTGTAATTTGATTAAATTGCCCACTGCTCAGTAAATTAGCAAAAAAAGAAAAAACATACATCAGCCTCAGTTTCACAAAAGACATACTATTAAATTAATATTTGTTCCTGCCAACTATTAGCAAAATAAGTCCAATAATGTCTCTAAAAATAATGTCTTTGGCTTTGATTTGACATAATCAACATAATAGTTTCAAGAAGTAAAAGTACTGAAACTAATGTTATGAGGAGTGCATGTGAAGTTCAATGTTGTTTTTCATTCCTTTGTGACTGCAGACTTGTTTTGGATTTTGCTACCTCACCCTCTCTCGTGTTGTATTCAAAAAATAATTACTTTCAAGGCAACATACTTACATGTCAGACAAGAGCATTATCACGTGACACAAAAAATGTTAACAGCTTATGAACGAGCCTCTGCTGATTTGCACACTAAGAAACGGGTGTCACAGCTCACGAAGCCGCCTGTCTCCCTCCAAGAAAATGTTTAGCTCAGACCTATAGATGGTACCTCATCCTGTGAGCTCGGTGAGTCACGTTGCACCATAGTGGCACCACGGCTCCTCGCTGTCCTGGTTTCATTCTGTTGAGTTATTATATAATTTCTAAACTGGAACAGCAGGGTGACCTCCAGCAACTAGTTTAAAGAGAAAGAGAGATAAGAAAAGGGACGAGAGAGATAGAGGATGAGCAAGAACCGCAACAGAAATAGCATAGTTGTCCTTGAGAGATGACTCAAAAAAGTGGTGGTAGTGGGGGGGGTATAAATATCTTTTAGTAGGTCGCTTGGACCAGAGTATAACCCTCTGGGTACTGGTGGCTGTAGACTGCAGCTATGAAACTTTCTGCTTCTTCTTTGTTGGTCAGATAGAGCTTTGGAAGTTAAGGCATGAACGTGACACAGTGTCTCAAGATAATGATAATGTTTTGTAATGACTTCCATATTTCACATCTGTCACCAGGCAGACACAGACACAGATAATCTGCTTTTTAATGACACTCACACAGCAGTTTTATAAAGATTGAGCCGAGTTTATATTTAGAGACATTGTTGCATCTTCAAGTCACTCAGCCAGTCATTTCAGGTCAGTCCAGTCATCACTATCACTGTAATTGCGCTGGTTGATTTATACAAAGAAGAAGAAAAAAAGAGGTTGTAGAAAACTGTGAGAATACTTGTCAGCATTCAACACCTCCCTTCCTTTTTGTCTCTGTGATTTGTCTTTTTTAAACCATTTCTTGTTGAGTTCCCAGACACAGATTGGTTGATTTGAAATGTATTTAACATAGATTTTCTACAGACGTGGGTGTAAAACAGAAATACAACAAAAACCGACAAGATTTATCAATAGTTAAACTGCCACAGATGATTTCAACTGGAGCTTTTGTCTGAGATGAATCAGAAGTGAAGTATATTGTGCACGAACAAGAAAAGATTTTCATGTCTGACCAAATTCGGAAAGAGAATTGTTATCAGTGCATCGGAGATGTTGCTAATAAGGAGAGAAACTCTCAGAGCAGCCTTATAAGGTGGGAGCACATCAGCTAAAGTAAAGCAGCATGTAAGAATGAATTATACTCTTTGAAACTTTGAGAACATAGCCAGTGATAGTAGGTATATTTATGGTGGTAGCAAAAGAAATAGAGATGAGATGAACTGCAGTGTAACTTGATGTTAGTGATTGTTTTTGTTAATTGTAAAGAGTGTATATCCGGTAGTGACATTTCTACAGATCAATATATAACATCACCATGACATTGTATCTGTTTAGTGTGTTGCTCTGGGTCACAAACACCTGTGAAACTCAGTTTGGACTAAACCTTCTGTGCTTCTTTCAACCTGTGTATGTTTTTCCATCAGACACCTTATTAAAGGGCAGTGCACAGACACCCCCTCCATTACCAGGAGCAGGAGTCATATGATTCAGCTTTAAGGTTGAGAATATCAGTCGCACACACATATTATCCTGGGAAAAAAAGGGATAAAGATCATGTCCAACCAGCTGTGAAGTAATACAGTCACACCAACTTTACCAAACACAAACCCCTCTACCCGTTCCCTGCCCAACTCCACCCTGGTCACTTGCACGCACTAGTGATGACCCCCACCCAGCCAGTTCCCGTCTATAGTGAGCAGACAGAGGGGGGTTTAGCTCAAACTGCTGCAATCTGCAGAAAGCACTGTGCTGGACACACTCTGGCAGCCAGCGGCAGCCTTATATCCACCACTCAGCTCTTTCCCTTTGTCATGGTGGATTGTGGATGAGCTCTCCGCTGGTGTGTCGGCCTGTGAGCAGGGGTGGGGACTGGGGCCATGGGGTGTAAACAGGTTGTGTGTGTGTGTGTGTGTGTGTGTGTGTGTGGTATCAATGCTGACACACGAGCATATTGCTCAGATAAATGACTTTTGAAGCCTGGGGGTTTAAACCTTAAACACTATCATCCAACATCTGGACAGAGAACAAGCTGCGTTTTACACTTGACTCTCTGAGAAGTAAAATATAATAATCCACTAAAACTTAAGAAACTTCCAGTTTCATAAAATGTAGTGGTTCTAACAGGCCAAATGAGGCAATACAAAGTATTTTTCTAGCTAAGTACACATTTGTGTAGTTTATATATAGTAAGAATAACAGCAATAATGGTAGTTTTTTTTCTGCATGGCCATGCTTTAAGAGGCTGTAAGTGAAATAATAAAACAATTAGACTAGATTAGACAAAATGTGACTTTGCAATTAGAGACAGGCGCCTCACTGGATATGAAATGGGATAAATGCAAGATGAACTCTAATAAAACTGGGGTTTCTTTGGTCCATTTCAAAAACAATTAATACCATAAGAAATTGTAAAACTGTGACAAATATCAGACTATGTACAAATAATTTACAATTTACAATAACCTAAGAACCTACACTAACCCTTTCATTTCTCCAGGTGACAGAAAATGACAAAAACATGTGGGATAAATGCAGTTCCCTCATCCAGCCATTTTTGCTTGCTTTGATGCATGTATTAAGAAATATTTAAGTATATGCTTGTATCTCTGGTTTTACTTGAACTAGAACACGTCACGTGATTTGATCATGCTGGTGTGATGTCAGGAGTCTAAGGGTTAAAGTAGGTCGATGCTTTTTCTATTATCGGGACTATAAATAATATATTTTCCATCACGAATATGAGCGGTGTGGTTTAAAATCTCACCATGCTAACCTCATAACGTTCAAAATCCTAAAAAGTCAAAAGTATTTTGTTCAAAACCAAAATCAGTGATTCTCTTAAAATGCTTTCCTATCTCTTCCTTTGACGTGTAAACACCCCGGCCATTTTAATTACATAAAAAATGACAACAACTACTTTCCTCATAACTTTGGTTGACGGGGTTAAGTTGACCTCCCATTAAAACAATCATCACCTTAGTTCAACTGTCCATTATCTCCTTCCCTCTAGCTGCAATGTAAACGTTTGAGCACTAATGAATTTGGTGAAATATTGTCATAACCCAACTCCATCATACTATAGCTGCAGTTTTTTTAAGGAGTCTGTCCACATGGAAGGTTTCCAATACAGTAATACATTCACAGCAAAAAATGCAAAAACACTAGAACGACACTGACAACACAGCAGAGCTTTTTCATTACCACTAACTGCTTATAATGAGTAGCATGCTATTTTCCAAACTGCTCAGCCCTCCTTAAGAGACCCATCTTCCCATAAAGCCCTCACCACTACCACTTTGTTGGTTCAGCTACACCCATACTCACAGATACACACCCTATAGTGAGACAGTGCAGACAAAAAGACAAGAATAATTTGGCTGTTGGGAGTTTAGGTGCCTTCATTAGTATCTATCTACAGGCCACCGACATGATTAAGTCTAACTCTCCTGTATATTTTGAATCGAATCACTGAAAGACAGAAAAACACAAGGGAAACACATATACAATTATGATGAGGATCTTCCAGAGCTTTATGAATAACCCAGAACGTGAAGACTTGCTTGATGTCGCACGCCAGCCAGGTGCTTTATGGTGTCTCAGGAATAATTTAGTGAAAAGGGTAGGGTCCTTGAAAATAAAACACTACAATGAATGGAGCGAATACTGAAAATAAGACGCAGAGACTGCAAATGTGCATCCTTATTATCCTCATTATATTGTGTGTATGTGTGGGTGGTGGGGGTTAAGGTTGGAAAAATGTGATGCATTCACTGCATATTATAAAATGTCCTTATGATATTCACAATATCAGATTGCAAGGATCAAAAAAAAAAAAAAAAAAAAAAGCTTCTTCTGGTATCTGGAGGTTTTTTTTAACAGTTTTAGCACCAGGGACAGCACCAGATACACAGAAAAAAAACAGAGCATCTTCACTCTCTCACTGTGCACTTTATGTTTGGAACATCATGGAGAAAATGTGCACCGTGTTTCCCATGAGACTGTGAAGGGTCAGCACCCACCCACACACACACACCCACCCACTCACCTACCCTCCTCCACCCCACCACACCTCCTCCCTCCCTCCGTCTCTCCCACACACACACTCACACACCCCTGACTACCATCACCACCATCTACTTTTTTTTTCTTTCTTCTCCCTGTTGAACGGGAGTATAGGGAGCGGGAGTGTGTGAGGAACGGACGGCCCTTCGGATGCTCGCCCGCGGGGGGAAGAAGGTGCTGCTGCTGCGGATATCCGTCTCATACCTGCCTCAAAACAAAAACGGTCTCCTCTCGTCGCCCTATTTTGTTACCGTCTCCCCCCTCCCCCCTGCTTTCCTCGGTGACCGTTTTGTGTGAAACCTAGATATATATAAAGAGATAAAAAAAAAAAAAAAAAAAAAAAAAAAAAAAAAAAAAAAAGGCTGGTTTGGTTTCGTAACGCGCTGCACCGGTAGCAGCAGCAGCGGCAGTAGAAGCAGCGCGGAGGGAAACATCTTTTTTCTCCTCCGAAGATGCGGATTTAACGGGAAAGACGTTATCAACGTCACCTGGGATTTTTAACCGTTAAAATTCGAATTAGCTTAGTCGAACGTGTCGTCAGCGAAAGAAGATATTTTTCATCACATGCGGTGACGCTGTAGAAGCAATATCGAAAGCCTTTTTTTCCCATCACTAGACAACATAAGAGGTAAGCATTTTTGTTGTTTATTTTATTTTTATTTTTTGTCATTTTATTTTCCCACCACCAGAAGGCTACCTCACTAATAACAAAGCTAATGGAAGAGAGGGGGAGTCAGTGATATTCAGGTGACTGCTGCTAGCTTGCCACTGCTATTAGCTTTTGCAAGCCAACAGATAACGTTATTGTATCACAGCTCGTGTCTTCATATTTTTTTGGTGGAAAGTCTGAATGAGACGCCAGTTGAAATAAACCAATATGCATTTGTGTTATGGTATAGTAGCTGCCTGGTTGATGTGTATGTGACTGCGACGCTTCGCGTTAGTTATTGGGAACCATCTCTCTCTGTGTGTGACTGTCTCCTCTTCTTGCCTTTGTTTGAATCGATGTCAAACGCAGCCACATTTTGTCTGCGTGTTCTGTACCATCACCACCACCACCACCACCACCACCACCAGCAGCAGCAGCAGCAGCCTGTGGATATTTGATCCAACATCTGCTATTAAACTAAACAACTCTTGTATCCGTTAGCATGGCTATTATTTGTATCATGATTAGATGTGGTATTGTGCTGGTATCTTGTAATGCTGCAGGTTTTTTTTTCTTCTGCTCTCGACATTGTGGGCTGTATGGTTATGTTATGATAGGATGAGATTTATACTGCGTGCCCGGCCTGGACTGTGACTCATAGCAGGGATGCATCAGGTAAAAGTATGTTAAATCAGATGCTTACTAGTCAAGTATCACTGGAAACGAATGCTAACGATCAATCTTTAAAAATAAATAAATAAATATGAGTCTGTCTAATGTCCATGGAGCATTGTAAGGCGATATAGATGTATAGAGCTGACATTTGGCTGGCCACCACGTGTATAAGCATGTTTCATGGTTCACAGACACCAGTCTATAAAAAATGTTATTATTATAACAGACAAGAAAAAACATGAGGGTTTACATATTGATGAAATGTGCTTTTAAATTATATTTCCTGATGAAATTTGCAAAATATTTAGGTTTTTAGCATAGATGAGGTGGAGGGGTTAACACCCATGATGGAGAGTAGGGATTACTGGAGATGAAGGGGATAGTCTACGGATGTTTTTTTTTTTTTTTTTGATGATTTTCTGAAATCTAAAAGCAGAAATCACCGAAAGAGCTGACAGGATGAGACACTGTGGGACAAAAGTGTACAGTAGTAAAGAACAGTGATAATGTTGGCTGTATACAAGGGGCTGACAAACTTGTTTTTGCTCTGGCATTATGAAGTGAAGTCTGGGCCAGGAAATAGTTTGTTATTTTTCAAGCATATATTGCTTAGAGCTATGGCTGTTTTGTGGAAGCGAAACCTATGGTCTCTCCACTAGGGAATGATGGTGCTATCCTACATCAGTGTCTCTCTAAAACACACTTCTGGTTTCCAGCTCACATTACATTTAACAACTGATTTACATTTCGACTAGAAACTAAATGCAATAAATCACAGTCTTCTAGACAGTAGGATTTAAAACCAAATTGTTATCTCTTCTGTCCCTACCCCCTCCTCTATTCCTCTACTGTGACCTGAATACTCATTCACCTAAATAGAGTTTTAGTTTGGATACATGTCTAATTTTAGGTAGACAACTAAATAATACAAGTGAATTATTTAATGATTTAAGTAGTTCATAGTTATTTCATGTTTATCTATGTTTATTTCTTTCCTTTTTTGTTTCTATACCTTCTTAAAGATGCCTGTTAATGATTTCTCTTTTTTCTCTTAATTTATTTCTTTGTTATCTCACTCAAGCTTTTACATCTGACTGTCACCATGATAGGAGCAGGCCTAACATCTCATTAGATAATACTCAGCAATTGATTTTTTTTCAAGCCCTACCACTAATGGATAAAGGCATTTCTGCACAGAGATTAACTTCTTAATGTTTCACAGTCTCTTGCAGAAGGTCCACAATTGGTATTTGGTCACTGTGGCTTCATGTCCCACTGTTTCTAAGCCAATTAGAAACTTTACGTTTTGTTGTTATTCTCAGTTAAACAACATATCTTTCAGACATAATCTTAACAACAGGAAAAATGAGTTTTACAACCTTAAGCTCTCCTTTTAGGAACCTCTATCTAAATAAACATGGTACTTCTTGAAGAATGTTTTTAAAATTCTGTTTCTATTTCTATCTCTAATTGTATTAGCACCTTGATATCCAATCTGTGATATCCAAAGTTTAACTTCACCGCCTTGATTTGATTATCTGTGATAAACAAATGTACAGGAATTCAGTACGGCAACATGGTTCAGAACCGAGTAAATGAGCTGCATAATTTATGCCTTGATCTCACTCACAGTGTCTGGAGGAAACTCAGCGATATAAGCAAACAGCATCAACACTTATATGAAGGATCGGATGATAGTGAAAAGTGACAATTTTCAAATTTAAGCAAGTATGAGTAAAAGCTGAGTCTTTACCTTCTTGGTCATCTATATCCACATGTTCTCTTATGGACTAAATCACTCATATTTATAACACATTTCTATCCCATATCCAGTATATTGTTAGTGCATTTTTCATAGTTAATTATTGAATGAATGAATCTATCCTATTCATGTATCATGTATAAAACATATGTATTTAACTTTAAATGTCAGGAGATTTAAAGAACAGAAGTTAATCTATGTGGTTACTCTAATGATAGTTATTTACTGAGTCTCCATTAAAACATGTGATAAATTTACACAAAATTCTCACACTTTGCTTTAGTAAATTTGAGAAGCTACCACTAGAGGGCAGCGTGAAGACTTTCCCTTACCATTCACCTTGTAGAAATAATGGTCATGGAGCAGTGTGTGCAGGCAGCGTTGGGCGTAAGGTTAAAGCAGGCCACATGCACAATGTTTAATTATTAAAGACGTCTCTTTTGAGCTGTGTCTGAAATCTAACTTCAGAGGCATATGGCAATGTGACTGAATACCAAATAATAAGTAGAATAATACAGTGTAATTGTTTTTTAAAATACACAGATTACTTGGGCCACTCTTCCGTTTCTTTGTCTGTTTAATGGCTTTTACCTCTGCATTGTGTTTTAGTGAGAATATACACCAGAACAAATGGGATAAAATGCAGCAACATCCTATCATTTGGGCTGTACATAGTCTGTTGTGTTGTGGTCATAGTTCTTGACGCAAAAACACATAGTGAGATCATACCTTCTTATTGTTGTCCTAACTACAGCCTTTTTGGTGTAGACAGACGGGTTGTGATGATAGATGGAGAACAAATGGTTGTTAGTTGGCTGCATGGCTGTCCAGATGAACAGCATTCAACAATGGATTGGCTCTGTGAATGTGGGCCCCCCATAGTGCTGATTCTCAAAATCCCTCCCGAACAAGCTTTTTTCAGTTCCTGCTATTCACACATTCATTGTGTTGCAGTGAACCATATCACTAACGCACACCGCACGCTCTCTGCAGCTAGCATAGCGTTTTGATTTGCAGCTCTTTATTCAGCACTTTGTTTTTGTTTTTTTTTTGTTTTTGTTTTTTTTAGGTCTGCATGTTGCAACATCTCAAATTACAGTGTTGGGTTTGGTGTAGATTGTTATTGTGCTTTTTTTTAAGCCTTAATTTATCAAATCTGTCACATGTAGCCGTGATATATGTGAAGGCCAGAAAGTGACGCTGATGACTTGAGGACATGTGTTTGATTGTTTGTTTGTTGTCTTAAAAAGAACAAGCAAAAAGCACATGGTACACATCCAACCTTGTTTTGACAACATTTAAAGATCTGGGAGGCCAGAACATTCTGCCACCCATGGGTGTTATGAAACATTTTTAACAAGTGAGATCAATTCACACAGATTTGCCAAGATGTTAGTTCTTAGTTTATGAAATGTTTGCCAGTCAACATTTGATCACACTCTCTTTAACATATTTTATTTATTTTTATAAAGTAGGTCACTGGCATAAATATTAGAATATCTTATAAATGAAGAGATGCGGTCTGTCACTCATCAAACTAATGTTCAGAAAATATGACTTAATTTGTGAAACACAACTTTAATTTTACTTTAAAACCTACTGAAGTTACATAAACTAAACAGACGTGTCACCTGCATGAAATATGCATTTAGTTTTCTTTTTTGGGAGACCTCTACAGCCACCAGGTGAAGTTGACTAATGCTATAAAGTTGCCTCTGTAGCATTTAGATTCCCTGCAGGCTACCAGACCATTTAAAGTGTTAAACGTTCAATGGTTTCAGAAGAGTCCGCTTTAGTCCACTTGTCTTCTCTGTTTTTAATCATGTTAGAAATGTAGAGAGGGAGAGGGAATATCAGGGCAGTCGTGGCAGCAGCCAGGAGCTGCCATCTGGAAAACATGCCTGGTTTCCTCTTTCAAATGTGTGAAAATACAGCACCTCATGTATTATTAAAACTATATTTACTTTATCAGCCTAATTAATAAATCCACCCGTTTTGTATGAGGTCACTGAAGAGACTTGGTTTTATATTCAATACTTTTTTTTATTCAGAGCAGTCATTGCTCTTGCGCTTCACATGGTTATGAAATGTTGAACATGTACTCAGGAACTTGAAAAAACTGCAACAATATTTTAGTGCCAATTTAAACACCCAAGCAGCACCAAGCCAACACACTCTGATCAGCTCTGACATTTTTGGATCTATTTGACTGTTCGTATTAACCCACTCCAAATTTCTAGGTGTCAGTAGATGCTTTACGAAAATAGTCAAGGAACATGAAAATGCAGGAACGTTTCTGAGCTTGTGCTGTTGTTTTATTTATAGGTCAAGTTTGTACTGGGAGAATGGATTTGTTGGTGTGGGGATTTTTTATCATCCATGTAGTAGAGTTTCTTTACATATAAATTGTGTCAGTAAGTGTAGAGATTTCTGACATTTTCTTTCTTCAGTGAGGTCAGCTATTTGTTTCTGGGATGAATCTTTTCATAGACTTACCACACAAACACACACATGGGAGCAAGTTTAACCTCTGGGCATGGTGAGTGTGATTCTGCCAGTGTTTGGTCTTGTATATTTTAAAATGTCAAGGTCCAGTCCAGAGTGGATTAGCCCGATCTGCAAGAATATTTCATTCACTGATGTTTTTAATTTGGGTTTCTGGCAGCGTCGGAGATTGATGCTGCTACTGTGACTTCCAGCCAAATGTACTTCAAAGCGCAGGCTATGTTCAGGACCCATTCAGCAGTAGAAGCAAGACAATGCAGTACTCAATCAAAAAGCATTTAAAGTGGTCGAACAGGCTGTTGCTTTGGATGGACCGTGGCATGCATAGAATGGAGGTAACAATGTTACTTGGCAACAAACTAAAGGTAAAAACAAGTGATTTGAGCCACCAGAGGAGCTTCAGTTCACTTTATCATTGATTCTACAAGTCTCTTAAAGATACTTTCATTTTTTCTTGGTGGTGCAGAGCGCTGCCCAACATGTCGGTCCAAAATCTCCCACTGGTGCTCGATTGGGTTGAGACTGACTGCTGAGTAATTACAGTCAGATTATTCCAGATTATTGGAAACTTGTTATGATCCTAATTACTGTTTGGTTGCTCATACTTAAATTGGATGGAGTTCAAACAAGTTCAAACAAGTCTCACCCACAAACCTGTGGTGTGGTGATGCTACACTGTGTCACTGAAGAGTCAGTGAAAAGTCTGACTGTACAATAATACAGGACATAAAGTTTTATTTATTAGTTTCATTTATATTATGCACTTCTCGTTTGCATATTAGATATTAGACAGTTGTTGTTGCTTCATTGTCCAAGTGTAGCTCGGCTGTATTTCAGTAAAATATTGCAGTACCTCACAATGATGTCATCTGAAGCTTTTCTCATTTATACATACAAATATTGTATTGTATTGATTGTGTTTAGATTTTGTGCCATTTGAATAAAATACAAATTTTGATTCCCTAAGAGCATAATGCAATTCTGTTAATTTATACTCACTTGAAATCTGTCATTTGATTTAAAAGAGGAAAAAAAAAAGGTAATCTAAAGAAAAGGGAAATTATTTTTTTTAGATAAACATTTAGAATGTTCCATAATGTTTCAGTCAGAGCTGTTGTCTTCAACCACAGTAATATCTATGTCTGTGCGTAGGGGGCATGCTGGCCGCTGGAGTTTTTGATGAATGTGATGCTACAGGACAACAAAGGACCTCTGCTGTCCTATTCAGCGCAGCATTCAGACTAGGATCAGTGGCCTGTGGAGGGGCCTCAAATACATATGTGCCTCTGGCTACCTCATCTCTGCAAACAGGAAAAGCTCGAACGGCTGGCCTCAGCTCTCTGCTGACGCCTTCATTGTATGGGGCCAGTTTGGCAGGGCAGGCTTTGTGAGCTGCATTTTGGGATCTGCCTCCCCACCCTCCAGGCTCATCTGAGTGTCTCAGGCAGGCTCATCTGGGGCAACGTAGAGGTGCCACTTGAACTCATTAGGGTTTTTATGTAAACAAATTTGGCTGATTTACAGTCATAATGATATGTCTTTAGGAAAATATTTAGAACTTCATAATTGTATAAATGAATACTTTTTTGTTTGACATTACAGTGTGTGTGTGTGTAGATACCCTATCCCCTGGTGCATGGTGGCTGTGTGACTGGCTAATGTGAACAATTCTCTGCAGGCAACTGATTGTGGGCTCCATTTCTTTTTTTCCTTTTTCCCTGATTAACGAGTGCATTGACAAACAGACCAGCTGGGCTCAGGGAGGGAGGGGGGGAGGGTATGATGGCGAGTGAGACGGAAAGAGGTGGTGGCTGCCTGTCACGCTGCTGGCGCTGCCCTGCTTTCTTTACTGGTGTCACTCTGCTGCGAGTGATAGTCTGATGTGTGTCTGGACAGAAGTCGGGGTTTAAGCCTCGAGGCGTTCCTCTGTGTCCCACTTTCACTCTTCCCTTTTTCAGAAGCACTTTTGTTACAAGCAGTCCAATTTACAGTAGATGTTTCCTATTTTGAATTTAGAGAAAGCATAGGTTCACCTTCTTTGACATAGGCCATGTCTTGTTAATAGGCTATGGTTATTTTTGTTTAAAAAAAAAAATATATATATATATATATATATATATATATAAAATTAGATTAAATTAAATTAAAGTCATACTGTCACTGATTTCATTGTTTTTAATAATAAATCAATAACTGGACAACTGTAGTAGTAGATTTTACTTTTTATATTGTTGTTTTTGCTTTTTTTTTAATGTGTTTACAGAATTTGTTTTTGATTGCATATTGACCTTTGAAGCACACATAAAAATTAAAATATTCCTTTGCATTAACGTTGGCTCCTTTGTTATGTATTTGTGGGTTAGATCCTGAGGGGATTTTTCTTTCACTGGACCTCTTTATGCCACATGTGTCTGCCTGACTGACTGTCTGTATCCTTTTTTCCTGTTATGAGCAGTATTGTTGGAAGCTGAATTGCATTAGCTTTGGGGCTAACATCTGATGTCTGTAGAAAGTTATATGTATGAAAAAAAAGGGGCTGAAAAGGCTCCTTCATGCCATTCAGCTTTTCAGGGTAAAGCAAATGTTTTGGGATCTTGTCTGTCTCTGATTTGGTTTCTTTGTGGAGTAGGGAGATGATTGTATTTTACTAACATGATTTATAGATGATCAAAGGACATGCTGAATGTTCATACACTACATTATGTGGTCTCATACCGAGTAGGTGGCTTTTAGAAGCACTGTGTGTGGGGGTTTTTTGGTTGTGGAGTTGGGTGGTGGTGGTGGGTGGGGGTCATCTCAGCTTTCATGCCACACTGTTGTGTGTTAGCATGACTACAGTAGGTTGTATCATAGTAGGTCAGGGGATTGTTTGTCTGATCCATAGAGGAGCGATTAGAGTAGACACTGAGCTGAGCCTCTTCCTGTCCACAGCAAGGGGAGGATTGCCCTCTATTTGCCACTGTTAGACTCTTGTGATCTCAATTGTCTACCCCCCCCATCCATCCCCCGCCCTGATCCACTCCCACAGATAAACTATCATGAACATCTCTGTCAGGTTTGTCCTGGATAGCGCATTGTGTTTGTGCCTCCTGCCTCAACGCAGTGACGTGTTGGTTATTTTAAGATGTGTGTAAATCTTACTACTTAGCTTTTGGTCAGTAGCACCTCACCACAGTCGGCTGCGGTGCGTAGATGTGCCTATGGTTTTGATTAATTTGACATGATGTTAACAAGGGAAACTTCAAAGGGTGTGTAATTATCCTATTTTAGAGAATATCAGACCTAGAAATGAGGAATTCACACACACACACACACACACACACACACAATAAAAGTCAAGGCATGAGCCAAGTCCCAGGGTGCCAGAGAGTAGAGAGGTGACAGGTCGGGGGACAGTGTGGAGGCGTTGTTCTGCCTTCCTCTCTAATCCCTGCATTTAGTTTCTATTGCCAGCCACCACTTAATCTGCCACTAATAGGATTTGCTACGCATTTGTTGTATTTTTTATAGTTGGAATGTGTGTAACTTGTTTTACTTGGCTTAACAATATTGAGGAGGGATGATTGACAGTTGTGTGGACTGGCGTAGATGTCAGAAGCTGTAGATGTAAAATAGATTTGTAAAAAGATGTTATTTCACATGTGAATGTATAAATGGTCTTGTAGCTTGTACTAAATAGCAGAATTAGCTAATAAAAATCTTAGCTCCCCGATTGATACATAGTTAAAGATAAATCCCTGGTGGCCCCATGGGTCTATATCGCAATAACATATCCTCTTTGACTACTGTTAATTGTGATATATACTGATTGTTATGTATGTTGGCACCTACTGACACAGGGAACATGTGTATGGGCCCAGCCCGGCTGTACACTGGAAGTACACATTATCGATAAGTAGTGGTTCTGGCAGCTGTCTGTTATTGATTTTTCAGGTTTTATTTAGACGATGCATTGATTTGGCATGATGTGATTAGTCCATTACAGACCGCTTTACATTCAACAAGATAAATCTTTGTTGTCATGTTTTTCAACCACACCTCAATGAAAAAACAGTAAATGAGTAAATAGCCAAATTAATGTGCAATGTGCCATTCAGCTGGCCTACTTCATTTCCTCTAGAGCACACCTCATTTGTTGCTTGGATCCTTTTCCTCCCATCGTCGTAGCACAATGTAATCTAACACAGACTAAACTAAAGTAACCATGGTAGACATGATTCAGAAAGTTTATGAGACAAATCATTTGAGTTTCCATGTATAAAATGAATGAAATTAAAATTAGTAAAGGGCAGGTTTAGCAATCCTCAGTCATGCTTACCTCACAGCCATCCCATACTCCCATCTATTATCAACATATGAGTCAGGCACAGCTACCAGACACAACAAAAGATAAACTAACAGGTATTAGTAAACTGACTGCTCAAACATGTCCTATAATCTGTTCAATGCTCTTAAACAAATGGCCCCAGTTAGATAATGGGTCTGCTGGGGGTTTAATCTTAATGTAGATCCCCCACAGGCATTAGTGAATAATACGAAAGACAGGACTTTTTTTAAACAATGTTGTCTACACGATATTTAATAAATCTGTTCAGATGATACTTTTATGTGAATGTGTTTGAAAATATAACATTTTCCTCACCTGAGCAGTTAACATTTATTTATCTGTGGGAAGTTGAGGATCCACTAATATCACCAAACTATTACCGTCATTACTCTATAGATCAGTCAAACACAGAGGGTCATGTGGCTATACATCCGCATCATTCGACAACAAACAGTAAACAGCTCCTTTTAATGACATATACAATCTTGCAAACTAATTCTGTGTATTGCAAATCACTTGATTTTTTTTTTTAATCATTTGAATTGTCAGTACTAGTATTAAAATATGAATCCATATAGTCTCACTAATTGTAACATGAGTATTCTGGTGAAAATGTGATTTATCGAACATTTTTTCATATAAATTTTATGTATGAAGAAATTACTGATATGCTGCCGCTAATGAATTTTAAGCCTCACCTACATGGAGGTAGCATTAAATGTGATTACTTATACTGACAGCAAATAGGTTTTTGTTATATAATTACTTCGCTATGGGTGAAATAGTGCACATCTAGTAATTTACTTCCATATTATCCATTTTATTTCATTTTATTGTGAATATAATATGTGTCTTGCCATAAATTAGACGCTTCAATTCCAGAATTGTTGTTTTTTGCTGCAGGGGGTAAACCACTAATCTAAGAGGGGCCTGAATGTTCACTTTTAAATATAAAATGAAATGTTACACTGCAGGAAATTGCTATACTGACAGTAAACTAATGGCATAAATAAAAATGACTCGTATAAACACATCTGTTATTTGGAGAGGAAATAGTACAATCACATTCTTCGTACTACATCATGCGTCATCTACCACACAGGTCTGAAAATAGCCAAAGGCTATCTTTTAGATGGGCTATAGCAGCCGTTACTGCCATATCACCACCATCAACTCCACTTAACAACACAAGCAACAACAAAGCTTATGTTAAACAGTACAAAAAAACGAATTACCCTGTCATTTAGATACTAATATTTCCTAAACGGTTTCAATTACTTTTTATCTCAAACACTGATACTAATGTTTAAACAATATTAGTTGTTAGTGTAGTTAACACACACTGATGAATCATAATTAAAAAAAAATCCTACAAATTGAACCTTGCAGTCTGTTCATTTATTCAGTTGCTGGAACATCCTGTGATCTATAAATAAGTTGAGGACTCCACAACCCCACAGCACTACAACTAACAGTCAGTTTAAACACATACACAGTGTTTGTAAGAATTTTGAATAATGCACACACACATGAACACACATGGACACAAATTCATCAAAGAAGAGAGGACGCATTTGCCTTCTGGCTTAAGTTAAATCTGCAAAATACAGAGGCTCAGTTAGAGCCAGATGGAGAAAGTGGGTGAGACCTTGTTTATGAAGTATTGATTGTTGCCAAATAAGGGTCGTCTTGTTTGTATAGCTGGATGCTGAATTAGTACAAACAGCAGGACAGGAGGGATGTTGCATGGATAGCAGTGGCTGCAAAGACAGGGACGCAGAACATGTGTTATCCCATATTTAGATGTTTTACAGAGTATTGGGCATTTTGAAGTGGGGTTCGGGTGAGGTGGGGTCCATTACTGGTCGGTTAATTTAATGTCTCTATGACAGTTGTTGCCATATCTACATTTTTTTTATCTCATTGCACACTGGCAGTTGCACTGTCCAAGCTACTATTTGCATTAGACTATCACCCGAGAATATAAAACTAGAGTGCAACTGAGAGGCTGTGTGGAGAGCGTGGGTGACATATGTTACAGAGCATCATTTCTCTCTGGATGAAATAGATACTCAGGTTCTGATCTGAATCTTTGAAACATTACTGGCAGATATTTTAAGAGTCAGTCTTATAAAGGTAGCTCTCTTACTAGTTTGTCTTTGTCTCTGTGTCTAAATCGTAGGTTGAATGTGTTTTCCTCCAGCCTGGACACCATGAGCACCATCTCACCGACGGATTTTGACAGCTTGGAGATCCAGCAGCAGTATAATGACATCAACAACCGCTGGGATCTGGCAGCAGAGACTGACTGGGACAATGAGAACAGCTCAGCACGCCTCTTTGAGCGCTCACGCATCAAGGCTCTCGCAGGTATGCTACACCTCATACCTCGCTGCATGTTTGCAAGGAATCAACATGCACATTGAGTGAGCAAATCAATTGATTTATTTTGGTTTAGCCTTACTTGTCAAGTACAGTACCAGTACTCACCATAGTGAGTTCATGCTATATTAGGTAAACCTGTACAATCCACCAGCCAAAAAAGTACCTTTGTGAATGTTATACTGTTTAGTTTTGGATGATGTTGTGTTAGAGAAGTCTTGATTCAGAGTCCTGAATTGATACTTGTATTTGCCTAAATAACAGAACTGCACACTGTTTTTGTTTTTGTATAATAGCTAATCAAACTAAGTGAGAAAACGCCTGTGATCATTTTACAGATACTGCAAGTGGCTGCTGGACTGTATTTACCTCCTAATTTTAGATATTTTCTTACATTTTAGCCATGGGGCTGCTAATGATACCTATGTGTTTGCATTCTGCTGCAAATTGAGCTCAGTTTACTGCAGCTGACTGTGGTGGAGTCATTGGGGTTAAAAAATGCCCAGACTGTCTCTGATCTGATACTTGATACCAGAGACTTTCCTAGCATTTAGTCTCTTGACTGTGTGTAAGTCAGTTGCTGTTTAACAGCAATATTTATTTTAATTTATACCAGTTTTGTTAAAAAATGTTATACTATGCCTCAGTCTCCACAGCAAAGCAACAGTCAAAAGTGCAAAATGATATCAATGTCAATGCCATCAGATAGATTAATAAATAGATACTGGCACTGTCAAAACATTGTCTCATGGCAGAAACGTTTAAAACCGTATCTTTAAAGTTGTGACATTAATTTGACTGACAAAATTTAGAGACACAATCACAGACTAACTGTGGACTGTACAAATCTAATTAGCCCTGGTAGACTGAGGAACAAACTTAATTTTTTTTTGTCCCAAAAGGCACAATTTTCTCTTTATAGGGCAAGACAGAAATATTTCCAAAAGGAGGACAAAGCCAGGGAGCAGGATAGTCAATTCACCAAAGAGCAATAAGCAGTGATGGAATTAGGTAGACTTTAGAGTTCCATGTACTGAAAATCCTGCATCACCTCAGCAACACTCAGAAGGGAACACGATGTTAGAAACGTCTACTCATTTAATCATTATTTTAGATAAACTATTATATGAAATGTTCAGCCAGGTTAAACTTCATGAACCGCATGATTGCACCAGAGCTTTCTGCATCAGATCCGGGCAGTGGATGTACTGAAATGAAATCACAGACTATATTTTGCAGATATAATACTAATATCAGTATGAACACAACTTGATTTCTTCTCTCACTCACCCTCTCTCTCACTGTCTTGACATTCCTCCAAGCTGTGAAAGTTCAAGTGCATGTCTGTCTGCAGCTTGTCTCATTTGAGGCTCCACCGCTGGTGCCCAGGTGCCAGGTGAAAATCCTTCTGGCTCTGTTTGCTGTTTATAAGCTGTGTGTGTGTGTGTGTGTGTGTGTGTGTGTGTGTGTGTGTGTGTGTGTGTGTGTGTGTGTGTGTGTGTGTGTGTGTGTGTGTGTGTGTGTGTGTGTGTGTGTGTGTGTGTGTGTGTGTGTGTGTGTGTGTGTGTGTGTGTGTGTGTGTGTGTGTGTGTGTGTGTGTGTGTGTGTGTGTGTGTGTGTGTGTGTGTGTGTGTGTGTGTGTGTGTGTGTGCATGTGCACAGACTGTTCTGTCCTGGTGTCACATTCTACAGATACTGTCTCTGTTATTAGTCAAAATAAGTTGCAGTGTCATGGAGAACCCAGCAGAGGGGAGCAACAGGCAGATAGGCAAGACACACACACACACACACACTGAGAGCATAAACCACACACTGATGATCTTTGAGCATGGCTGTAGTCAAAGTATTTCTGAAAGATAAACCTAATTTAACTTACAAATACAGGCTGACTAATTTCCTCCTGCCAACAGAAAATGTAGTGTTTCCTGTAGTGTGGTCATACATGCAGTGTAGTATATTTAAAGATGGTATGCACCTTATTATCTTGTCATATAGTTAAAGAAAGCAGCATTCCTACTATGTGCACTGGTAGAGCATGTGTGTTTCAGTGTATGTGTGTGTGTGAGTGCATCTTCCCGCGTGAATACCACTGATACCATCCCCTCTTTTACAAGTGTGGGCTTGATGTGCACATTCTTTGACATGTCGTAACTGCCCCCCTCCCCCAGGCTCAGTTCCTGCCCATCTTTAAAAAAAAAAAAAAAAAAAAAATTGTATCCCTAAATGTCAAGCTCTTATGCATTCTGTAAGCTTACACTTTTCTTATGCTCTTTCTCAAACAACCTGTCCCTGCCTTTCATTTTGAAATATGATTGCCTCATTTCCATTTCCTGGTTAACACCTTTGACGCTCTTGCAGTTTGTTGAAATCAATGTACCCCTGGTTTAACAGCAGTGGCTGCCACCAGTTTCACAGCAGAAAATCTCCCCTTTTTCACTTTAATTTACGTAAATAACCACTTATCTGTTCTCTTAAACTGTGCGGGAGCAAAGAAAGCTATGCAAATGATCTCTTTTTAAAGTAAAACCTTACTTCACTCTACACAAAAAGTAATGGCAATTTACTTGTGGATGTTTCACACTAGGAATCAGCAAAGCTTTTGTTCTCACATGAATCTATATGTTTTTTTTTTTAATCAACCCTGCTATTCTTCATAGTGCATACACATATTTTTAAACAGGAAACCACTAATTACTCTCCACAGAACATGTCTATATGTTTAATGTTTACATCATTAAATAAAACCCATATCAGTGCACTAATAACCAAATCATAACATTTCACTCATTCACATTTGGAGATATTGATTTAACACTTGAGTGATTTTGGGAGCCTGTGTGCTGCAGAGGACTTCCTCTTTAATTTGTACTAACTGCTGTGGTTCAGAGCACAGTCAAGCTCTCTGAGTTTCTTCAGGTCCTGAGAAGGGGTTGTGAAGATAAAATTTACATGCTTAGCAATAAATCATGTTTTCCCCCTCTGGCAGTGCTCAGTGCTCCCCCCAGCAGCTCCTATCTTATCCCTTTCACTACAGCAGGCCATATATTATAATTAATTCCTGTTTGCTAAATAAAAGAGTTTCTCCCACATTCTGTTTGGCAGACTTTCACTCTGTTTGCATAGAATCATTAAATGACTCCTAATTCTGCCCAATTTGTCTACTTGATAGTATATCTAAAAGACTGACTTTTGTAGGCAGGAAACAGCCTTAACATAATATGCTGAGATGCCAGAAGCACAGAACAGTCGTCACCTCTGCCTCCCATGTTATTCGGGATTGCAGTGTTATAATGTTATGAACCCAATGGGATTGGGCCGTTATTGTGGTTTACCTGTTCTCTCTGTTCATAGCTTAGTCTCTTTTCTTCAGAGGGAAGCGTGTTTCTTTTTGGATCTCATTAGTCCAGTCCTCCTCCATAAACACCCAGTCACAGAGTGCCCGGGGCATTTGGTCCTCTAATGAGACCCATCCAGATGCTCTCAGCTCTTTAGTACAAACAGATCAAAAACACAAACTAGACCTTTTTATCACTTCCCCTGACCAGACCAAAACACCATCCACTCATAAGAAAGGCTTTGACCTTGGTCCTTGCTGTGTTTACAGTCTTCTGTAATTTTTGGCATTTAGTACATCTGTAACTTTGCCTCACTGTTGCATTTTGACGTGTTAATTAGCAGCTGCAAAAAACTTAAACCCTTACAGTTACTGGTTTTTACCTTTCGAAATGTATTCAGATTTTAGTTGACACTTGAGTTATTAATAGCATTGCACTCTTTTACAGAGAAGAAAACCACCACATTAAAGAGTTTCCTCAACAACACACGTCAGACTTCATCTCCCTAAACTTGTCAGATGCAGAGACGTGTCAGTATAGTGTAGTTCTATACTTGTTTTTGACGGGTAATGACTCATTTCCACCCCCACCCCTGCTTTACCATCTGCCTGGCAAACAAACCCACAAGTTCATGCTTTCAAATCTTGTTGAGGCAGGAAAGAGCTTTTTGTGTTGCTGAGACTTTCTCAACAATTTCCTTCCTGTCTTAACATCTTAGTATGAGGGCAGACCCCCTTAACAGAAGAGAGGAGATCAAATGTTGTCTTGTTGAGATGTTGAGAGTGATACAAATAAAAAGGAACCACACAGTGAGACGACTGGATAACGCAATCTGAAGAGGACTATCATGATGTACCTTCTTGGCAGGCCACTCCCCACTGTGCTCAGGAATTAAGGTGGTGTTGAATAATCTGCCTCAAGCTACACTGAGCAATGAACTATAATGGTTTAGTCCACCCCTATACCTCCTCCCTCCCCTCACCCTTCTACTCTGTTCTCCCTTTGTGCTCCTCCCTCAAACACACCTTATGCAAATGGCACAATTTTCAGAGGGCGCAGCAGGCTTTGTTTACACGGCTATCTACCACAGCCGGTTAGCCTGCCCCGCTCTGCTCTGTCTCAGCAGCTGTGAGTCCTGAGCTAATAGGGAAGGAAAAGCCAGTGTTTCTTTGCTAGAACCACGAGGGAGTGCTACTAAAAGGTTTTACTTTGCTCCGAGGCCACGTGTGGTGAAATTCTTCACAGGAGGAGGTGAAATGAGAGAACATTTTGTTCATTTTTGCTTGAAATGATTCTTTGCCCTCGCCGTCACTGCTGTGTTTTCATTGGATAAGGTGGGACATACAGTAGATGAAGAACAGCCAACAATATTTTCAGGTTTGTGTTGTGACTTACTGAGGCACAGCACTGAGGAAGTCTGGAAGAAAAGGATAAACCAAGGCTTTTGGAAATACAAAACTTTTGTCTTTTAGGAAACCCCCTAAAGGATTTGATACATTTAAGCGGGAAAGTTTGACCCTGCTGTGCTATGCACAAGAAGTCCCATTCACTCTGTATCTAAGAGGAATAGGTAGGACAGGGATCCATAGAAGAGGCCATGGAGTGGGATCACAGGGACAGAGAGCCCTGCTTGTCCCCAGCAGCTTTTGTAAATCAGGTGCAGTACTCTAACATTTTGGAAGGACGTTTCAAACAACTGCAAGGTAAGAGTCCCACTCATGCAGTCCTTTTTTGTTTTGGAATTTGTAATACAAGTTAATCTAGTTATATTTATTTACGTTAGCTAAAGCTAGTGTATTTAAATGTAAAGCTGTGTTGTTGACATCACAGGTTAGAGACTCGGCTTTTCAGGTGCGTGGCTTATGAAAACAGTTGTTAAAGTTGATAGGTGCTGATAAGGTTGTGTTAGCATAACAAGTGTTACTCTTTAACACATATCCTAATATGAACTTTTTTACATGTCGGCTAGGTGCTCTAGTTGTCGTCCCATAGCAGGTGGTTTGTGTGATGAATGAGTCTCCTAATAGTTCAGCATTTTCCTGGCACAAGTGATTATCGGCGAGAGGTTGAAAAGACATCTCTATCAATTTGGTGCTGTTTCAGAGCTTAATGCGAAGCGAATAGAGCAGAGCTCTAGCAGACACACGGAAGGCTTCATCTTAGCTCCAAAGCAGCCAGGCAGTCTGGCATCTGATCACTGGGCCACCTGTCCTTTCTTATCTTATTACAATGCACGGCTCTGTCGCTGGCCAAATCTTGTGCAGTCTGTAAGTTCTTGCACAGAGAAATCACAGAGGCTATTGCTTGTGACATAAGACTTAGGAAATACCGTTGTAACTGAAATGCTGGTGTGTACGTGATTTATGATACAACACAACTAAATCTTACACTAAAACTCAGGTGATCGGTTCTACAGAATCCTGTAACTAAAACACCTGAATGTTTCTGCAAATCTTGTGATAAAGAGGCAGTAGAAACTGAATAAACTGTCGTGTTTATTTTTACTTTTTGCTTGATTGTTATACCTACCTTGCTAGACTGTATGTATTATCACAGGATTTACTACTTTACTAAGAGACTCCTTAGTCACAGGCCACAAGGTAACGTATCTGCAGTAGCAGACACTGTACTTGCACGAGTGTATTAAAGTAGCATGTCAGGCAGTGGTGTGCATGAAGAAGCATCCGGTCCCTCCCTGGTTGCTGTCTGGAATGGAGAGCTGCTTTTGAGTTTACTTGAAGGGCAAGTCTACTCACTCTGCATGTTTGGCATTCTTGTTTATGGACTAAAAATATTTAAGCAGTATCTTTATTGGCACTGAAAAGGAGTTTGTTTTCCTGAAGTGATGTATAAATGTACTACATATTTATGTTTGTAAAGTGATGTCTGAATGAAAAAAAAATCCACATCGTTACGTCGACAGCTTTGTTGCTCTCAAAGGAGATCAGATCTGCTGAGATGTTATAAAATCAGTCAGCTGTGAAATGACATGCAAAAAGAAGCTATGGGTTCATACACACACGTCACTTTCAAGTTGCGAGACAAGGAAAGTAGCAGTGGTATTTTAAGGTCAGTGACAAATCACCAAATTTGTGCTGACAGGATTTGTTCACACTTTCCAACAACAAACATATTGTGTAATGAGTATGATAACAAGCTCTGTTTATTAATATATGTTTTTTAAAAAGGGTGTTTAAGATAACAAAGACATGCACGGTGTGAAACGTGTGTACTTTACTCCACACATTATGTTTCTGGTCATCTTTGGCTATGGACATGCTCTAGATGAAGTTTGCTGTAAATGTAGTCACAAGCTATGATACTCAGACTTGCAAGCACATTTTGGCAACACCCACTTGTATTTCCAGTTTGACTACCCTTGAGGCTGTCTCTTAATGTCACTCCCTCTCTTACGCTCCATGTTAAATCATGATGGCGGCTGCAATGATTGGAACATACATAACTCGTTGTCAGCGCACCATGACTTCACACAAGTGGTCACATTCACAGAATAGTTGTCTTTATGGCGGAGACAGATCCTATCAACGTCCTCCCGGATTATATTCTTTAAATATTTTTATAATCTTTTATTTTGTCAACCTGATTTGACTTGGCTTTTGTGTGCACACAAAACATGCACTGTGACGTTTGACTTCATGTGACATATTTGTCACTGTAAGGTGTAATTTGTTTGGTTAGTGGCTCCCAAATTGTCTTTTTAGGCAAAAATTTGACCTTGGCTCTAGAGCACGGTGAATCAATTTCCATGTGAACATTTCAGTATCTTAAACAAACTGGTGTAGAAGTATATAGAAATGGGAACATTTTCTGGCTCTGTACACTACAGCACTGATCACATGTAGCATTATCTGACTCTGGTAAATGATATCTGACCAGTAAAGAATAAACTGAGTAACTAAATAACTCTGGCCAAGGGAGATTGGATTAATGAAACACTAGGCCACATGGTTAAATTGAAGCAAGGGCAATAGAACAGTTTTTTACCCACAGATGAAGGAGAGTTGCTGTTTTTTTTTTCCAGTAGCTTTTTTTTTATCCATACCATCCAAAATGATGTTTTAAACCCTGAAATCATTCACAATAGGTTGAGAGAAAATACATTTAGTGCCAACCAAACCCGTCCTTGTAACCCAAATCACACTATGCAACATATTATGCAATCGTACCATCTCTTGCATGCATTATGCAACAGAAACACTGTGTGAAAGTTTCTACCTCTCACACTTTAAGTTATTAATATTGGAACCAAAGTAAATACCGTGAAACTTTAGTTTGATGTTCCAGTTCATAGATAAATATGGTGTGTTAGGTTAGAGTACACAGTCCTTGTTCAAAGGGTCACTGTCCTAACTACATGGATCCTCTGAGTCAACTGTTTTGTTTGGTTTGTCACTCGTTGGTGTGGCTTTATTCAAATAGAAAGTACTTTGACACAACTAATGTTTTTTTATGCTTTGAATGACTTAAAAATAGTTACAGATAGGGAAATAGGTGATTTTCACACCTTTCAGTCTTCCTGGTGTATGCTACCAGACTACTTTTATATTTTCTTCTCAGATGATTTTGTAAAAGTCTTAGTCAGAAAAATTTTTGTTTTTATACTTTCTATGGATTTGAAGTGATACTGGGAGAGGTCATTGTCACATTTTGGGTCAAATTTCAGCAGGACACTATGAATTGAATATTGTAACTTAATATATCTAACACTCTCAGTGAAAGCTCTGACTCGTGGCCCCCAGCTGTAACTCAGAGTCACATTACCTTGGTGCGGGTTCACCGTATGCACACACACAAAATGCCTTTTTGTTTGTGCAGTTTTACTAATATTGACAGTTTCCCGCTTGGAAGGGCAACAAGAAAGTGCAGTCTCAGTGGCTTTAAAACAATTATTATCTGTTGACATTTCACACCCTTCTTGTGTCCAGATGTTATGGCTGTGAGGTGCCTGTTTCTGTCTCTTTTTTCACATGGGATTTGGCCTTGGCCAGTCCCCTTCTCCCCATGTCTTTGCTGTTATCTGCTGCAGATGGCAGAGACATGACCTCTTGGTGCTATCAGCGATCAGTGCCATTACAAAGAGAGAGAGGTCTTTATTTTATTCCCTTTGTCTGTTTTTTTTTTTTTTTTTTTTTGGGGGGTGGCGGCTTTGAGAGTTAAGCAAAACATACAGTGTTTCTATACTCGTGACCTCAAACTGTTAAAAATGTAAAAATAACTTGCACCATATGTGGCAAGGCAGCGGTTTTACCACAGCCCTACTTTCAGAGTTATAAGCAAAGGCAGGGCAGTTCCGCTTTTATAGGGGGACAGGGGAAAACTGTCAAAGCAGTTGCTTTTTTGCACCCTTTGTTTTGCATACACGTTACCTAGAAAAACAAACAGTCTGTTTTTTTTTTTATTATTATTTGGTTAAGTGGCAGTTACGTATATTACATTTGTCACTACTGAACAGCCAATGATTTCTTCAGATTTACTAGTATATTCTATTCATATTAATGCTATTTTTGACTTTAGAAGTGCAGTAGTTACCATAACCTTAAAGTGTAATATAATAATTTGATAGTGTAGCTGCATTTGAAAAACATTGCTAGCTCTGTTTTGGTGTTCATCTTAACTGAAAATTACTCGTATAGATGACTCTCTGACCCACAATGGAAAAATCTTAATGCATGACTCCTTTGGTCAGTTTGGAGTGAGGCCATTCTTTGTGCTCATCATTTCCCTGTATTCATCAGATGTAACTTTTTCGCATGTTACATCAACTCCTCCTACAACTTCTCTGAAACCTTCTGCCCACATTGTTTGCATTGCTCACGGCATCCATTAAGTATCTCACTCGAAAGCCATAGTTGACTCTCAGCTGAAAGCACTCACTGGTGTCAATAAAAAAGGTAACCATGAAGCTCAAAGCTTTCAGGCTGTTATTGACTGTCTGACTTTTCTCTCTCTTTCTCTGTAGTCAAGGTGTAAAGGTATTCCACTAATGAGTGCCTCGGGTCTACTCTGTAATCTTAGACAACAACATAGTTTGAAGCTGATGGTTGAGACGTAGATTCTCAGGCCTTAGTTTTTTATTCCATTTACAGAGTTGGAAAAACGTACGTCAACAGTAGGGCTATGTATGAACTGATTGCAGCATTACAAACATCTAATGTGGGTTTCCTCTTTATGGATTAACAGATAAAGTCAAACTTTTTCAATTACTATTGAACTATTTAGTGAAATGTAGCGTATTAAATGCCAAACCATAATCCTTATACATAGAGAAAATGCAAAGACACACTTCTCACTGTTTTGTTTCCAGTTAACTTGCATAATGTATATCACACTTAATTTATGCTTGACTTGTTAACACTCATTTGAACTAAGCCAGACTTCCACTGCTGAGTGCCTCTCTCTATGCCCTTTGGCACAAAACCATAATCTTGTCTATGTGGGAATGTCCAAGTGAAGGTCATCAAAGCAGATTAAAGCAGACAGATTGATGGAAGTAGTTTACTCATTCTTTCTGAGGACGGGGTGACCAGAGGCACTCATTACACAAGCTCAGGGAGGGTGAGGCACAGAATGCTAAAAGTATATGGAGTCAAGGGCATATCAGCCTGGTTTGAAAGGGAACCAGTAATGGCTGGGGATGAGGACACGACCTAGGCAGAGCATGACACAAGATCAGATTGTTAGCAGTATTTATTAAATACCAGTCTATGTTGGGGTAGTGAAACTACTGTTGTTGGCCTTTTTTATATATCTCTCTCTTCTGTAAGCTTTGCTCATATTTGCTAGAAAGGAAATAATCACAAAAGCCCAGTGTTTTTGAACAATAAATGATCAGAAAATGAAGAGTGGACAAAATCTCCGGTATTATTTAGTTGTTATTGTGTGAAGTGCTTACTATGGGAAGCTATTTATGGATGGAGTCACTTCTTGTCCTCTATGCTGAAGTGAGGCCACTGGGAACTCAAAGTGCATTGTCATGAAATACAGAGGAGAGATGCAGGATTTATTGTAAAGACAGTGAGCAACATAGCACATTGGACTTCGGTAAGGAGAGATCCTCGGTCTGTGTGTCTGTACTTCTACCCCCACTAATTCTTATCTTTTTCCCTTTGATGAACAAACATGAGTAATGGTGACATCTTTTATTAGGCCAATGTCGGTTTGCCTACACACATTAACATTATGAATGTGAATGTGAGGGATAAATGTGGAAGCAAACAAAGCTTCAGTAGAATTCAGACATTGTAAACACTCATGCATTATGTGTTAGCTACAGAGAAAATAATACGACAAATACAACATGTCGTCTTTCTGTCTGAAGGACGCAGCCTTGTCTTCACTCTGTCACGCTGTGTGCTAGCAGGACTTGTTCTGCGCAAACAAGATTCTGCCTCGTTTGCATTGCACACTGTCTAACATGTAATAAATTCAAGTGTGCATGGTGACTATAAAAAAGCTGTTACGTCAAGCAATTACCTCATTTAATTTCATCTTCATTTGTCATGTTTAAGATCAGAATCCAGCGATACAGACGTCATCTTTGTCTGGTTCAGACTGTAGGACATTGCTTTCCTTCACTAACATGATTCACAGTTAGCGCTGTAAGTGTCTCCTAGTTATCATCGAACATGATCCAAGCCACGTCATGCGGCACAAAGACAGGATTAAGTCTGTCGGCATATTTGCTCAGATTACTTGCAGATAATAATCATTATCAACAGTGCCTGAGTTTGTTTGTGAGTTAGATATGGAGTCAACACCGAGCGAAACCTCGGTACTTCACCAAGCAAAGAGGGCACCGGCTGAGCCAGGCCCCACTCTATTCCGCACCCTGACATATACTTAATGCTTACTACCAGAGACAAACATGTTCAAAGTGACTGGACATGCCCAAATATGCTTTTGAAACATTCAGTGATGTCTCTAACCACTAGTTCTGATCTACATTTGAAGACAATAGACAAAAACATGGCACCAGAGGTTACGTTACACTTCACTGTTGTCTGTAATTTGAACGGTCAGACCCCTCAATGAGACAAAAAATATTTTGTAGCATTTAAAAAAACAACAACAACAAAAAAAAAAAACAAGTCTATCACTGTGGCATTTAATATACAGAACAAACTTGCAGATGAAGCATGTGTAAGAGTTTGAATAGAAAAGATGAACATAGACACTGACTGTATCTGTTTTCATGTCAACACCACATGAAACACATGAATTATTTTTTTCCCCCCACAGAGGACACTACAACAAATGTCCACGGTTCCTAAAAAGGCAAATATGAATAATCCAATCTTATAACATTTACACATTTACAATTAAAATAAAACCAAGCCACTAACAACAAATTATTATGAATTCAGTTAAACTCTTGCATGCTCGCGTGAGTATAATCAAACACACCAAAGGCGATTGCTGCAGAGATAATTGGCAATTTGCATCGTTGCCTTAGACTGATGACTTCTCATGGCTTTTACTTTTGCTCTGAAGGCTGAACCTGCCATGAAGAAACTCTACAACTACTAGACAACTACTAGATACTAGACAGAAACTCTCTAGACAGAAATTCTACGACTGTGATCGATCACCGTTGTCTTCTAATCTGTGAAAATGATGGATGGTCCTCACATTTTTCAGTCGGTGAAAACACTTCTTCTTACCATCTTTCTGGACAATGAGCATTTTCAGATGTTGGTAAGAAACAAACCATTAATAAATGGATGTGTAAACATTACAGATGAATCATAAATGTAACATCGTCAGTGGAAACAGCTGTGCCAGTTTTGCCCTTATCCACAATAGCAGCAACTGATGACAAGCTCGTGTTTGCTTACTGTAATGAACAAACATTTAAAACACCGATCTCTGTGTTTGTCAGTTTTGCTGTTGCTCAGTAGCTTTGTTATTGGGTGTTTTTCACCAGCGGTGCAGCAGCATTTTTTATTAAGGATACCTGCCCACTGCCTCACTGCTTCCTCCTCGGTGAGGGGTGCTGTCACGACATGACCAAGCTTCAGGAGGAATGTGGGCTCTGCTGCTACACTCCACCTGCCACAGTAATCCACCTCCACTAGCTCATTGAACGGCTTCAAATCACTTTATGGTCCTTTAATAACCAAGTAGTCTGTTTATGTGGTTCACGAGAGACATAGTAAAAGAAACAGTCGACAAAGTCAGTTCTTGAAATTTGGAATGAGAGGATAATGCTAAATTAAGACCCCTGAAGTAAACTCAAATAACACTCCAAATGAGCAGCACACCATATTGCACTATGTATACAAACAACCAGGTTAAAGCAGCTTTTCTTTCCCATATATCTTCTATATCTATATATCTAGAGATTTACACAAAACATTTTTCCTAAATGTTCTTTAGGAAAATGTTCTAATTTGTGAATTAACACATCTATATTCTCCCAGAATCTATCATCTTTTTTGCATAGCTCTAGTGAGATTAAAATTTTTCCTATTGTGCTGTGTTTTCAACATATACGTTTATCAGCTGTATCTGGTCTGATATGTACGTGTGAATTGTTACCAACCCTACAAGCATGAAAAGGCAGAGGGAGGACAGGGTGAGATATAATCAATAAGTGACAGTAGCACACGTTTAACACTAACATCAAACTTCTTCTGCTGTCTTGAATAAGGTATAACTGTTATAATAACTGGCGCTTATTTGATTTTTTTTTTTTTTTTCATCAGCTTCTGTGTTCTACAAGAATAAATCCAAACAGGCTTGCCGGGGTGGGGTGGAACGGAGATTTGTAGTCACTGGCATTTTATTTTAAGCATGGGCTTACAGCAAACACTTATTATTATGGTGTTTTATGGCATGACAGCCCCTAAAATTTTCATGTTGAGGCTGTGAGATGGCCAGAAGGTGCAGCCTTCTGCAGATGGTAGGAATTTGTCTAACACCACCCTGATATACACACACATGCATCCTTGTTAGTAGAACATATTTTATCTGTTTTTTTCCTCATATTATGCAAGAAACATTAGCCGTGACAGGCTCTTTTTAGTCTTAGAAAAATATTAGAAGATGGCGTTATTATCTCATAAGAGCATCTCTGTAGTACTATCTAGATACAGAGGAAGCACCTTCTGCAAGCAACAGGTCAAGTTCTGTGGTATTACTTCAGGCGTGTGTGCAATTTCGAAATCTGTTCTTTTTCTTTTTTCTTTTTAGCTGACAGTTAGTTGAGGGGTTGATTCCTCAACGTGCTGTTTTTAGCTACCTCACATTTCTCACTATTATGGGAGTGGCTTAGTGTTTATGTGTTAATCAGAGACTGAATTATGTAAAAGAGTAATAATTCAGAACACTGACTTTGTGATTCGAACTCACAGATCTCATTTAATAAGGACGTTATTCAAATTGCTTATCTTCAGTCTTTGACTGTTACATGAGCTGCCTAGTTATTGGTCTAGTCCTTGAGATTAAAAGTCTAAGCGTTGGATAGTGTTGCATTTAGAAGTTATCTTCTTTTGAGCAACAAACTATGCTGCCTTTGCTTTGATTTGAATAAAAGCAAGACATTTGGTAACATTTAAATACTGAAATACTAAAAGTAATAATACTATAAAAATATGAGGTGACAGAGCAAGAGCCAGAAAAGAAGAGTTTTTAATAAATGAATTAGTGAATCTTGTCAACGTCCATGGACTGCCTAACCCCTCAAGGCTACTATCTGTAACAGTAATTGCATTACAAGCTGCTTTTGTTTTGATCCAACATCTAAAGCACATAAAGTTTTGTTTTGTGGTTTGTGTTTTTACATCTGTCTGTTTGAAGCCTATTATGGAGAAAAGATGTGGTGTATTGCACCATTGTGAAGAGCATCAGTCATCAACATCAAAGATGATTATCTCATATTGACATATGTATGACGAGCACGTTTTTGATGTTTTTTTGTAATTGATTGTTCATGGTTTGGTTTGTTTCATGGTGAAGGTTTATTTGTTTCAAAGATCCATTTATCCGCATCATCATTATATTTAATTTCATGCTGCTGTAGTCAGGCTTTGTTTTGGTTAACACATTAGCACAGAGCTGTTTCTTAGATGTGTTTTCTGCCTGCTAAAAGGTTGTTCTGAATGGACTTGTGTCAGGGCCAGTGCATGGGCAAGTGCAATGCTTGAAAAGTGTTTTCAAAAGGCAGGGAGACCTCGTGTCCTAGAAATGAGGTCACCTTGTTAGGTGGCGGAGCAGGATTAGCTTCTTACTCCCCTGGTCCATATGTCTGAGCTGCTGTTAGAGCTTAATTTATGGGGATTCTTTTTTTAGTACTGCTCTGAAAAAGCATCAACAAAAATGCTCTCTAAATGGAGCTCTGTTTGTGTGTTTTGCAGAGTCACATTTCTCTTCTAAACCAACATCACAAGTAATTAGCAATGCACACAAGCAGAGCCGTCAGTAAACTTTGGGGTAAAGAGTGAAAACCTCTCACTAAGCTGTCAATACAGTGATCCTGGAGACTTAATGGTGCTGCTTATGAACTGCTCAGGACAACGACTTAAGTCCTTATGATTTACTGTTACCTTTTTGTGTTCTGATGAGATCAAAGTGAAAGACTATACTGGTGTTTGTCCAGAACAAATATAATTCCCGATAGTATTTATTTCCGTGACAGGAATGACACTGGGGTCAGTTGCATCTCAGTCAGCAGAGACAAAAAAATCTGGGTGTAATGTGACTTTAACACTTGTCTCTTTTTTTCCCCTTGCAGATGAGCGTGAAGCTGTGCAGAAGAAGACCTTTACCAAATGGGTGAATTCCCACTTGGGCCGAGTGACCTGTCGCATCGGTGACTTGTACACTGATCTACGCGACGGCCGCATGCTAATCCGCCTCCTGGAAGTGCTCTCAGGAGAACAGCTGGTCAGTTTCACACAGATAAACCACTCTTCTCTCCAAAACTTAACCCAGACCTCTGCATGACCCTGACCCTGCACCACAAGTCAGGAAGAAGGAGAAATCACATGCTTTATTTCTGCTTTTTTTTTTTTTTTTTAATAATTTGTTCGATTTCCACTTGTTTTTCTCTTTTTAAATTCCCCCTCCCTTTCCTCTTCATATATGTCGAAATCATTTTGTTCAGTAATGTCAATCTAGGGCTTCTGTCTTTTTCCTCTGCTCCCCACAGCCAAAGCCCACTAAGGGCCGCATGCGTATCCACTGCCTGGAGAATGTTGATAAAGCCCTGCAGTTCCTCAAGGAGCAAAAAGTCCATCTAGAAAACATGGGCTCTCATGACATCGTGGATGGAAATCACCGTCTCACCTTGGGTCTCATCTGGACCATCATCCTTCGCTTCCAGGTATCAAATTAAATAAATTGTATGAGACTCCGCTCATTCCCCTTCCAGCCCACCTGCCACATTTCTTAACTTCTTTCAAATATCGCGTCTGTCTTTGGGACATCAGGTCTCTGCATGCAACCTCCTCCATCCTCAGGCAAACTCAAAAAAATGGTGACAGAGGTTAATGCTGCTGAGCTGTTATTTACAAGGCAATTCTTCATGTAGTTCTCCTAGTCAAGAACATACAGTTCCTTATCATTGCTGAAATTTAACATAATATTCAGATAAGAGACTATATAAATTATTTTGGAAGGTCTAATCATCTAGCCACACTATTTATCTAGCTAATATTATTATCCAGCTATTTGTGTGAAATCATGTGGGCATAGTCTTAACTGAATCAACACTCTGCTGACAGATCCAGGACATCAGTGTGGAGACAGAAGACAACAAGGAGAAAAAATCTGCTAAAGATGCTCTACTGCTTTGGTGCCAAATGAAAACTGCTGGGTGAGAAAAGAGAGACAGAGATGGCTTAATCATAGAGGATGAATGCTGTTAATGTGCTAAAGTAAAATTTATGGTTTCACTGAAGCAGCTGCTGATGAATCCTGCCCTGCTGAGTTAATGATTAATGGCTTGTGATGTGACCTTTGCAGGTACCCCAACGTCAACATCCACAACTTCACTACAAGCTGGCGAGATGGTCTGGCGTTCAATGCCATCGTGCACAAACACAGGTCACTGACTTCATCGTGTATTTGATGTTACCTACTACAATGTAATGTGGAATAGAGCTGGCCTCCGTTATACCGAACAGTCATAATTGACAGGGCTCCTTTTTCAAAGCGAGGATTTCATCCTGCAAAATAAAATGGTGTCCAGTATCTTCACTCATTCTTTATCTTCCTTTACCTGATAAAAACCGTCTGTCACAGTACCATCACACTTCTCTGGAGTGTTTTTATCCCCTTTTCTATTTAGGTCTCCTACTCCTCCCATCCTTCAAATAGTCTGCAGTATGGCTAAAAGGATGAGAATAAAATAGGGAGTAAGATGACCCAGATCACAGAAATAATAACCCACTTATTTTCTTTGAAGGGCTCCGCTTGGTAACTCGCTTGCACACCCTGCTGGTAGTAGCGCCATGAATCACTTGAAATGAATAGTGAACTGTAAGCCAAAGGTGCACCCTAACAGAACAGAGAGCATTGTTCATTATAATGAATGCCCGAGATGACACTTGATACAAGAATGCTAATATCGCTTTCACTGAAGTTACTGGACCACAAGATATTCAAACTACAGAACAGGCACCACTGCAGGCAGTTACAATATGCAAACGTTCTTCACCCTTATCTACAATGCAGTTTTTTGTGTTTTATGAATAAACAACATACTTTTGAAACTAAACTGCTCACTAAACCCCAAGGTTTAATGTATGTAATAATGTAATATATACATATTTAGATGGCATTCAAGACTAATTTTATACCACTCTCCTTGCCACATTTAGTATTGAAGGACAGTTTAGTCTAGAATAAACAATAATTTGCTTGAACTAGCACAGATGAAAACTTAATCTAAAGTCAGTTATTTTATACAGTTTGGTCTAGAAACAGAGACATGTATTGGAGACAGCAAAACAAAATCTATTATACAAAAAGGTGATATGAAGAGTTCAAGGTTATATGAATGACATAGCCATCTTTCTACGCTGTGCTCTCCTCTGCAATATGTGTTTTAAATCGTTATTGTTCCCCTGGCCTCTGCAGACCTGACCTGATTGAGTTTGACAACCTGAAGAGGTCCAATGCTCACTACAATCTCCAGAATGCTTTCAATGTGGCTGAGAAGGAACTGGGACTGACCAAGCTGTTGGACCCAGAGGGTGAGTGGTTAAAGCCTCCATAAAAACATGAAACAGTCCAGTAAGTCAAAGTGATGGCCTGACAGTGTCCACTAAGGCGTTAAGCTGAGGCCTGTTCTTCCGAAACAGACTGCTTAATTATAGCTTTGACTATACGCCACATCACATGTCAGCTCTTTAAACCATTTTGGCAACTTTTTTTTATTTCTCTTTATGCATGCTGAAGTTTTATATCCATATATCAATAGCATCCAGATGCTGATAGATTATGCTCTTGCTTTTTCAGATGTTAATGTTGATCAGCCTGATGAAAAATCCATCATTACCTATGTGGCAACCTACTACCATTACTTCTCCAAGATGAAAGCCCTGGCAGTGGAGGGAAAAAGAATTGGCAAGGTAAGCTGTTTATGTTTATATCCATTTGTGTGAGAGAGTAAAACACTGAGTAGATGTGCAGTGTGTGACCTCCAGTCGCCTTCACTCTCACTCTCCTGTTGCAGGTGTTGGACTATGCTATTGAGGCCGACCAGCTGATAGAGAAGTATGAGACCCTGGCTTCAGAGCTGCTGCAGTGGATTGAGCAGACCATAGTGACACTCAATGATAGGCAGCTAGCGAACTCACTGAGTGCTGTGCAGAACCAGCTCCAGGCTTTCAACTCTTACCGAACTGTGGAGAAACCCCCCAAGTGAGTGACAGAAAGTGATGTTAATGTAACTCACTGAATGACCCCAATGCTCATTAACCACCAGGTTTCAAAGGGTAATGCTGTGCTGTAATTAATCCAAGGTTGTGTCTGTCTCCATAGATTCACAGAGAAAGGAAACCTGGAGGTTCTTCTCTTTACTATCCAAAGCAAGATGCGAGCAAATAACCAGAAAGTCTACATGCCAAAAGAGGGCAAACTTATCTCTGACATCAACAAGGTATGAGTTGCTCTAAAGAGAGAAATGCAGCCTTCCATTTAGTTCTAATGTGCGATATGTCAACAACCATATGTCAACATCTTAAATAAGCAGCTCGTGTTCTTTTGCATAGACAGTTCATGTTCAGTTTTCCTTAAACCAAAAAGGAATCGTCTATAACTTGTAGTAGTTAAATTAATATGGTTTCACAAAACTGGCATCATGTATGTAGTATTAGTGTCCTAGTTACTAGATGGCACCGGCTTACTGGTGTGTGTGTTCCTTGGTGTGACAGGCATGGGAGCGCTTGGAAAAGGCAGAGCATGAACGAGAACTGGCACTGAGAAACGAGCTGATCCGCCAGGAGAAGCTGGAGATGCTCGCTGCTCGATTTGACCGCAAGGCTGCTATGAGAGAGACATGGCTGAGTGAGAACCAGAGACTAGTATCTCAGGTAGATAAATAAACAGGAGTTTCTTCTTACCTCTGTCTTGAATACACTGAGTAGTTAACTATCATTCACTCAATTTTGTCTGTTATTAGGACAACTTTGGAACTGACTTGGGAGCAGTGGAAGCTGCCACTCGCAAACACGAGGCAATTGAGACAGATATCGGAGCATACTGGGAGCGTGTTGCTGCTGTAGAGGCCGTTGCCAAAGAACTGGAAGCAGAGGGATACCATGATGTGCGCCGCATACTTGCACGAAGAGATAACGTGCTTCGACTCTGGGAATACCTGAAAGAGCTGCTGGTTGCACGCAGGGAGCGGCTGAATGCCCATCGTGACCTACAGAGACTGTTTCAGGAAATGCGATACATCATGGACTGGATGGCAGACATGAAGGTAAAAGATATAGTCCAAATAAATGCTCATACTATTTTATTAACTTTCACATTGTTTTGATTGTGTTGAATTTCTGCTTTCATTGCTTTTCTGTTGCCTTTGTTTTTAATTAACCAAAAGGAGTTTCCTAATTCATTCAGTTAGTTGTTGTTCAGATATGTTCACAGTAGTTTTAGTTTCTGCACTTAACAGCAGTAATTAGCTGTTTATTGGCTTTGTCTGAGTTGTGTTGCTTGTCATTGCTAGCTTGGCTGAGAACTCCTAGGTTGGCTGAGAACCGTATGACTTTCTCTTTAAGTGGTAAAATCTGCATCTGCAAATCTCCATTTTCACGTACTGTGATATCAGTTCTCTTCGAATCTGCCAGTCCTGAACTGCTGTTATTGCTTATTCGTTGGAGTATTATTTTACATTGTACCTGCTATTAAAATATCCAATTACCTGAGTTACTAAATGGCTTAAAACACAAAGTCTGCTGTATCACCCACTGTACTTCATCTACATGGTGCACTTTAACGCCTAAAAATGATGACACTAGATATCTAGTAGTTGATCTAAAATGACCTGTGAAGTATAAGTGTGTAGGTGACCCAAGCTTTCATTTTAATTTGGTGTTAATTATTGTTTTAAACTGAACATGTATCTGTTTAAAATTTAGCACATAAACCTATCACAACTGCCGCAGACCAAATGTCAGTTCTGTAAAGCACTAAGGGCAAAACCTTATCAACCTTCAACCATATGAATGTTTTATTCAAACAAATAACATTAATTTGAGCTTTGACTCATTCAAATATTAGCATTTTAGGTTTTCTTTACATTCCTAAATTCTGAAAGTGTGTAAATAGCCATATAATTTAACTGCAGACAGCTGCTGGGGTGGAGATAAACTTTATGTCTGCACTTGTTTGTCTGAGGTGGAGTTGATTCTGATATTAATGTGTTTCTTCAGATTTTTCCGTCATGGCTGGAATCGCTCTAATTATCTCAGGAAAACCTTGAGGGAATTTTATCAAATTTGGCACAAATGTTCACTGGACCGGAGGAAGAACAAATTAGAACTGTGAAGGTCAAAATCACTGACCTCAGAAAACACACTTTTGGCCATAACTCAACAATTTCTACACTAATTATGACAACGTTTCCCGAGCAAAAGTTAGTATAAATAATACTCTGACCATTAATCATCACCATAACTGAGGCAGGGAATGAGATATTATGACCATGTTTTGTGCAGTTTAACTGGTTTGGCTAAAGCAAAGATACTAGTATTTTCCTTGAAGATGAAATAATCATACATTTCACTGGACTCTGTCTTTTGTCTTTTTAGGGTCGTTTGCAGTCTCAGGACAGTGGAAAACATTTGCATGATGTGTTAGACCTTCTCCAGAAACACACTCTGGTAGAGGCTGACATTTCAGCTCAGGCAGAGAGGATCAAGGGAGTGCAGGGAGCTGCACAGCGCTTCACTTCCCATGAACAGGGTGAGTCTGCAAACATGCTTTTATTTATTCTCTGTACAGCTTTGTAGCTTTGTATGGCCTATTTGCATTCAATGTCTAAGCATCGTGTATTCCTTCCTTTTCTGATTACCAGCCTACAAACCATGTGAGCCGGGGCTAGTTAGTGAGAAGGTCGACCTGCTGGGTCAAGCCTATGAGGAGCTCGGTCAGCTCGCTGGGAACCGCAGAGAGCGCCTGGAGGATTCTCGCCGCCTGTGGCAGTTCCTGTGGGATGTTGGAGAGGAGGCAGCTTGGATCAGAGAGCAGGAACAGATTCTGGCCAGTGGAGACTGTGGGCGTGACCTCACTTCTGCTCTTCACTTGCTTAGTAAACACGAGGCTTTCAGAGACGAAATGGCGGCCCGCTACGGCCCCTTGAGTAATAGCATTGCTGCCGGAGAAGCTTTGGTTGAGGAGGGACATTTTGGAGCTCCAGAGGTCACAGAGAGGATTCAAGATATTCGTGCACAGTGGGCACATCTTGAAGAGGTGAGTAGTGATTATGACTCTATTTATTAGACTGTGTTTTGAGGGGTTACATGTTTTAATTTCTGTCATTTTCTTGTTCTTCCTGCTCCTCAGTCAACTAAACTGAGAGAACAGAGTCTTAAGGAAGCTGTGGCCTTGCATCAGTTCCAAACAGATGCCAATGACATGGAGGCCTGGATCATGGAGACATTTAGACAGGTGTCAAGTCAGGAGGTCGGCCATGATGAGTTCTCCACTCAAACTCTTGCTCGCAAGCAGAGGGAGATAGAAGAGGAAATCCACAGCCACCGTCCTCTTATTGACTCCCTGCACGAACAGGTCCAAGCACTGCCAGAGGCCTATCTACAGAATCCTCAGGTATGAGTGCATTGTTTTCAAACTTCTTCAATAATGTCAAGCTGTTTGTGGTACTAAATGATTGTTACTGCTAACTCCAGGTGGATGGTCGCTTACCTGCCATTGAGCAGCGATATGAAGAGCTGGAGTCTCTGTCAGTAGCTCGGCGTCAGGCTCTAGAAGGAGCACTGGCCCTTTACCGCATGTTCAGTGAAGCTGACGCCTGCCAGCTCTGGGTGGAAGAAAAGGAGCAGTGGTTGTATGGTATGGAGATCCCAACCAAACTGGAGGACTTAGAGGTGGTGCAGCAGAGGTCAGTCTGGGAGGAAGGAAATGGAAGAATGTTAATACAGTTTTTATCTGGTGGAAACATGGTCATTACACATGGTCACGCTCAGTACAAATAAACTGTGTGTTTTTTTTACTTCAGATTTGAGACTCTTGAACCTGAAATGAACAACCTGGGCACTCGTGTCACTGATGTGAACCAGGTGGCAGAGCAGCTGCTGAACTCAGACAACTGTAATAAAGACCAAATCAATCAGACACGAGACCAGCTGAACAATAGGTCAGAACTAACATAGAAGATCAGAAATATATTTGTTTTCAGTGAACTCTGGTTTATGTTTTTAACCTAAATATTTTTATTTTTTTATGGTTCCTAGATGGTCAGAGTTTGAACAACTGGCTGGTCAAAAGAAACAAGCCCTTGAGTCTGCCCTTAACATCCAGAATTACCACCTGGAGTGTAATGAAATCCAAACATGGATGAAGGAAAAGACCAAGGTTATTGAATCTACTCAGAGCCTGGGAAATGACCTGGCTGGAGTGATGGCACTGCAACGCAAACTCACTGGAATGGAGAGGGACCTGGAAGCTATTCAGGTATGGAGATGGGAAGTGAATGCAATAAATAATGCAACAAATGATCTGAAAATGAGGCTGAAAATAATGAAAATAATTTGAAGATTGCTTTGGATTTCACACAGAGGATGCATCTCACCAGTTCTATTTAAAAACATTTTTCATGTCTTTTCAGGGCAAATTGGATGACCTGAGAGACGAGGCAGAGAAGCTCGCCAAGGAACATCCAGATCAGGCAGGAGAGATCCAAGGACGCCTGGCAGAGATTCAAGAAGTGTGGGAGGAGTTGAACGCTACCATGAAGCGACGCGAAGAGTCATTGGGTGAGGCCAGCAAGCTGCAGGGCTTCCTCAGGGATCTGGATGACTTCCAGTCATGGCTGTCCCGCACCCAGACTGCTGTGGCTTCAGAGGACATTCCCACTTCTCTGCCTGAGGCTGAGAGCTTACTAGCTCAGCATGAGAGCATCAAGAATGAGGTGGATAACTATAAAGAGGACTATGAGAAGATGCGGGCTGTCGGCGAGGAGGTGACACAGGGTCAGACAGATGCTCAGCACATGTTTTTGGCCCAGAGGCTCCAGGCGCTGGATACTGGCTGGCATGAGCTGCGTCGCATGTGGGAGAACCGCCACAGTCTCCTGGCCCAAGCCTTTGACTTCCAGACTTTCTTGAGAGACGCAAAGCAGGCAGAGGCTTTCCTTAACAGCCAGGTTAGAAAAAAAAAACCTCTGTGTCATTGAGCTTTGACCTCATTGAAACAAAAATCATGTATCAACATACAGCCTTGTTGGCTTAGTGTATAGACCAGCAGCCAGTGCCAAGTTCAAAGCCAAATAGCGGTTTGAACCTGAAATATATAAACCACTGCACATCTGTGGATGATTTTGTCTGTGTTAGAGTGTGAGTTAAAGTTACTATGTGTTGGATAGAAAAGTAAATTTCCTACCCAGGTTAATAAATTAATGTGACTAAAATGTTCTCTTAGTACAAAATCATAATCTCTATTAATACAGATTGATAAATCACTCAAAATTGTTTATCTTAAATTTGTCTCTACTAAATAACAACACTTCTTCCACAGTGGTATTGATACAGAACAAGTTTGCATATATGACACTCTGACCTCTGTTTCAAGTTAGTTTTTGTTGTGTTCATGTGGGTTTTAGTGGTTTGTTTATATTGGTGTCTTGTATGTGTGGAACCGATTGCAACGGTATTCAGACACCCAGCTTTCAAATAAGAGCAGCTGGGAGGAGAGAAATGTGCTGCGCCGTAAGACCACAGAGCTAGATTAGTAGGGTGTTGGTTCAGTTTCATTTTAGAAAATCAGACAATCACTATGCAAATTCTAAATAGCATCAAAACAAGATAAGAGGAAAAGTTCACACAAGGACTCTAGCAACCTAAGAGTAAGGATGCAGCAAATTATGAACTGCTGAATTAAAAACAGAAATCATATTTTGTAGTTAATTCTACTTCTATATTCTATAATATATCCCCTTCTGGTACTTTTGCTTTTAATTTTAATATACATCATACATTAAAATATATTAAACAGGCTAAAAAACTAATTTTACATACTTTTCGTCTTTGTGTAGGAGTATGTGCTGTCCCACACTGAGATGCCCACCAGTCTTCAGGGAGCAGAGGAAGCCATTAAGAAGCATGAGGATTTCCTCACTACAACAGAGGCCAGCGAGGAGAAGATAACTGGTGTAGTGGACGCTGGTCGGCGCCTCATTAACGACTGTAATGCAAACTCAGATAAGATCCAGGAAAAAGTTGATTCTATCCAGGAAAGGTTAGAGCGAAAGTTAAAAAATAGGAAAAATTCCAGTAATACAAATTAAGTTTCTGAGTGGCTCATTAAGTTTTCTTTTCTTCCAGGCATCTGAAAAATAAGGAGGCTGCAAATGAATTGCTGACAAAGCTTAAGGATAACCGTGAACTGCAGCACTTCCTGCAAGATGGACAGGAGGTAAAAACCTGAAATGTGGAATGAAACAATAGCATAATGAATAAATCATTAAAAAGGTTCCAGTGTTATGATAATAATAATGTTCATTATGTTACGTGATCCGCTTTTCCACAGCTCACATTATGGATCAATGAGAAGATGCTGACAGCACAGGACATGTCTTATGATGAGGCCAGAAACCTTCACAGCAAGTGGCAGAAACACCAGGCCTTCATGGCAGAGCTGGCCTCCAACAAAGACTGGCTAGACAAAATTGACAAGGTGGGAAAATATTTTAACAGAGAGCTCATGTGAGAGAGCACACAGAGTTGTTGTGATGCAGCAGTTTTCACAAAGTCTACAGTAACTTTCTGACGGAACATAATGGACAATACTGAATATACAGCTGAGATATAACTTGACACAGATATAACTTGAGATTGACACATCAGTAGCAGAAAGGCACCAGGTATAACGCCTGAAATAATAAAACAGTAAGGCGACAACCAAAAGTTAAGAAGTGAGAACAAGTTTAAAGCAGTCGAATGAGTCAATGGAGTCAGACAGTCAGACAGAAATAAATGCCTGTATCCTGAGACTGCAAAGCACATGAAGGAATATGAGGTTTGAGGAGATCAGATGGGTATGACAGGGGAAGCCAATTTAGGATTTGGTATGTCATTAAGAGCACCCAGAAGTCTGATCTGACATGCAGGGATCCAATTAAGGAAAGCTAAAATTGGTCTAATTATCTGGATGTATTTGAAAAGGTTTGATGCAGCTCACAGCTTTCTAAACCATTTGAAGACTTTTAGTGCTGGCTTGTGGCAAATCTCAAAGAAATAAATGTGTGAATTTTTTCAGCATATGCCAATAAAAAAGGGTATGTTTGGGACCAGTTATTTAAGCCTGATGGTGGGATAATTAACAGATAAGATGATTAATGAATTTACACAGTGAGATCACATTTCATTGTTTTGTTTACAGTCTGCCAACTTGATGTTGTCAAAACATTGAGATTAATGTGAATGTGCCCTTGTTATTGTCTCTAACAGGAGGGTCAGGCGCTGGTGGCAGAGAAGCCTGAGCTGAAACCTGTTGTCCAGCAGACCCTGGAGGACCTCCAGCGGCAGTGGGAGGAGCTAGAGAACACTACACGCACCAAGGCCCAGTGTCTGTTCGATGCCAACAGGGCAGAGCTTTTTACACAGAGCTGCTCTGCTCTGGATGTTTGGCTGAAAAACATCGAGAGTCAGCTGCACAGTGATGACTATGGCAAAGATTTGACCAGTGTCAACATCCTGCTCAAAAAGCACCAGGTAGACCACAGTTTTTATATCAGAACTATGACAGAACACATAAAATAACACAATTCATAACTGTTATCATAAATGCAATGTATCAGGAAGGTTAACTGTGCTTAAAAGTTGCATTATGCGCAGCAATTTTGGAGTTTAAACAGCATTGGTAAAAAAATACTTTTCAGCTCAAATCTGTTAAGTGCATACATATGTAAGTCATATCTTCATGGATTACGTTTTTGTACTGTCCCTGTGTAGATGCTGGAGCACCAGATGGAGATCCGGGAGAAGGAGGTGCAGTCTCTGGAGTCTCAGGCTCTGGCCTTGTCTCAGGAAGATGCTGGAATGACCGAGGTTGACGGTCAGCAAAGGCGTGTCACAGACAACTTCGCAAACATTCAGGAACCGCTCAGACTGAGGAGACAGCAACTACTTGCCTCCAAAGAAGCACATCAGTTCAACAGAGATCTGGAGGATGAAATTGTGAGTCTGAGACTACTGTTTCTTTTTTTGTATTATGTCCTGTTTTGTGTGATTCTTGTGTTTTATTCATTCATTTTTTCTCTCAGCTATGGGTGAAAGAGAGGATGCCCCTGGCGACATCTACAGACCACGGAAAAGACCTGCCAACTGTTCAGCTGCTAATCAAGAAGAACCAGGTACATTGATGAAAAAATTGTAACATCCACTGACAAATGATTAATACTCTTGATGCCTTTTAGAGGCAGGTTAACATAAAGGAAGATAAATGTGACTTACAGTCATTGTCATCCCATTATTTAATGTTTTTAGAAGATAGACATTAGCAACCAACCCATCAAAATCATCACATTTTTCTGAATCAGACACTACAGAAGGAGATTCAGGGCCACCAGCCTCGAATCGATGACATCCACAGACGAGGACAGACTCAAAGCCAGGTAGACGGTGAGAGACAGTCTGTCCTAGAGGAACGTCTCGTTGAGCTGAAGGACCTTTGGGACCAGCTGATTGACGAGACAGACAAACGTCATGCCCGGCTAGTTGAAGCCAATCGCGCCCAGCAGTTCTATACAGATGCAGCAGAGGCAGAAGCCTGGATGGGCGAACAAGAGCTGCACATGATGTCAGAAGAGAAAGCCAAGGTAAATTTAGAGAAAATGAGAAATTAGAGAAATTTCCACTGCGTCACAGTCTTGTGTCTTCAGAAACTTGTAATTATAATATTTTTTTGCGTGTCCCAGGATGAGCAAAGTGCACTAGTGATGGTCAAGAAGCACCAGATCTTGGAGCAGGCACTTGAAGACTATGCCCAAACTATTCACCAGTTAGCCAACAGCAGCCGCCTCATGGTCAACAGTGAACATCCCGAGAGGTAAAGTAGAGCTGAATATTCAAGTGTCAGCTATGAACCCACGCCTACTCGTGAACAATCACTGATCTTTCTTTCTTTCATTTTTTATTCAACAGCGAAAGAATCACCTTACGGCAAGCCCAAGTGGACAAGCTGTATGCCGGGTTGAAAGACCTTGCCGAGGAGCGTCGTGGGCGGCTTCAGGAGAGATTGCGGCTGACGCAGCTGAAGCGGGAGGTGGATGACCTGGAACAGTGGATCGCTGAGAGGGAGGTGGTTGCTGGCTCCCATGAACTAGGACAAGACTATGAACATGTCACAGTGAGTGTTTTTTTGTTGTTGTAATTTTGTTTACACTAAGAGAAATGTATGTTATTTAATTAAATTATTTACACTGACCATAATTTCTGTTCGTGCAGATGCTGAGAGACAAATTCAGAGAATTTGCTCGTGACACCAGCACCATAGGCCAGGAGCGTGTTGATGGCGTAAATGCACTGGCAGATGACTTGATTGAGTCGGGTCACCCCGAGAACGCCAGTGTGGCTGAATGGAAGGACGGCCTGAATGAGGCCTGGGCTGATCTGCTGGAACTGATCGACACACGCACGCAAATGTTGGCAGCCTCCTATGAGCTGCACCGCTTCCATCAAGACGCTATGGAAGTGCTTGGACGTGTTAAAGAAAAGAGGGAGGCGCTGCCCACTGACCTTGGCCGTGATCTGAACACTGTTCAGCATCTACACAGACAGCACAACACTTTTGAACACGACATCCAGGCGCTCAGTGGACAGGTCGGTTGTATGCTCATGAAGAGTTTTCATATGAAATTGTAAGAAAAGCCATGTATATACTGAATATTTCCTGTTCCTCCTTGATGTCACAGGTGAACCAGGTGCAAGATGATGCAGCACGGCTGCAGAAGGCTTATGCTGGGGAGAAAGCTGATGACATCCACAGGAGTGAACATGCCGTGACTTCTGCCTGGGAGGGTCTGCTCGAGGCTGGACAAGCCCGCAGGCTCCTCCTGCTGGATACTGTGGAGAAGTTCCGCTTCCTCAACATGGTGCGGGACCTCATGCTCTGGATGGATGGTGTCAACCTGCAGATTGATGCCCATGACAGTCCCAGGTAAATATCTTTATGTTTATGAATGCTGTGTTATGTTGTTAGAAGTATATGTCAGAAGTATATTTAAACGTCCTCTCACTCTCTTTTCTGTTGTCCCAGGGATGTATCATCTGCAGGACTCGTCATTGCAAATCATCAGGACATCAAGTCAGAGATTGAGACGAGGGCAGACAGCTTCACTGCCTGTTTTGAGATGGGAAATACCCTCATCAAGAATAATCACTATGCAGCTGATGAGGTATTATGCAATGGGCCACTTTTACTGATATTGACATATTTTGAGTACAAAAGTAATGTTATGACCCTTGCTTATGACTTTTATTACTCAGTGCCTTTTTTTTTTTCAAATGTTCACTTGCTCCTGTGTTTTCTTTGATTCACAGATTCGGGAGAAACTGGTTCAACTCCAGGAAAAGAGAGACCAGATCAACAAAAAGTGGCAGGACAAGATGGACCATTTACAAATTGGTATGCACGCCTAAGTGTTGGGCTAACACAATAGTGTAATAGACAAACATTAATGTGATCCACTGGTGCAGGCATGTTGCTACAGGTCGAGATGGCAGATAGGATATAAACAGACAGGTCTATTATATGCAAAACGTACCACTAAGCAGTTCACACTCAACAGTGTGATATTTAAGACTTGTGAAGTAAACAGCACAGTGCTACATGTATTTTGTAAGTCATGTTTGCTTACATGCATGTTATTGGTAGTGATAGCGCTATATGAGAGTATCATCAGGACTGAGTTATTGTTTTGCTGATGGCTCCCTTCTCCCTTGGCAGATTTCCCTGTGCTGTAGTGGATTTACTTAAATCAAAAATGTGTTTTTTGTTTGTTTGTTTCTGGTCTAAAAGACCCTAAATTAGCTCCTTGATGTACACCTGATTCATGCACTACTAACAGTTTCTGGCAGCGCATATACTGTACTTTGATTATTTGTTGTCTGCTCCCCTTTTCCTGCATCTCAGTACTGGAGGTGTTGCAGTTTGGAAGAGATGCCTACGTGGCAGAGTCATGGTTGGCAGGACAAGAACCTCTGGTGCGAGCAGGAGAGCTGGGTTCAAATGTCGATGAGGTCGAGAGTTTAATAAAGCGCCATGAGGCCCTTGAGAAACTTGCTTCTACGTGGGAAGAGCGCTTTGTTCTACTCGAGAAACTCACTACAGTAAGTACAGCGATATCTTAAATCACATTAAAATTACATGTGTATGTTAGAATGGTTTGGTTTGTATTGCCACATTTGTCAAGTTACAAACTGAGATCCCATTTTTCAGCTCGAGGAGCAGGAGAACCAGAGGAGGCGAGAGGAAGAGGAGAGGGCAAGACGACCACCTACACCACCCCCAGTTGAAGAAGTGGCACAGTCTGAGATAGAAAGTCAAGCACATGATTCTGCAGCCAGGTAAACATCAGGGGAGTCATTGTGGTATCATGTGTGTATCATGAAAAGTATTGTTCTTTCCTATATCAACACACTTTTCCTCCCTCTCAAACACAGAACCAGTCTGGACCAAACCACACTCAATCAGTCGGTGTCGGTGAACGGAGTACACAGTGACAATGACACATCTCAGGTGAGACCATGTCTAAATCTGAATGTTTTAGTGTTTCTGCTCTATAATACAGAGTATGTTTTACCAGGTTTTTCTGTGTAATCAAACATGTATCATCCTGTAATGTCTTTTTATATGTTGCCTCGCCTCATCCTCTGTATTATAGCATGGATTTTCTTCACATACAGTGTGTGTGTGAGAAGGATGAATAGATGATGAGACCAAAAGTTAATTGTAATTGGCAGTTTTATATATTTAATGTTGTATTTTTCACAAAACAAACAAACAAAAAACATGTGAACAATTTGTAACCAAAACATACATTTTTTGCTTCGGGTTTTAAAAGAAGTCAAAAGCGGTAAGTATGTCATACATAGTAATAGTATAAAACATAGTATGAGTGTGTGTCTCTGTCTCTATCTGTTCTAGTCCAGTCACCAGTGCTGTTCAGTGCATGTAAATTCATCAATGAAACCATTTGCTATTACCCAGTTGAAAGAAAAAAAAGTTACATTTTCCAAACCACAACATTGTCTTGGCAGTATTTTATATTAGAGATAAGGAACAAATTCTTGTTTAGTCATCCACCCACCCAGTTACCCACAGTTTATTGAGCAACAGTCACCTCAGGTACCTTGATGAAACCCTGTGGTGTGAATATTAAGCAATCACAATGAAACTCTTCACTGTCAAATGAAGAGAAACACTTGTTGACTTCCTGTGTTGCAGAGGAAGTGTTGACAGTCACAGACACTGGTTGCTTGTTGAAAGTGCTGTAGTAAACCTGTTTAGGTGTGGCTGATAGTACAGAGAAGATCAGGCTGAAGGAGATGTTTCTGTATGAGTTGAACGAAAGCTCTAGAGGTGCAAGTTATATACTGAGGGCCAATCCCATTTCTACTCCTTAGTGGTACCCCTCTCTTTTGCGCGTTCACGTGAGGCTATCTCGATTCTCTTTTGGATGAAGGTTGTGGCCACACAACAAAACTATTCCAGGACCTTACTTCAAACGAAGGGGTATGAAAAATATCCCAGCATACACAGAAAAAGGACGCAGTCGTCAAAAAAGTTATTAATTTAATTTAGTTTAACTTATTAAGCTAATTTATCGCTAACCACTAATCAATAGCGTTTATTAATGTTAGCTAGCAATTGCTAGTTGTCACTTTGCGAACATTTTCCATTCATCTGATAACAGGGCTCTACTGATGGTGACTTCCATCACCACCATGACCAACCATCACCAACTTGATTGCTACAAATGAGTCTGCAGACGACTTTGTTTGTTGTCGCGATTGTCAACTGTAAACTAGGGGCGTCTCATTCCCTAGGGGAATGTTTTCACCCCTACCCCTCACCACTTTGTTTCAGGGGATGAGGGGTAGGGATAAACGAAGAGGAAGGGGTAAAAAAGAGAAATGGGATTGGCCCTAACTTTTAAAGTTTCTGTCACACACAAAGACTTCTTAACAATGTCTTATTGCATTTTTACCAGCAGTCGTTATCGCTATCGTTGTCAGTGGGAAAGAAATCAGAACCTAAACGTGTGTGTAAACCAAAGCAGCCGGAGCGTGTGAGTACCAAGCTGTTGGTCGGCTTCGTAGCTTCCCCTCGCCCCCTTCACAGCCTCCGCTCAGCTCCTGGTCAACTGCAGTGCCTCTGTCTTCTATCAGGAAGCCATTGCTCTCTGTCACAGATACAATCCATCGCTTTATTTACTCATGCATTATGCAATTTCATTACATTTACATTTACATGGAGTCATTTGGCAGGTGCTTTTATCCAAAGTGATTTAATGAGCCCCATTGCTGTTTAAAGGCATGATGCAGATTCATAAACAGATCGTCTTCATGGATCAAATATGCAGTCTGCAGTTGTATATGTGCTCATATTGACCAGGACAGGAGTGACTGTAACAGTGAAGTTGTAAATGTGTCGATATTTGTAGCTTTGTAAAGCTGATTTATATGTAGCTTGTTGTAGTCAGTCCCTGTATGTGTAATCTTGCTGTGATGAATGTGAAAGTCTCAATAGAGTCAATTACCAGCTCTGTGTAGACAAGGTTCACTGAGGGGAAAAGATAAAGGCAACCATCTTCTCAGCAGATAATGTTTTCTGATTACTTGCTGTTCACCGTTAAATATTTTGGAAGACACCCTGTCGCCTGTGGGTTACAAATATGTGGTAAACAAAAGGCAAAATATGTCATCCAGAGATTTTGAGGAGCTAAGCCTCTACATTTTATATTTATAGCTAAGTATATGTTCATACATGTTTTTGTCTGTGTGTCTTGTCTTTTCAGTGTAGAGTTATTATTTATTATTATTATAAATAAGAGAGAACTGCCTGAAAAGTTGATAATTATGTTTGGAATAATAATATTTATATTGCACATTTGTAAATGTCTGCCCCAAATAAATTAGATATCAGGATAACAGGCACTGACTTTAACTATCTGTGTTCAATGTACTGTCAGTGTATGTCTTACGTATAAGGAAAGCTGTCCTGTTTGTCCTGTTGAGTATCAGTGAACTGCAGTTGTGATTATGTGGACTCTCTGAACCCAAGCTGTGGGTAATCATACAGCATCACCAAAGCAAACGTCATCATGGCTCCTCATGTGTGGCTATGAATGGCTGCTTTGCTGCTCACTGCTTCCATCCAATTATGTGTGATATTGTTTTTCTCTACTTTCTCACCACCATTCACGTCTGTTTTGAACCACAGGGCTCAGAGTCCGAGTCGGTGAATGGACCAGGTAGGGACAGCGGGCTGGCGTCTTCTCGCCTCGACCCGTCTGCCACGTTACCCAGCAGGGGAGCAGAGTACGAGCCAGAAGCCATGGAAGGGATACTCTGTCGAAAACAGGAGATGGAGTCCCACAGCAAAAAGGCAGCTAGCAGGTGAGTCCAGTGTCATAATGATACAAAGGATTGAATGTAAAATTAGTCACAATTGAAGAAATAAAAATAATTTGTATTACAGATTTAGAAAATATACATACTCCCTGTTTCTAATGTCATTTCTTTGCTGCGTAGGTCTTGGCAGAACGTCTATTGTGTCTTAAGAAAAGGAAGTCTTGGTTTCTATAAAGATGGCAAGAGTGCTAGCAATGGTATTCCATACCACGGAGAGGTACCCATCAGCCTTGGAGGGGCTGTGTGTGAGGTAGCCCATGACTATAAGAAGAGGAAACATGTGTTCAAGCTCAGGTGAGTGGAAAGATGGAAACTAAAAAAAAAAATCAGAACAAGGAATTGTAGTCACACCACTATGTGACCACTTTAATAATATCTGTCCAAAATGTGCATACAAAGAAAATGTCATAATACTGAGATGTATTAAAGTTTATGGCTCATTTCTGACTAATGTCTCACTTCTTCAACTCTGTGTCTGCAGGCTAGGAGATGGAAAAGAGTACTTGTTCCAAGCAAGGGATGAGGTGAGATGTGCTGACAAAATATAATGGAATTACTCAAATAAAACCTTGACTAAATTAAACCTTTAAATACAAATTATATTTGAGTAAAAAAGCACACTTGTGCCCTGTGACCGTCTGAATCATACTAATGTGTTGTCTGTCCATAGGCGGATATGAGCGCCTGGATCCAGTCCATCGTTAGCTCCGTTCCAACAGGGTCAGAAGAGTCGCCCGGAGGTCCGCGTGCTCTCAGCCGCGCCATGACGATGCCCCCCATCTCCCCCAGCTCCGCCGACGCTGGAGGTGTCACCATGCGCAACAAAGAGGGCAAAGAAAAGGATCGAGAGAAGAGGTTCAGCTTCTTTGGCAAGAAGAAATAGAACACTTGTAAACGTATCGATGGAAACTACATTTGTCAAAATTCAGCAAAGTGAAGCAGGCAGAAAGGAAAGTACAAACAGGTCACACAAACACACTGCTCTCAGTGCAGGCTCCAAGGAATTTGTCAAAAGCTACTGTATGTGGCTTACAGAGAACTTTGTTTCTTTTCTTTCTCCCAGATTCTCTCCCTCGTGGGTTTTATCTGTGATTTAAGTTTTCCTTTGCCCAATCCACAGTTCACATTTATCCGCACCCACCAATGAAAGCCCTCATCCAAAGACAATTTCAACCAACCGACAGAGCTTATTAGTGTGAGTCAGTAACGGGTATGGTTGATATTTACAGGGATCCAGACCCAGTTCAGCTCCGGTCCACAAAAATCATCTGTTCTTCAGCATGAATCTTTTCTCTTCAGTGAGTCTGAACTAGCGGAGCCATTTTGATGCTGTGTCACTAATCAAACACTGGATGGTGGCTTTCCACTGTGGTGCACTCTGGTTTTTATTTCTGCCACTTTTAGTGTTTTCTCTTTGGGAAGGATCACGAGTCTCTTTTTGTTCTTGGTATTGATGTTATTAACCTGACCAATATTATTGCTATCATTATTATTAATATTATTATTATTATAATTATTTATCTTTTGCTATTGCTGGTTTGAGAAAACAAACAAATTAATTTGACAGTAGATAATCTTGATTCATGTTATGGAGAGAAATAAAATATAAAATTGGTTAATCTAGTGGAGAATGTTGGGCTTGCCCTTGTATGTATTTTTTTTTTTTTTTTTTTTTAGGAATGACAGTTAATGAGGTGTTTTGAGAAAAAAAATAAAGCTCTTTAAATTTTAGTTGTGTGCAGTAAGTGATCACAAGTTTCATTGGGAAATGATATATATATTTAATAAGTGGTTTTATTTTTTATTTTCTCTCTAATTTTGCCTGTATTTCATTATTTCTTTTGAGTGATCTTTTCTGCTTGATTTTCAACTTTCTTTTTTTTCTGTACAAAGCAGAGAAGATTAGTTTTCTAGTGTGTGTGTGTGCGTGTGTTTGCGTGTGTGTGTGTGTGTGAGTTGTGGTGCTGTGGATTTTGCACGTTTATGTTATTCCTAATCAAACGTGGCCAGATGGATGCTACTTTTGGGTACGCAAACGCAGACTAAAAACCAGACACAAAACTCAAGATAATATTGGTGGAATGATTTCATAGAGTTAAATTTTTCTTTGTGTTTGTTTGTTTATTTGGTTTATATTTTATGTAAGATGACATGACGGTGAAGTTTCACTAGATGGTTTCATTATTTCTGTTCCAGTCTTTTCATAACTATTTCCGTTCTCTCTCTCTCCATCTTCTGACGTGAAGGCAAGGGGCAGTTTGTAGATTTAAAAAAAAAGAAGCTGAAGCACATGTGAGCAGAACAGATGGACAGCTGATAGGTCTCGTTACAGGTGAAGTGAAGGGTGTGGACGTGAGATTAGATAGGCAGTGAAGAACGCGCTTTGTGTGCTACCTGACAGAGAGAAGTGTACTGAGCCTTACTTGAACCCACTACAGTTACACTGAACCCTTTTTGCAAACCCACCTTCCATTCAAACAGTCTTAAAGGAAGCTTCCTTAGTACAAGTATAAGAATATTAAAATTGTGCCCTGTAGCAATGATCTAATGTATCATATGTCAGTGGATTATACACTATATGCAGGTACAATATGAATTAACAGGAAGAGGGAAAAAGTCCTCAATTCTCTCTTAGACGAGCTTTGTGCTCTCGCGTATGTGGCATGACTTTCATGTAGGTTTATACTTGTATGTGTGTCATCTGTCATCCGTTCTCCTCTGTGTTGATGTACGCTGAAAACATGAGGTCACTTCATAATCAGGGTTGGAAAGCAACCGTAATGTAATGTAATGTAATGTAAATGTAATTGGCTTTTACAATAATCTCAATAACTCAAGATAATGGCAAACAAAAATAGTTAATGTAGTCAAAGGACATTACAGTATATTGTGAGAATGTAGGCAGTAGCATCATTTTCTATTCATTTCCTGAGACCATTTGATTTGACTGGTTGGTAACTGTTATTATAGCCAGACACTTAAATTAAAGTGTTCATTTGCCTTTTGTAACTGCCAAAATGAACTGGGATGTTACTGGACAAGAATCTAAACCTAAAGGGTTTTATGGATTATCTCATAAGTAGGTTTCAGATAATCAACTATTTCTTATTTTATTACATATTTAAAGTAACTTTTTAAAAGCTGGTACTTGCCAAGATGTGTACACCATGCCTCGGAGGGCTGAACAGCTCAATGGAAATGTCACATCAAAACTATTGTGGTCACACAAAGAGCTGGAAGTAAACTTGCATACGTTTGCAAGTTTAATCAGGTCGGCCTTATTTTCCTTGTCCCAAATGAATGTGGAACCATTGCTCAAATCAGACAGCCCACCAAAATCAAAGAAGTATCTCTGAGTATCCACTCTGAGACTGTTGAACCGGGTTCAGTCGAAAGTACTCGCTCCAAACTTAAGCAAATTTGCCTTGTCTCTGTCAGTGGAACTTTGCATCCTGGGTATGTGAAAGAGCTGCTAGTTGCATTCCAGTTGAAGTATAAGCCTCCAGCTAAAGGCTAACCAAGATTAATGGGGTCATTGCATACGCAGCTAGCGAACGTTGTGCACAATTTTTTTTTCCAAATGGAGGCGCCATTCTTCCCCAGTGGACGAGCTGTTTTAGTGACTGATCGCTACCTTTTCTCTGCTCTGGACACCAGACGCAGCACCCACTTGATGTTAGGGTGTTCAAACTTTAAAGGTCACACGGTGTATTTTCTTATCAGCTCATTTGAATGTGTGATGATTCAAATTAGTTTGGCCAAATTGGTCATGTGAAGCAAAAATATTTCTCATACTTGACATACTGAACATGAGCTCTCTCTCTTTCTCCTTCACAGACGCTCACACATTAAAACCGTACTGTATATTTAATGCACAATGACCCTGGTAATCCAGTCTTGTGGAAATGTCCTCAGCTGGCTGTGATTCGATGTTGCATATGGCATCCTTTTAAATAACATTGTGCTACTGGTGAGCTTTGACCAGAACATGGAAAGTATGTATTATTGATGTCAAAGAGATGAGTTTTGGGTTATGAGAGTACTTGTAACAGTGGAGTACTCAATGAAGAAAAAAAAAACCTTGTTGAGTATTAGATGGGAGTGAAAACAGACTGGTGACAATTTGAGCTTCCTTTTTTTAGAAGAAGGCAGGATATTTGCTGTCTAGTGGGAGCTTGTATTTTTTTCATCCAGTGGTCTGTCTTGCAGCATTTGATAAGCCTGTCCAACTACCTTCATTTCTCATTACTTTTGACGAATGTCTGTTCCTTCCTCTGTAACTCAGAGTTGTTAATACCACTACTATTATTAATTGCTATTATTATCATTATTGCTACTGTTGTTACTATTACTACTACTGTTACTAATGCAACTTATTGCAAAAATTATAACTGCTGTCCATTTTCAGGTACGTGTCTGTAATACCAGACCCTTCCACACGATGTCAGTGTGCTGTGGAGCATTTTCATTACAAATCGAAAATAATGTTTGTTGACTTGTGTATCTACATCTAATATTAGGAATAATAAAACAAGGTTTAATCAAAAAACCTGATGATGTGGAGCCTTTTATGTTGTTAAAGATTAGATACCTCTCTGATGCTCTGACTCGTATTTGCTGAGGGAGAACAAAGATGAATATTTGAAATCTAGTCAATTGACAAACCTCTAAAAGTGTTTTTTTTTTTTTTTTCAAATCCAGTGTTTATCCACAACTCAAATTATATATAATTATATATGACAATATACCTCAACTATATGTGGTCGTCATTTTTATTTGACTTTAAAACCAACTGGTAACATTGCATTTTTCTGCAACATGTTGCAGATGCATCTCATGTTGAGGTGACATCCCTATACTCAAATTATGAGTTGTTAAAGGGATAGTCTAACAATTTAATATTGTGCTTGTATAAAGTTTGGGGACTCACAAAATGTACTGATATCAATAGTCAGAGATATTTTGACTTTAGTGAGTCAAGATCCAAAAATGTCATGTCCCACATTTCCCACAATGCAACTTAGAGGCAACTTCTCATCTGTGAAATTCAAGCCTTGTGATCCAAACAACACCAGTGACATCTTTCGGTTATTTTTTCATACTTTTCATGCTTTGGAAAGCTTGTTCCAGAACCACAGAGAATCTCCCTGTATCCCTATGTAAGCTGAAACTTGTGTGAAAGTGCCACTTTAAGCTAGAGGCTGCTGAGCAGGCGCAGTGCTAATTTAAATCATCACCAAATATGAAATGATGTTTTTGGAAAATGACTGTTCCTTTCCACAGTGGATCCCCTGTGAAATGGAGAATCTATGTCACAGAGCACTGAATTTGTGTTGGTGGCTGTTGTGAGGCCCCTTGCATGTAATTAACCTTAATGAATCACTGTGTGTTTTCTTTTATGTTGTTTCCCATCTCATCATCTGTTATTGCAGGAGAATGTGTGTCAGCGAGAGAGAGAGAGAGAGATCAAAATGACTCTGTAATTTCAAAATAAAATATGCAAAAAAAAAAGAGTGTGTTCACATGTTACTATGACAGCCTGCGTGTAAAAAAGTAAAAAGTAAAAAACTAGTTCTTGCAGCAGCATGAGTTTTAGAGGATGTGGGGAGAGGTGGCTGCTGCGGTGCTGTCATCAAGATGTGAATTAATGATGCAACTGCAGCAAATGAGGTCAAAGATGATTGAGCAATAACTAATTTACGACAGGTTTGTAGTGTAGTGCACCAGTGGATGCTGGGAAGGATGTCATCATCTGAAGAACTGTTTATAGAAACAAAGAAGCAGCGGAGATAGATAGATAGATAGATAGATAGATAGATAGATAGATAGATACGTTTATGTGCACTCACTATAATGAACATCTTCTAATACACACACACACACACTAAATATATGTATACACAAACATTAAAGATAGAATAAAGATTAAAAATAAGACAGCGATATTCATCCTACTGAAAAGTGGTCATCTATGACTTCTAGAATTAATGAGCTATCAAAATAAAATACTCTTAAATATGCTGTTTTCTTCACATTTGAGGCAGCTTGACATAGCCCTGAAAATGAAGTATTTTCATTTTCTATTATTTAACCACTACTGTTCCTATCATATTAAAAAATATCCTTGACTAAAGTTAACCTGCTGCAAGAAAAGAGTTTTGAAAAATCCAGCACTTTAACCTGTCATCTTAGTGTGATACGTGTGATATATAAATATATAAATTAATATATTATGTTAGAAATTAACATTTTAATACAGAATATAATTTATATATTGTTAACTGTGGGATCAAGGTGTGGCAGTGTCACAGCGCGACCGGTAGGGGGCAGTAGACATCACGTTCCGGCTGTATCTGCCTACAAGTCCGCACAGAGGGCACACATCGCCCGTGGACACTTTCCCCGTGTCTTAAAGCAAGATGGCAGCTGTTGTTGAGAATGTTGTCAAACTGTAAGTGTTGGACTTTTCTTCATATCTTTCTTCGCGCTGGTTGACACACACCGCGGTCATATCGTAACGACAGTCTCGTGCCGCCAACGACCGCGTCGCTAGCTAGCTTAGCGACGTTTCCACTGACTTATAGTGGAGGTTGGTTAGCTCGAGCTGTCGGAACCGTCGTCTGTGTTCACATCCTGGTATGGAAGTGTAAGTTAGCAGACACGCAGTTGACGTTTCTGAAACGGTACTAACGAGTCGGTTTGATAGAGTAGTTGTCTGTGTTGGTCGTGAAAGTATTTATAGAGATGTTGTGGTCACCTGTTGTGTCTTTCTAAGCAAACATTTGTCGCGGAGCTAACGTCAGTGAAGTACCGCAGCTAGGCGGCTCACACGCTAACAAGCTAAGAGTGTAGTTGTGGCCAACATTGTTAGCGCAGGCTGGAGTGACTGGCCAACTACACCAGAATGAATGAAAGCTGGCCTTGAAGATCGCTACTACCAATTTCACTTCCTGAGATTATTGCCAATGTAGCTCACTCAGATCTGACTCGCTTGTTGTAACTCTTCAGAAAAGTTAAAGTTTTTCAGTGTCCCCTGCTCTGTCGTTTTAAAAACGTGCTTCCATTTCCTGTCTGTTTTCTTTGCGTAGGTTTCCAGGTGGTTGATTTTACACCTCTTATATAAACAGTTATCAAACCCCTGAGTAACCACAACACATGAACATATGAAACTTACCTGACACGATTATGTCTGAAGTTTCTGTCAAACTTAACTCAACTTTCAATTTAACGTTTAACTTTGTTGTTTAACAAATTTAATACCGTAAACTAAACCATATAAAATAATATGGAAAAATAAAATTGAAAATCACATTCATAAATTATTATGTTTTGGTTGCATGACAGATGTTTTAATCAGAATAACCTCATTTTCTGATTTAAGAGCCATATAATTCTGTTAAGTATTTATCAAATAGCAGCTGGGCAACACAGACAGATTCATAACAATGAATGAAATTATTGAATGAATGATTAACACGGTCATTTAAGTATTAAGCCGATGAATAACTGATTTAAACATTTACACTTCAGGACTCCCTGACAGCCTCAGTAGTGGATGTCAAGACAGTCAGGGATTTAAAAGAGCTGCGAGGTCTTTGTCATGAGCCTGTTCGTCACATTTGGAGGCAATGCAGCCCTCAGCGATCCTGAAAGGGAACGAGTATGTCTATTTGAGTGTATTTATGATGGAAACAGAGCACACTGTGACACACTCCTGACTGCTGACTATCAAGCTTTTTGCTGTTGATGTACCAACAGAAGAGCACTTATATTCTCACGAGTGATTTAGCTCTGAAGTGCAGAGACACTGACTAGAAAGTGAGCTGTTTTTTTTTTTTTTCTTTTCTTAAGTGACAGTACAAGAGACGGCAAACTGACAGAGCTTCAAAAGTTGATTTCCGATTGCTCTGTATTTAGAGCAGACGCATCTGCTGATATCTTTTGTCTTTTAACCATTATAGACCTAATGATCATCTGACTCTGGTTTTGTTCTGCCAGGCTGGGAGAGCAGTACTACAGAGATGCCATGGAGCAATGTCACAACTACAATGCCAGGCTCTGTGCTGAGAGGAGCGTCCGAATGCCGTTCCTCGACTCTCAGACCGGTGTGGCTCAGAGCAACTGCTACATTTGGATGGAAAAGAGACACAGGGGACCAGGTGAGACGTAAAACATGTTCTGAAAAGCAGTAAAATAAAACATAGGTCAAGTGTGGGTATAGTGACCTTTTTGGCAACAAAAAAACCCAAATCATTTATATATGTGTAAATAGCAACATCCACGTTTAAATATATACAGTAAACTAAACTGCTGATGAAGATAATCTAAAGCTGTGCCCTCTTTCCACAGGCATGGCCCCAGGGCAGCTCTACACCTATCCATCCAGGAGGTGGAGGAAGAAACGGCGATCTCATCCTCCAGAGGACCCCCGGCTCATCTTCCCTCCTGTCAAGTCAGGTATGACCACAGCTTTCAGCTCGGCTCGTTCTTCATTTTACATGTCACCCTTCAGGAAAAAGCTATTGGAGACTGTGTTGTGAATATTTAATCAGTGAGAAGCAGAAGTACATTTTGTCATTAATGCAGTGTTCTAATGCTTTTATCTTTGCGTTTCATTCACAGAGATAGATTTAGGAGTGAAGAAAGACGCCCTGTTGTCGTCGGACGGCAGCAGCCTTGAAGCCCTGCTGAAGGGCGAGTCCTTGGACAGACGGACGACCACAGAGCTCAGAGGGTCTGAGGAAGATTCAAACATGAGTGACTACACTGGAGGCCTGAACCCTGCAGCTCGGATTAGAAAGGTTTGTCTTGTAGGCGCTAATAAAGAATAACACAACGGGAGAGCAAAGTAAATTATTTTGGTTCTCAATAATTTTCCTCATTTTCTCAACACAGAGAATCCTTGAGCCAGATGACTTCCTAGATGACCTAGATGATGAAGACTATGAGGATGACACACCAAAAAGAAGAGGCAAAGGGAAAGGAAAGGTACGTAAACGCCTGGGACATTTCTACTCTGATTCACTTACATCAGATTATTATTAGTTTTGTATTGATTTTCTGTCAGAATTGATCCAGGAAACAAGTGAACGAAACTGTTAACTGTTATAAAATGGTGTCATATGCACATTACAGGCTAAATTGTAAATATATTTCCTGGTTTTAACACAAAGATTAAAAGATTCAAATTCAAAATAACTTAAACATGGCTGAGTTGACTGAGGTTTATAAAAACTGTGCCACGAGGGAAATTGTAATGTATCTATTTTAAAGAATAACTGCTTCTCCATGCAGCTACACCCTGACTGTCAGTAGCAGATGCTTCAGCTGAGCACAGACCCATCACCCTGAGCAGAAACTGAAAGTCTGCTCACCAATTCATTTGTATTGTTTGTGTTGACAGCCAGATATCAGCAGACAGCTGGCTAGCCACCGTTAGCGACCCAGCAGGGACAGACTGAATAACGTAGAATCTACAGTAGTTGATTCACTCCAATTGCAGGATCTCACATCTTGCAGTCGCAGATAATATCTGTTCAACAAACACAAATTGAGAACTTAGATCGCTGAACACTGTTCCATTTCAGCCTTTTCCTGTCATAGATGCTATCACTACAAGATAGCTAGAGTCATTTGCCATATAAACTGTCACCACAGTTTAGTAAACTATAGTGGGTCCTCAGAGTTATTATTCATGTCAGTTTACCAGACTGTTGCAGCTCTCATCTACATTTCTGTCGCACAACATGTAGCATAGTTGTACATCATTATTTAATCATTAAAATGGTGTTGGTTGCGATGCTGCCTGTGTCCTCAGGGTCGAGGAGTGGGCAGCGGCAGGAAGAAGCTGGACACCGCAGCACTGGAGGACAGAGACAAGCCGTACGCCTGTGACAGTGAGTCCTGATGGGGGAGAGCAAAGCATGTGAACTCAGGTCGGAGTAGAGTATAGAGCAGGGGTCCCCAAACTGATCCACAAAGGGTCAACCAGTCAAGATCACATAGCTTGACCAATCAACAGTCTGAAGGCTGAGAACAGTTAATTACATGAGTCAAGTCTGGTGCTGCTGCTGCTGCTCGGTTGGAACAAAAACCTGTAGCCACACGGCTCTTTGTGGAATAGTTTGAGGACCCCTGGTATAGAGGGTCACTGCAGATGTTTATAGCTGTAATATGTTTAATCTAATCAAGCAAGACTTTGCCCCAGTGCTCATTCTTTATCACCGTCTGTTACATCCTCTTCTCTTAATGTCCTCCTCCGTTTTCCATCTTCTCTCTCTCTCTGCTCTCTCTCTCTCCCTCTTTCTCTCTCTCTCTCAGACTTCCTGTATCTGGTTGTCTATAAAAACTAGTCTCGGCTTAGCTATATTTTTTTGTCTGTCATTCTGATATCAAACATTTCTAGTAGTTGCATTTCAAGTCTTTTTCATGGGCAGGTGGGAAATGTTTCTTCCACTTCTTTGGTTTCTTGTCAAACTTGCGTATCTGTACTGCTTGATGTGTTTTTTTCCTCTTTTGTGAAGCATTTCTCACGTTCAGCCGCAGCTCTCAGTCGGGCCGTCCTGACTGACTGACCGACTGACTGATCCTCTGTCAGTCTATTTCTCTGAGTCTCTGTCTGTGCTCTCTCTTCTCCTTTCTCTTCTCTCTTTCAGACACTTTCAAACAAAAGCATATTTCAAAACCTTCTGAAAGAGGTATATTTCTCTCATTCCTTTTTTTTACTCCAGTCTGCCTTGTCTTTTGTCTTTACTGCCTGTTTTTATTTTCTGTCTGTTACCAAGTAGATTTGCTCGTCATGTAGTTAAGTTCATCGGGTAAATGTTTTGTTCTACATCATTTACTTAAAGGTAATTAGCTAGATTTAGAGAAAGGTCAAGGCCATGTTATTATACACCCTAATTAAAGTGTAGTCTATAATCAACCAACGATATGAGCCGTCTCAGCCTGTAAAAGATAAGTGGTGGCCTGTGAAAGTAATTTTTTCCCCTCAATCTGGCCATGAACTTCCCACAGATTTAGATAAACCAGACTCTGGATACTGCTGCTATTTTTTTTTCCTCTCTGTGCTTTGTCTTTTGTCTCGCTACTTATTGTGTGCAATTTGACTGCATTACAGTATTTTTTTTTTTCATTTCCGCCATCTCTGCACCCTGTAAAGTCTCATTCTATGTTCCATGTTTTAGAGTGATTTTTTTTTTTGAGTCAGTTTGATACGTGTTTGACGTGCGGGGGAATATATTTCGCATCTTTCTGTACCTCTGTACACAATCACACAGCATGTGACTTGCTGTGGCTTCTGCGTCTGTGCTGCTGAGATTCTCTGGAGAAAACTCTCCCGCAGAGTCATCACTCCTTTAGATGACAGTTGGAAGAAACGGGATACTAGAAATTGAGGAAATGAAAACGAGAGAAATTATGGAAGTGAAAGAAGAAGTGCTTTGTCTCCGGGTGTTATCTTATGACAAACCTCACATACCCCCTGTGACAACGGCTGTACACAGTGAAACCTTTGTCCTTCAAAAATCAGTAAATCCTCTTTATGGAAGCTTCTCTTACTACTCTGATAAATAGAATATAAATTCTGATCAGAAGCATTAATATTAAGAGCAATAGAGCTATTGTTGAAAATATTTTAGTGTCAATTTATTGAGGTCACATACTGTAATTTTGTAATTTCTGGTGGATGTTTGACGTTAAACAAGTACATCATCAAACGATGCTGAGGCACTGCATGTCTTAAATTGGAGACATTAAAGGCACATCATTTAAGTATATTAGATTAAAATATACAAAATTGAATTAAGGTTGTCGTCAGTCATATTATATTAAAAAGGCCCATGAATTCTTTAACAGAGATACTGTGTCTACTGAATTTACCCTGTTAACCAGCTAGCCTGAGCCCCTCCTCCGTCCCTTAGTAGGTGATAGTGGGCTGTAAACCTGCGTTGCAGCCGTCACAGTCCTCCGCTCTTATCTCCAAACTCGGCTTTTGACGCTGCTGCTCCAGCTGCTCTCCCTCCGCCTTGCATTCCTCGACCTCTTGCGGTTACCCCTGCCACCACCACATTTTCCCCCAACTCTTTGCACTGGGCAGACTGGGTGTTTTAACAAAATGGCTGAGGAAACAGCATGTCTGTGAGGGAAAACATAATTTCCCCTATCCGTGGCAGCAAGTCAACAGCTGCCCTATGTTGAGGTTAGATTTAATCAAGCTAACATTAGCTCAGCGTTTGTGTAAGACTGTATAATTTGTTTGTGATTAGCCAGTGAGCCCAGTCCTGCAACATGCAGCATGCATGTTATTACTATCCTGAATGACAGGTTCACAGAGAGGGCCTATGTGTTTTAAAATCTGTCATAATGATCTCATTGTCTCATTGCCACACCTAACTGTGTGGTGGTACGAGTGACTGAGATGTTACTACGCTGTGTATAAAATACATGGGCCATCGCAGAGGATATAGTGACGCATGTCTCAGAGCATGTTCTTCATATTCAAACTTCATCATCTTTACCTCTAATTCTGATATCTGCCAACGTATCATGTCATTGTACCGACCTCAATAATGAACAAAAAAGCGGGCGACAACAGGAACACGTTGGGTATTTAGGTGATTTCCTCTATCGCGTCATCACTTCACCACAACAAAGCAGCATCGACATGTACCAGTACACAGCACTGTGCCTTGTGGCAAACAACGGATGCAACAGATCAAAGTCTGAACATATAATCTGATCTGGTTATGTTTGTCTTTAGCTGAACTAATTAGGGTTTTACAGTTCAGAATATCTATTATATATATAGTTTTATATAAACATACTAAAGCAGTTTGTGAGACAAAGATACAATCATAGCAAGTGTTTCTATTAAATTCAGTAGCACTAATAGTGTATTTTTTGCATACTAGCACCATGAAGAACTAGTCATCCTCTCCATTAGTCACCCTCCTTTTACTACTCATTTGACATGACGTGGACATTACTCATGTCTTCATTGTTTTCATACATGTTGTGTTTCTGGTGTTGGTGGCAGTCTGCGGGAAGCGCTACAAGAATCGTCCCGGCTTGAGTTATCACTACGCCCACTCCCACCTGGCTGAGGAGGAGGGTGAGGAGAAGGATGAGGTGGAGATCAACGAGCCTGCCTTGCCGCTGCCTGACGAGCCAAAAAGTAAATAACAAGCGCACCAGATTGAATCAGATTTCAGTCGTGTGCGTTGCCTTGTTTGTTTGTTTATTCAGTACCTTTGCTCTGATGCTCTCTGTGTATTTTCATCCTGCTTCTCAGCTCCTAAGAAAGGCCCAGATGGTCTTGCATTGCCGAATAATTACTGCGATTTCTGCCTGGGAGACTCCAAAACCAATCATAAAACTGGTCAGTCTGAGGAGCTGGTGTCCTGCTCAGACTGCGGACGTTCAGGTATGCTCTAGTTCTAGTTTCTGTTTTATTTATGCAGACGAGTGGGAATATTTGTGGCAAAAATAATAAAGCGATTAAAAACAATTTCCCTCGCCACAGGCCACCCATCTTGCCTGCAGTTCACTCCTGTAATGATGGCCGCTGTGAAGACGTACCGCTGGCAGTGCATAGAGTGCAAGTGCTGCAACATGTGCGGCACCTCGGAGAACGACGTGAGTTCAGTTATGTTCAGATATCATATGCTGAAAAACAAAAAAAGGGTCAAGTAGGCTGTTGTCTGCCTCAGAAGACAGTTGAATTGTTTTTCCCGTCTCGCCTCTTCCAGGATCAGCTTCTGTTCTGTGACGACTGTGATAGAGGCTATCACATGTACTGTCTCAACCCACCCATGTCTGAGCCTCCGGAGGGTAAGTTCACCACATCAAAGAAAGTGTGTTCGACTCGCTAGAAAATAATTAATACATCTGAGAGAGAGCTCGATCCGAGAAAAGCAAATTAAGTTAAGTGTACTAGAGGGAAAATGTTTACGATAGAGATGTAGAACCAGGACTGTGTGCTCTGTGAAGCTAGAAATATCCCACACGTTTTAGTCCTTTTTAAACCAGACTTTTAACATCAATTCCCCCCAGTAAACCGAGCTAGTACAACATTTATCAAACTCTGAAAGCCTTTGAGTGAAACACCACAGAAATATTTCTTCTTGCCTTGTTCAAAATCACTGAAGGTGTGAGTATTGATTGTTCATATTGATCCTACGTTCTCAGTAGCCTCTCAAATGTATTGGCTTTTTTGTTGGAAGGGCTGGGCACTGTTTGAAAAAGTTTGACAAATATAAAATGGTTAAAATACAAAAATCAGCAGATGTAGCTGCTCACACTTTTGAGATGTATAAATGTTTTATACAAAATCTTTATTTTTATTTAAGAAAAAGATGAAAAATACCTCTCAAGTGTTCTCAGATATTTTTCTTGACTTGAATGTTTTGAGGATTTTAAAATATGTATTATGTAAATATGTATTCTATAAAATGTCAAATGATTGAATGTCAACTTTACTGCCTGAGTGCTTTTTCACACAAACTCCCGTAGATCCATTTTATTAATTTCCTAAAAAGCACTGAGGGTCAATGTGGCATCTTTTCCCTCCATTAATCACACAGTGGACTTAAGGCTCCTGGACATAAAAGATCAAATTCAGCCAGTTAATTTTAACACCAGCTATAAATGTTCCTCTCTGTTATTTTGGCACTCAGGGAGCTGGAGCTGTCATCTATGTCTGGACCTGTTGAAAGACAAGGCATCCATATACCAGAACCAGAACGCACCGCCGTCATGATGGCCGCTCCCGCCTGCGCACACTCATCACTCTACCGTCCCGCAGCAGTTAAGACCGATGATGAACTCCTCTGATGAGAGTAACCTTGGAGGGAGTGTGTTCAGAAACGGACAATAAATACTGAAAAGGGAAGTATAGTTTACCAGACCGGCCTCACTTAGCTTCAGATATGACTGTTACACAGTTTTAAGCCCAGATTCAACCCTGCAGTTTTGTTTTTTTTTTTTTTTTTTTAATTATTATTATTTTCACCTCTTTGCCACATAGTCAGTTTGAGCCGTAATGGATTTCAACAACATACACAGCAAAATAGCCAAAATCTGACTTCCTGTTCAGCCTTTTTACACAAACACACACACACACACACACACCCCTACACACCTACACAAACTTGCTAAACCCATGTCTCTATCCTGCAGTGTACTGATTTTATGACTAGCGCAGAAATAGAGCTTCTTGGAATTAAGTAGCATGCCAATGCTTGCTTATCGTTTAAAAAAAGAAAAAAAAAAGACATTTTATAGTATTTATATATTTCTATGGTATATAATAGTGTTAAGTATGTACAAATTGGATAAAGAATGGTCATGTAATGGTCTTTTTATTAGTGCCCATCTCATCATTATGGAAAAAAAATCCACAACCATGTTTTTTATGGCACTACTGATATTTGGTGATTTAACTTTGATCGAGTCAAAGGGATCTGCTGAGACTGTAAATGATTTTCCATCTCATCCACTGCCACTGGCCACAAACACACATAGTAACAGGAACTATGAGTAGAAACGTCGACATGCATGTCAAAGTGGCTCCAAAGGCTGAAGGACTTCAGGGATGGCAGGTCAGACTCGAGTCCGGTTGTCGACTCTCGTGCTCCGAGCTGCTCGGAGCTCGAGAGGACGCACGAGGATGCGCTGACGTGCACGGTTCAATCGGTCTTTGGGGCCTTTTTTTTTTTTTTTTTTTATTTTCAAAACAAAACTCCGGTCCTCTGGACTTTGATGCTGATACTTGACTGAAAATCTCTCGTGAATCTTCGCGCCTCGCCTCACCCTTTTTTGACAGATGCGATGGTGTTACCATGACGATTAATTCCAGTCGAATAAAAACCGAAATCTATTTGCATTACCAGTCAGATATGGGGATAACAAGCCTTCATCGCTGTGTTCTAGCAGTTTGATCATGCAATATCCAATATCTGTTGATGTCGTGACACCACTAGATTATTTTAATGTGATTGAGGACTATGCTGACAATGTAAAAGCAATATAAGAGCTCCTGTTGGACGCGGTGAGAGAAGGAGAGAGGGACTCTGAGTCTGTTGAGGCTCTGTTGGCAGATAACGTGTGAGATTGTAAATGTTCTTTTTTCAGATATGCGACTGTGGCAGCGATTACGAATGGCTCCATATTGTAGAAAAATGTGTATATGTATAGTCCTATGAAGAGATGGCTGTTTTTGTCACCGCGTTCATAGTTTTATTATACAATGGTTTCCTTCTGTGGCAAGGCAAAAAGTTTAAAAAAAAATAAAATAAAACGTCTGGCTGAACTGCTAAAGCAGTTACTTTACCTCAAACAGAAACAGTATTTAAAGGGTTGAAACTGCTGTAGATAGACAGATGGGACAAAAGGCAGAGGGATAAATAGTCATGACAGTTGCAGTTTTCCGCTGCAATAACTGCATATTCTACAGTTACACAAGTGCATGCTCAGTAAACGTCTGCACTCTCATATGCTACGTAGTCGCCTCAGCGTTAGGTTGGCGAAGGTGTCGGGGAGGAAGTGGTGTAATATAAATTAACCATGCTATCATGTCGTTTCAATAGCCAACTAACAATTACTAAAGCATTACACGAGTATAACTTGGTTTATTTTCTCATCACGTTTTAAACTTACTGTTATATAGAGGCAGTGGCTATTAGAATATTTTGCTGGTTGTTTTTGTATTCATCGATGTTTGCGTACCTGATGTGTGGGATTTTTTTTGGGACTTTTAAGTGGAAGTTGCTTTCTTGTTAATCCTGTGATCCACTGAGCCGCTCTCTGCCAAACCTCGAAACGAGAAGCAAAGCCCGTAATGTGATTAAGAAACAAGTAAATAGTGAAGCTGCACCTCATTCGTACCGTACGGATAATTAACAATTAACGGACCAACTGTTCAACTCACTGGGCTGCAACTCAAATGAACAACATTAACAAAAAAATTAAGTTCACCTCTTCTTGTCATTAAATTTTTTTTCCCACCATATTATTGTTTTCTGGTTTCTAGATTTGGAAGAGAGTCGTTCAAAACAAAAACAACACAAAAAAATAGTTTAAACCAAGATCATAGGTTTTACACAGTGGGGGAAATTCTCTTAGGGTGGATTTTCATTTGGATTGTGATGGGATGTTTAATTGTTCGAAATTTGTCTTCAGGAAAATAAAATACTAAGCACTATAACCTGATGGTGTTTGGGGTTTTTTTTCCCTTTGTCCTTTAGGAGAATTGGACAATTGCTTCAGAAAACTTGATCCTGGATCCAAGGCATCATTTTACATGATAATATTCCAAATGAACCTGAGGTTTTTCTGGATGTAAAAAGTCACATACTGTTGTACAAGTCACCAGTTTCCTTTGATTATGACAAATAACCTTCGTCTGTCCCCTAAAAATAAATAGTGGCAAAGAGAAACCCCAGGAAGAACAACGGTGAATTGATCTTCTTTCTTATATTACATCATATCATATTCAGCAGGAAAAAAAAAAGCCATTAAAGATGTTTGTCCCTCATTGCTCCATTAGATGGCGGTCAAGGACTAAACGGCCTCTATAACTAATTATTACACAGCTTCACCTCCATCACGTCACTGTTGCTGCTGCCACAGAAAACAACAGGTGAAAGAGATTTAATGTTATTGCACATTTTTATTATTATTATTATTATTATTATTATTGCACTCAAGTTACAACAGTCTTCTATGATCCAATACGACCTCTAAAGCAATAAACTTTTGACTCTAAAATATCTTCTACCTCCAACGGCACAGCAGAACAAACAGCAACATCTCCTGAGTGCCGTGAAACCACAAGCTCTCAGTTGGACTGTTTGGTTTGGTGCTAGCGTAGCGGCTAGCATCTTGAATTATTATTATTACTAAATTTTATTACAAGAACATACAGCAGAGACTCTCAACAGCTTAGTGAAAAATAAAGACAAACTGCTGAGAGTTGTCACGTGGTCTAATACAATGAGTTGTGATAGTTGATGATGAAGATGTGAAAAGACAGTTTCTGCTTTAGAAGATACAAAAATCAAACCTTAACCTAACAATTACTTTCATTGTTTTTTAATCTATAATTTCCAATTGATTTTCCAATTTTTAATCAGAATTAAAGCACCAAATCCCAGACTTTTGAATGGGAAATAATACTCAGGTAGATCATTTTTTGATGTTTACAGGGTAATCATCACGTTTTTTTTTTTTTTTTCGCTCCGACGTTTGAAAAGTTGTTTGTCACATTTAACCTGTATTAATGGGATCTGGGAATAATAATAAAAAAACAGCAGATGAAATCAAATGTGTTTAAATGTTTAAACTGTCGATAAAATAGAAACTGTAAATAATAGATGTTCGGGGGGGAAAAAATGAATGTTTCCAGACAATTTAGTGGGAATTTAGTTGGTTTCATTACACAGTCAGTTTGAAGTGAAAAATCATATCATCAAATTATTACCATATATTCATTAAAACATTTTTTAAAATCATCTGTTTTTCCTTAAAAAAAAAAAAAAAAAAAAGACTAATTTCAACCTGTAAACTGGTGTCTCATTGTCTGTGTGTTGAGGATGTTGATGAATAAATACTGACAGGAAACAAAAAAAGAAGACACATCTGCAACTGAATTCATTACAAACGGAGTGCTATTCTGACGTTACGGCCACTGAAACAAAGTGACAAAATATGCATTCATTCATGTTAGAATGATTCACAAGTAGGTTTTACATCATTTTTCTTCTTTTTTTTTTTTTTTAAATATCAAAAACACCACAAAACTAGTCTCCGTCAGACATTCATTATTGTAAAACTATCAATTATTTAACATTTACAAACAGTAAAAAGTATCGTCAAAGAAGACATGGATAATAATTACACAGCCATTCAAACAAACAAACAAAAAAAAATCATCCTCATTCCTTTGGTGGAACAGATTCTTAAATTCGTGGGTTAAATAACAGTAAGTGCCACAAAAAAAATAAAAAATAAATAAAAATCGTTGTTTTGTGAAGATTAATCCAAATTGTTGTGTTTTCCTGCAGCACAGAATCAGTAGGAAGCAGCTGGTATATGGAAATATGGAGCAGCATTAGCTGTAACACACACACACACACGCTCAAACACACACATATTTTTACTGCATGTGTGTGTTTTATTGTTCTGTGTCCATGCTGATTGGAGTTCGTCCCAACTTGTGAAACTGTTCCACCAAAGCGATTTAATCTCATAAAATGTACAAGAAACAATACAAACATCAATTGTCGTACCTAAAACGTGAAGTATAACAACTAACCTGCACTCGAAGTCTTCAAAGTTTGTGAACATACAGTATATATATGTATATATATTAGATTTCATAGTAGTAAGACTTCTAAAAATACTGAATCGCTAGGCTAAATCTTTTTTTTTTTTTTTTTTATCTTTAAATGTACATTAAGATGTACCAATACTTGCTTTATAAGTAGTGAGGCAAAAAGAAAAAAATATATATATCATCACAATAATGTGCATTTTCATATTGAAGTCTCTACTCTACGTCTTGTGACAGGTGGTGTCCTTCACAAGTAAAAGTACCTCAGTGTCCGTTCAGAGGTTTCTTTTGCTGTAATTCAGTGCCGCCTGCTACATTTGATGCATGTAAATATTTCCACACTAACGGTAAAAAGTCTGCTGGGGTGTACATTCAAAACATACCGAGGGTTTATTCAAACAAGACGTCTGATGCGTGACATGGCAGATTAAAGTACCTCTCTCTTCAAATGAACCTTGTCTGGTTGTGATTTTTAGCCTCTTTGTCACACGTCCTGGTCCATAAACTTATTATGAAGATGATTTTTTCTGTGCTGTGTTAGGGTTTTTTATTAGTTAGTCTCACTTTAATGCCTCATTACACTTGCTGCTGCTGCTGCCGCCTCCGCTCTAATGCAACGGTGGATACGGAGGTAGAGAAACGCAGGCTATTAAACCTGTTCTATTAGTGGAAGTTTTGATTGCTTTGTTGTTAATAAAACCAACCAACTAATGACCCTGTAAATCAAATTCCAAGACGCCAACGCGCACGTTTCAAACATTAATAAATAAATTGAGCAATCTGCTGCAGTGATAATAAGCAGAAGGCACTAAAAAAAAAAGAAAACAGACTTTTTTGTGTTTTTATGTGCATAATCTATATTGGCTTTAATAATATTGATAAGATATAATTTATTGGAAAAAATAGTTATATATCAGAGGCATTTTAGATTGTAGCATGTTAGCTAGTTTTAGAGTTTTAGCGTAACGCAACCTTCATTTTTGTAAAAAAATGGGTGTAAAATATAAAGTTGCTTCACACAGACAGTTGTATTTTAACTCAGTTAGGCCATTTTAACTGTCATCAAAATGTCAATGAGTCATTGCACAGCCGTGAAACTGTGCAACAAGCACAACAAACCAAGTTGGCTAATGTTTTTGTTCCCGTTTCATATTCATGTTGCTAAAAGGCCAAAAAAAATCCTGCTGCTTCTTCCATCTGCCGTGTCATTCATTCATTTTTTGTTTTTGGCAAATCACAAAGATTTGATACATTGAAAACACTGCACTGTACGAAAAGGAGGAAAACAAACAACTGTGCTATTGATAAAAGACTTCAGCGTGTGTTGCATGTGTACAATATCACCCGAGCCAAACCTGCAGAGGTGGACAGAAAGGAACACAACGACACTGTCGTTCTTCTTTTTTGGCTTCAGGAAAGAGGACGTGGTAGTAAGGTAGGTACTCAGCCATCTGTCATCTCATAGGGTTTGACCTTTGACCTCTTGAGGCCTCACATCCGCCCGAAGAGGATCGAGCAGAGCAGGAAGATGGCATAGAGAAACATCAGACCCAGACCCAGCCGGCGATCCAGCTTCCAGTGGTTCAGATGAACGCTCATCACCTACGAGAGGAGAGACGGAGGTGAGGAAGAGATGAAAATACTCACTCACTTTTCATTTATTTATTTTTTTTAATGGGCAGAGTGAAATTCTACCATGTTGACATTACAGTTGCATCAATAATTCTGTTCAAATAATTTCTAAAGCTAATACTGATCTACCTCTTTAATTCTTTATTAACAAATTTGATATATGACCCTTTAATCTTTATTCATTCAAAATATGGCCACAAGGAGGCACTGTAGCAAGTTGTAAACACAAAATTGACATGTAAATTTCAGGGGAATTTGCCTGTTAATGACTACTATTTGCAAACTTCAGTATTGGTTTCATTCTTCCGCTTTGGTGGTCATTGTGAGTGGGAATTTTTTGATTCAATATCAATAAAATTTAATCTATGGATTCAATTTTGTTTTAAGTTGGTGAATACATAATTGTGACCAAGACACGAAACAAAATGCCTCTCGTATTGTAACATCCTCACTAACAAAAGTATTAATGCGATTAGCTAAAACTGGCTGATAATATCAGTTTTAGCACAAATAATCCTGCACACCTGCAAAAATATCACATCTTGTTCAACACAAAGTGTTCTGTCAGCAGAAATTATAATAATTAATTAATCATATGTGTGTGTGTGTGTGTGTGTGTGTGTGTGTGAATATAATGTCTAAACACACAGTCACACAGATATTGTGTTCACTCACTGTTAGAAACACGGACGCCAACAGCAGGATAACTGAATAAACCAGTCCTTTATTATTTATGGAAACCTGTAAGAAAAACGTTACATGTCAAATTTTAATGAAAACCTGACCTGAAGTTCGAAATGATTTGGTTCGTATGGAGATAAAGTGTGTACGCACTGTTGATCCATGGTCCACCACCAGGGTGCGCAAGGCCCAGGGGAAACCTAAACCCAGCAGGATGTCAAAGATATTGCTACCTATGGAGTTTGACACTGCCATGTCCCCCATGCCTGAAAAAAAGGGAGAGAAAGATGTTGAACTGAAGAGCCGGCACCACCAGAGAGAGGATGAGCAAAAAGATTCAGATGAATTACCTTGTCGAGCTACAATCAGACTGGCCATGCAGTCTGGCACGCTGGTCCCTGCTGCCAGGAACGTTATACCCATGATGTAGTCTGGGATGTCTAGTGTGTAGCTGATGATCGTGACCTGAAAGAAACATTAACACGTCAGGGTCAAGAAAGACAACTTCTGTAATGTACACAAAAACGGAGTGTGTAGTGCTCTTCCTCCTTACCATCCACACCATGAGGTAGGAGAAGACGGCGATCCACAGGGTCGAGGCCACGAATGTGACCATGAACCAGCGGTGCCAACGTGGCAGAACACAGTTAGGCACAGTGCAGTAGAGCAGGAGGCCCAGAGGCCACGTGATCACCCACTTCACCCGCGCACAGCAGCTACCTGAGAAGAGCCAGAAGCCGTCAAACTCATCAGAGGATCAAGGATTCCATCAATCAGATAAAAGTCACTTGCCGTTCTGGGTCGTTCTTACCTGGTATGCGTACAGGACTGAAGATCCCATCATCATCGTCTTCCTCCTCCTCTGGCTGGCACACCTCCACCCCTGGTTTGTCTCCTAACTCTGCGTCTCCTATCCCAGGTCTCCCTCCTCCGTTCTCCAGATTGCAGGAGCCGGTCCTCTTCAGGCTGTTGCTGGTTGACCCGCATCTCGACCCAGGTCCGGCTTCACCGTCCCGCTGGTTTTTCGAAGTCCCGATCAGCCTCTGTCTCTGTGAGAAAACGAGTAGAGTGTTTTTTTTTTTTGGAGAACTTGGCTGATTGTGTTTGATATATTTGATACCATACATGTCACCTACCTCGCTGATGAGCATCCGTCCTGCCATGGAGAGTCTGGTGCGGGGGGAGAAGTGGGGTGTGATCATGATCCGCAGACCGGCCTCAGAGAAGGACAGTTTGTGAGGGTTGAGGATGAGAAGCTCATCCACCATAATGACCGGAGGACCGTCCTGACCATGGACTTGACCTGTGAAAAACATGTTCAACACATTAATAGATTCCTGTCAACATGCCGATTGGTGTTAGCAGCAACAGTGAAGTCTTCTGACCTTTGTTGAGCAGCACCATGGACGTGTTACAGGCCGAGCGTCTTCTCCCATCTTATCCTCCCTGCGATCCTCTGATCTGACACAGCACGGCCTGACGCTTCCCACCTGACGCGTCACAAACGTCAGAAGCTGAGAGTTGAACCTGCGTCCAATCAGATAAAACTTTGTTAAAGTCCTTAGGATTGTTGTTTTCAGATCAGATGTTTATTTTTCTTTGGTAAACGTACTTCATGATTATGATGTAAATTCCATACATGGTCATGAGGAGCAAGGACTCCCACCTGCACAGAGAACAGAGAACACTTATGTAACAGATAGTTCAAGATAACAGAGATAATATAGTTCAGCTTTAGTTTGGCTTTAGTCCTTGTTTAGATTGTAGGAAGCTAGCTACTTATGTTTCAGCTTGACACAACCTCTCAGGATGAAAACTTCTGGCAACAAATGTTACCAAAGATTTAAAAAAGAGATTGTTAAATGGACAACGAGAACAGATTTGATCATTTCACAGAAGAGATTTCTGTTTCTTGTAGGAAGCTCACAATTTGGTGATATTTAAAATGTGGTGACAGTTGTGTGGTTCTTGCTTTTGTGTGATGCATTGTTAATTAACTATGGACAAACCACACACAGGTGTGATGAAGCTGATTAATGAAGTTTCACTTTCTTTATTTAGATATAATAAGAAAATACAGGAAATTTGTTCAAAGTATTTAAGACACATAAAATGTACTAATGATTCTGGATTCAGACTCTGGTCACCCCCAGATTTATTGCCCCAGCAGTGCTTCAGTGACCAACAACCACAAGGAATAAGCACTGATAGACATGTCTAACCTGCCAGAAACTGTTGGCAGATCCAGATGTGACAGAGGTCTTGGGATCAGCTGCTGACTTCACTTTGACTCACCCAAAACAGATGCTGCAGTGACAAGTATATTGACAAGGCATTATGAGTTGGGGCCACCCAAAACATGCTTTAGGTCTCTCATGACCCTCTTTATTCTACACTGAGGGGGGGGTTTGGCTAGTTTACCTCATCAGGACTCTTTAGATATCATCCTTTGGCCATTGGCTTTTCCCATTTTGACCAAGATGAGATCAGCAGCTGATGCCGAGACCCCTGTCACATCTGGATCTGCCAGCAGCTTATGGCAGACTAGACATGTCTATCTATCACTGTGTGGAACAGTGACTTGACCAACAGCTTAACCTTGTGGTTGTTGGTCACTGAAGCACTGCTGGGGCAATAAATCTGGGGGTGGCCAGAGTCTGAATCCAGAATCATTAGTACATTTTATGTGTCTTAAATACTTTGTAGAAATTTTCTGTATTTTCTTATTGTATCTACATAAAGAAAGTGAGAGATAAATATCTATGGTCATTACTGTACTGCTAATACAAAACATGGGAGGTGCCTATAACTTTTACACAGAACTGTACATAAATATATATTCACCATTTATACTGCTATTAAATTCATTCTCTCATTCATCTCAGTGTCTCAAGTGTTCGAACCATAGCTGAGGTATCATTATAAAAAAATATGTGTTTTTATGTTTACGTAAAAAATATCAGCATTGGATCCAAAATACTATATTAGTCGGACACGACTCAAAACATTTCTTTTGTGAACTTTAGCTTTGACCATTACGTTTTTAGTCAGGAAGATACTTTTAACAGACTGTAACACATAACACCACTGGTGAATAAGCACATACTCCATTTTCTCTATCACACACTTCCTCCAATGAGCCTGGTCAGACCCCACGGCCGACCGCTGCTGCACATGTGCAGACTCATATCTCAGATATTCTGAGCATGCGGTGATTTGGCAAAGTCTGCTACGACACAAATCTGCCACAGTGTATTCAGAGGAACAGTAGAGTGGTGAAATACAGCGAGGCAGCTTTGGCTCAGCGCGCTGCACTTCAATAACACACTGCTATATATCACTGATGAATGCACTGCTACAGCTGACATTAAATCCATGACTAAATCTACTCTTTCATTAAAACCACTGACACATCAACAATAGAAATCCTTCTCTCTTTTTTAAACAAGGCAGATAGAACAGAAAACATCCAGGACGGATCAGGATCTGAGAAAGCATCAAAAAAGCAAAGGAACAGTAACTATTTCAGACAAATGAAGCCATTTTACCACGAATTTGAAATTGAACGTGTTCCTCGTCACCTCAGGCAACCTCAAAATGAGCTGCAAGTGACTGGAAATACATGTTCACATGTTGTGTTATTTGTTGATTATGAATTGGGGGGGAAATTGATTCATCTTGCTCCGCGATCGCAGGTGCTGAACCTGTTGACGCTCAACTTCATGACTGTAGCAGTCATTTGAGGAAGAGGCTGATCCATCAGAGCGAGAGGAAGACGATTAATAGGCAGATCTGTGTCGTATGAATACAGAAAGCCAGAAATGTGATGATAAGATGAGCGATGATTATTCTGTCAATACTGACACAGAGTTATTCAGAGCCTTGTGGATGTTCAATACATATTTAATGGAATGCTTTTTTGCTTTTAAACGAATTATCGCCATCGTGTCGTTGACATTCATGAGAGTTAATGTTAACAGGAAAATCAGATCCTTTTCCATCAAATTTAATCGTATAATCCCAACTCCCCGTTTATTCAAATTCCTGGCTGAAAGTCTGAAGACTTTTCAAACAATCTGAGTCTTAAACATAAATCGAAACTGATTTATACGGTTAGTGTAAAAAAATTGGCGTAAAAACACTGTCTCGTACAGGAAATCTACTTATTTAAGGCAGCACAGTAAAGTATAGATATAATTCAAGGTATATGGACTCACCAGACAACTCTGGCGTCATATATAACCTAAAGGGAGAGAGAACAAAACAGTCTTTAAATGTGGAAGAGTTAGGGCGCAACAAGAGTTGGATTCTTGTGGTGAAAAAGCACAACTCACCATGATGAGAGTCAGAACAGAGAGGATGTAGTAGGACGAATCTCTAAAGAGAGACCACCATGTCAACATCACCGTCTGTAGACAGAAGTTATGAATGTCAGCACAGACCACATGTGACATGTTAGTATAAGTGATTATTTTCATTTCTTACCTGTCCTGCAAAGATCCCACTCAGGCCGATGATGACCAGGATGTTGAAGACAGCGGAGCCCACGATCGTACCGACCCCAACGTCTCCCTTAGTGATGAATACGCCTGAGAGACAAAAACAAGACAAGATGAGACGAAGCAAGAGGAGAGGAAGATTTATTTGATTTCATTTAAGATTTTTTTTTTTTTTTTTTTTTTAAATCCAAGCAGTTTTCTTTCTTCTTTCACCTTCCCCAGGCTTTTGCAAAGGCACTTGGCACCTCTTATCCCACTTATACACACTCTCACTCTGCATTTTATCTTCGACATACACAAATAAAAACCAACTGTCAAGATTTATGTATTTATTCACATCTAAAATTGAGAGAAAATTGAGTTTGAGTTTATTTAAATGACTCTCTGCTGACATCCCCTGGATGAATTTGGGCACTACAGAGACTGAGAAGATAAATTAAACTAAATTTGTTTCCTCTAAATGTTGCGAGTGATGATTTTATGGTCTGAAAACTGATCCAAACTGGTCCAAAGTAGCTGAGTTACAAACCAATAAGAGAGGTGAACAGCTCTGGAGCAGAACTTCCTGCAGCCATAAATGTCGCCCCGGCCACATCTTCACTGAGCTGCAGGTTCTGAAAGATTGAAAAAAAAAACACACATCGTAATTATCGTAAATTATCGTAAATTAAGATAAATGAAACAATGATCTGTTCAGTAAGAAGGAGTCATAGCCACAGGAAGATGCTGCTTTTCCTCACCTCAGATATCTTCTCGAGGGAGGGTACAAAGTAGTCGTCACAGACGATGGCCAGAGCGTAGAACATGTAGATGGCCTGTGGAGGAATTTAGAAACAGATAAGGGAATGGAGGGACACATGTATAGGATATATATGATACTATAGGATAAACACATTAAAAGAGGAAGAATATCAGGTAATATACTCACACAGAGTGCATGTAGAACCACAGCACCTTTCTTCCTCTGCTCCTTAGTAAAGATGTCCTCTGGAAACTCATGGATAGCTGAGGAGGAGGAGGAGACAAGACAATGATAACAACATTCATTTAATTTGTAGTTTGTCTTTGAGATTTATTTTTTCAAATATAAAAAATGCTAAATGCTGGAAGCTGGAACAAACAAAAAAAAAACAGAAGAGTAAAAGGTTTTCAGCATCAATTCAATGAAATTTTTTTCTTGATAAAGAACACAATGCAAAATAAATAAAAAAATATTTCCTTCACATTGAGTATTACAATGTTTTATTACAACCATTTGTCTAAAAACGCAACATGTCATAATTTCTGACAGACTAAGACAACAGTTTTGACAGCATTTTGTCCTGCTCTCAGGAGAGAGGCAGGAAGTGAGGTGGAAGTGAAAGTGGCAGCTGTTTCCTGTTCTTCCTCGAGTGTAAGAGAAAAATAATAGAAAAGAAAAGAAAAAAAATGCGTTGATGACAGCCTTCTCCCTAGACGTTACCAAAGAGAGCCTCGAGAGTGTGGTACAGTTCCAATTTACAACTCTGCGCCAGAGCTGGATGAGTTTAAACTAAGGGGGGAGCGCGGAGCTATTTATAGCTCCTCCGCTGTGTGTGACAACAGTGGGTCGACAAGCAACACAATAAGCACAGTGCAGCGTCACGATGCACGCTGCACCGTGGCTGCATGGAAACTGAACAACAGACTGCATGGATTAAGACCGGGTCCCGTGCGATGGGGGGTGGTGGTGGTGGAGATATGAGATTTGATCTTTGACACTGCAGTGTTAAGAGAGTGAGGAAGAGGAGGAGGCCATATGGTGCTGGGGATGATGAGGAGGAGGAGATGTGAGTGTGGGGCAGTAATTTGGCCATGTTCAGTTAGAAAATGTAAATGTTTGTGCGCTAATGTTTACACGTTAGTGTCCGTGTCAGAGCGCACAGAGCTGCCTCCCGGGGCACTTATTGTGCCATAAACTCACTTCTTGTGCGTCGTCTCTCTCTCTCTCTTTTTTTTTTTTTTTTTCTAGGCCTTTCGAGGAGTCGAAGTGAGTTTGTGAAGGTTGGCAGGGGTGCTGCTGTCTAGCAGCTTTCTGCTTTTATATCAGCACCGAGGAAAGAGAGAGAAAGGAGAGAGAGAAGAAGCCTATTTTCTCTGTACCAGCTGTTATTGCAAGGGGCAGGGCTCTTCCACTAAATCATCTGGGCTTAGCATGTAAACTTTCTGTCATCTTATTGCACGAAACAGAGGCTGAACGCTGAAGCTGTGTTTTTGTGCGTCTTCTGAAGCGGCCTGTCAAGCTGATCAGCTGTTAGACATCTGTGCTCTCTCTCTCTCTCTCTCTCTCTCTCTCTCTCTCTCTCTCTCTGGCTTCACTGACTTCCAGTCTCTGCACCCAAAAACACAAACTCCCAGGTAATGCTGTAGGTGGAAATGTGGGGACTACGACATGCAGCTCAGATGGACGCTTTGAGGAGTTGCCCTGGTGAAGGCAGTTGCTATGGTGACCTCTCCCCACAGGCAGCTTTTTTCTTTTTTTTCCTTTTTTTTTGTGATGGGTGGCAGTAGGAAGCCAAAGGCAAGGCGACTACGTGAATAGTGAGAAAAGGAGGGCGGGGGTGAATATGTGTTTCCCATGGTTAGGGTTTATGAAAATGAAAAAAAAAAAAAGAGAGAGAGAGAGAAAAGTGACAGCAGCTCTGGACCGTAATGTCTAAAAATATTTATTTTTCCTTACAAACCCTCAGGAGAGGTCTGAGAGAGTGGGGGTGGGGGGCAAAGAGATATACACAGAGACACAAATAGTGTACTGGTTTACTCAAGGCTGTTGGACAGGAATGTGCTTTGCCAAGACTTTTTTTTTTTTTTTTACGCCATAGTTTCACAACACAAGACCACAAGAGTGAAACACCCACGATAAAGATGATCACACATCTGCAACTTAAAAAAAACAACAAGGATTTAATCCAGATGTGTCATCAGCTCGATAAAAATCAGTCATTTTGTAATCAGGAGGCTGAGCAGTGAGACTCAGAGTGAGTGAGTGAGTGAGTTGAGCGAAAGGTTCGGGCGTCAGCGTTACAGTCCCTCTAACATCACTTCCCTCTGCCCTTAAGTGTCTAAATCCCACAACTTATTCACCTCTGATCTACTTCTGTCTGTATTCGTCCAGACATTCATCCATTATTCTCAAACCACCGCCTCTGCAACTTCTGTTACAATATACACGACTTCCTGTGCAGCAGGAAGCACAGAGAGGGCAAAAGTGAAGCTTTAATCAAACTGAACTCACTAAACTCTGTTATCATTCACTACTGGGAAGAAAAGAGAAAAGGTAGAGCAGCAAAACAAGACAATTTTTTTTGCAAAATAAGATCAAATGTAATTACTTTAATGTGAGCACATGAGAGATTCTGTGTGTGTAACTTCATCTTCCATCATGTAGAAACAAAACACTTCAACACGCAAGATACTGAGGATGTGTCAGGATTTCTTCAAACTTTCCACGACACATTCGTGTTGAGCTGTCACACAAACGTGAACGAAGTGACTAAAACTCTCTGTCTGCAAGAATTTACCTGTTATGATCCTAAAGAAACTGAATTGGCCTTTCACTTTTTACATGCATAAAAAACGAAACCTTCATGAATTGTGTTGTGCTGTGAGAGCATTGAGGCATCAGAACTGAGAGTCTGAGACTTCATGAAAGTGAGAATATCAGAATTTCCTTTAGTTTTAAATTGTTTGTAGAAGAGACAAACAGTGACACTGCCATAAATGAAAAAGACAAAGGGTTGATTCTATTCCTGTTGAAATAATAGAGAACTGAAGCCATTTAAACGTTTAAACTTTAAAAACATCAACATAAATATGAATTAAACTTAACAGTCTAGACCTGGGGTATGGATTTCACTAGTCAATGATACAACTCTTTCAGGAAAGGATAAATAAACAGTCAGTGCTGAAAATAACATTGTTTTAATATCTTCAATAGTACTCAACAACACTCTACTACATTTATTGCAATAATAAATCACTGTTTCCCATGTAATGCTTTATTTTGGTGTCATTTTGATCATGTGATAATTACAACAATTTCTGTTTTAAGTCTGAGGTGTAAGAGGTAGTGTTGATATTAATTTTATATATATAAAAAGGACACAGGTTTGTGGACGACATAACCGTCTTTAATAGAGCAATAAAAACCTGTGCAGCCGAGTAGATTTTGAGAGTTTAAGGTCAAAGCCAGGTGAATTCTTCAGAGGGCATTAGGAGTGAAAGGGGCGCTGATGTGAAGAGGCGAACTCTCTGTGAGTCAGTCGACTGCAGGAGGCTTCGGTGCAGCTGCATAACAGGCACTGGGCGGTACAAAATAATGTTATCGATCTGAGAGTCTGCAGGATGTCATGGAGTCAAGCTATGGCATCGACTGGTGCGCTGAGTAAAGTTGTATCATGCTCCATGCTAACTGGTGTTAATGTAGCCACACACACAAACACACACATCTGCAACGCCGCTGCATTTTTCATGAGGAATCAAAAAATAAATATTTCATCCAGGTGTGTAATGTAAATTCAATTATGCATTTGTTCTTTGATTTGTTTTCCTTTGAGGCAGTTTGAATGTGAAGCCGATGAAACGACAGCAGCAGCTTCAAACTGCACCAACCACCTCGCCTGTCAATAAAAACACTAAACATCAAGTCACGCTGTGGTGACAGAAATGATGCGACACGATCTCCTTTTAATGACGATCACGGCTTTTACGAGGAGTTTCAGACCCTTAACCTCTTGCCTTTTGTTTCTCAAATACGTTGATTTTCTGTGCGAGCGGGGAAGTGAAAGAGGAGTGAAACAGGATCAGACCGTATCTGTTTCAAATTTTCCAAAACTTCACATGACAACAAACAGTCACATTAACTTGTAATTTGCTTTGTGTGGCATCTATAATCTAACTGCTCTGATAAAAGTCCAAGTCAGTTTTTTTTTCTCAGATTAGCTGCCAGTGTATCTTTCTTCAACCATTTCCCAAAGAACAAAAAAAAAAAAAAAACTCAAAAACATTGCTGTGGAAAAATACTATTCTCAGCTGACCGTCGTTTGCCAAAATAAACATCATAACAAGCCCAGGCAACACACACACACACACACATGCAGTATGAGCCGTTTACTTCATTTACATTATTTGGTTTCATCGCCCCCTTCTCCTTCATCTCTTCGCCATCTATTTTTAGCTCCTTGCTTTGCACTTTTAATGCTTGAAAGACAGAATTGTCTGGGTTTCAAAATTTAGCATTCAGTTGCCTAGCAACAACAGTCTCCGAGGCTTGTCAGCTGAAGGCGGATCGCACCGTCTCCATCTTGTTAAGCAAGTGGAGGGATGAAAAGAGAGAAAGAGAGCCTGGGGCTGGACGTTACTGTGCAATCCCCAAGATAATATCCCTCAAGGTCCAGAGCAGGCTTTTTAATCACACTACAGATTATGCAATCACTGTCAGACGGCCTGCTGAGGAAGAGGGGCGGCAACCTGAGCCTGGAGCCTGGAGCCTGGAGCTCACTGCTGTGTCTCCTACTACCTGTCCAGCCTTTTGTTAGCCCTCGCTTTTCTCCAGTGTATTACCACAATGAAGTATCCGCCTGCAGTACGCTTGTGTCTTTGTAAGAGATAATGAGGTAGATCTGTTTGCAAGCAGGAACTCAATAAAGGTTAAGTGTGTTATCAGGCAGCAAAACACAAATGGCCGCACGGAGCAAATGAGAACACTAGTGGAGAGATACACCGAGTCATTATTTTTCTTTCAAGTGTAGAAAAAAATCCCTCTGATATAACATCAGAGACGAGGATGTGTGACAGACAGCTGGGTGGCGAGGTGTAGCGGTGTGGTGTGATTTTGTAACTTGGCTGTAAGTGTCAAATAAAATGTCCCTCGATGAGTCTCTGCTCACATGCCTCTTTATAAAAAAAAGTACTAATAAATTACTGTCAATATCACTGACCATTATTTGTCCAGATAAGATAAGAGTTGTTTTTGTTTTAATCTTAAAATTTCTCAGTCGAAGTCTGCTGATGAAACTAGCAGTCAAATTACAACTAACATCTAAGGTCACGCGGTGGATGACTAAAACAAACAACTGTCTCGATACAATATTCATCCAAATTATTTCAATAAAACCTTACTTACATCCATAAATAAGAAAGAGCAGCCTCTCAGTGACAGTGACGGGTGCACGTTATTTAAACCCTGTGTGAATAAATTATGACGTATTGACGTTATTTTTTTCCCCTTCCAACTGCGACTGCTGCGACAAGTAAGATGAATATGAAAAGCGGTGGGGAGCAGATGTCAAGCATCTCCCAATCAAATCCACTGTTTTCTTTGCTTTTTTTAGATTTCACACCCTCGGTAGGCAGATCAGACTGTAGGTAGTGTGCTCCTAACAGGTGATTTGCAGGGTATATTATTATTATTATTATACTGTAAAATTAGCAAGTAGAAGCGCAATAATGGTTTGCATACAATACAATACATTGTGAGTGACAGTCTAATATTAGCACATATGTGGAGTAAATGCAAATGATCTGAAGAGAGACAACCGCGTACTGTCAGTAAGAAAAGAAAAAAAAAAAAAAAAAGAAAAGATTTTTCCTTCTTCGGCTGTGTTATTTTATCTACTCTGTGCTATCCTCCCAACACAACAATAAAGATATTTCCTCTCTTGATCTGAACTTTTAATAATAAAACTGTCAGCTGTGATGAATGCAGCTCATGTCAGCCAGCCAGCTTAATCAGCCTGGGAACCAGAGAAACGCAGGTCTGATTACGGCTGCTGCCGACCGGCTGCGCGTCTCCGTAATAATTCCACAACGAGCGCTTTTGAATCTGTGCAAAAACTATTCAGGCTTCAACCAGACACTAAGTTTGAGGAGAGTCTTGCTAAAAACAGGCTACCTTAGAAAATCTCAAATCTGATTGTCGCTCTGGCAGACTCCTCTTATGGGCTCTGTTTGTCTTCTTGAGTATTTCAGAGCACAAGCGCTGACACTGATTGCACACTCCTGACAGCTAACACAATGCTTTAGTCTGCATGACCTTTCAGTTCACCTGCAGGGGAGAGGCAGAAATCTCTGGTACACTTCCACCTTCTATGTTTACCTCAATACACCACACACACACACATATGAACCTAAGGCAGAAAAATCACATTCAATCTCTCAACTTCCTCACCAATAAAATGCACATAATGCAACTTTTGTTTTGTATATTGTTTGTAAAATTTCAATGCAGTCTGATGCGATAAATTCTCCTTTCCAAAGATTGTCACGTGTTTAATTCCTATCTGGTTGTCTCTATCAGTTTTGAGAAAACAAAAGATCATGACACATGTTGCCGTCATGACGTAAAATTTCAGACATGTTTATAAAAGGCACTGATGATAAGGATGGGGGTTGAACAGACGTCGTGTATCTGGGTTTAAATCACAGTGACTCACCTGCTCGTGGCTGATCCAGGCTCTCGTTGTCTGACTTCTCCTGCATCAGCCTGCGAGTCCATCGCAGCGTCCCGTCGTTCACGTCCGGTCGAAATCCAGAAGAATCTGCGTCTGTTAGGAAACAAAAAAAAAAAAAAAGGTTTAGAGCTAAACCAAACCTATACAATTATACAGAACTATACACGGTAACCTCTGTTCTAACATGTTGCTTTATACATAGATATTATAATATCAATTAATCAATTCAGTCACTATTCAAACAAAAACATGCCAAACATTTGCAGCTTGACAGTAAACCATGATGTCAGGTGTAGATAACAAATCATAATTCCTCTCCCTACACATACAAAAAACAACGCAGCCGATAATGTAAATCAGACCTGATAAAATGTATTAAAATTTGAAAACTGCCCGTTATAAATACCTACTCATCAGTTGGAATCCAAAGGTTTTAAATTTCAAATAAGACATTGTAAGTCCATTGATTTTTTTTTCGGTATTTTTGTTGATAACTCAACTCATGACCAGTTTAGATTAGATTCCTTTTCCACTGATCAAATGATCCATGATTTCAGGGAAGCCAACAGCTGTTTGAGGTGAAAATAAAACTACAACAACCAATAAATTTGTTCAATTATTAGCCTGATTTCTGGGGATTTTAAAATTAAAAACATTGATGGTAATGATGTCAACTACCCAAGAAATGTTACTGTCTCTTTTTGCTATATATAGTAATTCAGTGTTATTCTTCAGTCAAGTAAAGTCTCAACTGACATCATAGTAGTTTCATGTTTCTGGCTCTGGAGATAATAACATGTTCAGTAATTCCCTCCACGCTGCCGTCAGCTGTCCTGAGCCATCAGCACTGAGATCTTTACGGTGTGTATTTCTTGCACTGTGTTTCACTCCTCAACAGTTAATCTCTGTGCAGGTTTCAGTTTTTACGGCTTCTACCGGTGTGACAGCCAAGGAAACTCCCCACAGATAGATCTGTCTCATCATCTATTTCATCATCTCCCCCACTCCTATGGGGGGAAAAAAAATACAGATATTCTCCACTGCCACCCACAGAGATCTTTCCATGGAGGGCCAAGAAGATAGCGAAACGCTTATTACGATCTGTACTACACACTGTCCTTTTATTTATCAAGCGGCTCAGTGTCTGTGTCTTATGCGTTTCGTGATTGCCGGGCGCTGTAGTGTCCCTTTGTACCGTATGGCTCAATGAGCCTATTTCACGAGGGCAGCGGTCGTGGCTGAGAGGAGACGTGAAAGCTTTCATGTTGAGGCATCAAGAGGAGCTCGACTTGTATGAAATTCAAATTGGTTTCTGCCACAGATGGCTCTGCACCATTTTCACACTTGTAGCTAGAATAAGTCTTTGACACCTAAAACCCACATCTCGCCTCATTAGAAGAAATTAAAAATAAAACAACTGAAATAAAACATGTGAAGTTTATTTTAATTCTTTTTCCACATTTAGGTTTTGTTACCTCAACAGAACATGATATAAAGCAAACACAAGACAAACACAGCAACTGATGGAAATTAATCAGAAAATTATTTATTAACTTCATGTTTTTTGTATCAGTTGGACACTGGAACTCATGGTGGGCATGTTTCACTTCATTCTGATCATTTATAGAATGTAGAGAAACACACACACACACACACACACACACACACACATATATATATATATATATATACATTTTTAAAAAAACAGGCGAGCTGGGCAGCAATCAGCTGATTTGAGTGATACTAAAAGTGATACTGATGAGAAAGCAATGGCTGATGGTCATTCTTCAAAAAAGGCACCTGATCAACATAACATAACATTAGCCTTATTTGACTGCAACTGTCATTGCTGTAAATGTAGACAGACTTGGACAAGTCTCATTTACAGTTATTCACTATGCCTGAATTTGTAAATTCAAACTTCATGTTACACATTTGAAAAACTCACATCCAGCCAATGTGGATCTCGGTGTTTTGTTCAGAAATGACAACATGAATGATAGATTTTTTTAGCCCGTGTTTATTTAATTATTAATTTCATAAAAGTGTATCAGTCTTTATCATGACAATAGACACAATGTTCCACCTCAATTACGCAGCCTGAAGTTACAAATAGCTGCTTTAGAGTGGCTGAAAAGTTCACAACCTCACGCTTTCCTTGCACTTAGCAACACCGTCGTCACTCTGACTGCAACCTTTGACCTAGAAGTTGCTTATAAATTTGGGGCCAGCTTTGCTGTCACACATTGTCCTGCTAGGTAAGGCTGTCCAAAGGCCTACAATGTAAATATAAAGTAAGGAGGTTGCAGATGGACGAACAATAAAAGCTGATGAGACATGAAATGTGGTGTTTGTATGGAAATATTATAATCCTGCAGTCACATCCCTCAACATAAACACACTGGTGAATGCATAAAGGAAAGTGTAAATATCATGATGTCAAGTGTAAATAACAAATCATAATTCTTTTCCCTACACATACAGACTGTGGAGAATCTCTGTCATAGACTCTTAAGTGTTTATAGCGACGTCAGCTTTTTAGTCTTAAAGCGAAAGGTTAAAAATGTATGTTTTACAACAGATCGTGAAGATGGACTGAATGTTGTAACTGCTGTAAATGACATAATAGCTGCCATTCAACAATTTACTTCACCTTTTTCCAAGGACGTAAGGATAAAAACATCAGTATTTTAGAATACAAACGTCCAAAGCCATAAACTTTTATCAGCTCCATTCAAGGACAGACAAACCACTGTTTCCTCCTCCTTTAGCAGAAACAAGACATTTGATTCCATCAATCACACATCGACTGGACAGACCGGCTTCCTCAGGTTTTTACTCAGAACAGGTTCACTGTGTCGACAGGGTACAGACTGCAGTCTGTGGTAGTAAATGTCTTTCAACTGTGAAATCCTCAATAGTGGCGATGCAGGTGAGCACGGCTCTGTCTGAAACCTGAATCTTTAGATACGACAAGCTCAACACCCAATATGGAGCGAACTGAAAAACAAAGTCCATATTAGGATTATGTCATGGGTCCAGTTAGATAATAACATTTCTTCTATAAAAATGGAAAATAATATGTTCAAACTGTTATTGACGGCAGGTTTTTGTTATCCCTGTATTCTTGGTTTGCACGCTTCTCATTTCTAAATTCAGCTGAAATAATTTCCAGTTCACGGATCGCAGCTAACAACCCCACCTGCATCTGTAATGGAGCTGTTGAGATGGTGAAGTGCTTCAAATACCTCAGACCCACCCTGGACAATAAACTGAGCTTTGATCGACATACCGCCGACATCCACAAACACAACCCTCAGCACTGTCTGTAGACTCTCAAAGCTCTTTCTGATGCCACTGGCTTTCTGTTTTTTCTGTGCTGCTTTACAAAACCATACTTCAACCTGTTCTCCTCCATTGTTCCACCTGTTTCTTCAGCATGTTTTGCCAACCTTGACATCAAAACCAAAACCATCACACTCAGAACATGTACCACTGCACAGGACATGAGGACTTGAATATAAATAAATAAATTTATATTAAATCAAAACTATCTTGCATGCAGCTGTGTTACATAAATACATGAATACATCACGTTTATGTATCCTGTGTGTTCACATGTGAACACACAAGACCTGAACTCTGTACAGAGTGAGGCAACATGTTTTTCCTGGCAACAGGATAATCTTTTTTTTTTTTTTTTTGGAAACAATACTATGACTCTATAGCTTCTATATGTACAACACTTTTACAATTCTGATTAATTCTGACATGAAATTCTGTTCGTAGCTGAATGAATCTCATTGGTACAATCCAGAACATGTGCTTTACATGTGTTCTACAATAATGACTTTGACTTGACTTAAATGATTTTTTTATTATCATTATTTTAACAAACAGGCCACATGATTCATGTTTGTGAGAAGCGTTGCTTTAAGTATGGGACTTGTAGAGAATATTATTGGTGACTCTTCAGTTCATTCTACGTATAATTTTAGCATGCTAGTTTCGTTTAGGTAACAAACGGTAACACAATCATATGTAAATGAATGTTTACAGCGTCATCCACTTTTCCAAGTAGCTGAAATATTTGCTTATTCCAGGTTAACATCAACTAATTCTAAAAAAACAATTTGTACACTATTTGCACAATATAGGGCATATGTTATGTTTTTATATCAGCACTGACAATCATCGCTGCTTCCATTTCGGAAGGTTTTGACAGAGAGAACAACCATCTATCATGTTCAAAGTCAAACATCATCATATCCATTTGTGTGGTGCTTCTGCATTTTTTTGTTTGTGATGTGAAAATACACTTGTAAATACTTTCTATGGGATTGTTGCTTGTTTTTCCGAAGTCCAATCCAGTGATAGTGTTGGATCAGCACATCCATAAATGGTCATACGAGCAGTGGTATTCAGGATGCTACAGTATGTGTAATATTTTCCAAGTATTGTGAGAGTGACTTGCCTGTCGCCATTACAAACAGCAGACTGCATGCTTTGCCCGTGCTTTTATATGGTTTAAGTTGAGCGTCCTTGGTCTCAGTTCAAAAAACCTCTTCTGGTTGATGGCACACTCATAATTTAAAGGTGAAATATAAATATTAATGACATGGCTCATTCACCGGTACACTCTTCAACGAAGGCCGGCGCGCAATACCAGGATGAGACCTTAGCATGAATCAAACACTTCAGATAGAACAAGAAGTTCAGCCATTCATATCACTATAACAGACACACACATGGGATTTGAAATGGTTAGTGCTGAAGCTGTTGATGAGTGTGTGCAATAGCGTGTGAATACAAATACATCAGCGATGGTGATGAAAGGATAACGAGCTGGAGGGGTGGGGGGGGGTCGTGAGTGCATAAATCTACCTCAGATCTCTGATGACTGGGAATGGGAAATAAAGTTGGAGGTTGGAGGTTGATGTTTTTAAGAAGAATGACGTGTGGTGGTGGTGGTGGTAGGCAGTATATGTGCCCATGAATTATGATGAATGATTTATGTGACATGAACTACACAATATAAGCTTATACAGATTTATTGTCATGATTGTGTCAAGTTTATTGTACCGTGGGGAAATCGTAGAAATCAGGATTATGTGAATCTGATGTGTTGTGTGTGTGAGATTGTTACATTTTTGATATGATTGGAATGATATGATGGTCAAGATAAATACAATTTATTTATCTTTTTACTTGTCTACATTTAACATCAATTTATTCAGCTGAATGAAAAACACATTCTTAGCTGCAGTGACAGCCTGGGAAAAAGCAGGAATCAAAAGGGCAGGCAGTCTATTTAGGGAAAAGACAAGTACGTCCACAAATATGAATCCTCGACATGCCCAGTCATTTACAGTATTTCTCCTGAGATGAGTGAGTAAGTTCCTGCTGGATCTCCTATAACCTATAACTGAACTCATCTCCGACGATTGGATTTGCACATGCCACAAATTGTGTCTGCTTTATGTAATCTGTGAACTGTCACATTCCTGCAGTGAGAACTGAGAGGAGATGGTGGCCAGACGGACAGAGGTTGGGAGTTAGAAAATAATGAACTATGATTTAAATATTTGAAGCAGTGCTTCAGGTGTCTGACATGCGGGGCTGTTTGCGGCTTTTAGTTTGCTTTAAAAATAACACATTGCCTGAGAACCTGTGCACTCAAACATCTCACTAAAATCATTAAATATTACACTAATTTACACTGTGATTACATTTTTATACAGAATCCAGGCACGTGCACACACAAACACACACACATATATATAGATGCATAAGAATAGAAGAATATGAGATCCATGGTTCAAAGAAGAGGCATAATGGAACATGAATGAAAATTATGATTTGATCTGATCTGAAAGCATAATTTAAATGTATAGTATTTACATGACAAGAATTACAGGATTTGTTTAAGATTTGGGTTTTTTTTTAAATTATATTCTATTCATTTCATTTCTACACACAGAATTTTCTTTTCTCCAGATTTAATTTTTCTATATGATTTCTCCTATTGCAATCACACACTGTCAGTTAATTATCTCTCATCTGTGATTTAACATCACTATAAATACATGTGAATGAAACTATGTTTAGCATCTATTTTTAATCTTGATGACAATATAATATTATCCGTGTGAATGTAAGAATGTATATAGGATTATAATTGCTGGGCACGCTCAGGGGCGCGCGCAGCTTCTGTGTCTATATTAAGGTCTCACCTGGTGCCTGGATAACCTGCGCGAGCCAAATGACAGCGAGCAGCCCGACTCCACAGCAGCAGAACCGCTGGAAGGGCCGCCGGTGCCTCGCCGCTGCTGCTCTCATTCCTCAGCCGGTCGCATATCCTCTAAAAACATCTGTTGCTCTCTTTCCTTGACACTTCACACTACAAGACTTTGACTTGCAAACAGCTCCGAAACAAGAAGAAAAAAAAAAACACTTCCAGTGGTGGAAGCAACAGTCGGCAGCGAGCGACTTCTCTGCCAAGTTGTGTCAAAAAAAAAAAAAAAAAAAAAAAAAAAAAAAAAAAGAAAAGAGAAATTTCCCCACAGAGACGAACCCTGTTTTTTTTTTTTTTTTCCCCCTCCGGTCTCAGTGCAGACGCCGTGCTGCTTCCCTCTGCCGAGACTCCAGGTCACACATAGCGAGCAGACGAGTCCGAAAGCTTTCTGCGTTCATGTGTTCAGGCTGAAAGGTCGACAGCAGATCCCACAGTGAGGTGCAGCAACAGGAGGCGACATGCTCTGAGCTCTGAGCGCCTTCACTCCCCCTTTCTCTCCTCTGTTCTCACCGCGCTGTTCTCTGCGCGACCACCAGACGGCGACAAAACTCACAGTGTCACCTCCACCTTTTTATTTCATTTGTGTGTGTGTGTGTGTGTGAAGCTCTACCCCTGCTGATCTGCCAACAGGGTATTCTCTCCCCGACCAGTAAAACACACAGGACAGGAGGGTTGAACACATTAAAAGCAACACCTGTAGCCTGTGGTGTCTCCTCCTGGACCTGGAGTCTCAACACTGCATCAGACTTTCCATCTGTCTCTACTCTGCTCACTCACACCTGATGGTTGGCTGAACACACCTGATCCAGGTTATTAAGTTTCACTAGAGCAGACGAAGAAGATGAAGAAAAACAACCACTTCTTCACAGTTGTTCTCCAGTGGTTTTGTATTTGCTTTGCAAGTTGCAAGAAACACTGAGGTTAAAAACTAGGGTTAGAGTTAGGGTTAATCTTTGACCTACAGCTCCTAACATGAGTCAAGCTCCGGAAACACTGCTCTTATACTCGACCACAATGTGTGTGGTTTAAGTGTGCAGCTGCAGTTCTGGTTTATTTGAAGACTAAGATTCAGAATGAAGAAAAATACAACCCACATCATGTTAGTCATTTCTAACATTTCTAATCTTTTGAGGAAACACTACAACCAAGCGTCAAATGTCTCCATTTATGTAATTACTGCTAAAAGTGTAATTTCTTTCTCATTTCCACATCTTATTAATTTGACTTCTAATTTGACAAACATAACAACCACTTGTCAACTGGATTCAGTCAAATCACAGAAGCAAACCATCATGTTCTGAATACATGACACACTGAATTTCAACTAGTTTAATCAGTTTTCCTCAGTCAACACCATACATCTTGTTACTTCTTATTTGTCAATTATAACCATTTGTTAACTACATGCAGTCAAGTCACATAAACAAATGACTATGTTCTGTATGTATGTTCAGACAAGTTCTTAAATGCTACGAATTAACATGTATTTGATGAGGTTTTTTTACTCAGTGTCAGCTTAATGAAGTGTAAATGTTGCATCTATCACTGTCAGAGATGACAGTTTCAATAATGTAGCTCACAACAGCGCTTGTGGTGTGACTGCATGCGACAGTGTGGGAATGTAAGTCAAAGTGGAAACGGTACAGAACATAATGCAGGTCAGTAAACAATAACAGCAGAACAGAAAGTGCATACTGATGAGCCTCCTGGCAGACGTTACAGGATGCTGAGGTTCTCTGCAGTGGGGCTCAGTTTAGCATGCAGCTGTGTTTTAAAACCCCTGCAAGTTCCCATGTTCTTAACCACAGCTAAGATAATCTGATAAGTGATAGAGCAACAGCTCAGCTGTGTTTTACCTGCATGATACACCTGGGAGTGATCAGTAGTGCAGGGAGATACAGAACATCCTGTGACCCAGCTGCTGTGTTCACTGATGGCAATCAGACTGCCAACCCTGTGATTAGTGGATGGATCACTCTGCCTCCAGCTCTGCAGACACCCTGGTCTTTTAGACAATTGCCGTCTGTTAAATGACCACATGTTTCAAACTGCAAATAGGAGTTTTTGAATCTTTAGAAATCTATCTATCTATCTATCTATCTATCTATCTATCTATCTATCTATCTATCTATCTATCTATCTATCTATCTATCTATCTATCTATCTATCTATCTATCTATCTATCTATCTATCTATCTATCTATCTATCTATCTATCTATCTATCTATCTATCTATCTATCTATCTATCTATCTATCTATCTATCTATCTATCTATCTATCTATCTATCTATCTATCTATGCAGTTGATTCAATTGTATGAAAATCTGTTTTTCATCACATTTTTTATAGGTGCTATTCATTACATAAGTTTCTGGTGTTAACCTACTGCAGGCTACGCCCAGCAGGATGAGATTTTGACCCTTGTCCTGTGAGCTCCAGTCCCAGATAATGTCAATTTTTACAACTCACTTGATCTATGTTGTTGTTTCCATTATGAACAATTCCAAGTAAACAAGTGTAAAATCTCATAGGATGAGGTCACTTGTAAAAATAAGTTTGGATTCAATGTTGTATAAAAGAAAATGAGATTTGAAAGTGTATAATCTCCACAGGTTCCTTGTCTTTGTGTTATTAGCTTTTTCCATCGTATTTCCTAATACCTTTAGACTTAAATTGATACAAAATAATAATAAAAAAAATATTAAAAAACGAGAGCCTGCCCTGGAGTCTGTTTTGGGAAACAAAGACTACTTGTCACACGGAGACCTTCCAGAAACAGGGTGAAGATTAAGTAACAGTGCTGTAGTGCTGTCTGCTAATAATCCACCCTGCCAGTTTCCCAGAAAGAATGAGAATACACAAACCCTTTTTGCGTAAAAGTGCATGTACTGTGCGGTTGAGGTAGTCTGGTTAATGTCTTCTATTAAAAAATTAAGACCTTAAAAAAGACCCATTTCACTTCACTAAGACGAAATACGAAAAGGTAAAAGCAGCCTGATATGGCAGCAGTAAGCCTGCAGTGTCCTGGTGTTTTTCAGTCTTTAATGTTTAACTCCAGAGTTTATGACACGAGGGCACGACTCTCTGATTAGTTTATCATCGACTGTCATGGCTTGTTATGTGAGGTGCATCACTTATTAACAGGCTGGATGCTTTTAACAGGCAGAAACATGGTAAATATGTATTCGTTTGTGTCACTGGAGTGAAACAACAAAACATTAATGTAAAGAAATCACGTCTTTTAAACTGTTTGAAGTCAAAATGCACTGAAATCAGACTTTTAATCCTCAATTTAAATTGCTGTTATACTAAAGAAACTAAACTAATATATGTATTTCTATATATCAGATACCATATTCAAACATAGATATATAAAACTGATCAAACCTATGAAGTTTAACTCATGAAGAAAATGTTAAGAGTCTCATTTATGACTGTTTATGGATGTTGCAAATGAGGATTCACATTAAGCCTCATCTGCTAGTTGTGTATGGGGCAACAGTGGCCTGACCATTAATATACAACCCTGTGAACCAGGAGTCTAAACACACACACACCAGCACATGGCCTCTGTATTTACAGAACACGGATGAGTCAAACTGGCGCTTAGCCCTCAAGCTGTGTGTGACACATAGCCCCTAGTGAAGACTCCGTCCTGAGCTCCAACCCCAAATAAAGACATAGGCCGGCGCATTGTTGTCATCAGTTCTCCTCCTGGTGTCAGGGTAGGGAAGATAAAGCGTTTTTCTGCGCCTGGTGTTTAGGAAAGCCTTCCAGAGGACAGAGTCCTGGGAAATGTTTGTATGATGTTGTCGTGCTGTATTATGATCATGGAACAAGCTTTGGAAAGTGTATTTGTCTTACCTCATGCTGTATCAATTCAGGGAGATTTAGGATTTCAAGCTGTTCTAAAAACTGTATTATCTCCCTCTAAATCTCTACATGTGTTTCTGAGACTACGGGAGGATTTTATTTTTATATGTTGGCACCGGCCGCTGCTCAAACTGTTGCATTTTATTGAGGATGCCTCTGATGTTGCACTGATGTGTAGCAAACATGATCACAGACGCATTAAAAGTATTGAGTTCAGTCAATTTCAAGGCAATTTGATGATTTGGTGAAGAATTTATTGCAATACAGTTGATGAAGATGCTGCTCTTGTGATGACATTGACCTGTGAGTCAGCTCATCACTTTGATCCTGAAATACCAGCTATTGGATGGACTTTACATAAAACAGGACCTTCATCGCTTGAAGATGATGAGTCAGATTACTCTGATGACACCCTGACTGTTCTCTCTGGTGCCCCACGATGAGTTTAACATTCATTTGAGTGAAATGTCACTGGACCAACCTTGAAATTCATTTCTCCTCAGGATTATTTTTTCTGACTTTAGATATTTGCTGACTTTTCATCAGCTCAGCTTTTCATTGGTTCAAAATTCAAGCTCTTTTTTGGTTTACTTCCATCAGCCTCATATATTTGGTCGCACTTTAAGTTGTCTTTAAAGTTAAGCGTCACGCTGTTGTGTAATAACCTTTACCATTGTGAGATTACAGTCCAATAATCTCAAAAAATATGAACTAGCGAAAACTAAAGTTTTTATTTTAGCTTGCTCTGTCAGCATTTTCACTTCTCTAAAGGATGTTAAATGTCAAGATAATATCGTCACAAACAAAACCGTGTAGCTCAACAGCTCAATATGAGTGGGGTGGTGTTTTGAAGGCTCAGAGACAGACCATGTCACCACTGTGCTATATCAGCAGATCTAAGTGTCAAACAGGAAGTTCAACTATTACAAAGCTTCACAGTCTTTGGATGTATTCTCTCTAAACTTCCAGCGCTTAAAATCTCATAATCCTCAGCATTAGAAGCTCATAGTCAAGGTTTATTCTCTGATTTTTGATCTTTTAAGTCAGATACTTTCATATAGACATATCTTATCTACTAATGTACATTGTTAAGCTGCAAGTGCATAAATCTTTTTTTGTGTTTTATGTGTTTCATGTCCTAACCACAGAAATCTGATATAAAACACAATGTGGTTTGACTGAAGAGATGAGAAGATTTTAATCCTGTGTGTCAGAGCTGCTGGGTTTCATTTATGTATTTACACCTGTCCAAACACATGCTGTGTCATGTCAGCTATTTGTAACATGTGTAGTGAATAAAGGACTAAAACTGCACAAATATAATGGTTATAAGACTTTTTAAAATACAAGTTAGAAGTTTAGTTGTAACCGATGGTCTCACAGGAAGCTAGTTCCCACTTTGTGATAGTTCATTTTTTGTCCTTTCATCCCATTTCATAAACTTGACTTTTACTTTCTATTCTTTTCAGTAAACCTAATTTTTGCAGTGACTTCTGTCTGCTTCTTCCTGGGCTGAGTTCAGCTCCCGTTTCATCTCATTTATACCTCAAATCCAGTACTTGACATTATCACAGGTTCTGCTCACAGACAAACTCCGTCCAGTGAAGATCAAACTGTCTGTGGTCACCGCGGTCGTCTTTAGATCTTCACTAACCGCTGCCTGAATATTCATATTCATACATTTCTATCCCATGACCACTGATTGTCATGTTGTTAAAGATGTCGATCGCACATAGAAATAAAAACATAAAATCATACTAATAACTGAAGAAAAGTAGAGAGAGAATTGAGGTGTAAAGTGAAAAACCTTATTATATTGTACAGTGGTTCTGCTCTGAATGAGTCAGTTTTATTACAATTCAAATGTCCTGGCGTTATTTTTTTCCATTATAACACCAATTAAACAGCACAGGCACCTCTATTCTTTTGACCAAAGATCTTGTTTTGTGGATGATCATGTTCGTGCTGAAGCTATATATATAATTTTTTGTGAGGAAAAAAACCTTAACTTTTCCTCAGAATCAAGCTTTTTGTTTTTTTCTTTTGGACTTTTTTTTTTTAAATATATATTTCCAACAAACTAAAAAAGAATAACAAACAGCCCCTACAATCATTCTGTCACATCAAGTCCACAAATATCTCGACATTATCTGCCTCTGGGCTGTTTGTGTCTGTGTTGACTAAACATCTGTATCAAGTTTTCTTGGGAGCACAGAAGGTTCACATTGTTGCATTTCCAGATAAGGTCACGTCAATGTAACACGCGATGCCCAAATTATTACTAATATTTTTCTTTGTTCTTTTTTTACTTTTTCTGTTTTTGTCCCTTTTTAGATCATTCAATCACATTCAGCTTCTTCATTTTTTCTGGTTGGATTTTCTGAGACACTTTATTTTTTAAATATTTAAATACCAAAATAATCCTCCCTTAGGGGAACGCATACACCATTCAACACATTCAAATTCAATTTAAACTCCACTTCACGCATCATCAGTCATTTTAAGCACCTTTTTCTCCTTTTAATTCACTTTTAAAAATTATATATTTGTCGGTTCTTTCAACAATCGGTGGTACTCATAGAGTTGTAAACCTCCATTGATGCTTCAGATCAACAACACACATCTCTTATTATTATTGTCATTATTATTATTATCATTATCATCATCTGTTCCTTCGGATCATGCGTCACCCAATGACTTTATCTCATATATAGCAGATAAAAAGACCAGATGTTGAGACGGTCTCTTAGAAAATCCTTCATCTGCCAGAAAAACAAAAAAACAACAACAAAAAAAACCTCAGTTAAGTGCAACCAAAGACAAAGAAAGGAGATCACTAAGCTGGGCTAACATACATTACATTTTCATGTAGGCACAAAGTCAGAGAAATAAGCCTTCACATAACACCAGTATGACCAGTTCTGACCATCCATTCTGACAGATGAGTTTCACTCATTAAGGCGTACCTAATGGTGTTTTAAGACCTTATTGAATATATCAGAGCTATATCTGAAATAGCTCAAGATTAGAATGATAATAAGAACCATAGTCACATGAAGCAAGAATTGCAGATAGTATTTTTGTCACATCAAATCATTGTTGGATTTCTATAAAAACAAACAAACAAAACAAAAATAAACAAACAAAAAAATATGTATAACCAAGCCCACCTTTCTTTCGAACCTATTTCACATTTTCCGCCCACGTAACTTCCCTCCAGTTTCAACAGGTACAAGAAAATCCACATTTGCATGATTAATAAGTTACATTTTTTTTTTGTTATACATACACACACATACAGAGGGGAACTTGGAAGTTGCTTGGCACATTCTCATGCTTGACCAACCTCCTACAATCTAAATAACTATACAAGACACAGTAAAACAGGTCTTCTCACACCAATGTTTCCCTGTTCAGTCATGAGGCTTCAGCATGTACAGGGGTGGGGTGGGGGGTGAAACAGGAGCCTGCATGGCCACGATTAAACACTCGTCTGCATAATCATCCTGCAAAAGGAGGGCGTACACAACCCAATGCACTAAGTAACATGGAACAGTTCTGCTGTACATACAGTATCTTCACATACTGATAAAGTTTAGATTCATAATTTAATCTGTATATACTGTATCTTCATATGCTGGTACCAGGTATTCACAGTGACTCTAAAATAAAATTACAAGAGGAAGTCTGTACAAGAAACAAATAAGAGTCTGAGTGACTGGCGAAAGTTTGGCATCCTTTTTTTTTTTGTTTAGTTTTTTAGTTTGTTTTTTGTTGTTCAGAGAGTTTGCAGTTGGAGTTTAGTTTGTGTTCGAGTCAGTTCGGTTTGATTTCAGACGGGATTCAGGAGAGCTGCCTGGGCGTTTTTCGTTGGCACTGAAGAGAAGCAGTCCAACTCCTCTGAACAATATGTTTGATAGCGGTGCCTTCAGCAGTGGACACAAAAAAGGTGAGGTAAGGTGGTGTCAGGGGGATGAGATCTTATCCACCTTCTTATGTTGAACGAAACGTAACCTGGGCAGGTTTTCAATAAAGTACAATATGTGCCCTGTCCAGTGCTGACTTTTACAAAAAAAAGTGCAAGAACGACACAAAAATACACACAAACACACATCAGGGTGGAATGGTAAGAATTCAACCTATTGTCCTTACCGCTACCACTCATAAGCCATACTAAACAATTACCCAAAATAGTCACTGTAGACATCTGCCAAACACAAAACATATTTAAATACAATATTCTGTATTTCACTATTAGTTCAAGGTGTTTTATACAGACATGTAAAGCTATTTTGCGAGCTGAAATAAAAGCTGCCTTTTGGCATTTTGTGGTTCAGGCCAGCAGGAGATCTTCCTCTACAGTATGGCTGCTACAATAGTGAGGTTAGAAGAAAAACAGCTACAGGCAATCGTGGAAGGAATCTGAATCAGTTCATTCCTGCCATCGTCTGCGTCTTCTGGAGAGGTATAAATACCTATTCAGTATCCATTCAATGCTGTTTTCATACACAAGCATGCTCAGTTCATCGTTTAGATCATTTCCAGTTTATGTCCCTTTCATTTATCGTTTTTCCCTAAAAATAAAAGAACAAAAAAAAAAAAAAAAAAAAATCTCCAGAGTATCTTAAATACAGTACTACTGAGAAGTGAAGAGGGCAGAGAATGATGTCCTTATGTAACGGACCTCGCTCTGAGGTGAGTCAGTTAGCATCATTACATCTGAAGAAGTAGAAGGCTGCCTACAGGCTCATCATTGTCATGTTCCCTTTTTTATGTTTTTGTTTTGTTTTCTTTTTCTTCTTCTCGTGTTTTATTTCAAGGCCTTCCACGATAGCGTCGCCAGGCAGAACCACACTCAGACATTGCAACTACACGTCTGGCAGAGAGGATAGCAATACTACTGTTCACATACATTATTGGTGATATATATATACACTTTTGGTCATTTTTAGATAAGACACCACCAAACATGCTATACAGTGTCTCTCAGTCTTAATTGCAACTTTTTATGCAAGTGCTATTCAGCCCAGCTTGTCAAGTATTTGAAGCAAAGTACAGTAAGAGATGCACGCACGCACACACACACACACACACACACACACTCAAATACACTCACATATGGCACGCATCCACATACATACTGTATCATACATACATCATGAGAAGCACTCTAACATGGCAGCCAGAGAGCTGCGCACTGGTCAGTCTATGAAGGTCAAAGGATTTTGAAAAAGTCTTTTTTATGAGTAGATTTGCATACTTCCTCACCAACAGGCAGGTCCAGGATTCAGGACAGAGACTGTGGTGAATACGCAGATAGAGGAGGATAAGTGTGTGCGTGTGTGTTTGCTTTTTGCAAATATGTATAAACAATAAGTGTACAGAGCGTACAAGGGTGTTTGTACGATTTGCATCTTTCTCGCTGATTTGCGTGTTTGTGCGTGCAGCGGTCGAAGCTAACAGGGCTTGTTGACGTTGCACAGCAGCTCGGTGACTTTGATGAGGCGGGCCACCGTGCTCTGCGACTCCTCCTGCAGCCGCTGATTGTTCTGCCTGAGGCTCTGCACCTCGGCCTGCAGCACCGCCTTGTCCTCTTTCTCCTGAAAGACATCGGCACACAACAAAAAACAAAAGCCGTCGCTCAGATCGCTGTGGCAGGAACGGGAGAGGAGCGACAGGTACAGCGGTGGCGTTTAAGGAAACTAGTGGGCACACATAAACACAGAGCTTGAAATCAAACGACACACAGACGGTGTAGAGAGGCACATCACACTGCAGCGAGGTAAAAAAATAAAACTCACATTCCAAAAACAGTACAGAAACAAATAGTCACTGAACTGATCGTCATCGTATCAGGTAAAAACACCAAAACATCTGCTGACTTTTCACATATCATCATATCATTTAATAAAATCAGTGCTTTAAGGTAAGCTTTAAATAAAGCGGCTAATCACTTACAGCGGTTTTCATAGGGCTGCAACTAATAATGATTTTCATGATTAAATAATCTGACATTTTTTTTTTTACAACAGTTTCACTGATAATGAAAATAGTTATAGTTTCAGTCCTAAACAAGGACTTAAAAAACAGAAAAGTTTCCATGTGACTGGGAAGAATATCATGCTTTGTACATACAGAGACATATTAAATATTGACCAAAAAAAAAAAAAAAAATCTCAACACAACGTCCATTTGTCTGTAGTTGACTGAGCAACTCCATCCACTGAAGAAGACCGTGGGATGTGGTTGAGAGCTTTGGAAACACAAGTGGACTCTGTGCTGGGAATTTTTTTTTTTTTTTTAGTCAAGCTGAGGTCAAAGAGAGGTATTCTTTCACATCTACATGAAACACTAGCATCACACAGAAATAATACGTTTTGTAGTGCAGAACAGTCAACAACAAGTCATAAATAGCTTTTTTAGAAAAGTATGATATCAGAGTATTCAGAAAAAATCTGACAACAGAATTGCGAATACATAAATGTCTTTTCAGTGTTTTTTGTACTCATCTCTACAGCTGTTGTACAGATGAGAGGATTCATATAAACAAAAGGCTGCATCAGACAATAAACCGTCTCACTCCGCTGACAGAAAGTGATCAATTTAAATACTTTTTCCTACCTTCTCACTCTCCTGTGCAACTCACTGAAAATATTATTAGAGAGGGGAAAAAAAACAAAACAAAACAAACAAAAAAAAAAAAAACATTCATGAAAGTCAAAGCACCTTTTGCAGGTCATCCTGCAGCTTCTTCAGCATGGCCTCCAGCTGCGACACCTTCTCTTCTAGGTGGCCTGGAGAGTCACTGCAACAAAGAGAAGCAGTGACACTTTGTCAACAGCATAAACCAAACCAGAGGCTGAAGGTCTTAACTAGTGTCTGATACTTTTTACAGAAAGAAAGAAAGATCTGTCTCGTATTTCTTTCTTTCTATAACACTTCTTTTCATCTAATACGGGGTGAACTTTTTTTAATTTGCTTGATTGGCCGCGGAGTCGTCTGTCACTCTGGCAGCCTCAGAGCTCCAGGCACCGTCGCTGCCGTCTTTAATGAAACCTGTAATACTCGCAGACCAATTTACAGTAATTGCGACGGCTGAAAAAGCAGACCTATTCTGAGTGAGTACAGTCATCCCATGATGCATTTTGTCTGACTGCAGTCATACATAATGACTACACCCTACAGAGCAAAGCGCAGGCTCTCCTGGTGATGTGAAAAGCATGCTGATGCTTTTAGAGGAAAGAACATGGTATTGTTGTTAAATCATTTAAGTTTGATGATGTGGTATGGCAGTGCACTTTATCTTTTCGGTTGGTTTTAAGCTCATTTGAGTAAGTTCTCCTGAAACGCTCCGTTTTGAGTGCTTGCTACGTTAAGGGACAGGCTTTTCAAGTGTAATTTGCAAGTTCGGGTACAATATATGGATTTTTACTCAGCTTGATTTGAGCATTTTACATGCTGAGTGAAACCAAATTTAATAGTGACAATGTTATGAAACTTAACCTCTACAGCATGTGGGTGGATATAAACCGAACCTCTAAACATTAAAAAGCCTAAAACAACAACTTTACGTTGGTGTCTGCTTATTTTTTTTTTTAAATTCTATTTCTGCTTTGCTTTCTGTGGATTTAATATGTTAAGATGCATCATGGAGGAGAAAAAGATGGTGACCAAAGAGCTGGGAAAGGTACGAAAGAAGAATAAAACAGATTATGGTGGGAGATATACAGAGAGATGATGATGGCAGTGAGTCAGACACTGTGTGAATGTGTGTGTGTGTGTGTGTGTGTGTGTGTGTGTGTGTGTGTGTGAGAGATTCTGCGTCTGCATGCGTCAGCAATAAGCGCTGCCTTTATTGGGGAGAGAACCTGTCCCACTGACTCAAACAGTAGGACTTACCCGATAAAGTCTAAATAATTGAGGAGGAACAAAGGAGTCGAGGTGTTATCGAGTGGTGAAGAGGGACGTGTGCGGCGACGCAAACCAAAAAGAGCAAGAGACTAACTACAGAGATATTGAACTCTCTGCTTCACCCTGGGTAGGAACCCACCTCTCCTTTGAGTCTTTCAACTTGCCGTCGTTCTGGTCGCCTCCTGCTTGGTCTCCAGCTTTGCGATCTGTGACAGGGTAATAATACAGTCAAAAGTAAAGATGTGGGAGGCATTAAAAGGACGTAAGTGTGTGGACGGATAAATGTCACACCCTTACAGTATGTGGTTGCTGATCATCTCACACCAAAACCAATATACAGTTGTTGCCTGGAAGCACTTGACTTTATGATGCTTTTAGAACCAGACTGGAGCCACAATAGCTTTAGTTTGAGGTTTTTTTTTTTTTTTTAAGTGATAGAGTCGAGTGGTTCAAACTCATCTTTCCAATTCATCCCAAAGGTGATGGAGATCAGGTTGTGGTCAGAGCTTGGAACAGGCCCATCCAGTTCTTCTACAACCGTTTTTGTGAAATAGAGTACAATTTTGCATGTGTGGTGAGGAATCTACATGGTGAATAAGATAAGGGACTTCATCAAAGTGGGATACTGCTGTCTAAAGTATTGGCATTTAGGAGCTAAAAGAATTAGAAACAACCTCAGAACCAAACAGTAAACAGCCATCTTTTGTACTTATTGAAAAGGTTGAGTGTGTATCAAGGTTTCTCTATGATATATACAGTAAGTGAGGTGTGCATATGTAAACAGTTCCTCACCTTCTCGTGACAAAGCCTCCAGGATGCTGCGGCACGCTGTGGCCAGGTTAGCGATGGACTGCCACTCCTCCTCGGTTGAATCTGTTGTCTCTGAGAGAACTGAGAAAAAAAAAGAGGATTTGTCATGATTTAGTTTGAAATATGCAGCAGTTCGCTGAGTATTATACAGCTGAGACAATGCAGCAGAACAGGGAGGGCTGTAGTCATAGAGAGGAGGTAATGTCACTTTGGTTAAACAGTAATGAAGAGCCACCACTGGAGGGCGCTGCTGTGCTAATGCTGGTCAGAGTTCACAGGGAGGGGGAGGAAATGTTATGATGGATGTGGTCCGCCTGCAGGTTTCACTGAAAACTGTCTTCTAAGATGTAAAATCTAAACTGATTTAACACCCATAAAGACTGAATTTAAATCAGCGCACAAGCAACACAAATGAAAGTCACAATGAAGGATAAAAATCAGTTTAATTAATATGCTCGAGTATGGGGTGAATTATTGGATGTAAATTAAAATCATATTTAAATTCACTAGATATTACACCTGAGGAGGCAGATAGCTGAGTGCTTGAGCATTGTAACTTTTATTTATTTTATTTTATCTTATTTTATTTCTGTACCTTTTTTTTTCTTAATAATTTGTGGGGTGGGGGTGTGGGGCTGCAAAAACTGAAAATGTGAGCATTTTATGCTTCATGTGGGGATTTTCTTTTTCTCCCCGTTTCCAATCTGTGGACCTGTATTGCTGATGCTCAATAAATACATTGGGAAAGAAAATTATATTTAAAATATCCTTTGTGTTCACTTTTAAGATCTATTAAATCTCTGGATTTTATAATTTGATTTTAAAAGTTGTGGTTCTTTTTTAAAGGCCTACAGACTTCCTGTGAAAGAACTTGATGTACAACAATCAGATGCGTCACCCCTGGAAAAATCAGAAGAATCTGATGAGCAAATGTTGCCTTTTATGGCAGTTAAATGATGAGTCTCAGAGTCTCAGTGGAGGCAGAGCAGATGGTATAAGAGGGGTTCCTTGATTTGGGGCTGCCTAAATCTCCACCCCTCCCACATTACCCATCTGTCCCCCTTTTATCCCAGTCCTGGCAGGGGGTGGCAGCAAAGCAGGGGTGATATTAGATTAGCGAAATAGGGGGCAGCGTGGATAAAAGAGGAGGGACAAAGGGGATGCAGTGGGGAGCAGAGGGAGGATAATGAAAAGAAGGGTTTAAAGCAGGAAAATCCGGTGGAAAAAAAAAGGAATTTGAGGCTCAAATCAGGCAGAGATAATCTGCAAACATGTGTAATTGTTCTGTTTTGGCATCAATCGAGCAGTTGTGTCCACTGTTGTGTCTGAAAAGGACTCCATGATCTGTGTACTCTGTCTCCCGATGTATTATTACTGATGCTGACAAGTGAATAAACAGTGTGTGTGTATTTAACATGTAATAACAACAACAACAACAACAACAACAACAACAACAACAACAACAACAATAATAATAATAATAATAAATCAGCAGATATACAAAGCACTTACTCTTGGTGATGGAGTTATGAAGACTTAGGGCTCGTGAGTTTCTTTCATCTCGATCTACACATGACAACCGGGAAGATGAGAGAGGGGAGTCGCTTGCTGAAGCTTTGTCGTCGCCAAATTCAGCCCCCATGAACTGAAGACAAGATAAAGATGGAGATAAAGGGGAAACGACACTGTCAGACAGAGGGGATGGAGTGTTGGGAAGAAACCGCTCAGACGTCCTTTCGTCTCAGTCTGTCACCTGTTCGTCCTCCAGGGGAACTTTGGGTTTGACAGCCAGGATCAGGTCAGGTGTGACGTCTCTCAGCTCGCCGACATTCTCATAGATGTGTTCTCCTTTCAGCCCTATGTTGCCGTACACGTGCCTGTCCGCCAGGTGTGATGAAATGGAGGGAGAGAAAGGTATGGTGGCGGTAGAGAAAAACAAAACAAAAAAAAAAACAACACAAAGCAAATGTGTTTTCATCTGATTTCAGCAATACAAAGTCGTTGTTTTTTGCGTTATAGTATTAAAGCTTTGAGAATTACAATTAATCTGCTTTTTCATGCTCCTCATACCTTAACACAGAGATCATTCTGATTGGTGGATTTTCTTATCTCACATTATTATAATTGGTGGATTACCAGTGTTTGACAGTAATTCCACACACATTCATGAACACAGCAGCAATTACACTGCACCTTCGACTAAAAGAGGCTCAAAAGCTGCTACTTGTTGACCACTCATACAGTTTATGTTTTACTAATGGAGGCCAACACACAGATATTAGACTACAATGACCACTAACCTGAACAGTCATAATAAACAGTAACCATGGAAACACAACACAAGAAAACAAAACATGTCCAGTTCTTGTTACCAACAAAAAGTTGTTGTATTTCTGTGCTTCAATTTATGGACATACAGTAAAACATGAAAACAGTATGAATATTTTCCCATAATTACTTTCTGCAACCTGTAGAATACAGAAGACATGATAATGTTGATGGACTGAAGTTGAAAAGTGACATCATCAGTTGGAATGTGATGCCCTGTGACATGAGCGGATAATGTCACCTTCTAGAACACAGCACGGTTTAATACTAAAATTAACCTAAAGCAGCAGACAAACCTCGACTATCACCAGCTACCTGACCTCAACACCAACTCTGTCTCAGCGATAACAAACAATCATCAATTAGAGAAGAAGAACATCCATCAACTCTACATCTAGACCAACACCTACAACTTTCTGCCAAGTTCGATCTGATCATCTCACTTCAACGTGCAACATCTAATAATGTTTGCACTAATGAACCAGGTAAGACTTTTTATTTAAGCTATATTGCACATTTATTAGTTTTATTTCACTAATGTGTCTCTTTTGGTTACTTCACTGTTGTTGTATCATTTATCAAGTCAAGCTTTAACATATTTTTATTTTGAGTTCAGGCATCACAAGTGTTTCAATGAGTCATGTCCTTAGACTAAAGTAGATACAAGTGTATAAATAAGTGTACAAGATGTGTTGAGGAGGAGCTTGAGTTTTAGCTATAAACAAATGTATGTTTTTATTTTATTTTTCAGCAAGTCCATCTGCAGAACATAATTGCTTGTCTCAGAGAAAATTTCTGCAGAGCTATCTCAGAAATCAAAACACTGCAAGCACAGAAATCTGCTCTTGAAGATCAAATTGATGTGCTGACATCTGAACAGAAGAACATCAAGAGCCAGCTCCAGCAGGGACAAAGCAAGGACGAAACTGAGCTACAAGAGGAGCTGGCTTGTCAAAAGGAATCATGGCTCAGAAAGGAGGAGACAGAGAAAACCATTGCACAGCTCCAACAGGAGCTGAAAGAAAAGAATCAGCTACTGACCAAGGTTGTCGCCGAGACGGAAGTTTGCATACAGGCCCACATGGACTGCTTGAACCAGTCCAATGGAAAAGAGCTGGAGCTGAAGAGCCAGGACAAACGGTGGAGGCCAACGTGCAAAGCTTTGGAGGCCAAACTTCAGGAAGATCCGGATCATAAAGGCCAATCCTGGGACCAGACAATAGAGCATTTGGATGAACAGGACCAGGACCAGGACCAGAACTGTATAAACTGTCTCAAGAAGGAGAAGGAGTGTGAGAAGAAAGACAAAGAGATCGAACACCTCAAGTCCAGGATCAAATATCTTGAGGTAGGTATTGATACTTCAACTGAGGACGGTGGACAGCTTCTTTCACGAAAATAATTGAGAGAATATGTTTAAAGAAGTTGAATAAAACATATATTTTTTTGTCTTTTTTTAGGTGAGACAGAGGATTCGAAACGGTTTCGAGAGCCAACTTCAACACAACCTCAAGGAGAAAGACAACCTCCTACAAAAAGCAATCATTAAAAGACAAGCTCGCACAAAGGCCCACGTTGACTGTCTGCACCAGCTCTCTAAGACAGAAGTAGAGCTGAAGTGCAAAGACGAGCAATGGAGGGCTAAGTACAGCTTGTTGGAAGCGAGCTTTCAAAAGGAGCTGGCTCAGAGGAACAAGTCACAAAGTCTCAAAGTACAGGAGGTGCAGAATAAGAGCAACAGCCAGAGTACTGAAAGGCTGAAGAAAGAGGAGGAATGGAAGCAAAGGGATAACGAGAAAGTGATTGAGCAGCTCCGTCAGGAGCTCAGAGAAAAAGATGAGCTCCTGACAAAGGCCACCACCAAAAGACAGGCTTGTACACAGGCGTATAGGCACTGCCAGCATCAGCTCACCGGAACTAAAAGAGAGCTTGGGAGAAAAGAAGAGCAGTGGAAGGCCAAGTATGACTTGTTGGAGGCGAGCTTTCAGGAGGAGCTGGCTCAGAGGGAAAAATACTGGAACCAGAAAATGCAAGAGGTGCAAACCCAACAGAACCTGCACCCTGATGAAAAGAAAAGGGAACCAAAACAGAGGACCAAACATTTTCAGGTGCGATGGTCGACCTGATCTTCAGCATGATAGACACATTGTTTCACAATGCATAAGAATTTTTTGTTAAAAGATGGCTAAAGAATTTTGTTTTTGTCTTTGTAGAATGTCGTTGTAACACTCAAGGTTGATATGAAGACGAAACAAGGACACCAGGACAACGAGAACACAACTGAAGAAACGGAGGAGACAAATGAGACGACAGAGAGGAGCTAAACGGCAACAAAGGAATGAAGAAAGAAGGAACCTGCATCCTTCCTACCCTTTACCCTACCCATATCATAATTATTGTAAATAATTGAATAAATTGTTCTTGCATTGAATTATTTTACCTGTGTTTGTCTGAGTATTCGACAGAGTTCGACAGAGAGTGCGATTTATATATATATATATATATACACACACACACACACACACACATATATATATATATATATATATATATATATATATATATATATATATATGTGTGTGTAAATAATTTGTTTATAGCTAATTTCACATAAACAATAATATGTGTTTATTGAATTCCTCTCATGCAGCATGATGACTTAATCAATAGGACTTAACGTTGTTAAGATAATGATGTTAACTGACTTGTCCTTAGCAAATCCAGGATGGTGGTTTGTTTTGCAAAACAGAGACAAAAGCTCTGAATATTAATAAAATGAATTTGCTTCGTGATGTTTTTTTTTTTTATCCAATCCAGAGGTCAAAACAAAAACTGGAGCACTTAGATGAGTAATCTGTAGCACGCTTAGATTTTGACCTGATTGACGTTTACTATCCTGCACTCACAAAATGATTCCATCAAAAAAAAAAAAAAAAAAAAAAAATGTAGTTCAGGATGTAGTTCAGTTAGTGTCATCATTCAGCTCTGCTTTGTGTGACACTAAAAAGGTCAAATTAATGTTGGTGAGTTAAATATTATCCTCATGAATATTTCCTTTAGACAGATGATGTCTTCTTCTAGCTGATGTGACATTTTGGAAAGAAAAAAAAAACACTGAACCAATATAATAGCTGGCAAACACTGCTCTCTTTTAATGTTATTTAGAACAAAAAAACACTAAAGTATATCTATATCATCATCTATATCAAAGCAGTTTTAAATGTGAGGATGTTCAAATACAGCTGCATTAAGTTAAAAACAATCACAGTGAAGGAGAGTGATGCACTGGCTGGTGTCCTCTATCCTTTGCTGAGAAAGTGATGCACTGACTTCAGAGGTTGTGTTTCATTAGCATCAGTTTTCAGGATATTTTCAGCCAGAACAAGATTGATCTTATTACATTTAGCAAACACACTGTGAGGAGTTACGATGACAGGTTAAAGTGAAACTTACCCGTCACACGTGTCTCCGTAAGACGGCTGTTTCTCCAAAGAGAAGCTGCGTGTGAGCTGTGATGTGCTGCCCTCCTGGCTCTGATTGGCTGGTTGATCTTGGAGAGAAGTTGCCCGTAGCAGAGGTAAGCTGGGTGGCGCCAGGAGCGAGCCTTGACTTCTCTCACTTTGACCTTTATCACACAACTGCTCTTCACCCTCCACGGTCTCCACCTGCACTGCCATGACGTTGGCTTCGTTGACTCCGGTCGTCTTCAGCTCGTCCGCCTTCGTCTCCTCTTCGTCGTCCTCCTCCTCTTCTCTCTCATCCAGTACCCAGGCCTCTCCTGATTGAGTCTCGCCAGGCTTACACTCCACATCCTTGATGGCTTTCTGATAGAGCTCGGAGAAACTTCTGCAGAACAACAATAAAAACAAAAAACATCCATTTTCCACCTAGTTTCTCATTTTTGTGCCAAAAATGAAACATAAAAAAGCACTATATTTGTCTAACCTTCTGTCATCTTCCTTTGAAATCACAGAGCCTTTGCTTCTTATCACACATTATGACATTTTTTGGAGACAGTTTGTGCTTTGCTGTCACAGAACAAGCTTTTCAGAGCAGACACATAAATAATCTGAGGATACTTCTGTTGCTGGTGTTGAAATATTGCTCATTTAACTGCAGAGGTGTCCCGTTTAATATTGGTTTTTTATTTATTTGAACAATTTTGTCTGTCTGTCAGCTAAAAGGAAAAGCATGCTGGTAACAGCGGGACAGCCTGCGCCAGTGTGATTAAACATCATTAGAGGGATTGATTGGTTGTCAGCCAGCTGATGTGACAATGACTGTGGGCCGCCATCAACACACAATAAGCTGTGACCCCAAAGTGGCACCGCTCTTGTTTTTTTTTCCTGAACTCACTTGTCCCAGTAACCCCCCTTATGCTTATTTGCTGTTAACCTCTCTCTTCCCCCCCTCAGTGGGATTATGCTACAACCTTCTGCAGCTTGTTTTACACTCCTAAGCCCGAAAGTGTCCTTGTTGTTGTTGTTCTCTCTGCAGCCTCACCCACCTGCGAGGCTTTCCGTTCTCATCCGGTGGGATGACGGTGATGTGGATCTTGTGTGCGGTGCGCAGCAGCCTGGTCCTCTCATCAGGGCTCAGGTGAACCAGCGAGTGTCCACACAGCCGCACCACACGGGCCCAAAGTTGCAGGCCTCCGCTCTCAGCGTAGCAGAACCGCTGGAGGTCCGTCACAAAGCCCTCCTCATTCATCAGGAAGCCAGGTTGACCGACTCCATCGCGCAGCGGGGTGACCTCCAGCGCCTCGCAGCCTCGAGTAACCAGCTGCAGATACACGGAAGAAAAGGATGAATGACTCAGAGAAGACACAGACCACTCGCTGCAAATTGTCTAATCAGGCCACAATCACTCACCTCTAACCTCTGCACCACTTCTCGTATATCCTCTGCTTGGTTCTCCATCACACTGATAGACACAGACTCCCCACGCTCATAGAAAATATCCAAGCAAGGTCCCCCGTCCTTCGTCTCTATCACCGCTTTCCAGCCGATGACGTCTCGACAGGAGCAGTTAAACACCACCCTGCGCGTGTACCTCTCGATGAGCACCACCGACTCGGCCGACACTCCGAGCAGACAGGGAAGTTTGTGCTCTCCCGCCTTGAACTCGTCGGCGCTGTAGACCATCACCGCCCACACCAGCGCCCCGGCGCTGTGCAGCTCGGCACCTTTGGCGCCTTTCATCTTGTCTTTGCGTTTGCCTCCCAGAGAGAGCAGCGGGAACTTTGTGGACGAGTCGATGGGCGTCGTGGTGACGTAATTTTCGGCCAGGTCCTTCAGGTACTCCTGGCGCGTGCGGGTGGCCATGGAGCGGAACTTCTCTGATTTCTCCGCAGCGTTTTCAGCGTTCACCGCCTTCGCCAGGAGGAAGTCTCTGAAGGCAGGTGAGCGAGGAAAACGTGCACCCTTGGGGAACAACGGGCCAAATAATGGCATGTCTTTAGAGCGTGTCACAGCCACCCTGAAAAGAAGACACACAAAAGGGAATGACAGAGAAAGAGAAAGGTTACGGCAGAAACATTCAATCTTTGTCTTGTTTTCAGCGCTGGGAGTGTTCTCCAGAATTTCAAACATCTACACTGATTTGTATTTCCCCCTGAGCTGTCCCACTGCTATTGTGATGTGAGATAGATATGTAACAGTGTTTATAAACACAACCCTCATTTACATTAATTTACATACATATTGTGATTTATACGATGAGTAAAATCTGTGAGCTATTTTTGTGTCTTTGATTGAACTTTGGATCTTTTCATAACCTGCCACAAATTCTTTATAAATAGATTTCATCTTGGAAATCAGTAAAAAAAAAAAAAAAAAAGTGCTAAAAAATTAGATTAAATTTGCATAAACATTTTTTCATGGTGCAACAGATTAAATCATACCTGTAATAGGTGTTGTCAGTGCAGGGCTCATGAACCTGAACGATAATGAAGACGTGTTGGAAATGGGAGCGGATGGACTTTGGAGTAAACGGCAGCGCGCCTGGCTCCTGGAAAACGATCGTCACAATGTCATTTCCGATGTGTCGCTTCCTCAGCAGCTGATGAGACAAAACAAAGATGCAGTGAATTGTACTGAACGAACGAGTCAGAGATGTTGCACCTTATTTGGCAATAATACAGAAAACAGATCTTAAAAACAGCTTTAACACCAGCCTGTAAAATATCTGGACTGAGATTATCATTATAATTATTGTATTTTTTTACCTGTCATTTATTAGATTTGAACACATGAAATGTACTTCGGATTCTGGATTCAGACTCTGCCCACCCCCAGATTTGTTGCCCCAGCAGTGCTTCAGTGACCAACAACCACAAGGAATAAGCTGATAACAAAGTCACTGTTCCACACCCAGACCACTGATAGATATGTCTAACCTGCCAGAAACTGTTGGCAGATCCAGATGTGACAGAGGTCTCGGGATCAGCTGCTTCACTTTGACTCACCCAAAAGAGATGCTGCTGTGACAAGTATATTGACAAGTCAATATGAGTTGGGGCCACTCAAAACCTGCTTTAGGTCTCTCATGACCCTCTTTATTCTACACCGAGGGGGAATTCTGCCCTAGTTTACCTCATCGGGACTCTTTAGATATCATCCTTTGGCCATTGACTTTTACCATTTTGATCAAGATGAGATCAGCAGCTGATGTCCAGACCCCTGTCACATCTGGATCTGCCAACAGTTTATGGCAGACTAGACATGTCTGTCAGTGATCTGAGTTGGTATTTCTTAATATCTGCATTAAGAAAGTGAAAGATAAATATGTATTGTCTTCAAAGCATTGCTAAAACAAAACATGTGAGGTGCCTTTTAGAGTACTTTTATACAGTACTGTATATATATAAAATTAATATATTGTTACTGATGTGTGCATTTTGTTGAATATATGTGTTGAACATGTACAGGAAGTGATTATTGCCACAGTGACAAACACTGACAACCATTCACTGACATTAGACAACTAATGGAGATTCAAATAAACAACATGATGAAAGTCAAAATTAAAATAAAAAGTAAAATACCTAGAAATACCCACAACAACACTGTAAAATAAGTGGTTATAATATTTCCGTCAGTAATTTTACACAGCAATGACCCTGTTGCTATCACTGTCAACACAAGTCAATATATTATACTATTAGCATACTCAATATACTCATATAATTCAATAAAATATTGAAGTTAATCTTGTAACTTATTTAGATTAAGATTGATAAAAGCTTTTAAGCCTTTAAAAAGTAATGGAACAACTAAACTTAATCATGCAAATACAGAAAAACAAATATATAATTCAACTAAAGCTACCAAAGCTCAAACCATTTAGTTACATATTATAGTTATATATATATATATATATATATATATATATATATATATATACACACACACACATATATATAAAACCTTCTTAGCAAATGACAGTGAACAAGCTTAAACCACAATTTGCACACAGAGAAGTGACAGCTGAACAGGAAAACTGCCTGACAGGCGACACTGCTGAGGTGACCTAAATGGTGGGTGTGAACACTGGGGGGCAGGATTTTTAAGTCATGCTTCTTACAGAGCACTGAAGGTTTTTTTTTTCTGAAGTGTTCTACAAGGCATGATGGTCTGAGCAGAGGTGGGTAATGAAGGCTTTTGCAAGAATAGACGAGAAACATCTGAGAAAATGGACAACTTGGCTTCGGAAAAACACAAAGGGCAGGAAAGGGAAATGATGTGTCACATCTTTGTTATGTCAGTGTTTATTTTACCTGTTGTGTATTGTTGGCTGTGTAGGGCAGCATAGTAGACACATGAAACATAATCTCATAGTCTTGGTAGCGCGTGTAGAGGGAATGCGTCCCAGTCGAGTCGGCTGCACAAGACACAAAGACACAAAAACACAAAAAACATCATGAAAAGAGTCAGACAGGTTGAGACCGAACAAAATCAGTCAACATCTCAGTGTGAAGACTCAAACTGTCACAGTCAGGGTGAGATGTGCTATTCTCTGCTGCTCACTGAGGAGAAAACAGCTCACAGATAATCAGCAGTGACTATGCTTATTTGCAGGCATTGCTCAGATTACATGTGGCGAGATAGAGGAGTTATCTTAGGCTTTCAGTGGCGCGCTGATGCCCTTCGGATAATGGTCCTGCGACAAGGTGAGATGCAGCCAATAGATCAGGGTGTGGTGCATGTTTTCAACTCACTCTTGTTGTCCAGCTGAGCTCGGTATTTCTCCCAGCCTTTGAGCCGCACCCGTTCCCCGAGCAGATCCAGGAACTCCTCAAATGCAGGGCCGGAGCTCTCGTTGTTGTACATGTCTTCCTCTGAGCTCTGCCCAGCCCGGCAGTACATCACACCGACCTTTCGCTGGAAGTTAAGCTGCATCGAAAGACAGAGAAGTAAATAATTTAGAGTCTTCACCTTGCTGTCAAATGTGCATATTTATACCACCTTAACAATCTCTTTAATCACCCAATTTATCTCCTTTAGCTTTAACATCAGAGTCCAAGCTGCTTCAAACAGAAAGACACTTTATTTTGTCTGCAACTCAGTCATAAAAATAAAGTTTCTATTCATATGATGGGATTTAAATGATGCCCAACAGATCTATAAAAAGTTTTATTTGCAGTTTCTCAAATTCAAGCTTGTCCCATAAAATGAGCAACTTGAAGGCAGCGTTTGTGTTGGCTCTGACGGAATGTGACAAACAACTGCAGTAATGTTGAATATTTTATATTATTTATTGAAAAGGTGATGGGCAGACTAATCGTTATCATAAATAAATGATTGAAATTGAAATTTAATTTCACTTCAGCCAGTAAATAACACATCAGACAAAATCATTGACAGTCTACAGCTTATCCCACCTTTCATTTTTCATATTTAACAACCTGTTCGACCCGTTAGCTGTAGTTCTATATGTTGAGTGCACAGACGGCACAGTGGGTGAAATAGTTACACGTCAAATGCACAGATATAAGGACTGCACTCTCACATTTAAACACATGACCAATCAATGTGGACAGCAGACAATAGATGTAGACTTTCTAGCTTCCTGATGCTATGCGACACTGTCTGATGCTGTGAAAAGCTTTCTGTCTGACACATGCAGCAGTGTTTAGTGTCAGCAGATGTATCCTCACTCACCCCCTGCTCATCCAGCTTCAGCAGCGTGTCCCGGACCTTGGGGGAGTTTGAGGCCAAGCGAAGGCAGTGCAGGTTCAGTTCAGGCATGATGAACTCCAGCAACCTCTTCGGAGACAAGCCTCTGGGTGTCGTGTGACGAGCAGCAGAGGGCACCGACTCCTCCAAGATGGAACCTCGCAGCGTCTTCATCTGAGAAGAGGATTCGCATTCATCACGTCCGCTCAAATTGATTTTACACACATTGAACTTGAAGAGCGCTTCAAGGGAGGAGAGAAAAGCGCAGCTTTACCTCTGTGGTTCGAAAGATGATTCTGTAATTGTACTGAGCTCCGCTGGATGCTTCTTTCTCCTCGCGACGGAAACTGATGGCCACTGGACCGAGGCGATCGTCCATGCCGAAGAAATTCTGGTGTTCTGCGATTAAAGTACAGTCACATAAACACAAATGTGAGAAATAAGCAACTGTCTGGAAATGAATAGAGATCAGATTAACCTTAAAGTTAATTAAAAAAAAAAAAACAAAGCAAGATCCTCCCAAGTGTTTTTAATACTTTGTTGAAAAGCTGAACTGAAAGCTGCTGCTGATTTTAATGAAAAATAAGAAAAGAAAAATAAAAAGGTGAAATGAAAGATAAATTTTGAACTAGATGTGACATTTTGTAATTTTGTATTGTGTAATTTATTTGTATCCCTGTGATATTGTGCTCTCCATTAACTGGCAGAAAAAGAATCAGTAAAAATTAAAGTTGACCTGCACCACACTTACCTTTCATGTAGAAATATTTGCGATAGTAATGGGCTCCCAGATCTGCGTGCTCTATAAAGTAGTTGCTCTTGCCCTGCTGTTGGACGTGACTCTCTCTGGGTTCCTCCAGCACCGACACTGCGTCGTTGGGGGTTCGCAGGCTGGACCAGAGTCCCCTCGGGCCTTGGGATCGACCCAGACCCACCTGCTCCTCTCCTCCTGTCTCGTTGCGGAAGTGAGGGCAGCTGAGCAGGAGCTCGTTATCGTTGCCGTCGCCTTCGTCCAGCAGCAGCGACTGCTCGGGGTCGTCTGCATTTCCCCCGTTGCCTCCCCCACCCTGTGCAGGTGAGGAGGGGGTGGCCTGGGAGAGGGGACGCAGCTGGGAGGCGGCTGAAGCCCCTGAGGTGATATTCTTTTTCCGCCCAATGCTGTCTCTGTTGGTGGCTGCCTCGGTGAGGTCAAACAGGATGCTCTGAACATCGTAGTGGGCAAAGTTCCTCACCCAGGCTCCACCCCCGATGTTGTCATAAGGACCTGGTTGAGGGATCTGAGGGGGCCCAGATTTGGACTTCTTATTAAGACCTTCTGGCTTCGGCAGCTTGGCAGGTTTTGGTGAGTCCCCTGAAGAAACAGACACAACCCGAAAGAATCCATCGGGCTCTGGAGGATTGCCCTGCAGTCCTAGAAGCAAGAAAGGGTCTTTGAAGCGGAGGGCATTTGGACTCAGAGGCTGGTCATCTCCACTTGGCTCCTGGGCTTGAGTCTGCCTCTCCAGTGAGGACAGGCTGCCGTATTCCCTGTGTAGCAGCACACCTGAGTCGCCCTGAGCACCCGCACCTGCCTTCTCGCCAGCCACCCGAGCTGCTTTCCCTCCTGCCTTCCCGGAGGAGTCTAAGTCCCCTAAGGTCACATCGCTGTTACTTCTCTGCATGATGTGGCCCCGGCTGGCCGACCTCAGATTCAGCCCCACGCGGCTCGGTGTGAGGCTGTCGCCATCAACTACATCGCCGTCCCTCCTGGGCGGCCACTCCACTACGCCTGCCTCCCGTTTGGGGTCGAAGCTGGTTGCGATAGTCGGCCGCACATTCTGACGGCGAAACTTGCGGATGAAGAGATCATCTGACTGCATGGTGTCTAAGAAACCAACTCCAGTCCAACAATCTTTTCTCCACTATGATCCAGAGCTTTCTGCTCTTCCAGTTAAGTTTCTGTCCTGGTCTCTATGGTGCTGGTGTGAAACTGATATGCTGCGCACGATGATGAAAACCCCTCGGTGTGAAACCAACAAACACACTCCTCATTCACACCACTTAAGATGATTGAACTTTCTCAATCCTTGGGGTTTCATAGAAGCCTCTGAGAAGTGCCACACTTTGGATTGATGACGCACAAATATAATATATATTCAGTGTTTCTTGCTGCAGGGGTCCGTCCAGGTGTGCAGATGTGTGTTTTGGTGGTACTCCAGCTGCTGGATGCTCCTTCCCGTGTAGAAAAGATGTAGGGTTCATCACTGGAGCCCAACTCTCTGTCCTCTGTGCAGAAGAGGTTCTGTATGTATCAGCGCTTCTAACATGGCATCCATTTGTCCGCACTCTTTAGCGCCTGCTGCTTCTCTTTTGGTCTCATCAACTGGCCACCTGTAAAGAGAATCGAGAAAACGAAATGTCATTTTCAACATCTCTCTCATTACTCAGCCACACCACCATTATCTCAATCGACAACTTTATATTCAATCCGTAGCAGCTTGTCAGTGAGAACACAGAAACACTTTGTGGAGGAACGGCTTTGACAAACACGTATTGAATTCCAAATGTAAAGCAGAAAGCTGGTCTGACATTTGCTTTACTGTTGAGTAATGTCTCGTACTTCTGTTTTCTTTCATTATTATTCTTTCCTTTACACACTTTCCGTTCCAGAGTTTCCCTAAATAGGTCCATAGCAGACTCAATGCTCACCACATCCACCACGCACATGTTCACAATAGACAGTATTAACACAGGGGAGGGGGTGGGGGCTTCCTGGCTCTGTGACAGAGTACCAACATACAAAAGAAATAAGTGTAAACTTTCTCCCTCATGTAAAATGTTCACACACAAACACACACAAAAGCTCGTTCTGAAAAAATATATAAATAATAACAACAGAAACATAGTTAATAACCACTGGTGCCGAGTTTTAAATCAGCTGTTATAGATATTGTGTTTATTTCCAATAAGTAAATGAAGAGTTTAATAATAATCGAAAGGCAGGAGCTTTCTGCTAAAGCATATGAAGTAAAAGCAGTGCGCTTCCTTATTTTAAGATCTTAATACAGTTCATTGTTTTGAGTCTTTATTGCAACTTACCAGCAAAGTCGCTTTCATTTCAGCTACAGATCAGCCACTTTCTGCCGTCATTTGTCTCCGATGTCCTATCTTTGACCAAACTGACGTCAAACAACTCAAGCTGAAACCTTTTGTCGCTTTCTAAAAGGTACGAGGTACAACTTCTTCCTGTCTCGCTTTTTCGCATGCATCTCCTCTCTTGTGCTTGCAGCCCCAAAGAGCAGGTGCAGAGCCGCTACCAGAAACGCGCGCACATTCACGTGCGCGCACTCACACAAACACAACCTGAAAATGCTATAGAGAAAGTGAGGAAGTCACAAGAAATCTTTGTTTTTCATCCTCCCTTGCCCTTTCTATCTCTCCATTTCATCACAGTAAGCTAATATTAGAGCAGATGTTTTCAAGCCTTCAAATCTGTGAACTGAATATGCAAGTTGTGCACAATCAGAGGTTATCAGCAGTTTCCATGGCATGTCAAGATATGCTAATATTTGTCGAGGTGTAAACATGCACTTACATCACACTTAAGACATTTGGTGACACTCGGAGGTGCTCTGATCTACCAGGAAGTGTTGCTGAATGTAGATTTAGCCAGTTTCTCTCAGAGGTTTTTGTTGTTTAATGCTGAAGTTGATTATGTTTGTTTTTCAACAGGAGCAAAAAGCCGAGCACTGAGCTGTACCACACACTGACATAATGTTCTATATCATTTGCTGCAGCATTGTATCCTGTTTTGTCATTACAGTCAATAACAGTGGTGTTGTACACACTGTAGAGAACAACAGCCACTCAAGTTTATGTTTTGAAGCACTAAAAAATGCATGAAGGCTTGTGTTATCCATAGACTATCTATTATATTTATCTTTAGATAATTTACCTCAGTTGCCAGTATCATCTTTATCATCTTACAATTGTGGTGCAAAAACGCTTTACATGAGCAGTAATGGCTATTTTGGTTTGGTGTTATTTGGTATTATTCTGCTCATGTGACACAAACAGGTCGACACAGATTCGCAATTCAGCCAGAGCTTTGAAATATGCAACATTTAAAGAAAGTTACGTAAATTAAACGGTCAAAATTTATAAAGATTCAAGTGTTAATAAAAGACTGGATTGTGGGCAGTGAGGTTACCGTGGTGGAAATGGGCAGGATGCATGTCAATGTATAAAAAACCAGAGTCAGGCTTTTTAGAAATGCTGAAGTCATGAGACCAAATTTCTGTGCCCAGTGAAAACCTTCCAATCTATGAACATTTTATGACCTTTTTAGATATTCAACAGTTATTTTCTGTATTAATACATTCATTTTTATATTTTGTTAAATCCTTAAACCTTTCTCTGTAGTGTCAGGAATATAAGTGGTGGAGAAAGTATCAGACAGATAGTGGTGGTTAAATAAGATTGAATGACATGTGGATACATAACCATGTGTGGCTTGATTATGTTGCAGAAGCAGACAGTTTAAGATATTTTCTTCCATGTGTGGCTTCCTATTTGATACGTTAGTGCCGGATCACACAGAGCAGCCTCTATGCAGTGTCTTTAAGGTGCCAGGACTGCAGACATTAAGACCCTGCTCATGTTCTCTCTGCAAACCCTCAAAGATCATCCCCCATGTGACCACAAATGATGTTGGTCTATGTCTATCTGCAGCCATCACCTGCACATTTCACAGAGCCTTGACAAAGTGTGAGCAATCAAGTGTCTCAAAGTGGCAGCGTAGATTATTGGCAGCAGGCTTATTTATTTATTTTTTGAAAATCACAGATTGATTCAACAACAAACTGAACTCCCAGGATACCAGAAACACAGCGGAGGGTTGAGCTGGGGGCACCTTTCCCTCACTGGCTTGATACAAATCAGCTTTTTCAGACCCTTAACCCATGAATCAGTCATTGTTTCCATGGAAACTGTTCTGGTGGCACCCTCTCTATATATGACATGTGGTCCAACAGTGTTTTATAGTGATCCTCTTCAATCACAAGTTGAATTGTTGTGTGCATAGATCTAAATGCCTTTAGTGGATGCAGAATAAAAGTGGCAGGCAAATAAAAAAAAAAAAAATACAAAAGCATCTTTTAATTCCTAAAGAGTCACTGTGGCTCCTTTGTACTGAACTACTTGTTCCCTAAAGAAAACTAAGGATTGAATATTCTCAGTCGTGGCTTTTTGGAGGTTTTTCGGCATTTTAAGTCAATTTTATTCATATATGTTTATAATTAGTCTTAACTAAATCTGCACCAGATTTCAAGAGGAACAGCCCAGACCTTAGATCACCAGGTCATTAGCATGATTCACATCTACATAATCTGTCTGGCATTTCAGCGTCTATCTTCTACTTTGTTATTAATTTATTTTTCATCTGTGCTTACCACTGATTCCTTTTGAAGCTGAATCAAGGGCAGGAACAGTGGAGGTCACTGTCTGAAAGGAGCCAAATGTTTTTAAAGCAAAACAGCAATGTTCTTACCATTCTTGAAGTCTGATATATTCAATCAAATCTTCACTCAGTCCAGACAAGGCTTTAAAATGTCTACAGTAAGACGGTCTTTTGAAAAGGCACCTCTGTTTGAATAGAAACTGTCCTCTTTGTTACTGCGGTAGAGAAGTGTCTGACAGACGTTACATACAAGTCCAGAGTGAAGAGGAACTGAAGAGCTGTGTCCCTGCCCCCTCTAGTTTCTGCTCAATTTTGTTTTGGAGCTCATTGTCAGTCAATTATGAACATGTTAGCCGCACACTTTAAATGTCATCCTCCCACCAACAAACCACTGAGACTTCATCATTTAAACCCTGTTTAAAATTTGCTTTACTAGAAAAAAAAAACAACACATAAATTATCGATAACCTGCCTAATGTTTTCCCAGGATATTTCTAGCAGAACAATTTTATGAGTTTATATCCATCTGCCTTAAACCGAACTGTAATATGGCCATAAAAGGATCACTTTGTAACAGCAGGACTGACTGAGTGGCAATAAAAACAACTTAAGGATATTATGAAGGCCTAAGACAATAAACAGCAACGGAAAGCAAAAGCTTCAAAAGCTTTCAATCCAACTGACTGTGTTGTGATTCTAAATGTGCATTGCCTTTTTGACTGGTAAGCTGCATCTCGTTGGTTTAAAACACTGCTTTAAGACGTCAACATCTACGCATTCAGCCTAGAAGACATGCAGAACTAGAACTAGACCGTGTGCTAATTGTGAAGCCACAAACCAGAGAAGATTGACACACACGTCAGTGACACACTTTGACATAGCTGAATTTCTTTCACACAGAAATGGATATGCAGAATATGAAACAGTCACAGTCCGCGCAGAGATGGACTACACTACTACTCAACTCTATTTTAAGCTGATATTAAATATGGCATCATTCACCAAGCTCCTCTCTATACTTCCTCCAGTATAAGGAAGCAAATAGCACATACTGCTGTAATTAGATGCACCCCCTCCCCTTGATGTCCATAGCATGCTCTCATTTGTCAGTGTTGGCCTGGACATGAGATGATGAAACCATGAGTGACCCCTGATGCACCCTGAGCCACAACTCGACCATCACATCAACGGAAACTCGACCCCTCAATGGACTGGTTAGCAGGAACATCCTAAACACTTTGTATTAAAAGGCTTTGAAGAAGATTTACTGACTGTTTGCTCTGACTAACTGAATATTTGCACCACTAGGCTGTACTGTCATGTACGCTTCACTCATATTTGCATATTTGTATCATCTGCTATACAATCAGGAGGATCAGTCCAGACAGAATGAAGCAGACATGCAGCTCATGCTCTCCAGGATCTTTTTTTTTTTTTTTTCTAAAGATTTAGAGAATCCGTTAAGACCTCTGGGAGGCTGCTGTCCTCTGCACATCCCCTCACAGTACCAGAGCCAGTCTCTGTGCCACAGAAACTCAATAATGCATGTAGAAAGCAATGTTTAATCCACCATCTTGGAGCTTAAACTCGGCCAGTGGACAGTAATGATCTCAATACTATGTTCACATGGTCTAGAAAAAACTAGGCTTCATTTTAGTGCTGAAAAGCCCATTTCTTTGTGTGCTGAGATCCTGCGTCCATCACATATAATGGCTTTTTGATGTTGTCACATTACCAAAAGTTAAGGATCTGTCTGAAACCCTTAGAGCAGCAAAAGAAATGTGAAATGACACTGTAGAACTGAACAAATTTCATCTGCTTTTCAGAATTACATCTCACCTATTCTTCCTTTCTGTCTTTCTTTCTTTTTTTTTTTTTGCACCACATTCACTTTGAAGGGCCATGACTGCCCAGGGCAGGGTGTCGTTTTAACTGATGACACTAAATGAAGTCTACTTCCATGTTAAGCTCAGGACAAGGTTAATGATCCTCTGGTGTACACTGTCAGGATACTAACTGCAGTCAGAGGACTGTTGTATTAAACATGCACCATTTTGGAGAAGTAATGACGCTTGACTTATTTTGCACCCGCTCGTGCAAGTGTGCGTCCTGTGAAACAGGAAGAAGATGACTGACTTTTGAACCTAGAGAGGATGAGTGTCGTCATTGTTTCAACTCAACACTTCCACACCTACGGGCAGATTGGCTGGGAAGCTGCTATATGAATGAACAGATATTTTCTTTTCTGCCAGTGTTTGGAGTCAACTTAAACTCAGCTTGTGTTATTTTGTCATAATTACCGCCGACGCTGCAGTTGTTTAAAGTATTTAATGGTAAAATAAAGATTTTATCCTGATGTGGACGATTGAGAATTGATCCGTTTTCCCTCCAGGTGAAGCTGTTGAAATCAGCTTATCAGCTTAGCAGCAATTAGATGTGGTCAGTGACAAAAGCTTGCGCTCTAACTGCAGCCTTATCAAGTCTATCGCATCGCTCTGTCAAGCAGTGACTGTTAAGGTTTACGACATGATGTTGCCTTTTCTGTCAGATAGAAGAAAAAATAAAAGTTGTGAAATATTACACAAGCAAGTCTTTCAAAAGCAGCACCCCGTTTTGAAACGACGCTAAAATAATACTTGGTGATAAAGAAACCAGTATTAACGCCACACGACCGGCAACGAGCACTTTATTGCAGTTAAGTGAATATTTCCTTTAACTCAGGCATCTACTTCAAAAGCTTTTTAAATGTTAAGCTTCACAGTGTCAAGGTCAGCTGCTCGAGTGTCACTGTCTATCTTTATAGTTAAAAGCTGCCTTGCCGATTTTTTAACCACAAGGTCTAAATCAACTCTCTAATAGTGATTGATTTTGGGAAATTTAAAGCCAGACTCAGTCTCACTCTCATTATTGATCCCTCGCAACACTGTTACATTTGAGCTCAGGTTGCATCCCTGCTTTGCTACTGAATATGCGACTCTAAACTCAGCTGGCTGCAATGCTTTTAAGAGAGCAAATGCGTATTAATGTGGCTGGATTCGATTCAGAAAATGAGTTAATTCTAATGCCCAACACTTGCTCTAAGCATCCTCAGTCTTCCCCACCAACCCCACCCTCCCTTTCACCACACTGCGGACAGTGAACTGGGCCAAGTCCAGAGGCTGCTAAGTGGATGGTACTGCAGCACTCTCTCTCTCTCTCTCTCTTTTTTTTTTTTGTAATGTGTTTTATCTGCCGTTTTCATTCAAACAGTTTGCAAATGTCAGTCTGCGTTATTGGTCCCCAAAGACACATAAACCAGCATCCCTGGCACCTGGTGCCGGATGGACCCATTTTTAAGAAAAGAGAATCACTGTCGAGGTGACAAGAAAAACAACAGATTTTTTTGAAAGATGAGCCGTTATTCTCAGCACCATTTTGCAGAAACGGTGACTGACACTTGTCAGTAAGTTTGACCATAACCCACAGTCTGATTGTGCCCCTGATAAGTATTTGTTGCTGTACTGTGCACAGTACAAGATGTCCCTGACAGATTATTTCCTTCACATACAAGGGTTGAAGCATTGCAACACAGAAAACATAGTTGTACTGATGCTAATTGGATCTTTTAAGAATAAAGAGACAAGAGGATTTCCCCTCCAAACATGTTTTTGAGCTGTCTGAGAAAAATGAAGGGGCTTGATTAGCTCTGAAAAGTCTGGAGAGGAAAATATTCCAACTACTGGAAATGTTAAATGCTTTTTCATGCAAAAAGGACCAATCAGCAAAACGGGTCAGTAAAATGCTGTCTTTGTCTGCATCAGCTCTGCTGTATAGCACCGTTGTTATAGTTGTATGTGGAGGTCAAACCTCCCCATGGGCTCTACAGTGGGATAAAGCATCATCTCTACAAAATCAAATAACTTTAATTTCAAGGAGAACTGCTTGTGCTTTAAACGTGTCCTTCAAAAAATTGAAAATAAGTCTTCTGCCTAATACATCATTAATAAGGCTGAGCAAAAAGGGGCGAGGGTTACCAGGATGTTAATAATTCATTGGTTGGTTGTTCCCTTGTCTACTCTCAAACCATCAGGGATAAGCTCAGACACACACACAAACCAGAGCTGATTAGTTAGGATTTATATCCAAGTCTGATGGCTCATGTGTTTCAGCAAACCAATATAGTTAAGGTCATGAGACATGTGTTTTTGGAAATGTCAGGCTCTTTTGGTTTTGCTAAAAATTCAGTTTTAAGAAACTAAACTGCAAAAGTCAGACACCGTCAAGGTGAGTTAGAACATGATTTTGCTAATCTCACCGATCAGTGCATGTAGACATTGTTTTTGTGTTATTTTTCACTCAAAGCGGACGTATAATCAGTGAACATCTCTCCTTCAATAAAAACAAAGAGGAAGTACACACTGAAGTTGTTCTATAGTATTGTCCGCATTAAAATCTCACTTCCTGTTGAAATAAATAGTACAACCTCAAGTGATGCACTCTCAATTGCAGATTCAAGTGCTATTGTTTCTTAACATTAACTACGTGCTGTTCTGTTCTAAAGAAAGTACCTAACTCATTCTATTGTTTGAAATGTTATTTGCCATGACATCAACACTGTACGCTGGCAGCCCACTGCCACTTCCTGTGTGTTTGAAAATACACCTTGTGCTGGGCCATGCATGTGTGTGTGTGTGTGTGTGTGTGTGTGTGTGTGTGAAGGAGGGGCATGTGGAGAGTTTTTGTCTGAATGTCAAAGATGGTTTGAGTGCATCTGTGTCTTTGTGAGCTTTTGCTGACTCTATAAAACAAGTGTTTTCAAGCCTTAAAGATGTGTCGCACTGTCCGCACAGTGACAGGAAGAGCAGCTGTCCCCCTGCCACCGCCCTGAGAGTGTGTGTGTGGGCGTGTGTGACAGGGAAAGGAACTGACCCTCAGCTTCATGACTGTATCTATTATGCCGAGCTCAACGGTTCACTGTTGCCCCTCCGTCATCTGTGTAAGCAGCTCTGAGGCACAGGAAAAGAGATCGGCCAATATTGCTTTAATAGCACTGTGAACCGTTACCCTACCTTGTCTACTTTACGGCGGGAAGAGACGCTGACCTCCTCCGCTTCCTCGCTCGCTCCCTATTGTCCACTAAAAAGTAGCCGAGTGGCCGTGAAATGGCAGAACGTTGCCCAAACTCATTCCCATTTCTTGACTGAAAATCTCTGTTTATGGGAGGAAATCTCCAAAAGCTGTCTTCAGTTACTCTCGATAAGTGCAGCTTATGACTTGAGGGTACGGCAGCGAGTAAAGGCCGTCTCTAAATGGTTGCCATCAAACATCCAGCTACACTAGTTTAGTCTATGCCCATTTTCAATGGACACAAATTGTTGTTCTTTTAGTTCACACACCTTTGACAGCGAATCAAGGCCTGGCCATGTTGAGAGGTTATTAAATAGCACAAAGAATTTCTATTTTTATGGTAAAATACAAGAATTACAAGTTTTACAAGTGTAAATCCATAAAGCATAACTAAGATTTGGGAAGAGGTTGGTACCTCTAAAACTTCTTACTAATACAAAAATAAAAATAATAAAAGATCCATAAATGATCAATAACAGAATATGAAAAACAATCATGTCATTCAGGGTTCACTGTCTACACCTGCATGTTGCAGACAAGCGTTTGGTGCTGCCTCGAAAAAGTTGCAGCCTTTACAGCAGCGACGCTGCACCTCCTGACCTACATACACACGAGCAGCTTGTGCACCGATACGCAAAAAAAATAAATAAATAAAAAAAAAAAAAAAAAAAAAAAAATGTGATGCACAGAGCAGCTGATTTACTGTAAGTGTTCTTTCTGTGACAATATTTGCATACGCTGTGTTCATAAGAAGGAAGAAGGATCTGGGCCTCTGTGGGTTTGCACTTGTGAATGACAACATCCTCAGTGTGTCAGGAGACCGCTGTGAGTCGTGTGAATTACTTGTGTGTGCCCGTGTTTGCACGGAAAGGTTCATTGAGCAATTTCACACGGTACCTGTACGGTTTTCAAAGTTTATCAGTGATCGCCTGGAGCTAATATTATTATTTCTAATCCTCTTCATTAAGGTATAACACTGACAAATGACTGCTCTGACTGCAAGGTCCATGTTTGTATCACATTTTTAAAAAAAATGACCAAGAATAAGATGAAAACAAGAAATTAATTTAGCGACAACCCTCCAGCCGTTGTCTTCTTCTCCTCTTGTGTGAGGTCATGTCAGTCAGTTTCCTGTCCGTGTGCTGTGTTTGGCCTTGTAAGAGTAGACAGAGAATGCGGCACTGAAAAGTATGAAAAACTGCTTGTTCCTCTCACTTCTTTATTGGCCACACTTTTAACATGTAAATGAAACAGTTGAGGTTGCAACTTCCTCCTTGTTGTTGTGTCAGAACAAAGGGGCCCTTAAGTCGGAAATAAACACATCGTATAATCTCTAATATTTCATACATTGATGAGAGAATAGAATTCTTCGTGTAGGTATTTTTACACTCCTCGCAGCGCTGCATCTTTCTGATTCATATCTCCAGCGTGTAGCAATAAAGTGATGTGGCCGGATCAAACGGGTTGGTCCTGCTCTGCTTTCACTGGCTCTAAATACCCTTGAGCTTACTTCTCTGTCTAATGGCAATGAGAACAATGACAAAGGGCCACTGCACCACTTAATGGTTGATTGTATGTATGACATAACCAAGGGGGACATTGTGATTGAGGACAATAAGCCTCAATATTTGTCTGAAAAGATGTAAAGATGATGGAGTAAGTCGAGGGATTTTTCTTTCGTGTGCATGTCTAAATATAGCAGATGGAGTTACGAGTATTTACAGTAAATGCTTACATAAATATATCTCATGAAGACAGCAGCTTTGACATATTTTAGGACTATTACGTCAGGGTGTTGTTGTTCTGTATGTTTGGCTCAGCCTCTTGTTCTGACTGTGAGGGAAATATGACAATTTTAAAATTATTACAACATCCAACATGACTCATCAGCAGCGATTACGTTCTTTGTACTAGAAAACACCTATTTCTTTGTTCATCCTTGACCTCATGTTTTAACAGCTGACTGATTTTGTGTGGGGCTTCAAAAGAGATATTAATGATTGTTATTGGTATTTTTTTTTTTAAATTGAACCTAAATTGTTCTGTGCAGACTGCATGGTGTTGCAAGATCATTCAGGGACATTTAAAAGCTTGAGTCTTTAAATGCTACATTTCACAAAAACAATAGCAACTCCCCAAATGAAAAAAAAAAAAAAAAACTGACTGAATGTTTATTGTGCTAATTTATCTCAACTAGCAGTCTTCCATTGTGGGTCTGGATGAGTCATTTTCTTACATTGTTTCTGCTTCTTTGTAACCACCGAATGGCTATGAAAAAAAAATGGAAACAGCCTTGACCTGGTATTCACTGTCCAACACAGGCCAGGTGACGACCAAGCATGAGCTAGGAGGATCCACCCAGTGGCTTACACCACCGGCATCCTGCCATCCGACGAAGGGAGGGCTCCGCCTGTCCAACTGCCTTCCTCACTGAGCCCCCACAGGGAGCCTGCAGGGGTGTAGCCATGCATAATGGCTTCAAATGAGAGGAATGATATGATGCTGACTCAGAGCAGAACAAAATCTGCCTGGTAACCTTACTGACTGAGAGCAAATAGAGCTTAGAGTCACTTTGCTCACGTCTACGTTGGATACGGTTCAAATGAACATACGAGGATCGTCTCGCATGATGCAGCGAAAAAATAAAACGCACCTTCACCAAATATGATGGTTTGGTTTTTTTTTAAGTCAGCCTTTTTCCTCTTCGCATCAAAGAGAAAAAAAAAACTGCTGATTGTTTACTGGTGTCAGCTATTTGCTCGAGCTGACACTTTGTGGATTGGGAGTCATTTTAGGAATCACAGTGTCAATCTGTACAGAAATGGGACAAACAATGGGGGTAAAATTTGAAATCCTGGCACACAAATAGCTACAGAGGATATCAGAGTGGATCTACCAGCACTGACATTGACTCAATCGTATTACGCAACTGAGAGGCTGCTAACAAACTGTTATCATCATTATTCAGCACAAAAAAAAAAATACACACACACAAATGTTATTCACCTGCGTTTACAAAACGGAAAACACAATGATAACACATCTGGTCTTTTACATCTCTTTGTACCTTCATATGATTTGTATTCACAACAAAAGGTGACGGTGTCTGATGTCAGAGGTTGGTGTTGGCACGATCAGTAACCGAGGGACTATTTGGGATTATTTTAATAGCTTCAACGTCTCTGTTGGACAATAAAGACAGAGATCTTCATCTTGAATCCACAACATTACACACATATATACAGTCAGGCTCTCTTGGCTCTTGTTTGGTGCAGGAAATAAAAGTAGGCCGATCGATTCAAGAGACTCCTCTGACTCTGCTCCCTCCTACTCAACCTGGAATAGAGTCCCACAGAGTCCCACAGAGGAAACAGCTCTAAAGGGAAGACACCCAGAGGATGTAGGAGAAGTATTAAGCTAGAAAAAAATAGAAATAAACACAACCCTCATGTGTGTATGTTATTTTTCAAGCCATCGACCATCAATGACCTTGGACCACATAAACTCTGGACTAGGTCAGTGACTCATATAGTAAATGTGTCAAATAACTAAATGTGGCTCCTTGCGTTTGACTGCTGCAGCACTGAAGAGCAACAGACTCGGAGCACTCAAGCAAAAACTTCAATGAATGTCAAGTGTCAAACATGTCCAGACCAGATAAGATGCGCTGGTCAATCAAAAATACCTAATATTACCTGAATTTAGTTGCTGTTTGGGATTTGGGATATGAGGGATGTGAATGTCAATTTGTGCTTCCAATATTCTATAAACCAAACGAGTGATAAATTGAGAAAGTAATCCACATATAAACCAAAAAACCATGTAAATAACTGCTCTCACCTCTCATCACAAATAAAGCTGTAAATTCTTAGTTATAGATGTGACTGTTGGAGGTGATTCAATTATGAAAAATAATGAAAACAAACCAACTGGTGTTAATTGCTAAACTACTTCACCAATAAAGTGAATTTCCATCAGTTTAAATTAGGAGACGTGTCTTACAGAGAGAGAGAGAGAGAGAAAAGGGGGAGAGGGGCAATTACTAAAGCATTTCATTTTTGTACAAACCACAATGTTTCACAGAGGCTTCAATGCTTCTGGTGTTGGTAGACTTTTAAAATGAAAATTTGATTCTCTGTGCTCTGATTTTTTCGCTCTTTTAAAGTTGAAATTATTTGAACACTGAGGGTGCATTTTGATATGGATGTGTGTACTGTAAAAGCAGCGCAGTGGTTGGCAGCGGAACAAAAGTCGACAGCAGCCGAGTTGGGAAGGAACGGGCTCCATACTGTTAGCACCGTTATGTCGGCCCACTTCACGCAGGCATACTTATGAAAGAATAACTACGGGTAGAGTGAAACAAGGTTGGATTTTCATCCATTCAAGCGACCTAACGAGCCGACATTCAAAGTTGACCCTGATGAAAAACATCACACGCTGCTGCCGGTTTGTCCGGCGACACAAACACAATGCCATCATGTCACATTCAGTCATGACACATCCTTTTCCCTTCCATCATGTCAGCTTGCACTGCATTTTGTCATTTAAAATGCTAACGTCAACCACAGTGAATACCACATTGTATGAAGAACCATGCAGCTCAATATAAATTAAATGGCCTGTCCTTTGAGTGCACTGGCTTATGTAAGCTGCTGCTGCTGCTTGTCTCCCCCTCCCCACAGCTCTCCATCCTTGTCTTTCTTTCCCTTCAGCAGCTTTTATCCAGCCCCTGAAATCCAAATGTCTCATAAACACACAGCCCCATCCTAAATTAGAGAGGGGAGAGTGCAGGGAGGGAGGGGGGGAGGTGAGGTGGATGGTGAGGATGGTGACGGGGGTGAGGGGAGGAGGAGGGAGGATGGTGGGGGGGCTGACTCCTGCATCCCTCATTTTCTCTGCCACCTTGAAAACAACACCCCAGTTCCGGTAGTGGTTCTCCATTCCATCATTGTCTGTGCACATCACATGCAGTGGTGTTACAATCCTCTTCTCATCCACACAAATCCCCTGCACTACCCCCTTCTTCTTTTTTCTTTTTTACTAACGGCTTGTTTTTTTTAGTCTCTTAAAATATGGATCTAGAATAAATCCTGCTTCTCTTTTTTCCCTTTTTCTTTTTGTCCCTGCATCTCCCTTCTCCTCTGTCTCTCTTTCATTCTCTCAGTGTCCCTCCATCCATCCCTCCCCTTCCCTCCACTCTCCTCTCCTCCACCTTGCCCTCATCTCTGAGTCCTGCAGCCACGAGCTACACTGTACAGCAACGCTTCTCTATTGCTTCTTGACAATGTCATAACACTGTTTTTTTTTAAGACAATCCTGCCTGGTTGGGGAGAGTACACAATGGGGAGAAACAGGAAAGATGATGGTGGTGGTGGTGGGGGGTTAGTGTCGGGAGATAAGGAGAAGGGGGGTGGGGGGTATGGAGAGAGGGGGGTGGGGGGTGGGGGGTGAAATGCGACAAAGGTTGCAAGCTGGAATTAAACCTACAATGTCGGGTGTTAAAGGTACGTACAGGGGCACCTTAGCTGACTGAGTAAAATGCATTTTTAAAGCTGACAGCAACACAATGGGCAGAGAAGCAGAGGGAGGGCAAGCTGGATGGTGATATGATAATGTCAAGCCATTATTTCACATCCTCTATCGCTTTCATACATTGTCTCTGCTTGGATTGTGAGAGCATATGCATGCCTATACAGAGGTATGTGGCATAGACGGCGGCGTACAGATACATCCATCTCGATTAATTATCATCAGAAAGAGGGCACGGAGAAGGAGGGCACAGAGAGAGAGAGACTGGAATGTGAATTCTACATAATCTCAACACAGAAAGAAAGAAAAAAAAGGCTTACCTCCACATTTCAGCTCTGCTCGACCCTGCCTTATTTCATTCTGTTCCTCTCTGCCGACTCCCTCCCCTTGTCTCCCCATGACAGCATTTTTCTGCTATCTATCTCCACGGTGAGGTTCTTTTCCTCCTCCTCCTTCAGTTCCTCCTGTCTGCTGTTCTCTTCCTCTCTCTCCAAAAATAAAATAAAACAGCAGAACACAGGCGTGCACACTTCCCGATCTCTGTGTCTGTACCGGCTCCTCTATTCTGTTGTTAAAGTCAAGAGGCAGGTTGATTTGTGCCGTCCTCCTCCTCCCTCTTTCTCCCTCTCGCGCTGATTCTATTCCATTCACATCACACTAAAGCCAACCCCCTCTTTCTCCTCCTCCCTCTCCCTCTCCCTCTCTCTCTCTCTCACACACACACACACACACACGCACAGCTTCACTCGACCTCTCTCTCCTCCCCCCTCCTCAGCTCCTTGTCAGAGAGAGGTTAAGGCAGCATCAGACACCGGTGGCCGAGCTCTTCTGTGTCTCACACTGGAATTGAAAACGCTTGCTAAAAATTTACTGAATGATACACTCAGGGTCCTCATATAACACCATGATGCACACAACAGCAATCCAGACAGATTAAATGCTGATGAAGTCTTGTATCAACTCACAATGTGCCCAATCTTTTCTTTTATTCAAACTAATCTCTTTTTTTTTTGCTGGATTAATGCATTAATGGAAGGAGGCTCTTGTAATATCGAACATCTCCTTCTTTCATGCCAAAACTGTTGTTTCTACACAGCAGAGATAAAGTCTCCAAAGCACAGGCTCAGGGGCAAAGGTGAAAATGACTGTGTACTGTTTGTGTGAGTGTGTGTGTGTATGGCAGTGTGTTTATTTGTAGAGACCTCTGTGTGTACTCCCCAAACGTAGTCAGTGAGGGTCGAGGCCATAACAAACAATCAACCTGCTTAAAGAACAATGAGAGCGCAGGAGGGACAACAACACAACTTGACTTTTCCTTCCACCATCAGCCACCGCACCGACTTGTCTTTAGAAATAGTAATAATAATAATAATAATATCAACAATAAAAGCTGTACCTTTGAATTTGGATAAACCACGTGATGGTGATACTCAGGAGAGGAGATGATGAATCACGCTGTTTAACTTCCACCACAGTACAGCAGAGGTGTCCGGCACCATCCCCCTAATTACTAGATGGAGTGTTGTCCTGGCAGTACCATATGGCTGTGTGTGTTACCAGGTCAGCGGCCGGTCTCAGGAGGGGGTGGGGGGGCTAGGCGGGTGGAGGTGGAGGCGAAGCCTACGTTGCTGGTGGTGTGTGCCTTGAAGAGATAAGAAAAATAAAAACACAGGCACTAGTTGATAGTAGCTAGACGGCTTTTTCATAAAAACAAGCACACCTCATTCGTCTCGGTGGTCATGAGAGGTCAGAGTCTTACAGTCTGTTCCTTCCTCCTGTGTTACAATGTCATATAGTCATATATAATAATGCAAGCAGCAATTAAACAGCACATATGATGATTTGTGATGGGGGGGTCAAACTCTTGGTCAAGCCAGAGGTCAGTTTGGAGACAGTGCTACAGTGACACCATGTGGAAATATTCCACTAACAATTACAGCTCTGCAGAGAAACTCATATTTATAAGGTTCTGACCCACTTTTGACAAATTGCACATCATGAGCCACATGCTGTTGTGCAAACAAGTGCAGTTTGACACAAACTCTGCTCATGCGTCATGATTTTAAAGTTCAAACTAAAATGTCAGAATCGTCACAGATCACAATTTTGGCTCGACTGTAATTGGTAATGGATGATTTTTAAGCTATAATCTATGCAGTGACAACAACCCAACACCATTTATGCTGCAATTTACAATTTAATACCAATAAATTTTACTGATACGCCCCTGTCTTAACTGTTCCACGCATTCCAGGACTCAATGTGATATATTCAAATGACTTGGTTTGACCAACTAACTTCCCAAAATAAAGATATTCAATATCATTTAAAAGATAACCACTTATGTTTTTTTTTTTTTTTTTTTTTTAAATCATAGTAAGATATAAACAACATAAAGTGGTTGGTCCAGATGATGATCAGGATGAGGAAATGTGGTGGAAGTCAGGAAGACTGTTCAAGCGAGCAATGTGGCGAGGATATTAGATTAGTGTGAAATTCCTCCCCGTCCTCAAGGGAAGTGGTGTGGCTCTGCCAGGTGCAGAAAGAAAATGGGTGTGATGTGATGTGATGGTGGGAGGGGGAGAGAAGCTTCACCAGTGTTACACTGCAACAAAATGTCTAGAGAGGCTGATAAGTCTTAACCCGACTTGCAGAAATTAAACTGCATGAAGCCTCAAGTTTACACTGCAGATCATAATCAGACGCGGTGCAAACTGCTGAAGAAACGAGTTGGTTCAGTTAGACACTCAAGACATAACAGATTTGTCTGTTTCCACTACTTTTAACACGTGGTTGATTAGAGAGTGATGCATGCAACTGTCACTTACCTCGTGCAGCTGAGCAGGTGTAGATGAACTACCGTAGCATTAAAAATACATTCATCTTCCTAAAGCGGGTGATGGCTCCAGGCTACCTCCACGGTTTAGCATCATATTTTTTGTGTCATTTAATCTTGCAACCAGGATGATCAATTTTGATCCATTGCAGGTCCATTTGTTGTTCGAGGTTACTGCGTCAGATAATATAATCACAAAGATCAGGTCGCACTATTACGTTTCGGTTTAAACAAACATATCTAAATGCCTGATTTTAGCCTCTGGTTTGAACTTAAGTAATAAAATTTACCAGATACGGAAGCGCCTAGTGCTGCCCCCTGGTGGAAAAACTGGAACATGAGAAAATGGAGGTCAATGTAAATTGTAATGCGGTTATTTTATATGTATTTTTTCAAAATGTAAAAGCTCTAAAGCTGAATTGAATTTAAAGTCACACATTGAAGACGATTTTAGTTTTTTTTTTTTTATCAATTCAACAAGCTTTTCATATCAAATGTTCAAATCATACTCTCAACTGTGTTTCACATAAAGATATACTAAATAATTTCAACAAGGTAATTTCAACATCCTTTGTGACATGTAAACATAAAACACAAATTGAAAGTAAAATATCACTTTAAGGTCTTTTCCCGTTTATATCGTGAGGCCCGTTAGTTTATATTAAGTAAAAAAAAGAAAAGAAAGACAACTGTACACAAAATTTACATTCCTCTAACAGTTCAACATGGCTTCTGTCTTCTATTCTTTTGTTTTGTTTTGTTTTTTTACAATCAGGTTCAGTATGTACAGTACAGAACATGTGTTTTAACTTGAGGAAGTGATCTGTCACTGTGTTCACTGCGTACAGACGATTGTGACAGGGAATTATCTGGGGAAAAAAAAAAAAACGAAAAAATATTACAAATATTCACCTGAATGGTCACAAACAAAGAGCATTAACGCTTCCAAGTATTTAAAATATGGGGAAATGAAAATCAGAGCTACTACTGTTAAAAATAAACTTGATTACAACTGTAGTTCTTCATGTCTAGTTGTGATTTTTTCTTTTTTTTTTTTTTGTCTGCATCCAAATAATTCTGTTTATTTGAATGTATATACTGAAAACAAAAAGGAGCCATATTTAATTTTACGAGTTGACACAATAACCTGAAACCTGTAGCAGGGACCTAGTAGCTTTAGGCACTCTAGGAGAATCACAATAAACAGAAAATGACTGTGCGCTGATGGGGATGTGGATAGGCTTACCCCTGAAACAGAGCTGAATTTTGACACCTTGTACTTTTCCCCTGTTTACACACTCGCAAAAGGTATCGCATTGAGTCATTAAATGTAAATGTAAACCACAGTGTTCGTCAGTGTGTATTGTTTTCAGACCTATTCAAACTTTTGGAGGAGACATCCGAGGAGACTGGCGTCTACACACATCATACAAAAAAATACAAAAAAAAAAAAAAAAAAAATCACTACACAAAGTAGAAAGTGATGACATTTTGAGTGTCGTTTAACGAGTGTGTCGCGTTTAGCGCATTTTCTATTGATTAAAATTTCTTAAACGTGACTTTCAAGAAAAATGAAAGTGATTTTTCCACACAAGGAATTCTGTTCTGACATTTACAGAAAACCTTTCTACTCTACTGCTTAATGTGTCAGATACAAGCGATGTAGACGACAATACACGTTAATGTTCGTGTTGGCTGAAGCAGAAAGAAGAAAAAGTCTCCTCGTTAAATTTAAGGAAAAGACGTCTCCTCTGTGGTTCTTGCCAAAAAAAAAAAGTATTAAAAAAAATAGTTTGTTTCCATGAGATGGTCTGTACGTAACAGTAATTTACACTGTCAAACTGACACCACATCCAATTTAAACGCTTTGTCTCAGTCATAAACTGGATCTTTTACACAGTAGAAGGTGTGCTGTTTCTAAAAGTTGCTTTTTTTTAATGTTTTTTTCTTTTTTTTTTTTTTTGCAGTGCCACTGTCTTGTGTCCCCAAGTTTGAGTGTTTTTTTTTTTTCTTCTCCACAATATATTATGAATATTCACAATAAAAGCTTTTTGCTTTTCAAGTGACAGTTTGTGACGTGTTCATTGCTTGGGTCTGGTTTCTTAAAAAAAAAAAAAAAAAAAGTTTGAGGATCTTCTTGAGACGGCGTTTATCTGATCCATCGTTCGCTTCAAGTCGGCGACCTGGCAGTCGGGTCTGGGGGGGGTCGGGGGGTTGTTCTGTGAACCGGACTGGGTCACTACCACTTGCCCCTCTTGCTCCAGTCTTTAGGTATGAAGTGAAGGCATTTAGGATCAATGCGCAAGTGTCTCTTCTGCATCGCTCTTTCATGCCCCTCCACAATGTCCTCTGAAAGAGTCAAGATGTACTGACCCTAGATTCAAGAGATAAGACAAAGTCATTCCACATTCTCTGTAACATATTGGACACCGCGAGTAAATGAAGATTATTTAATCAGTGATTGAGGTCAGATTCTCTTTCACAATAAAAATACCACAACTCTCTTCCATTATAAACTGACAGAAATATTTTTCGAAACCACTTTCTCACACTCCCGATTTTCTAAAACATTCTCAAATGTATTTAAAACTGGTCCCAGCAGGTCCACAAACACAAATATACTGTGTAATTAACCTGCAAGAGTTCACCACTTCATCATCCATTACAGGGAGAGTAAAAGAAAATGTCTCGTGAATGATGGATGAGTGTGGTAATTTACTCAAAACAAAAACTCTGAGCTTCCTCTCTCACAGTTGGTAAACAAACGTTCAGTTAGTGAATCACATTTTCTAAAATAGGCTGCAGCTCCATCCATATTTTAGATCAGATGAGAAAATCAGAGGCAGAGAAAGGCTGGTTGTAAGACACTTTAGAGTCGGTCTCTCACCTTGTAATAGTTGATTAGGTTGAGGTACTGAAGCGTTGAAATTACATCTTCTTTCTTGACACTTGTGCGATCACTGATCTCACTGAAGGCAGAAATAAAAGGTCGAATGAGGTCGAAATAAATGATTCTTATTTCTGGTCAGGAAATGATTGTTGGGGGGCAATTTAAATATAAGGTGAACTGTCACATACTTGATGGTGATCTGTGGCCTTTCTCCATTGTCAGGTTTAAGTTCCATGAGTATTTCTAGGATGGTCTGGGACCAGTAGGAGCGATAGGACAAAAGACCGAGGTCAGAAAGTGGTTTCTCAGGAGTGCCCGTCTTCCCTTCGACCTTGGAGAGCTCATAACCTGACAAAAAACACACAGCGAGTACAGGAAAGGTTTAAAGAGAAATGTCAAAAATAAATCAAATGTACAATATTTTCTGAACATGGCACAACTGTCTTTGATCCCACACTTACTGAACTCAATCAGCAGTTTGCCGTATCCTCTCCGCTGGTAGGGGGGCAAGGTCAGGATGCAGGCAACATTATAATCTTCTGTTGATTCTTTTTCCTGGAGACAGAAAAAAAAAATAAAGTTTGAATCTCTGATTAGATAAAACATTAAATCTGTTACTGAGCTGGAATGAGAAGAGTGTAAATAATCACTGAACCAATTTATCATAATTCTTTGTGTGATGTGCATACCTTAGAGAAGTAGCCCACTATGTGGAAGCCTTTGGAGTCATACTCCGTCATTACATAGAAGAGGAAAGGGTCTGTGTCGTAATACAATGTTTTGTGATCCAGGAAACACTTAGCGAGTAAACACAAGTTCTGGGAGTAAGTCTGGAAAATAAAACATGGGCACATATCAATCAAAGCCAAAATAAAAACCGGAAAATATGAGACAGAAAGAAAACTATCCCCACTATCACTCACTTTATTTTTCCTGCCGTCAATCTCAAAGAATGAAATAGTGCCTTTACGGTAGATCTCATTGCCTGGAGGATGTCTCAGATTGCATTTTGTCTGTCAGAGACAATAAACACAAGGGAATAAGAGCGATGTACAGAAATCTTAACAACCGGATATTAAAAGCTGCAACACCTTGATGATTCTTACCAAATGCCTCTGGAGACACTTGAGGCTTTTGAGGTACTTGAGGCAGAATTCACAGAGGTAGAGGATGGGCAATGTGGTGAGTTCTTGTGGGTACGGTGAGAAGTACCAGGGCTTCAATCGGTGACGTCCTAACTCTATACACTCTATGTTTTTCATCCGTGTGACGATATCGTCGTGGCTGCGGTCGGACACCAGACTGCCCGTCATACGGGGCGCCGATGGAATGCCGTCTGAACTGTCCTGGGAATCCTGGCAGCAAATAACCTGGATATTAGATGTTGTTGTTGTTTTCAGACAGTTGAGAAAATGTGTTAAAACAAAAAGCTGCTTGATCTGATGGAGCATATGTATTTTGTTGTATGTATTTTTTTTTACACATTTTGATTTCTTTAAATATGTAAAATGTAGAATCACATGTAAACAACAAATCTAAACACACAATAATAGGAAATAAAACAGACCTCTGGTGGTGGTAAGAAGACACTGGCACTTTGAGGGTTGTTATACTGCAAAACCTTTATCATCTAGCAGAAAAAGACAAAAAAAAAAAAAAAACATGGGATTTTGGAAACTAAAGAGGGGAATAAAATGACTTATCTATACTAAGCAGTTTAGGGGGCAGATTGAAAGTAACAGTCAACTTCAGTGTAACATTTGTAGATTAGGTACATTTCAGTGTGGGTTCATCAGAAGTCAACCAGTGATCATCAGTGATCACGATGAATGAAGGAATGAGTGAGGGGGAAAAAAAGAGCAAACATAAATGCTATACAAATTATTTCAAGTAGGGCTGACAGACTGTCTGTTAACTTATATGACAAACCCACAGGCCACTGTCAGAGACGACGTGTGAACATCTGCAGCAGTTTTCTATTTCAATACAACAGCTGAGTCTCTCATGTGTGTGAATGTGTTGCCTGACGGAGCAAAACAGAATCTGCTCTGCCGCGTTAGGTCATTATTCGTACTCCTTTAGGGACATTATGTCTTTTTTCAGTGTATATATCTGCCTTGTATCATGTATATTGGACACAATATCTCAAAAACAAAGAACATACATTATAGATTATTTTGTCAAAAGACCGTTAATGCTTTAATTACATGATTTTCACTTACATGGAAGTAAATTTGGCATCTAATGTCTAATCTGGATACTTTTGTTTTTGATACTTATATGGGAACGCAAACAATGAAAAAATAAACTGAACAGGACCTGATGGGACAAAAACGTTCTGTAGAAAAAAAATAATAAACATGCTTTAATAAGAGAAATTATTAAACTAATTCTACAGGAAGTATAAGTTTAAATGACTTTGTGACCTGCTGAATCACAGATTGCTTTTGAAGTGAACTTCTGTTTAACGTATCTTATTCTCCTGTATTTTAGTTGACATGACTCAAAATCATGCATCAATAAAATCAAAAAGATGTGAAGACCCCAACATAAGAAATGAGAAAATTAAAGTGGATTATAAACAAGGAATATCCTGAAGGTACGTACCTCATCAGTTCCTCCACAATTCGCTTTCCTCTTCCTCCCGGGCTGAGACGGGATGAGTCGTCTGGCAGTGCCGTTCTATCGTGACACAGAAATGAGAAATTTCACATCAGCCAAAGAGGAAAATACGTCAAATCAAACATTTAAGAATCCAAAAGGATGTGTGTTACCGTTGTGAGCGAGGCGAGCTGGTCATGGTCTTCACGAGACTTGAAGGTGCTGGTCTCTCTCACAGCAGGAAAAACAGATGCCTGAGAGGCTTCAGCTGAACTTGGCAGGGAGGGGACGGGGGTGGCCGGGGATACCTGAGTCGCCAAGGGGACGGACTCTACTTTCCTTTTCTGTAGCAGACAAACGTCGTTAGACACTTGGCTTAAGATGCAAAGACACCAAACACTTAAGTGAATCTGAATTTTGTCTCCAAACATTACTTTTTTGATTCCAGCCAGACCAGAGGCTTTAAGATACAGCCAGCGTAATGTTCAAAAGCTGGGTGCTCCAGTCTGAGTTCATCGAAGAGTGCCATCTTAATATTACCTGCTGTTTGTTTGCTTGATGATAAGAGCCGATTAAACTACTCCAATGTAAATTTTACCCCACTTAAACCTGGTATTAAGATGCAATGGACACCGATCAGCTACAACTGCACAGGGTTGCATTGCAACTAAATATCGGTCTTCAGAGAAACATTATCCGCCAGATTAATTTTTTTGCCCTCTTAAAATGCCAACTAGCACGCATCAACAACTTTTCACATTTTTTTTCTGTTGTGCCATTTATAGTGTTAGCTGGGATTTTTTTTTTTTTTGGTTGCCTTTCAGATAATTTAAGAGCTTTGATTATGTGCTCTGATGAAATCAATCTTCAGCACTCCTACACAAGAGATTACAACATAGAAAGAACATGCTAGCTACCTTCATAGTTTTGAAGCTGAAATGTGGCTTGACATGTCCGGTGCGTGCACCAGACAAAGATTTGGATACACTGTTTGTTAAACCACTTCCAGATTTGATCGGCACGACTGGATCATCATCTTCCTTTATTGTGTCATGGTTGTTTATATCTGGATTTCCATGCAGTTCAGCATGACCCGACAGCTGTATGATCATACAAGATGCATGTTAAGACCAGGTTTAAACAAGGTCGCATGTGATTTCTGGAATGGGTAAATTCAAATTGTACCGGTGTGGGGAGGGTTTTGCCTCTGGAAGGAGCTGTGGCAGATTGTAGGTTGAGATCTAGACTCTTCCTCTGAATTGAACAGAAAGGAAGAGAAGGAAGGGAGGGTTAACTCACATTCATGTTAACCCTTTAATTAAAACTGTATAGTGAATTACCGTATTGACCCGAATATAAGACGACCCTGAATAGAAGACGACCCCTTTTTTTACAAGACGACTTTTTGGAAAAATTAGTGAACTAGGACATGACCTGTAGTAGCAAGCATGCATTATCTAGGAATAGATTTATTTATTTGTTGTTTTGTTTTTATCTTTATTTGTTGAGGATTTTTGCTTTTAATGATAGTGACAGTGACAAGAACGGAGGAGAGCACACAAAGGGAAGCTTGTCTAGATGGGGATTCAAACTCATGAACAGGTGCATAGCATATATATATATACACACACACACACACCGCTACAGGCGGCCCCTAGCAGCGGTGTCTTAACATGCGTGTGAGCGTTAGCATTGACATTACAACTAGCAACCAGTTGGTAGCCAGAAGGACAATTATCACCAGCCCAATTTTGAAACTATGGCAGAGTGCCACAGTCTCGTCAATGTCTGAGAAACACTGTCCTCATCTGCTGTTTGGTAACTTGCGCAACGTTTGAGTCACTGTTTTCTAGTGAGTCTCTGTGTCACAGTCGCATCTCTCCATGTCACTGGTGTGTGTGAGTAAGAAGAAGAAACTCTGACTCGTTTGGGGAGAAGATGTTTGACGCCACCTGTTGGTTTAGACTCCAGGGTCTCTGGGCCCTGAATATAAGACGACCTGTCTTTTTCAGATGTTTTTCCAGAGAAAAAAATACTGTCTTCTATTCGGGTCAATACGGTAGTATTCAATGTACACACAATCTAACAAGTGTCTCGAAAAGTATTGAACACATGAACAAAATAGAAAGTTTGTGTTGAGTCATTTGAATTGAAACTGAAGAAAACAAAAATGTTACATTAAATATGAATTGAGGAAATCGATGTGTCTTTTCTGACGTTAGCCTTACATGTCAAGGTTGGACTTCATGTAAAAAGCATCCAATTAATTACATTATATACTCATATGAGCATAAGGCTAGAAACCAGGTCATAGTTTCTATTGTTAGATTTTAACAAATTATTGTTTACACATTGTGCAACACAGTGAAGTTCATTAGAGAAGCTGATGAAATGTTGTGGCTACGCTTAATATTTCTTCTTTACAAACTTACTAGTACAAATGATCAAATTGTGAAACAATAAAAATGTTCGACCAATTACAAATACTAATCTGCCCTGTCATGGTCTACTACATACTGGTTACTACTGCCATTTTTTATTTGTCATCAACACCAACTAATAAATTCTGTATCAAGATGTTTATCTTGATATGTTACAAAAGGCTTACGAAGATGAAACAAAACTCATTTTGCTCTGCTTTTAAAAAAAAAAAAAAAAAAACACACAAAAAATTACTATTGCAGCTGCCGTAAAAAATCTAGGAAATAAACTAGTGCTTTGATAATAAATGTTGCTACCAACCCTGAGGGTATTGCTGCAATGGTTGATGTCTGAGATAAACATTTGGTGGTGTAGTGAACATTTGAGCTTACCACTTCTCTCTCTGGAGAACTGGGACGAGAGCCTGGAAGACCATTCTTAGTTGGAGTCTTAGCTTCTTTTTTAGGGAACTGGAGCTTCTTCATGTCCAGCCTGTCCGCTGTGACCCACTCATCCAGACGCTTGTTGACTTTTAAAACAAGCAAGTTAACACAAACAAGAACACATTTGCTGTGATGTTTCTCTATATTGTAACCAATCCCACAAATAAATTATAAACAGATAAACGATCACAGAAAGCCAAGAAGGGACACAAATTATACTCACAGTCGATGTAGTGAACATAGTAGAGCTTTCTCGCAGAGACTTCTTTCACACTCAGAATTTCAGCCAAAGCTAAATGGAAACCAGAGAGCTAATTACTATCAAACCGTTACCACCATGCTTAAGAACTGATGACCAACAGGATTACAGACATTGAATACTTTTCACTAGTGATAATAGTAATAGTTAGATCATAAAACTTTACATTTTAAGATGTGGACAAGGTGTGTACTTTTATTGTGAGTTGAATAAGCTACATTTAAGGTTTGGACACAACACAAAAATGTCCTGATCAGATTTAAGCTGATCGTGACCATAAAATGACCATCTTTTGACATTTTATAGAACAAACAAATACTAACAACAAACAAATACTTGCTACAGCATTTAAATAACAAACATCTCTAGATTACATTTATGTTTTAAATTTGTTTAATTAATCACTGGAGACTGGACAGTAACACATCTTCTGATCTCTAATGTTATGAATTATATGACTAAACTATTTTCTTATAACTCTTTTATTATTCCTGGAAGCCACTGCATAAACCCACAAGGATGTTAAGTTAGAATGTACATAGATTAATATTTAGGTATAAAAGTAGCAACGCTGCCATACTAAAGCTCTTTAACAACATAAGACAGCCTGTCAATAAGATGTCAGGCTGGTTTAGGTTAATGTCACTGCTGCTATTACTTTTCTAATCTTTCCAAAACAAGTATGTTCATCCAGGATGACTTTGACATAACCACAGCATTTGTACATGAGTCAGTTTACATTCAGATGAACAGCCATTTAACCTCAAAGTACATTTCAGTGTTGTAAACAACAGCCTGGTGTCAGATCAATATCAACTAATTTAACCCAGTAAAATGTAATTTTACAAAATTCGTCCGCAAGTGTTGGGTTGTTTATTCCTTGTAGGATGTAACTGTGTTTTAGGAAGCATTCAAAATAAAGTCATTCGCTCCCTACACCTGCATGTGTCTCCTGTGAGTGTTGTGTTTACGGTGCTTTAAGCCGAGGCCGGGACGTCCGTTAACAACAGCTGAGGTTCGCCACCTAGCATTAGCTTTAGCTTAGCACTAGAAAAACAACCAGACAATACTTACGCCATTCGTCTTCGTGTTCTTGATTTTTACGAAGAACGGGTAGGCGACAGCCCTCCACAAGCTCGACCTGTCGAAAAATAGTATATTATTACACACCCTGAATCGGTTCAATGTCTCTAAAAAATAAAATAGCATCTTTCGGGAACCTACCGACGATGTGTTGTCCGCCATTTTCGTCATCTGTGAGAACAGCAACAGCAGCAGGGTGTTGTGGGAAAATGCCGGTCCACATCAAAGATGAAGAACAGACCAAGATGAGATCGCGAGAGCCAGTCTGGTGAGCGGAAATCGGGAATCCAACCCGGATATAAGAGGCGTGCACTATCTTTGTCCAAACACTTTTTAGCAATAAGTTTAATCAATAGTTCACGGACTTCCCAATATGGTTTATTGTTTAGATAATGTAAATAGTGCAGCTTGACCCAGTCCTTTTGTTTTGTACGTGATTTTAACAGAAACTAGTTGGAAAAAATGTTCTGTTCTTGCCACATAACTGACTTTATGTAAAATTAATTATGTTGACCTCAGTTACATTTATTTTAAATAATCCATCCATCAATCAATTATATTTTCAGTTGTATTATTATGAACTATTGTTACATACTGCTTGAAAGTGCTGAAGAATGTATATGAATATTAAAAAAGACAATTTCTCGTGCAGATCTTGTTCAGCCTTTAAAAAGTTTTTAAAAGTTTGGACTTTAACTTTTTAATCATGTAGTTTGATTGTGGTTTACCAATCATTCATTACAATGTCAAATTGTTTAACCTCTCCCATAATTCTGTTATTTATACTTAACCGGAAACCTGTCTCCTGTTGTTGACCCTGGTTCAGGTGTGAGGATTGATCCCCACTTAACTACAGTCAGGTCAGCTCCATGTTGTCATGGAAAAATAGGCACCGTGTTGACAGTTACTCAGAATGTGCGAACCTTATCAACATCAAGGGCTTTAACTTTGTGTATGTCAGTAATACACACAGGTGTGTCGGGAATCTCAAGAGTTTCTTCTCTCAGCCTGAAGGATGGCTCATTGTTTGGATGGTGATCAAACATGTTGGACTGAGAAAAGACTCTGATATGTAAACACAAGTAACACTGATTAGTTCTGCACTCTGGAACCAATCCCTCGCCAGCAGAGGTCCCTGTTGTCTTGCTAGAAGGTGCTGTAAGCAGTTTTAATACAGGCAAAGTCTCTTACATGTTTCCAAATAGACATCATAGACATTAGTGAGATTGAATGGGCTTAGAGTCCAAACATTATAAGATAATCATTTAATATGCATTTAATGTTATATGATGCAACATTATTTATTTTTATTTTACCTAATGCGATGAGAGTAACACAAGACCCAAAGCCTGAATCTAATTTCTACCCTGGCTCATTCAAGCGATCTGTCTCTTCAGATGTTGGCGGATCACATCAGTGCGATAATGGTGATGAATTAAAATCTTTGTCAAACTTCCTTTTCTTTTGTCACCAGCTTTTGTTGAGATGCCTCATGTCTCATATAAATTATGACTGAACTGCTTCCTCACAGTGAATACAGCCATTATGTATCTTTGTGACCGCAGTTTAATCACTCCAATCGTGCTAAATTGTGTTTGCCCAGAATTACTGATCTCGCAGTCTTCAGGACATGGCACCTTTGAGCTATAAAATGAAAGAAAGAAAACATGTGGAAATCATGCTGATTGTTCTAGTTCTTCATGATATTAGTACCCAGCTTTTCAGAATATAACATAATATTAGCATAGCATTCTCCTCTTAACATTTCACTCATTTTTTTTACTTCACTAAAGAGGTGTTTTCATATTTAATGTCAATAATTAACCATTGAAACCCTTGTGCACTGAACAAATCATAATTTACAAGAGCTCCGTGCTTCTATTGTTCTTGTATGTGTCAATATTTGACTGAACAAACAACAAATAGCCATGTATACCAGTAGACATTAGCTGTCACATTTGTGACTTTGTATAACAGCAGCCAGTGTGAGAGCCAATCATCTCACTGAACAAGGGCAAAGGTTATAAATAATCTTTATTATAATCCTTGGGACAGCGTTCATTATACAGAACTTGCAATTTTTTTTTTCAATTGGGAAAACATAAGTTGAACTGTAAATGATAAATAAATTAACAGTCAAAAATAAATACGTAAATAAAGAAAGAACGATCTTTTGTTTTTAAAACAGCCTTCCATTCCACTACTGATTTCAGTCAGTCGTAGCTTTCTGTAGGGATCCCTTGTATATTATTGTTTATCATGCATGGTAGAGTGCACTAAAGTCATGTGGCTTATTATGATGAACAGGTGGAAGAGTGACGTGATAAATAAAAGCATCAAAAATGAGTGATTTGAACATAAGCTCACCAGCTGCATCCTGGACAATCATTTCCCTGTCCCTTTCAACATTACTCACATAGGATTACAACTGATTACATTTCGATTCATTAGTATCTAGAGTCGGATCACATTTGTCAGCAATGATTGCTCTTCTGACCTGAGCGCACTGGTGGACAAATCCTAAAAACTGCAACAGTTTTAGAAGTACAGGAAATTTAAAACTCAGGTAAGTTCAGTGGGATTTTTTCTCTGTCTTTTTTTTTATTATATATATATAAAGATTGTGAATGTATTTCCAAAGCTCTCTCTTTGGTCAATTGATGACAATACTGTACAACATAATCTCACTGAGAAGTGAACCTGTTATATTTCACATCTTGCAGCAGAGGATGAATTTTTTTGTTTTCTTCTTTGTAACCAGAGGCCTTTAAACCTAAGGATGACACGTTCTCAGCATGGTTAATGACTTCAACACTGATAATTATCCCTGCTTTGTTTCTGGGTTAGAGCTGTTTCTTCTTTTTACAGTAACACCCGCAGGTCTGCTGTCAACTCATGGCTTTTGATATAAATTGAGAGGTTAAAACACATATCTGCTGTGTGGGCAGTTAAAACTCACTTAATGCAATATTTCTCTCATGCTACAAATTTTCCTGCACTAACTTGAGAACCAATTATCTCGATTCTTTGACATTAAAATGGTAGCATCTTCCTAGTGGCTTTAACTTTTCCAGTAACCATCTGCAGTACCATGTTCTGTTATTAGATTGCTTTTTTCCCCTCTAGTTGAGTCATTAAGAGTATCGTCTAGTAAACATCACCACCAAATGATCCTCATTTACTGAGCAGAAGCAAAACAATAACAAGAAAAAGAGTGAAATAAATTCAGATTGTAGCATCACATTTTCTTTCATGAAATTGGTCTCAGAGAGTTAATGGTTATTGCACATAATAAAACAAGTAGCAACAAAAAAAAAGTTCTTAATATAAAAGATAGAAATATATACTAATGCCACAGCAGTGGGAGGTATAACGATTAAACATCAAAATATTGACTATTGCTATAAATGACAGAATCCAAAGCTCAGATGCTGCAACTTCTCTGTGCGTAACTCCACCTGCTGAACGCTGAAGCAGACTGGCGACAACAGACCTGCTTCTGATCCAGCTGCTTCCTTAAAGAGCTCATCTCTTTAGCTACATAACAACACATTTGGTTGACTGCTGTTTATTCCTGCCATCTTCCTTCCATCTGGCACTTTTCATTGCTTCTATGTCACCTTCACTCCCCCTGATTCTTTGTGTTGTTTTAATCTACACCTGGTGATGCACACTTGATTCCAGATATTGTAAAAATGTTAAGCGTTAAAAGAAAGTTTCACATCTCCTAAAACATGGCAGGATACATACATTTGGAAGATGAAATCAAATCATTATTCTATATTCTGAAATGTAATATTTCGTAAATTTCATTCCTAAAGTGAACATGCAACATTCAGTTGCTGTTTTCCCGTTATACTTTTAAGCAGCACTCGTCACATAGATATACAAAAACAAAATGAAACCAAAATAAATTAAGAAAAAAAAAAAAAAAAAAACTTACATTGAAAAGTGCAAATATCGTTTACAGCATGACATATTCACTGTACAATCATTGATTATATACTCACATTATTTTATGCATTATAATAAGGATTACTAAGTAGCATAGTTTGAGTAAGAAATATCTCATAGCAAGTCTATTGGAAAATATTTGCATTGTCTTGTGACAAGGAGAGGCTCTTCTAAACATTGCCAAGGGTGAATATGCCAGTTTGCCTGTTTCTGTGTGTGTGTGTGTGTGTGTGTGTGTGTGTGAGTGTCTGTTTGTGTTTATGTATATGTGTGTTTGTGCATGCGTGTGTGTGTGTGTGAAACAGCATGTATTCTGACATAAGGTGTATGTGCAAACAATGAAGCAGAGGAAACTGAAATCATTCTAGTTCAGAGGCACAAAAACTGCCCAGCCAGCATTTCAAGTATCTAGCATTGTTTTTGGACAACACACATCTGTCAGACATCAGCAAAGCAGAGAAAGAGAAGGAAAGAGGAAAGGATATTTCCTTTCATAGCTGAGGGAGGAGGCAGCTAAAGAGTCGGACGAGTGGAAACAAGCAGTTCAAAGAGAAATTGTGTCAAAAGAGCGACACCGATTAGACAAACATCATATCTTTTTAAACCATAGAACAGGCTATTGCGCTTCACCTAAAACATCGATCTCTCTGTGCAACCAGTATGATCCAGTATGAGCTTTGCATCACGCTGGAAACAGCAGTGATGCATGCTTTCACATTTTGCTCCCAGTTCACCGAACGCTTCCTCGGGTTATGAGAGAAACAAATGTGTTGTAATAAGGAGCGAGTAAAGGAATCATGATCCTGGTCACAGGGTGTATCCATATCAGTCTTTGTATAAGACACACTGCTGGACATTTTTACAAATATTTCATCCATGTCTAAACGTTTTACCACCATCAATGGTAGGACAGAAGGCTTGTGAGAGAATGATCCACACTGGAGATGGAAAGTGTGAGGAAAGTCATCCACTGGCAGTCGTTTGTTACGGTCGTATTCCATAAATAAAAGCCATCATGTTCAGTGTTTTTGTAAGGATGCCTGATAAAATCCTAGGGTGAAAGAGAAGCCACAAGAGAAGTTTTCTGGCACTGAAAGTTACCTCTTTTCCTGATGGCAATAAGAAGGAATCCGTCTTGAAATGTTGTTGTCCTTGGGTGGTTCGATTGGTGCTCTCCAACTAAGTCAATCAATAAACAAGATTCTGGCACTGATGTGCACCTTGGATTATCTTTTCAAGGATTGGAGTTATAAGCTACATGTTACAGGACAGTCCTGCACTGAGATGGTCAACTATGAGGCTTTAGATCATTATTTACATGACAATTTCCTGGTGTGGCCTCATGAGTATGAATCCAAATTTCTCAGTTCAATGATACATGCTTTCTGGTACTGTGTTGAGAATTCTGTTTATGTACGGTGCAGATACACAACATTATGGGAAGGTAATTGTAATCTGAGAAATGATCAACTAATAATACACAACTAATAATGGGTAGAGGGTAAAACATCAAAGTCTAATCTTTGCTTTTTCTTGAACGAGAGACCTTAGATAATATTATACTGTACAGTTTGGGTAATGGTGCAGCACAACTTTTTGGATGAGTGTATGTGCTGGATTTGTGTATGTCTTTGTGCATGTATGTGAATTACAGACAGATAAAGAGAGACTACATGTTTTCTTACTATTTCACACAGCCAGGATAGGCACGGGTGTCCAAATCCATCAGTGGTCGCCTCTGGACATGTTAACGCTCTGACTTGACTTTGTAGCGCAGGACCAGGTAAGTAGCCAGTCTCAGGACCAGGAAGAAAACCCCCAGCACCATGAAGTCCACATAGAGCTTTGCATCCTCCACATCCAGCAGCTGCAGGACCTCTTCTGGTTTTTGGAACTTACACACCAAATCTGGACACTCCAGCTCCGACCGGTTCATCCCATAGATAGAAAGTATCACCCCTTCAAAGCCATACCTGAAAACAGACATGACACGGGCACAATTAGATAGATGGGTGGACGGATAGATAGACAGATAGACAGACAGATCGACAGATCGACAGACAGATCGACAGATAGACAGACAGATAGATAGATAGATAGATAGATAGATAGATAGATAGATAGATAGATAGATAGATAGATAGATAGATAGATAGATAGATAGATAGATAGATAGATAGATAGATAGATAGATAGATAGATAGATAGATAGATAGATAGATAGATAGATAGATAGATAGATAGATAGATAGATAGATAGATAGATAGATAGATAGATAGATAGATAGATAGAAATTATACATACAAACATACCTACATGTGTACTTCAAAATATAAAAGAATAATTTCTGATTGGAGAAAGCCGGAGCACTATGGCCACTGGCAAAAAGTCTAAAAATAGTGGTCTGACAGTACCTGACATAGGACACATAAGAGCTCCACTGTAGGTATTTGGGAATGGTGTCAAAATTGACAAAGAAGCCAGAGAAGAGGAGAACAGGTATAGCAGAGACTGGACCAACAAAGGTTGCCACCTGTGGAACAAACAAACAGTATTCATTAAAAAAGACTGACTCTGACAAATACACTGTGAGCAGATACTTATGTAGAGGTATGTGCACCTACCTGTAAAGATGTTGAAGCAGCTCCTATGAGCAGACCTAGGGACTGAGCCACCAAGGCTGTGGATGTGGACAATGCCATGAAAAGTAGATATCGACTTGCCTCGGGTGGCTGTTCAGTCATCCAGTACACTATACTACAGTACATGATTGGACAAATGACCTGTGAAGGATATTTTCAGCGTCATTAACTTAAATTGTAGTTAATACATTTCTAAGCCACTGAGTATTAAATAAATGTAACGTTACCTGGAACGGTATATCGGCCATGGTTTTGGCCAAGTAATACGCCTTCAGACTGTACCAGTAGTTGAGATGTTCCCTTATAAACACAGACATCTCCAGTGGAACTGTGGAACAACAACAACAACGTTAAAGGTTTTTCCGCTTTTCCTACTTTAACATTGTACCAAATAAATGGTACAGGGTTTGCATCTTACAGGTTAGGACAGTGGGCATCAGAGCAGCGAACATGAGGAACAGCATGGAGAAAAAGAGGAAACTGGTGTTGTTAAAGACCCTGCTGGCATCATTTCCGATTTTGAGATAAAGCAGGCCAATCAGTACTCCAATACACAGATGGGACATCACCCTGAGGTGGGTCAGCACCTTGGAAAAAGAAAAAAAAAAAAGCACACACACACATACACACACACACAACTAAAATTTAATTGATATCAAGAAAAGATTTAACTTTGTTTTTCATGTCAAAGTTCATAAAGAGATGGAATAAAATTAGAGATGGAATAAATGTGCAGAATCATTATTTTACCATGTCCCTGCATATTGTAACGAAGGTTCTTTTGAAAAGGATGCAGAACTGTGTGAATGTACTGGTGGCAAAGCTATGTTTCTCAAGGGTTCCTGTGTCCTGTTAAGGAAAAAGAAAGAAAATCAGTTATGTAGCACACACAGATACAAGGAATTATCTTCTTGTCCAGCTCTTGTCCTCTTGTCCAAATTAAATTTTCATTTAGACTAAACAGGAGCAGAAAGCAAATAGTCTGAATTGAATTGAGTTGGTGTTTAACCAAGCAGCCACTAGTTACAGCTTTTACATACAAAGGGCCAACTGTTTGTACATATTAAATCATGTAATTATTTAAAACAAGAAGGATATTTAAGTGCAATATTCAGAAAACACTGTTTATGAGAATAAAAAAATATCATCTCTCTCATCAATCTCTTTATCCGTGTGATCGGCCAATGTCTGCACAGAAGAGTCCATTTAAAGTTAGAAGGGCAATAAAGTGATAAAATCTTTACAGGAGTGGAAATCCAAATCTGTGCAGACCATGCAAAGTATATGAGTAATGGTATAATAGAGTGCTCTTGGTGGTTTTATATTTTCAGTTACAGCATTCAGCTGATGCTTTTATCAAAAGTAACTTATGAGGCTGAGAAAGAAGTGAGAGGAAGCAGAGAAAGGCTGAAGAGACAGATCGATGGAGTTAGAGAAACAGTTTGGGTGAAAAAACATCAATAATGTGGACAGGGAAGGTGACAGCTCTTTTGCTTCACAACACAATTCATTGTGTAATGATTTATCTTTAATTGGTTGTGGTAACCTATGAAATTTATTTTTGAAGTTAAGTACACACAAAAAGGAGTTTTAGTCAAAATAGATGCAAAACCAACACTAATCAACTATGGGTTTGTTTAATTAATTTAATGAAATATAAATGAGTAGATCACATATTGTTTAACACTTTAATAAATCATTCAGAAACCACTAAGAAAACTGATAAAACCTTGTGCTATTTCCTGCAAACAGACAATTTTTGAGATCAGTAAAAGTGGACGTCTTCTACTTTCTATTTTCTGTCTTCTACTTGTAGTCCACAAGTGGTCATTTTTGTTAAAATGATTAATAATAGTGTGGTGGAAAGAAAGGGGGCTATTATTACTTACACTGTGACATTGAGAGGGACAGGAAGAGTCACTTTTTGAGTTCTTCTTGCCCTCTTCAGAGCACAGTCCACCCTGAACAGCCTCAAACAGCACTGGATTCAGGTCCCCATATTCCCCTGACGCCACCTCAATGACTGGGAACAGACAGTTTGTTAGCAAGAGCAAAGACACTGACAAACACACACAAACAAGGCTGTTCAACTTACTAAAATCAGCAGGATTGTGATATGTTGGACAGTGGAGGCCCAGGTTCTTCAGATAGGGGATGAGGTATGGAACAGTTCCCTTGTATATGCACTGACCCTGACTGAGGATGTACAGCTGTTGAGAATACAGGTACATAGTAGTAAACATAGTTTCCAACACACAGACTCCATAAATAATATATGAACAAACGACAGGCCTGGATATTGACAGCTGCCCTGCTTGTCAGCCGGATAAAAT